>JARWLC010000017.1:9506906-10106906 GCA_033318265.1 Phyllotis vaccarum | reverse complement strand
TTTTTTTTTTCTCTTAAGCCTATGTATATTTTTAAACACACTCTAAACCATTTAGAGTATTTTAAAAATCTGTCTTTATTGTACATCTCTTATTTCTTATCTTTTTCTGTTTCTGACCACACCTTTAATCTACCAACTTGCGTCTAAGGATTAAAGGCTTGGCTCCACCCAGCACCTATTCTAGCTTCAAAGAATTTAGCTTTTTAAAAGAGGTATTGCTAGGACCCACAATTACCACTCTGGGGAAATTTAGGGTCCACTATCTACCAAGTAAAGCGCTGCTGTTTGCTGCTCATGAACTCCATTTAAGTATTTGGCTGCAGGGCCTTAAAAGACTCACAAGTATTTTATCTCTAAGGCTGAATCAGGAAGCTTCTCTTTAAAAAAAAGTCGCCTCTGCTTGGCTCCACCAAACAGAGCTGACCCAAGAAAAACGCTTCTGCTACTTAGAAGCAGCCTTTGACTGTTTCCTTTTTGTCCAATATAAACAGAAACTTTAAATCCATTATATGCAACTTGTTTATACTGAGTCTTCTGTGAGACTTCAGGAACAAGCCTTGGTGCAGTAAACAGCCATTTTGTAATTCAAACCTGAACACCTCAGTGTCTGTGTACCATGACCCCATCACAGATACAACTCGTTAGCTGTTTTGGGCTTCATTTCTGTGCTCTAGAACCCTTTTTAATTTTTCTCAAGCTTTATGTGAGTGTATATCACCCACATTGGGCTTCTATTTGTAGTATGAGTTTCTGGCCTGTCTGGGCTATGGTCCATATGCTTGTATTAATTTTATGCTGATCAGCCTATAGCTCTGGCATATTGCCAACTCTTGCTCTTAAACTAACCCATGATTCCTATTTTGTTCAGTCATGTGGCTCAGTACCTTTTCTCAGAGCAGCACAGTCGTCCTCTGCATCTGCTGGATTCTCTGCTCTGCTCTTCCTGTTTACTTAGTCTGGTAGCCCCACCCATACTTTCTATTTGCCTTTAGCCAATCAGCATTTTTATTAAACCAGTAGGCAGGACAATTATTTATAATGGAAGAGAATACAATCCCACTACAAGCCTGGACCACATAGTGAGACCCTGGGGAAAAATAGATAAATGTGTAGTATTTTAAAGGAGATTTAATGGATAGTCATACTGGTTAAGGTGATATCACCAATATTTGACAAGAATAACAAAACCCAAACCAAACAACCAAACAAAAACCAGCCATTGACAAGGTTCTCTCTGTGCCATTAGATATTTCCCTTTCCAGTATTATTTCTCCAAGATCTCTGTATCCATTACTTCTCTTCTTTAAAGTAGTAATCAATTTAGACATTAACTTTGACCCACAGCTCTGTCTTTACTGAGTCCACATGAAGCACACTCTGAATTTAAAACTGAAACAGTAAAAGCGGGTTTATTATCCTCAGAACCAATGCATTTGAACTTGGAATACTTGGGATTTTTCTTAATAACACTGACTTTTCAACTTATAGGAATCCCTTTCTAGCTCTCTCCAAATTCCCACCAGCTTGCATTTATAAGCAATTTTGGTAGAGCAGTTGCTTGTTAATCGGGTTCTTTGAACCTATGAATTGTAATTTAGGCTGTCACGTCTGAAATGGCCATTGTGTTTTGACAGTCTGAAGCACATTAAATGTCTAAAACACATCAGGCAAATGTCTTTTCAAATGGTTCGAAGGCAGAGAGGTAATTTGAACTTATAATATCAGAGTTAAATTCCCAGTAAGTTATATAGTTTTAATAAAAACACTGGGCGTTCTGTTTAACTTGGCCGCCATTTACTGTTGAAATTTTTCCCTTTTTAGTTCTGAAGCAGTTTTGTTTCATCCCATGTCAGTTCACTCCCCATCCTTTCCCTCCTCCCCCTCCTCCTTCAGCTGCCTCCTCTCCCTCCTCCCCCTCCCCCTTCAGCTCCCTCCTCTCCCTTCTTCCCCTCCCCCTTTGGTCCCCTCCTCTCTCTCCCCCTCCCTTGTTAACTGTATGAATTTTTAACTCCTAGTACAGAGACACTGACAGCTCTGGGCCTGTGCAGTCATCTTTCTGGGATTCTGGGATCCCCTTTAGGATGGCCTGCAGCTTGCAAGGACCAGACTTTCTATTTCATTTTAAACATTTTCTCCCTTCTCATCCTTGGTGCTTTCCCAAATTAAAAGCTATACTTCTACCAATAGGTGGTAAATGGATGTGGTAAATAAAATGGTAAATTTTCTTCCTCCTTTTTTAGTGAAAAGTTCATGGTATAAAATATATCATTGCAGTGCCCCTCAATATGTGTGTGTGTGCATGCACATGTCTGTCTTGATAAGAGACAAATTATCCTTTTATCTTCTGGCTCTCTCTGTCTCTGACCCCCACTTCCTGTCCTCTCTACAAAGCTGAAGCTACCTTGGTCTCTTGATCTGCCTACTCGACTCTCCTGAGTTCTGGCTTTACAGGCATGCTCCACCATATTTGGTTAATAATAACTTTCCAAAGATTATTACATTGTCTACTGAAATATAGTATTACAATAGCCATTCGATACCCATATGCGCTTAAAAATTTATTTCTTAAACACATGGATTACACATATTTCTTTTTCAATTTGACTTTGTAAATCTATTCTGTTCCCCCCTCCAACACCCCAGCCACCAAACACATACAAAAAAATCTGTCTTAATAAATTTAATGACTGAACTTCTTGAATCATTCCATTATATCTTCAATAAAAAAATTAGTCAAAACATTTTTAAATCTACTTTAAAAATTTTCTGTAACCTAAGATGTTAGTTGTTTTAAAATATTAGTTTGCATTATTATGTATGATTGTTAAATACAATAATCACAATAAAATAAATATTTGTATCAATTTTTATAAATATATTTATACATAACTTATTAATAAGTTAAAACTAATTTTAAATTTTTATAAGATGTCATAAATATTGGTTACAACTAGATGAATATTTCATAATATGATTTTATAATATACTTTTTAACTACCACTTCTGAAAAAAGACAGCCACATAAAATTTTTCCTGTGCACTTCTCCATTAGTGTGTTTTAGAAAGGGTTCCTGTAACATTTAAAGACACTGGTGTCACTGGAAAGCAAGACTTCCAAAAATAGCCAAGAAAAAATATAAATTTAAATTTCTTAAGAAATCTAATTTTAGCATTCTATGTTTCTTAGTAGTAGTCTCTGCTCTGTTTTTAGAGGCTCTCTTTAGTGGTCAGAATGCATGAGGCAAGATTAGTAAGCAAGATTTTTCCTTCCCTACTAGGCTTGCTCCTCACATAATCAAATCATAACCTCCATTACGGGAAGTATTCCAGAGTATCGTTCTTTAGTTTTAAGAAACATTAGAGTAAAGCAGAAAGACAAGAAGCTTAAGTGTTTGTGGTGCCTTTACGACCTTTCCAAAGCTCTCTGGCGCTACCCAGCACTTGAGGATTTTACCTCTTGGGGCAATGTGCCCAGAGTAATGTGTGAAATGGGGAAGGAACACGAAGATCCCAGGATCACACACTAGGGAAGAATTTCTCAGTGAAGGAGGTTGACAATCTGGAAATTTACTTCCTTAAACTTCATCATTATATCCTTTAAAGACACTTTTGTGCAGTCCTGGGTGTGACTAGAAGAGTATGACTAGATTGTAGGGGTAACAGATCCAGTCCCAGAGACATTACAGCAGGTGACCATGGACAAGCTGTTCAGTCTCCCTACGTCTGCTTTCTTGAGAGTAAAATAGAAATAACAGAAATCTCTTTAAGATATAGTGGGAATTAGAAAAAAATGAAATTGATGTCCCTTTACTTATGATGGAGTCACACCTCAATAAATCTATTGGTAAACTAGAAGTGTATTAAAAATCTATTTAGGGGCTGGAAAAAAGGCTTGGCAGTTAGGAACCCTTGTCACTCTTGCAGAAAGGCCCAAGTATGGCTCCCAGCACCCACACTGGGTAGGTCACTATCACCTGTAACTCAAGCTCCAGGGGATCAGTGCCCTCTTCTGGTCTATACCTCTAGGGATAATTCTCTCTCTCTCTCTCTCTCTCTCTCTCTCTCTCTCTCTCTCTCTCTCTCTCTCTCTCTCTCTCTCCCTCTCTCTCTCTCTCTCTCTGACACACACACATAAAATAAAAATTATTTAGCTGATGATATATTTAACATAATACCACCTCTTAGCCTATCTTACCTTAAATGGTTGTATCCAGAGGGATCTGGAGTTAAAGGGAAGAGAGAACAATCTGATCATATTTCATTATATATGTGTATGGAAGGTCCAAATAATAATTTTTAAAAATTATTTAGAACCTTTATCTAGTAACTGATGAAAGCATACACAGAAATCTACAGCCAAGTATCAGACCAAGCTCTGAGAGACCAGGCAAAGAGAGGGAAGAGGTTTAAATGACCAAGGCACGTTAAGATCATGATGAGGAAGTCTACAGAGACAACTGAACCAATCTAGTGGAAACCTACAAACTTTAGACCCACAGCTATGGAGCATGCATGGGACTGGACTAGACCCTCTGTATGAATGAGAGGTGTGTAGCTTGGTCTGTTTAAAGGGACCCTGGAAGTGGGATGAAGCACTATCTCTGGTGCATGAGCTGGCTTTTTGGAGCTCATTACCTATGGTGAAACACCTTGCACAGCCTTGATACATAAGGAGGATGGGAGCTTGGACTTACCTCAACCGAAACCGAATATACCAGGCTTTGATGACTCCCCGGGGAGGGATGAGGGGTTGGGAGATGGGGTAAAGCTGAGGGGATGGGAGGAGGGATGAGAGGGGGATCTGTGGTTGATATGTAAAATAAATTTTAAAAATCCTAAATAAGAAAAAAAGTAAAAAAAAAAAAAATAGAGGATGGAATGAAAAGGGCCAGGGCAGGAGAGTATAAAACTCAAGAATTGCATAATTAATTTGGGTGCTAATTACAGGAGATACAGTTTACTGCCTCATCTGTCTACATTCCCACTTCTCATCTCAGGTGGTAAAATTGGGGAGGTAGTGTGGGGTCAAGTGAGAGAGTTCTAAATGACTGGCTTAGGGTATATGGAGATGAAGCCATTAGGGTCAGAATCGATTCAGATCTCTAAGGCTGGGAGCAGGCCCTTTACTGCCATACAGAATGGAAGAAAGACTTGGCTTCCTTCCACTCCTTCCTCATTCCTCAATGCACCAGAGTTGGATATGCAAGGATGTATTTCAAGATAAAGCTAGAGAATGTTACTAGGCCAACATTTTCTAAACAGTTTTTTGGCATCACTGACAATTCTTAAATTAACACAAACATACCACAAAGAAGTCTACCATAGTAATACTCACTCAGGAAATAAGACTACTGTGTCTCTTTGGCAAGTTGTAAAATGCATTAGCACACTGAAGTCCTAGTATGTTCCCAGACAAATGAACTGTTTCATGTAATTCAGAATTTTTCAGCATTAGCTTTATAGTGCCCTTATCTACAAGCTTGTGGATCAGGGTTCTGCACAGCCTAGTTTGGGAAATGTGTCTTTGGCAAGGCCTCCATAAGCAACTTAATTATGGTTTCTGCTGGGGGCTTGTAGAGAAGCAGGAAGAAATGGGCAAGAGTGCACAAGGTTGTAGAGAGCTTTGTTCATGGTGTGAGAATCCAGTCTGATGACCGCGGAGCCATGTACCCCGTAGCCTCTCTGTAGGAAATTAAAAGAGCAGATAAAAGAGTGTGACACCCTGAAATTTGGCAAGAGTGGTGAACACTTTTTCTTTAAACTTGAATCCTTTGAAACCTTTAACTCTTCAGAGTCCTGTAGGCAGCTTGTGTAAGAGGGAGAACTGTGGACGGCTCTCTGCTTGCTTTGGAAGAAGATGCTGTAGTTCCAGCAACACTGACTAGGAAACGGGCTCTTTTTAGTAGTGTTATCGGGTGTCTTGACTTCTTCCTAACAATGGAGATCTTTTCAATTTAGATTGGAACTGTGCTTAGCTCTTCCCTACAAGGCTATAAACCAAGTCTTCTCAGCCCCATCTTTCCTGACTCTTGCTTGGCACACACACACACATTTTAAAAATCTGGGTGAGCTGATACATATCTGTGATCCTCACACTTGGGAGGTAAGGGAAGAGGATCAGATTCAAAGACAGTCTGGGTTACAGTGTGTTCCAAGAGAGCTTTGATGACAAGGTCTTAAAAAGTAAAATAAAAATAATCCAAAATTCAAAAGACTAAGATATAGAGGAAATTCTTTTAGCAAAATATATGAGAAGATGAATGAGTTTTGAAATAGTCCTATAAGATGCATTGGTTATGTTTCTTATTGCTACAACCAAATATGTGGCAGAACCAACTTAAAAGGGGAATGATTTATTTTGGTTCATGGTTTCAGAGAGTTTAGTCCATAGATGTTTCAACAGAACATCAAGGCTGTTGGAAAATGAAGTCTGTTATCCACTTTGTGGAGACAGAAAGCAAAGAAAATAGAATACAGAAGAGACCAGGAAAACACAGCTCAGGAAGCCTCGCCTCCAACAACCTACTTCCTATGGATAGGCTCCACTTCCTACCTTTCACCAGCTCCCAATAATATCTCCAGATTCTGAGCATCAAGGAATTTATTCATTGATTATGTCAGAGCCTTTGTGTGGTTGGTATTTTCTTTGGGCCACCAACCAGCTCCCAATAAAGGCACAGAGACTTATTATTAATTATGAATGCTTGGCCTTAGTTCAGGCTTGTCCCACTAGCTCTCTTGACTTAATTTAACCTGTTTCTATCCATCTACATTTTGCCTCAGGGCTTTTTACCTTTCTTTCATTCTGTAGTCCTGCTTTCCTGCTTCCTCTGTCTGTCTGGCCCCTGAGGTCTCTCGGGAAGCTCTCTCTTTTTTTCTTTCTTTTTCCAAGCCTAAATTCCTCCTATTTACTCTCCCTGCCCAGAAGTTCTACTTATAACTCCTCCCTCACTATTGGCCATTTAGCTTTTCATTAGACCAATCAGATGACTTAGGTAGGCAAGGTAGAAACAGCAACACATCTTTACATAGTTAAACAAATATTTCACAATACCTTTGGGATGTAGTTATCTCAAGAAACATCACAGAAACACCAAGAGGTAAACTTCCTGAATTCCCAAAGTTTTTTTTCTCTATATATGTGACTCTGTGTATGTGTCTCTCTGTGTCTCTGTCCCCCTCTGTGTGTGTGTGTGTGTGTGTGTGTGTGTGTGTGTCTGTGTGTATATGTATGTATATGTATGTGAGTGAGTGTGTGTATGCGTGTTTGTATGTGTGTGTGAGTGGGGGGGATGGTGTGTGTATATGTATGTGTGAATGTGTGTGAGTGTGTGTATATGAGTATGTGTGTGCGCATGTGCATGTGTCTATATGTATATGCAAGTATGTGGGGGGGTGGATATGTGTGTGTGTGTGTGTGTCTGTGTGTGTGGTGTATGTGTATGTGAGTATGTGTGTGTGGTGTATGTGTATGTGAGTATGTGTGTGTGTGTGTGTGTGTGTGTGTGTGTACCCATGCCACAATGTACCTGTGGAGGTCAGAGGAGAATATGTGGGGTCAGTTCTTTCTTTTCACCATGTGAGTCCCAAGGAATGAATTTAAGCCATCACACTTGTGGGCAAATGTCTTAACTCACTGAGCCATTTCACTAGCTTCCCTGGATATTTCTTTATCTGATCAAGGTGACAATCAAAATTAACCACCACAGAATGAAATGTCTCTAAATACTGACTGATACATTGATGTGTGAATGTCTTTCTGTATGCTATGAATATCAATCTTTAAATAAAGGAGCTGTTTTGGGCCATGACAGGCACCATAGAAAAAGTAGGAGGAGAAATCACAGCATAGGTAGGAGAAGCAGGGCAGAGTCAGACAGACCAAGCCTTAAGCCCAAAGAAGCAACACATAAGGAACACAGGTGAGCCACAGGCTACGTGGCAGACAAATTCATGAAAATGGGTTGAGTTAAGATAGAGAACTAGCCAGTAATATGCTTAAACTATAAGCCAAACAGCATAAAGTTAATATAAGTGTCTGAATCATTTTGGGGGGCCTAAGCGGAGGTGGGCGGCTAGGTGCTCTGGGGCGGCAGGTCTGTGGGTCTGGACCTTTACCGGACCAGGCCAGGAAACCTATTGTAACATTTTCAGTACCCACAATCAGTGGTAGGTCACAGAAACGATAATCTCTCTCCCAAGGAGGGAGGTACTGGTAATAAAAGCAGAAAGCACAGTGAGCAGTAAATATGAGCATCCCAAACTTAGACCAGAACAGTCAAAGTATATCAGAACCAATGCAACTCTCCTAGAAAACTTGGAAACGTATTTCAATAATTCCTACTATGTAGGAATTTGAGGTTATAAAGTCTAGAGTTAAATAATCACATTAAATAAGTGTGTTGGAATGTATGTTTTGAACAAGCAGACTTAATTGTCTAATTGCAAACAAATGTTTGGCTCATAGAATGGACAGAGTAGATAGGCAGTATATTTCAAAATAGGCATTAATCAATTAGTTAAATTTAGTCTTGTCTCATTTCCCACTATTACTCTGCCATATTGTGGTTTGACTTCCTCTAAATGCCTATGATTATCTATTAGCTTTAGAAAGCCTTAAACTTAGCCAGGCATAGTGGTACACACCTAAAATCCAAGAACTTTTGATGCAAAGTTAGAAAGTTTTATACAAGTTTGAAACCAGTCTGGTCTACATGGTAAGTTCTAGACATCTGGGACTACATAGACAGACCTTGTTTCAATAAAACAAAACAAAATCTTTTTTAAAAGCCCCAGGTTTCATAGTAATCATGCTTTGCTTTGCTAAGACAAACATTCTGAAGAGATCTCCTCTCACATATGTTAATTTTCTGGTCACAAAGCAACAAAGCCTTACTGGTTTTCCTCTGTCTTATGGGGGTGTGTATAATATCCCAAGGTAGGTTTTTTTTTTTTTTTCTAAAAAATGCCATGTTGTGAGTTGTACACTCTTGCCCTACTAAGACAAACTCTTGGTGTATGAGAATAACTTTCTCCCAACCCTTCAGAACTAATGCCAATATTAATAAAGTATCAAAGGCAGCCAGGAGGACACTTTCCAGGCAGGAAGAAAGAGATGGCTGTGTGAGAGTGAGGAAGTATTAGTACCAGCTTCAACTTGAGGGTTCCATTATGAAAAGTTTGTGTTGGCTAAGAAAAAGCAGAGATAACATGAGACGTATTGAGAGACACACGGCACCTGGAGGGTGTTGTTGGCAGGGAGAAGCTCTCTCCTAGTCCTGTGTGCCACGGTCACAGCCAGGCTGTCGTGTATAGTATCTTCTTCCCAGAGCACGTACTCTGCTTGGCGAACTTGGAGGACCGTATGTTCACCACAGTCAACGCAGCAGCTGTGGGATGAATCCTACTCCTGACCTCACCGGATCCCACTCATGTGGATGGGGAAACAGCACCAACCTGAGACCCAACTGTAAGCTGTGAATGTCCTGTGCTGGGGAGGGAGCCTCCAGTGAGTTCTAAGCTGTAGCCCTTTAGTTCTCTCATTTGCTCCTATTGCAGAAACACAACATGCTGACCAGTTCTCTCACGGAACATCTTTCCTTAACCCTTCTCTGCAAACAATTTATGAAAGAGAAATAGGTGGAAAATGTAAGTTTACTCCCTGAACCAACATGGCCTGCATATGACAAAGGAGAGCATCTTTTCATTGTGAGCCCTTTTCACACTCTGGGGGAGCGTGTTTGTGTTTCTGTGCCCACTCCCATTGAGAATCACTACTGGAGAGACTTTGTTCCTGACAGGATCATATCCATCCCTGAACTGTGTTGGGTCAGCACTACTGCAACAAGAAGCATGGATCAAGAGACTCTTCCCTTACATTCACATCAGCTGAAATTTGTGCCAAAGGAAAAATGCTAGAGTTCTGACAGAAAGGCTGTGACTAACTAAAAATCCCAGTGCTGTCCGAGAGCAGGAGGAGCTTCACAGCTCTGAGGAAACCTAAGGCTTCCTGTGATAAAGCTGTGAAACACAGAGCAATGGGTGGGCAGTAAAAGTCATCAACACAGAGTGGTTGGGCTGTGTCAGAGTCAAGATACAATGGTCACAGCAGGTAAAGGAGGGGAAAGACGATGACAAGGGCTCTTGGCTAGAGCAGGAGACAGAGATAGCCCAGGACCAGAAGAAGCTAGCGTCTGATAGGCACAAGGGCTCAGCAGCATCACAGTGATTAGGTTTAACGTATAGCACTTCTGTCTCCCTGGCAATTCACTGTCTGGAATACCTCTATTCATGAAGGTGACTGTCCTTATGTGATATAATAACAATATATGAACTGTGAAAGGCCAATGTTTAAAGCATAATATTTAAATTTCCCCTATTTTGTATTTAATCCCAGATTTACAGATCTCTGCCTTGTTGGCATGGAAACTGCACTGGCTACTCCATCTTTACATCAGTATCTTTCAGTAAACAAAGGCCAAAACCAAGTATTAGCTGCTGCTTTTCTCTCGTGTGCCCGGTAATTCCCCTGCTCGTAGTTTTCTCTTTAGCTTTGCCTGATGGGAATGGAAGGCAAAGCAAATGCCTATCTAGTGCTTTCCCATAGGCAGGGCGACAGCTTGAACTTGAAGGATGATGACCAGATGTGTCTAAAGAGTAGCAGGATTCAGGGTGACTTGAGTTCATGTTTTGCATTGCTGTTACAGTAAAAACAGCCACAGCATTTGGCTCCATGTCTCAATTTTAATTCATATTCCTCTCCATGAGGCACACTAAAGTTAGATAAGCTTTGCCCCAAGTCCTTTTATGTCTTATCAGCCCACACAGGATCTGAACCCATTGCTCCTGGGATCCTGTGCTGTCTTTGAACACACTTCACAGGAGGAATTAAATGTAGGTCTCCTTAAGTTGCTCCCAAAGCAGAAACTAGGACTCATTTTACTTTCAAATGTCCAAATGGATCGGAACTTTGGTCAGAAAATGCACAGAGAATGTGTGAAATTTGATCCTGTGGTAACAGGTGTTTGGACACGATTTCTGCCGTGTATTTTGGCCTCTGGCTTGGACTGTAGCACTAAACATCACCAGTGCTCTCTGGCATAGAATTCATTGTATAAACAAGTGGATTGCACACACACGGAGAGACCAACCCTTTCCATTCCTTCTACTCCTTCATGAAATTACCAAGCTGATATTTCAGGGGTACTTACAGTTTATTCACATCATGAAAACTGTGCTCACTAGAAACGAATTCTCATTATTACTCATCACTGAAATGTAGTGGAGAAGCTCGAGAATGTCCTGGTGGTTTTGGTATCCAAAAGACCCAGGATCAGTTCCTTGTACCCATGTGGTGGTTCGCAGTCTTCATAACTTTAGTTCCAGAAGATCCAATGCCTTCTCCTGACCTCCCTGGGCACCAACCAAGCAGGTTGTGTACATAAATAGTCAAAAGGAAAACACTTATTCACATAAACTAAATCTTTAAAAAGTAATTTTAAAAGGATTTGTTGAAATAAAATAAACCAAAAGGGACCCAGGCATGGTAGTATATGCTTGCAATTCCATCACATAGAAGACAAAGACAACAAACAGAATCATAAGTTAGAGGTCAACCTTGACTACCTAACAAGACCCTGTCTCCAACAAGTAGCATATCCAATGCACAGACAACGTCCTGGCTGCTGATGCAGCTCAGTTGGTAGAGTGTTTGCCTAGCATGGAGCTCTATGTTTGATCCCCCAAACCTCATGAGACCAGATTTAGTGGTCCATGCCTGTTTGTCCAGCACTTGGGAGATGGAGTTCACAATCATCTTCAGCTATATAGCAAATGCAATCACAACTTGGAGGGGGGTATACACTCATATCAATGCTTAAAACTACAGCTCACAACTGTGCCATAGGAAGAATCTTAGAAACATCTTAATTAATAATAAAAATGATAACACACCAGCTCATGTTTGCTTTGCTGTTGAAACACAGCTATCAGAATTGGGGGGAGGGGGCGGCATGAAAATGCTGTATGTTTTACCTGACTGCTAATATTAACTTGAAACTGCAAATTCTGAATCAACAATAAGAATAAAAAATCAGACAGTAAGATCTAGAGATACAAAGTTAGAATATGATGATACGATGAGACAAGAGTCACAGGGCAGATTAGCAGTTGTCTAGATACCATACACACAGTAGCCACTTAACACTCTTTAAACTTACAGTCAGAACTGATTAGACTCTATGGTTTTATATTATCATCTTCTACTAAACTTTGCATCTTGTTGATGGTAACATCCCTGCGATCTAAAGGACCATCTGATCAACACAAGAAGGTGGTGCAGGGAAGTACAGA
The DNA here is from genome assembly GCA_033318265.1 of Phyllotis vaccarum. NCBI lineage: Eukaryota > Metazoa > Chordata > Mammalia > Rodentia > Cricetidae > Phyllotis > Phyllotis vaccarum. Next base: position 10,094,555 of record JARWLC010000017.1, on the reverse strand, counting down.
GAGGATGTGTGGGAACAGATCCAACATTAAGATCTGGCTCTTTTTGGAAGATATTTAGCATAAATCTATTTTCTCCTGGTTGGAGTTCCTTTGTGGGGCTATAAATCTTGATTCTGGTGAAATTACTTTGAAGGAATCCTCTTCTGTTACATCTATGAAACTGCGCATCAGACTGTGGTCTGAGTGTCAGACACACATCCATAGTCTCATATTACAAACTGACTTCTGTCTTGTCATTCTGGGATGCTTAGATTTACTGCTAATCAAAATATAATACAAAGGCAAGGGCTTTGCTCCTGATTTTCTATGCCAGCCCCCTTTTCAGGGGTGTTCTTATTTAAAATAAATAGAAACCTCCCTTATTCTCTGACTCACTTTACCTGCAGTCTAAAGAGACATCATATAAAGAATTGTAGCAGTCATCCGTGACAGCCCCAACACAGGCATTTTTTCTTAATGCCAGGCCCTCCGCAATGAATATGAAATAAATGAATACTTGCCATAATAGGGCCAGGGCTGCTATCTTATCGTGGGATCAAAATAATGCTGAAGAAGGTAGATGGAAATGAGAAATCAGCTCTCCCCAGAGTGTGCATGAGGGTGAGCTTTCTCAGGTAGCTTAAGGAAAACTAGTGATTTATCCAATGTCCGTAGTTAAAGTCTCTATTGCTGTGAAGAGACACCAGAACCACCACAACTCTTACAAAAGGAAACATGCAATTGGGGTGGCTCACTTATCATCATGGTGGGGAGCATGGTGGCACACAGGCAGACATGGTGCTGGCTATATCTTGATATGCAGGCAACAGGAAGTGGACTGTGACACTTGGCAGTATCTTGACCACATACATACGAAACCCCAAAGCCCTCCTCCACAAGGCCACATCTCCTAATAGTGGCTCCCTTGGGGGTCATTTTCTTTCAAACCACCACACAATGCTTTCCTCACCCCAGACCCATTGATATCAAGCTGAGGTGAAGGCTGGGGTCAGCCACTGTCTCCTCAGGGACAGTAGAAACCCACTGAAAAGACTTGACTAATGTCGAAATGAAGCCCAAGGTAGCTGGTGGTTAAGACATGAGTGAGAATGAATTTGAAATCTTAGAACCATGAAGACAAAGGCTTAACTTTATAAAACTTTATCTCAGGGAAAGACTTTTTTTTTTTTTCTTTTTGACTATCTATTGCCTAAGGGCAGGGCTCAGGTTTAAGAAAAATCTAGGAAAGATATCAGAAATACACCTGCAGTCAATAGATTTAAAACTTGGTTTTGCACAGAAAATTTAACCAATAGTTTCAAAGAATTACTCTACCTCATATCCCTTTACCCAATCCGGAGATGCAAGATGTGTAACACCCTGCTTGCATATCTTTTTTTCTTTAAAAATCCTCTCTCCCCTAAGTTCAGGGTTGAATTCCCTCTGCTGCTTCCGAACATAGGATTTCAGCCCAGTTTCAAACCTGCCCAAAACAATAAACTGACCCTTGTGTGTTTGCATCAGAATCCTGCCCCCTGGTGGTCTTTGGAGGTCTCTCAACTTGGGTACAGCAGAACCCTGTCGGGGGGGGGGGGGGGGGGGGGGGGGGCTGTAAAGTACTGTGTACCCACAGGAAGGACGATGGTATTGTTTCTGTGAGGACAATATGTGAAAGACTGGAGAAATGAGTGAGAGTGTGAGCAACAGGATTGTTCTCAGCTCACTCTGCCTCCCCATCCTCCTGCCCTGCAAGGGACACAGGCTTTCAACAATCTCCTAGCTCCAGATGCTGTGCTCTGTCCTGCTTTGGGGCTTGTAATTCTTTCCTTCATTCACATTTCAATGTGTACTAGTCTGGGGGAGGATCGGGACCACTGGTCAGGATCCTGTGAAGACTTCACCCTGCCTTTCTGTTTTTTAGGCCTGGATCTCTCAGAGTTAATTGATTGGTGACTGCCTAGTCCTGAGCACCGGTCAAATGGGACCCTTGTTCTTAAGGGAAAAGAAAGGGCATGTGATGTTTTGCAAGACAAAAGGAAACACACCCCAGCATTCGTTAATGGGGCTTCTGGTGACACTTCAGGAATCAACAAGGGATAAACCGGTTTTGCACCTTAAAATTCAGTCCTTTAACTCTTCGTATTCACAGGAAGCTGGTCACTCTTAGGATGTTAATTCTCCCAATACCTCACATCAGAAGGTAGAGTGCTTTCTACCCCTTCAACTAGATTGGCTGGATGCTCGGCCCCTACCTGCTACCCCTTACCTACACACTCCAGAATAAAGCCACATGAGGAGGGCTGAAGGACAGCCTCGGGGAGCAACCCCAAATATGAAGAAGGGGGTTCATGTCGGCCTATGTAACTTGGTGGCTTTTGGGGAACCTGCTTCTCAAGGTATCTGTCAAAGAAAGCCAACCTAGTAGACACTATATTGATTGACCTAATGTGACACCTGAAGTCACATGCATTATACTCTTGAAAAGTGAATGATTAAGGCTCATTCGGTGTTCAAAGGGAAGGGAACTAACTGCACCATGTGATGAGGTGTATGTAAAAGAACTTACAGGTGTGTTTTTAACAGATCCTTGCCACTCCAGCTCCCATGGAAAGTGAGTAAGATGTCTGAGATATTTTCAGTCTACCAGACTCTAAAATACTATGGAAACTACTCCTATGCACTTATCCCTAACTGTCTCGCTTTAGATGCAAACAACTGTATGGAAGATGGATAGGAGATAGCGCTTAGGATTTCCTAGATATGAATCAAAAGAATTTGTGAGAATGAATGACCATTTTTCCAAAAGAGAAGATTTAACTTCTGTAGAACTTTTCAAACAGTGGTGAAATTTCCTAACTGGCCTCAGCTTATCATCTTTTCCTCAGCAGTGGTTTGTGGAAAAGCATCTGTACTTCTGGCTACATGTGTCAATTCAACACAAACTAGAATTGTCAGAGAGAAAGGAGCCTCGGTTGAGGAAATGCCTCCATGAGATCCAGCTGTAAGGCATTTTCTCAATTAGTGACGAGTGAGGAGAGGCTCAGTCCATCGTGGATGGTGCCATCCCTGTATTGGTGGTCCTAGGTTCTATAAGAAAGCAGGCTGAGCCAGAATGGGAAGCAAGTCAGTAAGCAGTTCCTCTCATGGCCCCTGCACCAGCTCCTGCCTCCAGGTTCCTGCCCTGTTTGAGTTCCTGTTATGACTTCCTCCAATGTTTATGATCTGAAAGTGTAAGCCAAATAAAACCTTTTAGCTCCAACTTGCTTTTTTGGTCATGGTGTTTTGTCTAAGCAATAGAAAGCCTAAGACCAGAGGTCTCTTTGACCACTGGGACCAGCAGAGTTATGATCTTTTGTGAGGGTGTGGCTAGATGGTGGTTCTGTTCAACAGGACTCAGTAGCTAGTATTGGTTCAAACTTTGGGAGTCTGACCCTGAGTAGTTTAGGCCCTATTTAAACACAGCACAACTTAGTGAAAAATTTTCTGATGACAAGTAACTCAATCCAGTATGCACAGAAAAAGCTTAAGAAGTGACTAACATCAAAGCTCCTTGTAAAGTGCATGTGACATCTTCTATAAACATGTGTTCTATAGATTGACAAGCTCATGATAAAGGTCTGGGGGAGGATCCATTGTGGCCTCAGCCATACATAAAGCACAAAGGTAACCAGGCTGTAAAACAAGTCTGCTCCCAGGCTTCTGGGTGGAAAACAGGTTATACATCTCTCTCCTTGAAGAGACAACAACCCTGTGTGTTTACATTCCTATTTCCCCTAGTGCTGGTCTGTGAGCACAAGGACCTCTCTGCCTCCCACGTATACTTTCTTTTCCTCATGAACAAGTCTTTCAACCATCAGCTATTGTTTAGATGGACCCCTTAACCATGAGAGGATCTTGTGTTCTGGTCAGTAGGGACACAAATAGTTTCTGAGCATTAGGGGTTTAGGGGCAAAGTTTATATATGTGTGGGACTATCTAAAATCATCTCCTATTTTAACTGCAGGAGGTTACGTGATTTTCTGCCCATTTGCTAATAAGAATATGGAGAACGAGAGAGAGAGAGACATTAGAGCTTGTGTTCAAAATAACTATCTGTTGCTATTGGTAACACAGTCTCAGTGAACCAAACTGTAGGAATCCAAGGCCCCTTTTGACTTTCAGATGGTTAAAGGTTTTAGAAAAGGGACTTGGTTTATTTTTGGTTTTTATAGTTCACATATTTCTCAGAAGGTCAGTAGGCCTTGGGAAGGTTTATAGACTATATTTAGATTATTAAAATTATGTTTAAAACAAAAATGTTGGGGAGTTAGCCAGAAGTTAAACCTTAAAAGCTGTATTGGAAGCTAAGTAACATATCAGCTGTTGACACAGGCTGTCACCCGGTGGGTGCTGTACTCACAGGAACCATTGTCTTACTCTGTAGACTTTTCTAGCTTCCTCGTATGTGTTGGCTTTTGCTTTCTGTCTTCACCCTACGTTCACCCTTCGGACTTGAAGGAATTGGACTAACCTAGTGTCTACATTCCTTTTTTTTTTTTTTTGCATTTGCAAATAACACCGTATTTGACCCAAACCAATCTGAACCAAAAAGAAATCCATCAGCTGTTTCCTTGGGAAGTTCAGAAGTTCAAGCAGGAGTGTTCGGCTGATTTCTGAGACTGATTTTCTAAGTGTCCTATGAGTCAGCTTTTGTGTTGATTCCCTTCTGATGCCCTTTGTCTTTCTCTACAGCCCTAAAATAGCACTACTTGCCCTGGAAACATCTTCCTGGTGACACAGGAATATTGGGTGTCTGGGGACAATGGAGGCTTTCTCCACTGAGGGGAAAATGGAAGGCCACTGAAGGCCTTTGGGTTCTTGTCTTACAAATTTGAAGAATAATTCACAGATCACAGAGAGTGAGTTTTAGAGAGAAATTTATTGCAGATTCTTAAGCAGGGTAGGAGATGGGAAGGTATACAGGGCTCCTATATGGCAGGAGGGGTCAGTCCGGGTGCTTTGTAAAGGACTTGTGAATATTTACCTTAAGTTAAATATTTACCTTAATTAAAGGAATTAGGGAAGAAACTGGTTGAAGTTTGAGAGGAGGTGAGCTGCTTTCTCCAGGCATCTTTCCTCCATCTCTACAAACGCCTAGGCAGAGGTACTTAGTAGATAAGGAAATAAAAACCAGCGCTCTCTTCTGTCATATCTGTCTTCCAGCAAGGACGCTGTCAGAACTGTCACTCTTGGGCTCCTACCCTACCTGGCAAGTTTCTAGCCCCAGTCCTCACCCCTGGAGAATTTATATCTAGAAAACACAGTGAACATTCCTTATTCAAAACTCTTAAGAAATGTCCAGATTCACAATGATTCCACTGGTATGGGTCTCTACCCTACCACTGTGCCAACAGAATATGCTGTAACAATTGGTTAATCCTTAATCTATCTTCTACACCCAGAGCAAGAATCTAATCTAATCTAGGCCAAGGGGGAACAGAGGCTCTTGACAGATGCAGGATTCAATACCAGAGAGCAAGAAGAAAACGCTTTGACCATTAGCTCTTCCTCTGCCCAGATAGCACTCGGTATCCCAGCCCCAATGAGCTCTGAATAACCCTCTACCATGCCCTTTCTTCTTTGTGTTGACTGATGGTGACTTCTGGACCCACAACATGTCATAAAAGAGTGTAAGAGCTCTTCCTTGAAGACACATATAGGCCACACACCCTAGTCACCAGATTATATTCAACAGAGCATTGTTGGGGGACCTTCAGAAATTAGTATTATGGTTCACAAATGTATTGACCATGTAAACTGAAACACAGATGATTTTAAAAGTCTATCCCAATGTAGAGAGAACTATGATGGTGGTTGGGACAAGAATAAGACACCCCAAAATAGGCTCCTCAGCATACGGACTATTCTGTGCTGAGAGCAATTGAGGGATGGCAGACCCAGGAAAACTCTGAAAATAGGATGCACGTTTCCCTTTTTAAGCACATCTACACTTAGAAAAGCAATTTCCATCTGTAAAGGTGACACACTCTCCCGTACCAAGAAAAAAGGGTGATGGCTAACTCGCCACCAGAGAACACCAAGTTAAATCTGCAAGCTGCCTTGCTCATCATCTAAGCCTTGACCATCTTCTCATAACTCCCCTTTCCCACAAAGAGTAAAATCTCCTTTCCCCTGCCATGCCTAAGATGGTACAGAAATGTCCAATTCCGGTTGCTTTCCTGAGCCACAGTTTTCTCTGTGAGCAACAACATAGATGTACGTAATTAAAGCCGATTTTTTTTTCTCTTGTTCATCTGTCTTGTATTGGTGTTACTCACAGGCACGAAAGAAAGTAGAGAGGAAATAATTTTTCCTCTCCTATAGTAGATGTCTACCTCAGACCTGTAGTGCTAAGAAACACTTAAGAGAATGGCAAATCAACTTTAGGGGTGCTGTAAGCTCTGCTATTTTTAAAGTATTAAGGTTCTAGCCTTCTAAGAAATTAATCCCTTTGAACTACTTCATTTCAACCCAAAGAGAGGCCAGCTTCGTGAGTATGAATCAGCTAAACTGTCGAGGGGAAGAAATGGGTTTCCTTTGTGATGTGGGGGCATATAGGATAGAGCTAAAGGGAGGCAAACCAAAGCAAGTACAACCCTGGGACTTGCATTATTTTTATCAAGAGCCATTAAGATCCAGAACCGGGTAAATAACATTAAAAAATGACACAAGATGAAGCTATTGTCCTCCAACAGTCACCTAGAAAGAAACAGACCTGGGAGCAATATACACAGGACAGCATGTGTTAACAAGTATTCCCAAGGGTGGTGGTGGCCCTGACTGAGAGCCACTCACAAGTTTCCATTCAGCCTTCTCACCTGGAGAACAGAGAAGTCCAAGCTCCGCAATGGGCCGGTCCCTGCTTGGCATCTTCCTCTTGGGGACTTCATCCTTATTTCTTTTTCTGTTAAACCTTGGCTCTTTCCTGCGCCTAAAGGCCTGTGAACTGAAGGGAGGCTCACTGAATGACTTAAAGGCAGCTTCTCACTTCCAGAAACAACACTCCTGGTTACCTAAGATAATGAGGCTATCTGAGCATTTGCATGTGTGTTCCAGACGGGAACGAATTGGTGGTGACACTGTTTGGTTGGTGGTTGGTAAGATTAGAGGCCATTGGAGATGGACCCCTCCCTCAACAGCTTGTAAAACTAAGACTAGAACTACAGTATCAGAACTACAAGAACTACCAGCTCAAGGAATGCACCAAGCCATCCTCCTGGCCCTAGGAGGCAGCGTGACATCCTAAACTGCTATGTGGATAGGCACTGGTTGATAACTGTCTAGCCTTGATTCTAGGAGTCCTTAACCCTATCAAATCACTATCAGGATGCTTTATGATAAAGCACAAGGACCTTATCCTCTCATAGAAGAGTCAATCCAAATGGCCCTGTCAATCACCTATCCAGGGAAATGCCCCTCTGGAAAGCTGTCTACTAGACTATTCAGAAATTGTGTAAAACTAACTTAGAATGTAGTTCAGCACGATGGTCCACCTGGCCATTTTTACCCTTCAGAGTACTCCCTGTACTCTTTGCTCCATGATACACCGTATGTATCTTCTGCATTATGCTCGTGTAATTTTTTTTCAGATTTTTTTTTTATGCCAGGGAGACTACAAGGTCTAGGGAGTCTACAGTGAGATCCTGATGATGCTGTAAACCAAAATGAGCAGGAGTCAGCCTCAACCATAAGCCCCCAGAGAACTGCAATATCATTAGGAGCTTGCCCTGGCCTGAGGGTAAAGTCAATGGAGACCCTGGAGGGGGGGGGGGGAGGAAGAAGGGGGAAGAGACAAGAGAGACGCAAAGAATGGGAGCAGAAAACAGATCTGTTCGAGCCCCTGTTTATTAAGAGAATGAACTTAGTATATATAGGGTGAAGGGGTTGGTTATTACTCTTGCTCCTAACCTTGAAAGGAAAGGTAAGTTGCAGCTAGAGAAGGCATAAGGCAGTTGAGATTATGAGCGAGATAGGGTGGAGGAGCAAGGGCACATTGCATTTCCAGCAAAAGTCATAAACAGTAAACAAGGTGTAAACAAGATCTGCTATCAGCCATGATCCTGTTAATTGCCAGTGAATCATGAGATGTGACCTTGGGTCAGAGTTAGGCAGAGCTTTGCTCTCCACAGGAACTGAGGAATGATGCTACATATAAAAGAACTAGCTGGACTCGTCGGTGTACAGTCAGGCAAAGAAAGCATAGCAGTGCCCCGTGTTAAGGCAACACACCCAGGAGCACTTACATGCTTTAACAAAGATCTGTGCAAGCTTTATCGTCTCCCTTCTTGCTGCCACCACTCCCAGCCTCTGAGAGGCATTGCAGAAACACCTTCCCCAGGGAACAAACACAAATCACAAATACACTAGAGTCCTACATAGAAATAGAAGAAGTAAGAAACAAAGCATGGGATGATCTAGAAGCCCTATCCAGCAAGTTCTATTTATCCAAGCCCCCACAAAAATGGGTGTGAATTATTCCTCAAGCTCTGAACCCTTGAGACTTGAGGGTGACTTTTGAAATGTGTGAAGTGAGTCAGGGCTGAATGTAAAATTCAAGAGGAGGAGCACAGAAGACTGGAAACAAATCTGAGCAGCATGGGTCTCCTTCTACCCGCCCCGTGGAAGTTGCCTTTATTAACGGAAATAAGTTCCTGGATTAATTAAAGTAAACTCCTCTTGGTTAATTCCTGTCCCTGTGTGGGACCCAGCATGCATTAAGCCCATCCAGGCCAGGGCTCAGACATGCTGAGGCATGTTGCAAGGGCTTATAGGCATGTGAGACCCACCAGGAATTTTCTTAGATGAGAAACAGAGGGAAAGAATTCCTGCTCAAGAAAGCTGTAGAACAAGCAAGCCTATACCAGGGCAGTGGTCCAGACTGTGAGGGGCAGAGGGGTAGGGAGAGTAAGAAGACCTCTCAGAGGTTCATGGACTTTCAACTTCCTGCTTTTGAAACTTCCAGAATATTACAGTAAAGGTATATTAGCACCAGGTTATAAAAGCAGGCATATTTTACACATTTTCATTTAGCATATTAACATATTCGGTTTTTAACACCAAAATAAAAAAAATACATTGCAAAAAGTTGGTGTTATTCACAAGATATTAATGGATTTTGCAAGCATTACAAATTCATACTTCAGTGTAGGTGATGAGAGCCATCAGGCACCTCCCAAAAAGACTGTGTGAGGAATGTGTCTTCCTTCAGTTCTGCTGACATCTCTCTGAGATACTGGTCATGACTCCCTCTAGAGTCATCTTTTTGATCCATCCTCACCATCCCAGCCTGAGTATTATGTCTACTGGCCACAGGAAAAGAGGAAGTAGGAAGTGTAGACAGTCACCAAGATGCTGAGCACACAGACTTGGGATCAGCAACATCTTTAGCAACTTTGGTGACTGTGGCAACCACAAGCTTCAGCATAGACACTGTCATCTTGACCAGGTGTTAGCAGCTTTGGCAAAGCCTTGGCCATCACAGGGAATGCCTCTGAGCGACTCCAGCACTAGGTGTACCTCTAGATGTATAGACAGTGGAGATTCACTCTCTCTGTTGTGGGAGCCAGAGAGAGAGTCAGGTAGCTGGGAGATAACCAGGAGTATTTTCTTTTCCGACCACTCCAAGAATCATCAGGGACCACTGGATGATCATCAGGGACCACTGGATGGGTGAGCCCCTTAAATTCTCCAGCTTAATACCAAGATGCCTAGTTAGGGGCTGGGGAGATAGAAGTACCAACTACTCTGTGTGTGATTCTTAGCACCCATGATGGGTAACTACCGAGTGGGTTTCGGTTATGACCTCCACTTACCGCGTCCGGTTCCTTTGTGGTCCGAGTTTTGTCCCAGGCGAGGAGCGTCAAGATTAAATAAGTCTACACTCAGGAGTCGTTTAGGTTCCATCATTCAGGCTCTCCACACACTGAGAGACCTGAGCTTTATTCAGTATATCTTATATCTTAGACCTGTCTGTCCCTTAGCCATGCTTCTGTCTTGCCACTGTATCTCGCCTAGCTTTTTCCCCTCTAGCTTCCCGCCATGCTGGATTCCTTCTGCTCCTGCTCACACACACTGACTCTAATCCATGCTTGTCCCCAGCTTCTGTCTGCTCTCCCGCTTCTGCCTGAGTCCATCCTCGTGTCTCTTTTGTCTCAGCTCTCTGTCACCTTAACTCTCTTACACACCCTGCCTCCTCATCCGGGCACGCCCAAGGTCATAGAGGATCCCAAGAGACTAGCACTCAGCAGGTGGCTGCGATAAGGAGATTTGTAGTTCCTTTTTCCCCCTGTAAACAAGGTTTTAGTCCTTAGGGGAAGAGGATGGGCCATAAGGCCCAGAATGGCACTTATTCGGGAGACAACAGGTAACTTGTATCCACCTGTAACTCTAGTTCTTTGGCCTTGGTGGGCACTGGCATTCACTTGTTCAAGCTCCCACACAGACAGATATGTATACACTTGGTTAAAAAAAAAATAAACATTTCAAAGCAAAGAATCCCACTTATCCAGTAACACAAGGCACATTCTCCCAGAAAGCTTTATTAAGTTTTAAGTGTTGTAACTTTGCTTAAGATACCAGCTCTTTCTTTTATTTATTTTATTTAGTTCAAAACTTGGAGAAAGATGTGCTATTTATTGTCTCATATAAATCATCACCAACAATTGTTATCTCTCCAGAATCTGGTATATTATTTGGTCTTAAGAGATGCTTAGAAATATATTTAATGTGGGCTGGAGAGATGGTTTAGCAGGTGGAAGTAGAATGATCAGGTTGGAGGGTGAGCTCAGAACTGCATGATGATACAAAGGGAGCCATGCACACAATCAAACCTGATAAGCTGAGGTCAATCCCTAGAACATACATGCTGGAGAAAGAGAACAGACACCCCCCAGTTGAACTTTGATCTCCACACATGTATTCACACACATATCCATAAAAAAACCAAAATTAGTTAATTAAAATATATTTAAAATAACGAATGAGGAAATATAAAATAGTTGTCTCTGGGTAATACTGGAAAAGTCTGTTAGGAATTTGGGGTCAGGTATAAAAGTGTGAAAATAGAAAATAGAAAAATCCTGTAACTCTCTTCCCCTCACCCCTTCCTGAGGTCCTGAGCCTGATACTTCCTGAATTCCTGAGACCCACCTAGTGAGCAGCTTGACCTTCCAAGATAAGGCTCTGAGACCACATTCCAGATCTAGCAACCTAGGTGGGGTCACCCAGGAAAGTCCTACCATGAGAATTGTTAACTGTTAACTGTTTAAAGTTACACAATGTGTCCTGCTCTGTTGTCTCCCAAATAAGTGCCATTCTGGGCCTTATGGCCCATCCTCTTCCCCTAAGGACTAAAACCTTGTTTACAGGGGGAAAAAGGAACTACAAATCTCCTTATCGCTGCCACCTGCTGAGTGCTAGTCTCTTGGGATCCTCTATGACCTTGGGCGTGCCCGGATGAGGAGGCAGGGTGTGTAAGAGAGTTAAGGTGACAGAGAGCTGAGACAAAAGAGACACGAGGAGGGACTCAAGCAGAAGCGGGAGAAGAGCAGAAGCTGGGGACAAGCATGGATTAGAGTCAGTGTGAGTGGAAGGGGCAGAGGGAATCCAGCATGGCGGGAAGCTAGAGGGGAAAAAGCTAGGCGAGATGCAGTGGCAAGACAGAAGCATGGCTAAGGGACAGACAGGTCTAAGAGATAACATGTACTGAATAAAGCTCAGGTCTCTCAGTGTATGGAGAGCCTGAATGATGGAACCTAAACGACTCCTGAGTGTGATTATCTTGACGCTCCTCGCCTGGGACAAAACTCGGACCACAAAGAAACCGGACGCGGTAAGTGGAGGTCATAACCGAGACCCACTCGGTAAATGGAGGGTCCCACCGAGGTCCAGGAAAGTAGGATTAAGCGTACAAGACTCACCGGTACAGAGACCGGGGGAGGGAATCTGGGAAGTACCCAGGATTAGGCGCCTAATAGAAAAGAAATATAAATAGAAATATATATGGAAAAGGAAACAGGGAATTTAAATAAAAGCTCGAACCGCACTCGGATAAAGAGGGACAAGTGGACAAGGTCACCGGTACAGAGACCGGGGAGTGTCTGGGATAAACCCAGGAGTAGGCGCAAGTTCGGTTGGTTCCGAACTTCCAGAGTTACTAAGGTAACAGGGAATTTAAAATAAAGGACGGACCGCACTCGGATAAGGGAGTTTAGTACATGGTTCTTGACGGGGGGGAGCCTTAAAGTTTATAAAAGACATTGAGAGATCCAGCTAAAGTAAGTTTAAAAAAAAAAAAAAAAAAGAGAAAAAAAAAACTTATAAAAAGCGCAGATAAGCCACGTACCACGTGGCAGACAGATTAATAGAAATGGGTTGATTTAAGATGTAAGACCTAGCAAGCAATGTGCCTGAGACACAGGCCAAACAGCGTAAAGTTAGTCATTTTCTGGGCGGCGAGCGCCTAAGCAGTCTCGAGCGCCTAAGCAGTCTCAAGCGCCTAAGCAGTCTCAAACCGCAGGTCTGTGGGTCTCAGGCTTCTGGCCGCCGGGGCGAGAAACCTCTTTGTAGCAGATGGCTTTCCAGTGTGGACCGAGTGTCCACTGAGGGCCTAGTCAATAACATTGTGATTGATTGAAGGTTTCTGTTTGTTTTGAACAAAAAAGAAACAAAGACAGTTCTTAGTAGCAGTTATTTTCTTTGGTCTGCTCTGTTTGCTAGCCGCGAATAAAAACGCGGTCCCTTTAAGAAAACTTAGCCGCGAATTGAGCAAGCTGTCCTTTTAAGAGAACTTGTGACTGAGCAAGTCAATGGCTGCCGGGTCCCTTTAAGAGAACTTAAGCCTCTTTTTAAACTTCTAAAGGGAGATGCTGAACCCACATCTACCCGGATTTTAACTCCTGAGGCCAAGAAAGCCCTTACTAAAATAGAACAGGCATTACAAGATATGTCAATATATGAACAGCCTTTGCAATTTTTAGTCTTGGCTTCTAATTTTGCACCTACTAATGTTTTTTGGCAAAAGGGTCCCATTTATTGGGTACATCTTTCTGCATCACCTGGGCGCACAGTTATTCCTTATCCTGAATTAATAGTTCAATTGTTATACAAGGGTAGATGCTTGGGGCGGGCTTTATTTGCCAAAGATGCAGATATAATAGTTTTGCCCTATACCCAAGAAATGGTTGCTAATTTGATTCAAAATGATGATTCCTGGTGTTTGTTTTTGTGCACCTTTAAAGGACAGATAGTTCAAGCTTATCCTAAACATAAAATCATTCAGAGTTTTAAATTATGCCCTTTTATTTTTCCCAAGATAATAAAGACTCAACCTATAGCTGGGGCACGTCTACTTTTCACTGATGGCTCCAAGACTGGAAAAGCAGTAGTTGTGGATGGGGATCATATAGAAAGCGTAGTAGTGCCTCAGGCCTCTGCTCAGTTGATAGAAATTACTGCTATGATACTTGCCTTTCAATTATATCCTGAAGAGCCCCTTAATATTTATACTGATAGTGTCTATGTGGCTAATATTATGCCCCAACTAGAAGTGGCCCCTCATGTGGGAGAATCATCAAAAATTGTTACCCAGTTACAAAGCTTACAGATTTTGATATGGTACAGAAAGCAATCTGTGTTTGTAAGACATTCAGACTTGCCTGGACCACTTGCCAAAGGCAATGCGTGGGCAGATAAAGCTACCCAAATAATTTTGGCTCTACAATTACACAAAAAGTTTCATCTCAATGCTCAAACGTTAAGGCATCAGCCAAAATGCATCCTCTAGACAATGGCAACCGCCAGCACGTGCTGGCCAGAGTTGGGGGTGGGTTGTCTGTGTTTATCCACCAGGTGCTAAAAAGCCAATCTGGATACCTGAGAGGTGTGTACGTCCTGTTCAACATGAAAAGATTGTGGTTCCTGAAGCTTCTGGTGAGGCCAGTAAATAAGTAAGTAAGTTTAAAAAAAAAAAAAAAAAAAAGCCCTTTGTTTTCTACTGTTTTTGCCTTCAATTTAGGCCACTGACACGGCTGCCAATACGGTGCCCATACAAAAAGCTTTCATAACATATGATTGAGGCAGTTGCTTTTAATAGCACTGCTAAGTAGAATGCCAGCACTCATTTTTTAGCTACCCCATACCTCTTGGTCACTTCACACAGATTCAAACCCTGGAGGGTGGGGAGGGTTTCTCTTTAAACTGTTCAGCTCTAAATTTCAGTTTAAGCAACTGACTGGAGTAAAGAACATCCCAATGCCCTGTTGGTACGAGTTCCAGCTGCAGTGATGCCAGTAGCGTTTCGTCAGACCAAGATCCATCTCCCAGGTGCAAAAGAGAAACTTCAGAATAACTACACAGTCACCCTGCTGCTTTTGGAGCTACAGCCTCGGAAAATGCATTGAGCCAGACAGCCAGAGCTGCATCCTTGCTGAACCAGCTATCAGCCAGAGTGGTGACTGCCTTTGAAATTCCAGAGACTTTTATGGACAAATACATTTTAAAATTTATCCGTCAACCAACAAACTGCCCTATTGACATTTTGCATATGTAATAATTGCTATTGTGTAACTTTGGATATTCTGATATTTGTGTTACCTCAAGCAAGATAGAAAATGTTAAGTCAGCAGTTGCATATTGTTAAACCAGTGCTTTTGGGGTCCCTAGAATGCAATTTTTAAATTACACCTTGCAGTTAGCATATACCTTTAGACTAGTGGCTTATAGAATACCCTGGCTAGTGGCTTCCCAATGGTCTGGATTTATATCCCTTCTTAATATTTTGCCTCAAAGGTTGGCATGCTGTCTTTTCATTCTAATACGCTGCAAAAGCAGCAAAGTCATCAGCAGAAAATAACAAAACAGGCTTCTGGCCTTGTAACTCCTGACTGATGCTCAGATATGCATATCAATGTTAGAAGGACTCACCCAAAGACGGGCAACTTCCCCGCCTGCTATATCTACCTAAGACAGGAGTTGGCACATCCAATGACGGGTTCTATAGCAGGGGCTAGGGGTCGAACCTAAGACAGGGGTTTCCTTCTCTATATTTTTGTTTAATAAAGGGGAGTGAGATGTTGTCTCCCAAATAAGTGCCATTCTGGGCCTTATGGCCCATCCTCTTCCCCTAAGGACTAAAACCTTGTTTACAGGGGGAAAAAGGAACTACAAATCTCCTTATCGCTGCCACCTGCTGAGTGCTAGTCTCTTGGGATCCTCTATGACCTTGGGCGTGCCCGGATGAGGAGGCAGGGTGTGTAAGAGAGTTAAGGTGACAGAGAGCTGAGACAAAAGAGACACGAGGAGGGACTCAAGCAGAAGCGGGAGAAGAGCAGAAGCTGGGGACAAGCATGAATTAGAGTCAGTGTGAGTGGAAGGGGCAGAGGGAATCCAGCATGGCGGGAAGCTAGAGGGGAAAAAGCTAGGCGAGATGCAGTGGCAAGACAGAAGCATGGCTAAGGGACAGACAGGTCTAAGAGATAACATGTACTGAATAAAGCTCAGGTCTCTCAGTGTATGGAGAGCCTGAATGATGGAACCTAAACGACTCCTGAGTGTGATTATCTTGACGCTCCTCGCCTGGGACAAAACTCGGACCACAAAGAAACCGGACGCGGTAAGTGGAGGTCATAACCGAGACCCACTCGGTACTGCTCCAGGAAATGAATGTCTTTAGGTGGTCCTTATTGTTTCACAGGAAATAGCTTGCCTGCCTGCATTCCTAAACTCTGTCCTAAGTGGACCTTTGGCCCCACCCTGTTATCCACACCGAGCCCACCCATACCCCCTCTCCTACCCAGAGTAGGGTATAAGAATTCTGCCCCAAAAATATTCGGGTCTCCAGGCTTTTCTGCAGTGCCTGGGGCCCACACATGTGTGTGTACCAGTATTCATATTCATTAAACTCTTTTTCTTTAATGTTAATAGTGGTCATTAGCCATGGTCTTGGGGTGTCTTGGGGTGCCCTAGGGGTACCCACCTATTACATAAGCAAAAAGGCATATAAAAATGGACTGATGACTGTTAACAGTGACTCAAAGTTTAGCTGAAGGTTGGTATACCTCATTCATTTATTGATTTGTGCTTTTAAGAAATATCTTTTGCTCATCTAACATGAAATCAGTGTATAGAAACCATAACCATGCCTATGTTTAATGAGTTCACACTCTATCTGGGCAAGCAGCCTCATTGTGAATATCGGAAATTCAGTATGACACGATTTACTAACAATGCAAGCCAGTTACCGAAGTGGTGTAAGGAGGTGAAAATGTATTCTGATAGTCAAGAAAAGTTTCAGAAAACTGAAGACCAAAAAAAAAAAAGTAGTGTTGAGGATACAGGCAAGCAAGGCACTAGGTGGCCCACACATCTGGAAGCCAGGGGGTTGGTATGAACCACCCCTCAGTAACTTACCCATTCCAACAAGCATCAGCTGAGGGTCTAACATGTGCAAAAAACTTCCCAAGTTCTTTATGTGGTTGATAAAAGTATGACAGAAAAAAAAAAGAGTAAGCTACCTGCAGGCAGATGTGGAAGGGCATCTTAGAGCACCATTTTAGGACTGAGCACCCTCCAAGGCTCAACACCTGAAGATGTCTCCTTCCTGCAGAGAGGGGGAGGGATTTGACCTCTGACCCAAACTTAAACCCATAATCCTCAACACTGAGCAAAGAAGATGGAGTCTGGAATAGTCTCACATCAATATCCTGTACCAATGACAGCAGAAAATGAAATCACAAGTCCATTTCTGCTCCGGGAGTCACAGTATCATCCCCAGTGACATCCTCAAGCTACAAAGTAGTCAACAGAAAAAATATTCATCAATATGGTCCTGTATAGGGTACTTTTCTGGTTGCTATGATAAAATATCCTAACAAAAGAAATTTAAGAGACAAATGGTTGAATTTGGCTCAAAGTTCACAGGTACAGTTCAGCACAGTGTGAGGTTCCTGGTGACAGATGCTGGGGGCAGATGGTCACCTTGCTTTGACAACTATAAATGCTTACCTTAGCTTATTTCCTCCTGTTCATTCAGACAAAGAGAATGGTGTTGCCTACTCTTAGGGTGGGTCTTCCTACTTCAATTAACCTAATTAAGATAATCCCTCACACACCTGGACAGGCAGATGCCGAAGAGAGAAAGTTTACACCCAGTCAGAAAGAGCAGAGATGGGTTTAGTTGCTAACAACCCAAGGCTCCTTCCTGTGGTCCTGCTGCTTCTGTAACTTCTTAACAGACTTGATCTTTTGCTTAAGTTATATTGGCAGATCTTATTTGTCACTGAAGAGGTTTAGCCTTTAATAATGATAATAATAATCAGAGGCTCTTTCCTGGGATCTGCAATTTGTAACTCTGGTGTAACAGAAGGGTTCAGTCAACTTGTATGTTTAAAGAGCGCTCCAAATGAGCATGGCCAACACCTCTATGGTCTATGATAGAGAGTGTCAGTAATTTTGACAACGTGTCATACTGGAATGGGTAGAGAGAGATTATGAATAAATGACTTAGAAAGCAAGGAACTTTTTTATCTTTTGAGGGATTTGGGGACATAAGGACTGTGACTCACTGAAGGTGTCCAGTGGACATCCACAAAGACTGTCCCATGAAGAGTACTGACTTATACCACAGTGAAGCTGAGGCAGCAAAGGAGCCACAAAGACCTGTCTAGTTGACTCTGAGAACAAGAGACCTGGCTGGCAGAGTCATAGCTAATTTTACTTTTACATTTGCCTGCATCGTAATTACCTTCTGTGATATTAAAATCATATTACAGTCTGGTCTTGGCTGGACTGAAAAACTGGGGATGGGGTTCAGGGTGGGGGCAGTGAAGGGAAGGGCAAGGAAGGCACAGACTCTCCTCACTCTGGATCAGCTTTGTGATAGAATATTCCACTTGAGGTGGAGAGAGTGCTCTGGAACCAAAGGAAATAGTCAGCCGGGGAGTGAAGATGACCTCTGGTTAAAAAGAATCTCCCCTACCCCACTCCAACCCCACCCCTAGGCTGGAATCCGGCAAAGCTGAAGCATAAATATGACAGGATTGACCAGGGAGGTAGAGGGAGTCAATGTCCCCTCCCCCCTCCAGTTGAGAAAATCAACTTAAGGAAGGAAGCCCTGGTTTACTTTGGTTAAGGTTTGAAGGTCACAGTCTGTCACAGAGGGGAAGGCACGTAGGCAGATGCATACGGCAGCTGGTTACATGGAACCCATAGAAAACTGATATTACAGATACTCACTGTATCTTACACATTTTCCTTGGGTTCTGGGGATTCATGGCAGGTCCTCATGCTTGGCCACAAACGCATTTACACGTGTGCGTGTGTGTGGGGGGTGTCCACATTCAGGGTGGATCTTCTCATCTCAATCAACATCGTCTAGATAATCTCTTCACAGACAACGCCCTGGGGTTCCTTTCCACCATACTTCTGAATCCCAAATTAGTAATGGAGATGAATCTTTATTTGGAAATGATACAGACCTAGATTCTAAAAATCCATAGTCTTTTCTACCCATGCACACTTTACTTGCTTATTGATTGGTTATGTGGAAGAGTCCAGAAGGGCTGCACTGAACAGCACACTCCAAGACAGAGAGAGACTGAATCCCTGAGCCATTAGAAGAGATACCTATTTTGAATAACGATGGCGTAAAGGTTTACCGTATTAAACTATTTAGATCTTTTAGGTTGGCTTTGCTGACATAAAATTACTCGGACTCACACAGTCCCATAAAATGATGTCTGGAGTCCTGCTACTACACGGACAAGGACCTTGAAACCATCATAGATTGCGTTTGCATAAACATGAATCAGCCCTACCTCTTTACTCAGAGGGATTATCTCACTAGAAGCATGGAGAAAAGCTAATAAGAGGAAAACCAGAAGCTTCATATGTGGTTCTGTTTTCCTATGTAAATATTCGTGATGGCCTCAGCCCAGCCACCAGCCGGAGCTCAGACAGGGAGTCCATAGAGCCATTCCCTGGACTGCTAGCTTTACAAGTTGAATCACTGAGATCCTTCAGCAAGATAACGGAAGCATCTGCTAGCTCATGGGTGTCTGTTGATGCCCTTTATTTCCAAATTGCGAATTCTCTGTAGCTTTGTCTTTTGCTACCACCCCTATGCCCCCATCCTGTGTCTATCAGAAAGATCAGTTAAAGAGACAGTAACAAATCAAGTCTTACTCAAGACTTTGCCAACAGAGTGCCATCCATAAGCCACTCTAAGCTAAAATGTAACCAAGACTTACAAACAGTTGACCCTGGCTGAAGGAATAGCTGTTTATTGAGATGGGTAATACGCTTGATTTCTTTTAGTCTCCTTTGCCCATTTTCCAGGAATCTGAGTAAGGCATCAAATTTGAGTTTGTGATGACTATTATTTCACAAACCGCCATGTAAAACGGGACAGATAGAGAAATCTAACAGAAGTGGGTCTGTGGAAAGTTCCTTCCTTTCTAAGTCTGAAACTCCAAAGTAACTCATAGTATAGTATAGACCTTGGAAACGCTAAATGAACAAAAAGCCATGTGTGGTAGAATAATGCATTTATGAAATATGCAGGTAGATTAGTGGTTGCCATTAGTGGCTGGAGTGAGGGGGAGGAGAGTGATGCTTAATGGTATAGGGTTTCCTTTGGGGATGAAAAAACTGTTCTGGAACCAGACAGCCATAGTAGCTGAACAATACTGTGAATAGTGAAGATTACTGGATGGTAAACTCAAATAATTAAAATAATGTTATGTTAAATGAATTTCACCTCAACTTTTTAATTAATTTTTAAAATTTATTTTACATACCAACCACAGTTCTCCTCCCTCCTCCCCTCCCATTCCTTCTTTGTACCTCCTTTCTACCCTACTCCCACATCTGCTTCTCAGAAAGGGTCAGGCTTCCCATGGGAGTCAACAAAGCATGGCATATCAAGTTGAGGCAGGACCAAGCTCCTCCCCCTGCATCAAGGCTGATCAAAGCATCCCATCATAGGGAATAGGTTCCAAAAATCCAGCTCATGTGTCAAGATCCTGGACCCATAAACAGACCAAGCTATACAACTGTCACCCACATGTAGAGGGCCTAGGTCCATCCCATTCAGGCTCCCTGGTTCTGTCAGTCCAGAGTCTGTGAGTGCTCATGAGGTCAGGTCAGCTGTCTCTGTGGGTTTCCCCTTCATAATCTTGACCTCTAACTGCTATATAACCCCTCCTCCCTCTCTTCAACTGAACTCCCAGAGCTCAGCCCAGTGCTTGGCTCTAGGTTTCTGCATCTGCTTCCATCAGTTACTGGATGAAGGTTTAATTTTTTTTTAAATAAAGAATAGTTTAGGGAGGCTGGGGAGATGTTTCATCATGTAGAAGTACTTACTGAGCAAACACAAGGAACTGAAATCAAATCCCTAGAATTGAGGTCAAAAAGCCAGGCCTAGCCTCGTACATGCCTATAAACCCAGAGCTATGAGAGGTGGAGGCGGGACAATCACTAGGGTTTATTTGGCTGCCAGCCTAGCTCTAAGTTCAGTGAGAGACCCTTTCTCAAGGAAATAAGACAGAGAGTGACAGAGTAGGACATCTGACATCATCATCTGTCCTCTGAATATGGTTACGTGTGTCCTCCCATGTGCATTATACTCCTCACACACACATATGCACCACACACACAAACACACACAGAGAGAGAAGTGGGGGAGGGAGGATGGTAATTTATATGATACCAGCCTGCCAGGTAAGATGTATTCACTGATACAATAGTGGTACAAAGATCATGTGATTAGCTAACTGCCTTTGGACTGGATTTGAGGTTTTCACCAAAAAAGGGAATTTCATCCCTGGTACTGTAAATCTGATCAAAAGCCCATGGTTTGGGATGTTATAAGCCAAGGACAGGAGGGATGACCTACTAAGATTGTGTTGCTAAATGGACTTATTGTTGAACTGCCTTCTTCATAGTTATGCTGAGACCCATACATTACGGTTTCCCTCAACCTTGGCAAGATAAACTTCTCTCTCATGATCATCAGTTAATATAGAACCTTGTAATCTAGGTGCTGAGAATAAGTGTCTGTTGAGTGTTCAGCTCTAAATGGGACAGACGTGTCAACACTCGCTTGTCTCAGGAAGCATAAAAGAGAAGGTGGGAGATGCCCCGGCCCGCAGGTAAAGTCAACGGAGACCCTGGGGGGGGGGTGAGGATGAGGGGGAGGACGAAGAGAGACACAAAGAATGGGAGCAGGACAATATAGATCTGTTCGAGCCCCTGTTTATTGAGAGAATGAACTGAGTAGATATAGGGTGAAGGGGTTGGTTATCACTCTTGCTGCTAACCTTGAAAGGAAAAGTAAGTTGCAGCTGGAGAAGGCATAAGGCAGTTGAGATTATGAGCGTGATAGGGTGGAGGAGCAAGGACTCATTCCATTTCCAGCAAAAGTCATAAACAGTAAACAAGGTGTAAACTAGACCTGCCATCAGCCTGATCCTGTTAATTGCCAGTGAATCATGAGATGTGACCTTGGGTCAGAGTTAGGCAGAGCTTTGCTCTCCACAGGGAGAGTGTAAGAGCTGGAGGATGAGGACAAGGTGCTGTGAAATGCTGTCCTTTGGACAGGACCTGGTTATTGCACTTGGAACTACGGTCACCTACAGTCACAAGACCTGTACAGATCAAACCAACATGACTGGTAATATTTTAATAGACAGTGTCAACTGGAGTCACTGGGTTACAAAAAAGAAGGGAGGACATGAAATGGCCCAGGAGATGTTTTAGGAGGTGCCTGGGGAAATGAGGGGAGACAAATGGGAGTGGACAGGGTCAAGATACGTCGATTACATATATAAGGTCGTTTAAGAATAAAGAAAATATATTCTATTTTTAAAGTAGGTTTGTATTAATTTTTACTTTCCTCTTCCTTACTCCCACATTCTCGCGCTGCTTCTGTTATGGGTTGAGTGTGAAAAGTCTTTCACAGGTAATGTATTCGGTATTCAGCTGAGAGTACTGTTTAGAAGAATTGTGGACCCTTTAGGAGATAGAATATAGCAAGAGGAAGTGAGTCACTGAGGCCTCAAGTGTTATAGTCTGGCCCAGTCTACCCCAATGATAATCCCCTTGCTTTCTGGTCTACAATTGAGCAAGAGGCCTCCTGCTCTTCTGGAACCACACATGCTGACCTTCGAACAGTCCAAATAAACTCCCCTGCCTTAAGCTGCTTCTTGTCGTGGTCACATTCATGAGAAAAGTAATTAACACAGTTCCTTACTTATTCGTCCTGAAGCTACAGGATTAGTAACAGTTGCATTAATCACACTGGAAATTAAACACGACTCTGCAGCTGACTGGCAAAAATACAGCACTCAATTTTAGGGCAATTGGCTGCCCAATCAATAGACAATCTGAAATGGGAAATCATGTGCTCTATAGTCAGGTGAGTCCTGGGGGAGTCTGGGCTGCTACACAGCAGCTGTAGGGGATTGTAGGTTCCTGGGTAGGAGGTTAATACACAACGAATAAAGAAACATATTGGGGTTCTTTTTCCTTTTCTTCTCTTCATACATACTGATGATATTACTGGTGCTATTTATAGGTTCATTTTTTTTTAAATCTTCTTATCCTTCCTCCCTGAGTTGGCTTTTGTGACAAAACAGATTAATGAAACGAGAAAGGAATGCAATCAAGGCGCAGAAGGGCTGAGATGGACTGTGACTGCCATTCTGGCTCTGGATAGTCGTGTCACAGATGCTGTGTCAAGCATGTGGAAAGACACAAAGCTTGGAGAAAACAGACTGAAAACCTCTCTCTAGGCTCCCGCCCTCTCCCCCTCTGTGTCTCTACTTGCTGCTCAAGGACTGAGCACTTCTGCCTGAGTTGGGAGATGAACAGTATAAGGTGGTTCTTGGGGTAACTGTCATCACATAAAAAGGCAGCTCTACTCAGAAGCCCCAGTCTGTTCTGGTAGCTGGTTTCCAGGTATGGAGGGTGGCAAGTTATCCCGTGGCAGTCTGGTGGTCGGGGAAAATGTGAGAAGAATCCAGTCAGAGGCAGAGCAGGCTGGAACAGCGACAAGATCCAAGAGTGAATTGGCTTTTGTGTTCAGGAATTTGCAAGGTGGTCTAAAAGAATTTTGAAAAATTGCATTACAAATATTACTGGAGCTAAAGGATCTCTCAGTTTCAAAGTCATAACCCACATGCACCGGCAGACCAGAAAGAGGACATTATAATAAACTGATTATGAAAGGCTTTGACAGACTGGGATCAACTGTTTCTCCTGATGTGGTTGAATCGAAGCAGAAGTTAGCCTTGGATATATGACCTCAGAAAAAAACAACAGAAGCATTTTATGAGTCTATCAAAAGCATGGAATTGCCAATTAAGTATTATATATATTTCTATTACTAGTGATAAACAGTATGTCACAAACTTCTTGTCCCCCAGAAAGCCAATCATTAGACTTCATGAGCCCATCATTGCTTAAAGCCTACAGTCCGGAGGAGCTCAGCTGAGGAGTCTGCTCATCTACTCAGTGAAAGAAAGAAGAAGCTAGTAAGGGAGGGAGGGGGAGAGGGCTGGTTAATGTTGGATGTCAAATTAAACAGATTGAGAAACACCCAGGGGAGCCATGATGCACCCCCTGGCTGTGCCCTAGTCTTATGAAGGTGGGGAAGCAGACCTCCTGCTGTGATTCAAGAGGTCCTTTAAGGTCAGCTAGCTCAGCTGTATGTGCCCCTTGAGCTGGCCCAAACTGCCTTCTTGAAATTTAGATTGTGAGCATGCTCCCTTTGGGGGTGAACCTGCCTTCCACAGCTTTCTCCTGTCCCCATTAGTGGCTCACTCTACTTTATATAAATAACTAGATAGAACCTTGAGAGGCACCAAACTTGCCAAGAAAAGACATAATCAAAAGTCCCAATGTGGAGAGGTTCTAGGCAGCACAAAACATCTATCAGATGTGCTTTGGCAATACAGGCTCAGTATGGGGTGAGCCTCTGTGTTACGGCACATGTGCTCAAGGAACAACTGGGAAGTATAAAAGCTTTAATAAAGGAAGTGTAAAGGTGGTGTGCTCTCCATCACACCCAGACAGCCTGCACATCCAACCTTGTACTGGAGTGAACTTCATAGGGAAGGATGGGTTCTGGGTCTGCAACAATGAGCAAATGCAGGGTGTGATAGATGAGCATGCTGGTTATGGTGGAGGCTGTGCCTGCACGGGCACAGGGTATATGGAAATATTCTGAGTCTCTTATTTCATTTTTCTGTGATCCTGGGGTTGCTCTGGAAAAATAAACGTAACTTTTAAAATGGAGGTTCAGCCCTATCGTTTGTCTGTTCTATGGTTCTACAGCAGCTTGCCTGGAACTCCTCTTCCTTGGATCTCAACGTAACAGTTACCTCTCAAGGTCTCTTATCCCAGCCGTGATAATGATAATCTATGGGAAAATGTAATAAGAACCTAATAAATAAGTAAGCCCTAATGTGTGAAATGCCCAAAGAAGGGAAATGACGGCCTAGGGAAGCAGTTTGCCTTGTAATCATGGGCACTGTGGTGATATATTGTATATTTAATAAAAATAGTCTAGAATAGCAGAGGACAGAATCACCCACAACCAAGCCTTGAAGGTCAGGGAGTAGTGACCCAAATCTTAAATCCCATCACAGCCAAATGAATCTCTGTGAGTTCAAGGCCGCCAGGTACCACACACCATTAGTCCCAGCACTTGGGAGGCAGAGTCAGGAGAATCTCTGTGAGTTCAAGAGTAGCCTTGTCTACAAAGCAAGTTTCAGGACAGCCAGGACTGTCATACAGGAAGCACTGTCTCAAAAACTAAACCAAACCAAAATTAAAAACCACAAAAAAATAAACAAAGAAGTCTGGGGAGATGGCTCTGCTCTCTGATACTCCAGACTATCTTATTAAACGTGCACTGTATCACCACGGGTGCCTGACTTTGAACTTCAGCATCCACTAAAAGAGAGCTGGAGAGAATGCTAAAGAAAATGTGTCTATTCTTAACCCCAGTGCTGAGGGAAAGGAAATAGGTGGGCACACACACAGAAACACACACACAGACACACACACAGAGACACAGACACAGACACACATATAGACACATACACAGAGAAACACACACAGAGACACATACACAGAGAAACACACAGACACACACACAGACACACACACATAGACAGACACACACACAGAAATACACAGAGACACATACACAGAGAAACACACACAGAGACACACACACACACAGAGACACATACACAGAGAAACACACAGAGACACACACACACAGAGACACACACACAGAGAAACACACACAGAGACACACACACAGAGACACATACACAGAGACACACACACAGAGACACACACACATACAGACAGACACACACAGACACACACAAATACACAGAGACACATACACAGAGAAACACACACAGAGACACACACACACACAGAGACACATACACAGAGAAACATACAGAGACACACACACAGAGACACATACACAGAGAAACACACAGAGACACACACACAGAGACACATACACAGAGACACACACACAGAGACACACACACAGAGACACATACACAGAGACACACACACAGAGACACACACACATACAGACACACACAGACACACACACAGACACACACACATACAGACAGACACACACACACACAGACATAGACACGTATATAGACACACACAGACACACAGACACACACACACCTAGAGTCCACATATAAGAGAAAACAGGATATTTCTCTGAGTCAGGCATAAAGCTGTATTTTTTAATATGTACAGTTTTTTCATGTTCAAAGGCTCTTATAAAAACACACTAAACTTTTAATTTCACATTTTAAAACACCTTTTACTGAAAGGAGTAGTGGTGCACTGCCTCAGGGTTGTTCTAATACCCATAATGCACCACCCCATCCAGTCTCTTCTCTCTCATAGGCTGTCAGTCCACAAGTGCTGACATGTGAAGACTCTCACACTCCACAGGCTAAGGACAGGCACACATCCCTCAATGTCAAACCCTCCCACCTTTGAGAAATTACTGCACACCTGGGCTCCAGTCTACATGGGATCCTTTTTCTCAGAACTGGTAATGGATGAATCTGACCCAGATGTTAGCCTGCAGAGGATGCATTTCTGTTGATTTCACTATCGATATGAAGGATGTAGCCCCATGCAGGCAGAGCGTCTAGAACCTGTATCTTTGGCGTATTCTGAAGCTGCTGTGTTTTTACAGGAGAGCAAGGGAGATGATGACAATGGAAAACTATTATTTCTTGATAAGTAAAAGCCAAACCAGACATAGAGGCACATGCCTGCGGTCCCTGCACTTAGAAGGCTGGGGCAGAAGGACTACCATGAGTTCAAGGTTAGCCAAGACTGCAAAGTGAAATTGAGACCAGCCTGAGCTACCTAGCAAGATCCTGCCTCAAACAATAATAAAGTAGAAACACAAAACA
This sequence comes from Phyllotis vaccarum, assembly GCA_033318265.1. Classification (NCBI taxonomy): domain Eukaryota; kingdom Metazoa; phylum Chordata; class Mammalia; order Rodentia; family Cricetidae; genus Phyllotis; species Phyllotis vaccarum. Next base: position 10,068,063 of record JARWLC010000017.1, on the reverse strand, counting down.
TGATGAAATCTTGATTACTGGCAGTCTTTGCTATTTCACATTTTTTGGAGGGTTTATAAGCAAACATGTGGCAAGAGCTTCTGGAAGCCTTGTGGGAATCTTGTCTCTAAACTGTCAAATAGAGGAACTGCACGTATCATTGCTATTTCCTTGGCTACCTGCCACATTCTCTAGCTCTATGGTTCTGAATAAAGGCAGAGGGAGTGGCCAGCAGAGAAAGCATCCAGCAGAAGGACAGTGTGGCTCTGTAGGTGTATGGTCTCCTTAAAGGGCTGCAGTCACAACTAAGAACAAGCTCATTTTTCCCAGGCTGCTGCAGATGCTGGTTTAACATCTGCTGCCAGCATTCATGGGTGTCATAAAATGTAAAGCAGCATCCACCTAGAGCTGGACCACACACACACACACACACAGACACACACATACACACAGACAAACACACACAGAGACAGACACACACACAGACACAGACAGACAGACACATACACACACATATATATATACACACACACACACATACACACAGACAGACATACACACACAGATGGACAGACACACACACACATACACCAGCAAGAGAATTAGAGAGGGGCTGTGCTGGGCAGTGAATCATGCTGAGTTTAGGCTTCGGGGCTGTGAGAAGAAATCATAGCAGATACCTACACACAGCAGAGGGAACCCAGGAACTGGAGATAACCAAATGGTTCCATTAGTGGTCTCCCATTGCAGCTTCCTGACTGAAAATAGACAGACAGACAGATTATAGGTAGGTAGGTAGGTAGGTAGGTAGGTAGGTAGGTAGGTAGGTAGGTAGGTAGGCGGGCAGGCAGATAGGCAGATAGATAGGCAGATAGATAGACAGACAGACAGACAGACAGACAGACAGACAGACAGACAGACAGAACCGGAGGCCAACCTACTCTAGATAAGTCCTCTTGGTTGACTCAGAGCTTCTATAGTAACTTTAACACAAAGTGAGTTTCCTTCTCTCCCTCTCCTTTCTCACAGACCATGGTTGCACCTCACCATACCACATCTATTACCTTTCTATCCCTAACTCCTATGAGGATTTACTTCAACTTGAACATAATGATCTATGGAGGTCACCAGAGAACCTGAACTGTGATTCACAAAAATGAGTGGAAAGAAATTAAAAATGAAACAAGTCAGTTATTTGTATATTTGGGATTTGTGGTAATTTTTGTAACATGCTGCTGATTATTGGCATCCCCTTAGGTCCTAGGAACAATATGCATAGAGCATTCCTTATGCAAAAAGCTTGGCATCAGAAGTGTTTCAGATTCTTTTTGATTTTAGAATGTTGTCACACATATAAACAATTTAAAAATGGTAGATATCACACCATATCTAAACACAAACTTGAGGCCACAGAAAGATGACTCAGCAGGTAAAAACACTTTACACACAAACAAAATGACCTTAGTCTAATTCCCAGAACCTATTAAAAGATGGAAGAGAAAACAATGCCTCCAGGCATTTGCTGTGGCATACACACACACACACACACACACACACACACACACACACACACACACACACACACACACACCATTTTTTAAATTAAACATGAAATTAAATTTGTTTATACACACTTATGCACGCAGCTGGAAAGTAGTTTTATAGACGATTTTAGTGGGCTTGCACTGTTGTTCTTTGCTTACTTTGATTGTTCTGACTTTTGAGGCAGAGTCTCTCTGTGTTGCCCAGAGAACACAAAGCAGGTGCAGAATGAATTGGAACCATGACATGGTACATTAATTAGCTTACAGGTTCCTAAATCGGTATCCCAGTTCTGCTTGAGAATCTCCATTTCATCTCTTCTCAGTGTGTAATAGAAATTCATTCTCAATTCCCCCCTGAATGGTGTTATCCTAAGCCACAAGGCAGAGACACAGGCAAAGATTTGAGTTCAGTTTGTCATCCAAATAACCCATGACTCACTGGATGGATCACACAGCTATAAAGGTGCCAAACTCCCCAGGGAGGGAAAAGAGAGTCAAGCAACCTGAGGTCCAACCCCAACTTGACAACGAGATGACCAAGGACCAAGTGACCGCCTTCTACATGCTCCATGTTGAACCACAACAGTACCACCCCTCATCATGATTACAAGAACTGAAGAGACACTATACCTGGCAATTTACTGGCATTTTCTCCTTCCTGTTTTGAAGCATAACTAATTTTACTAAGAATATGATGTTCCAAATAACAAAAATTGTCCCATCAGCCCCCAGTTCATCATCTAATGTCTTCTTTTGAGGAACCCAAGGGATTTAAAATTAAAATTTTAAAGGTACTGTGTGGACAGAATCCACCTACATTTGAAAAAGCTGAAGGTTGAGTCTTAGTTCTTGCTGACAGCAATTAGATTTTGAATTTTTTTTTTTATATAAACACCCATGCTGTTGCATCAAATGTGTTTGGATGGGACAGCTGAGTCCTCAGGGCTCAGGGTTAAACATCAGAAGTGAGAGTCATGTGGTAACCAGGAGGGATGAGTAGATGTGTCTTAGATCATTTATTTTCAAAGCATTTTGAGTCAGGAGGAAAGAGAAGAACTTCTAAAGAGTGATTCATTTTGTAAGGCAAAATAATACCATTTTCTCCTGAGAAGTGAGGTTGCCTTTGACAGACTTGCCTTAGTGCTAGATCCAGCTACTGCCTTTATACTTTACCTTTGTATCACAGGGGTGTGACGGTGGATGGGAAAGTATCATATAGTTGTGTCTAGAATATCCAAAGGCCCATATGGTAAAGGTTTAGTCCCTTGTGCAAGTGCAAGGTTGATGTGGGAATGCCTTTCTGTATGCTGTGAATCTCAATCTTTAAATAAAGGAGCTGTTTTGGGCCATGACAGGCACCATAGAAGAAACAGGAGGAGGAATCAGAATAGGTAGGAAAGGAAGGGCGGAGTCAGGCAGATCGACTAAGCTGCCCAAGAAGAAACATGTAAGGAACACAGGTGAGCCACAGGTTACGTGGCAGACAGGTTAATAGAAATGGGTTGATTAAGATGTAAGAGCTAGCTAGCAATGTGCCTGAGCCTAGGCCAAACAGCATAAAGTTAATATAAGCGTCTGAGTCATTTCTGGGGGCCCGGGCGGCTGGGCGGCTAAGAGGTCTGGCGCGGCAGGTCTGTGGGTCCAGGTCCCTGGCCGCCCCGGACTGAGAAACCGCACTACTACACAAGGTAGTGGGACCTTTAGGTATGACCCGTTGAAAATATCTTTGTTAAGGAGACTGTGCTTTTGAAGGCAACTGTGACACCCTGGGCTCTTCCTCCTCCCTTTCATTTCCCCTCCAAGAAGAGACTGGCCTTACTCTACCATGGACTCCTACCCTATGGCCCCCGCCCAACAACAGGACTGATTGTCCAGAGTAGAAGCTTCAAAGGTGAGTACTGAAATAAACCTTGCTTTATAAGTTGATGGTCTCAAGTATTTGTTAAAGAAATCTAGAGAAAACTGACAAGGGTTATGGAAATTTGTTTTCTTTTCTACAATATCATACTTCCATCTCTCCCTTGTGTTCTGACAACTTTGTTAAGAGGAGATTCTCTTTTGCTTGGTCAACAACCATGTATCTCTCTGTGTTGTCAAAGGATTCTATAGTATTGCCTTTGTGTGTGTGTATATGTGTGGGAGTTGGGTGCATTTACAAGTATGCGTGCATAAATGTGAGACAAGATCTCTCACTGAACCTGAAGCTCACTGACGTGGTTCACTAGCAAGTCCCTGTTTCTGCCTCCCAGCACTTGACTAACAGGTGCACACTACCCCACTTGGCATTTTCACATGGATTCTGGAGACTGAACTCAGGTCCTCATGCATGCACAATAAACACTTTGTGCACTGGGCATCTCCTCATTCCCTATTACTTAATTTTGATCTTGAAAACTAGATCTTTACATTCCCTCTCTGTGTTGTACCTGGGAGAGCAAGGTCCCCTTATGGCTTTAAGGAGGCTGTAATGGAAATCATACGCAGATCATTATATGAAACTAAGGGATTTGTTATAATTACAGCTCTTAGATAAGGTTTGCCATCCTTACAAGAAACATAAGATGCAGGCTCAACCAAAATGGTGAGCAATCAAGAGAGCAGTCCCCTAGGAATCTGCTTTTGTTGGGAAGCATGCAAGCAAATATTGGAAGATTTCATCAATGTACAGATTGTCGGTAAGACATGGTAGAGGAGAGAAATCCATGGTAGGGACCAACCTCACCATATTCATATACCTGTTTATCTGGGCAGCGTGCTCATACCCTTTTTGAGAGATGTTGAATCATAAGTACATGATGAAGTAAAATCTTGTGGGGTAGTGGACTGTCATCAGGAGTCACCTGGCTAGACCCAAGAAGCAGATGTACAGAGTACAATAGGATGGCTAGGTTGGCTGTGATATGGGATGGACCTGTAGGTTCAGGATAGGAAGAACAGGAACTGTTGAAAGTCTAGGTACTGGTGATGGCACAGGCAGGAGTAGCCAGACTTGGCTAGGGCATTGGTCATGGGACTCAGGCTAGATCTACGGGGTTTAGAGAGAGTGAGGACTGGGGAGTACCACACAGATTAGAGCCTGGAGAAGGATATCTGAAAATGTAAGCTAAGTAAACCATTTCCTCCCCTAAGTTGTTTCAGATTATAACACTTTGTCATAGCAATAGAAAGGCAACTAGAACAAATATTCATTTAAATTAGTAGATTTCAGAAAAAGAGGTACCAAAGGAAAAAGATCACAAACAGCAAAGACAAGAAAATAGTGTGGCTTGAACCCAAAGTATATCAGTAATTACATTAAATATGAATGGGCTAACTAGGTCTATTAAAAGGCAATGGTTGTCAGAGTAAATGAAAGAAATATTCCACTCTGTGTATTTTACAAGAGATATACATTACAGAAACAATACAGGTAAGTTAGAAGTAAGATGATAGAAAGATATATTGTGCAAACATGAAATATAAGGAAATGAAATAAAATGTAAAAGGTGCACTTAGGGATATTGCTCAGAAATAGAACATTTGTCTAACAAACGCAAGGTACCAGAAGACAAAGTAAAACAATGTAAAAGATAACCCAAGAGGCAAAACAGGAGTAGTCACTATAGAAAGTACAACTAAAGAAAGGGTTGATGCTATGAAAGTTTTCCTAGATTTGAAGGGCCATATGCCTCCAGATTTAAAAAGCCCATAAGTGCCCAATACAACAAAATTTCTTTAAAATCCCCTTCAGAATACCAATGATAGAATACACCAAAAGTGCTGAGAGATTAAAAATATATAGGTACAAACTCTGTGGTGTGCATGACATCAGGTTTCTCAGCCAAATCTTTAGACAGTAACATTTTTCCAAAAGCAAAGAAAAAATTGATTGTCAATCACTTCAGCTACCATCCAAGTGTGATATGACATAGAAGATACCTAGTCATGCAACACCTTGAAAAATTTACTTTCCTATTCCAAAAGCTATTGATGGATATGAATTTCTGGCAAGAGAGTAAAGCTACAGTTAAAGAAGCAGAGGCTGTGACTCTGAGGAGGGGAAGGAAATTCTTAGGTTGGTGGAAATAGACGTGTCCTGAGGTTCTGGCAGAGCATCGAGCCCAAAGCATATTCAATGTAGGAGGTGACAGGACAAACTGGGGATGCCTCCAGGGGGGAAAAAATCAGATACATTTACATAGGAAAAACACTGGGTGAGAAGAATTTCCTAGCTCCCTATGCAGTTAAGAATGAGCAAGTAACATAGTTCTGGCCAATGAGATGTAAGCTGCATTTTACCAGGTACAAATGATTTAAATAAATAAATAAATAAATAAATAAATAAATAAATAAATAAATAAATAAATAAATAAATAAATAAATAAATAAATAAATAAATTAAATTAAATTAAATTTAAAAACCACAACTGTTTATCGATGAAAAAATAATGTCAAAGACTGGCTGACAGTCATATTATGGTCCTTACTCCTTCCTTGTGCATAGAATGAGAATGTGAAATCTGAAGGACATGGAGGAGACATACTGAACTTTTTTTTATCAGAGAAATAGTCACACACTAAGAATTTTGCATCCCCACCCACCATCTACCCCCAAACTTCAAGCTTGGATCAGAATGTAATACCTGCGTATCAGCCAATTCCCTATGTCCACCTGATTTCATTACAATTAAGCCATAGCCAATCTCTAGGCCCAGCCCAACTCACACATCCTCTCTCCTGCTCTAACTTGCTATGTCCATCTTTGACACAGAACAAAAGAAGTTCACGTGCCCAGATCTCCTTGCAAAAATACAAACAAAATGAGGAATGAAGATAATAGCTCTCCCCAACAAAAATCCACTATTCTTATAGAAGCATCTGACAATAGGAATTATCTAGGTGAACTTCAGGACACAGAATTTAAAATAATATTCATAAACTTCATCAAAAAATTCAAGGAGCTTAAAGATGACACAAAGAAACAACCCGATGCCCAGGAAATCACAAAGCTAAGACTGGTGGAAACAATCCCGGATTTGAAAATGGAGCTCAATAAAGGAATAGAAATACTGAAGAAAGCTCAAGCTCAAATAAGGATGGAGCTGAAAATGGAAAGACAAGCCTTACAGGTGGAATGAAACAAGCAGAATATTAGGACTTGGAGATAAAATAGAGGATTGAAAAGAAATAAGCAAATTACATTTAAAAGCTAACACAGGAAAGGAACATACAGGAAATGTGGGACATCATGAAAAGATCAAAGTTTTTAATTATAGACATAAATGGGGGAGAAGGATCCCAGTCAATGACAGATAGGTCAACAAAATCATAGAAGAAAGCTTCCCCAAACCTAAGGGAAGACGTTCACATGCTGATAAAAGAACCCCAACTAGACCGACTAGGTCAAGAAAGAAACATCTCATAGCATATCATAAGTAAAACACTAAGTATACAGAACAAAGAGATGTGTCTCCTTGGTGATACCAAATCTAGTCAAACTGACAATGATGATTAATTATCACAGATAAAACTGTCCTCTACTTCATTATAGCTAGAACTGAAAATGTGATTGAATGGATTCTGCACATCTAAAATATTTTTAGCTCATGTCTGTCTTAGTTAGGATTTTTATTTCTGGGAAGAGACACCATGACCATAACAACTCTCATAAGGAAAAAAACATTTAATTGGGGTGGCTTACCGGATGCTGGAGACAGAGTCGAGGGCCCTACATCCTTATTTGCAAGTAACAGGAAGTAGTCTATGTAACTGGGTGTAGTTTGAGTATAGCAGACCTCAAAGCCCACTCTCAGTGTGACACACTTCCTCAAACAAGGCCACACCTACTCCACAAGGCCACACCTCCTAATAATGCCACTCCCTTTAGGGGGCATTTTTTTCTCAAACCACCAGAATATATAATAGAATTTATGGGGACAATTTTTATACTGGTATTGATTCTGCACCTGTTCCTGCCTATGGTTTGTGATGATACTAGGAAAAAGTGAGGGGTTTTAAAACAGAGTAGATTGTGTAAACATGGCATAATTGCTAGTAAGGTTGAATTTTCACTCTAAAATGAAGCTAAAAGTGTTTTATCCCTAGATTAATCCAGAACAGATTGTCATTCCCACCTTGAATGGCTGCCCAGAGACATCAAACATTAGCTAAAAAAACTATTTCCAACTTAGGAAGGGAGAGAAGACTGTCAGACAGGCATTATGGTAAGTGATCTCCATAGTAATCCCAACATTTAGCTGAATGAAACAATTCATTAAGCCCAAAAAGTGTTAACAGATAATTAAAAACAATATTGAAGAGAAGAAAATAATTTATGTAGACTCTAATAAGTGCAATAGATAGAAACCGCAGCTGGGGACTCTGGGGAAATGGCTGTCAGTAAAGTACCCACTGCACAGTATGAGGACCTGAATTCAGTCAGAAGCATCCATGTAAAAAGGAGGCACTGCAGTACGTAATTCCAGTGCCGGGGATGTGCTAGCCAGCTAGTCTAGTTGATCTGGTGAGCTCTGGTTTCAATGAGAGACCCTGTCTCAAAAAATAAGGTGAAGAACAGTTGAGGAAGACACCCAGTATTATCCTCTAGCATTCACATGAACCTGCACACTCAGACACACACCTGGTTGCATGTGACCATACACACTCATGCACATACATCTGCTTGCACGTGAACGTAAACACAGAAAAAGAAATGGAAGGAGAAGCTGAGCCCCACTTCTGCAGTTGCAATCTGATGTAGGTCCTCTCTGACCTGCAAGGTTATCAATACACTCCTTGTCTCACACAGATTTTGCTTTTGTTTTTGTCAGGTATTGATCATCTCTCAGCGTACTCTCTCTCTCTCTTTCTGTGTGTGTGTGTGAGTGTGTGAGTGTTTGTGGTGTTAAAAATACAGGGATGTCCTTTAAGCATCTGCTTTTTAACTGGTGCAGAAAGTAAGCAATACTTAATTTCCTGGAGGCTGTGACCAGCAGACTTAGTTTGTACATCCTGGATATCCGTCCTGTATTGACTCTTTTTTCCTTAATTCCTTTTTCTCCATAGGAAGATAAATAGACTAATGACCATTTCATTTATAAGGTATCTAAGAATATGAATATGAATTGAGTAATTTTAATGCAAAAGAATCATTTCAGGCAAGACTATGGTCAAGCTAATTTGCATGTGATCTCTGGCAGAGTTCCTTCTAAATTCCAGTTCCTTGAATATAAGGGGACTGAAAGCATGCTCTACCAGACAATTGCCTCTGCCTCACCAAGCTGCTGACACAAACAATAAATGGGGTATCTGGGCTAGGAAGAAGAGAGATGAAGTTTAGATTTGGACTGTCTGCTGTGAGATGGTCTTTCTGTATGCTGTGAATATGTGCTGCTACCATTGGTTAATAAAGATGGTGTTTTAGCCTATGGCGAGACAGCATTCAGACAGGTGGGAAATCCAAGTAAACAGACAGGAGAAGGACAGAGTTGAGGAGATGCGATCCAGCTGCCCAGAAAGTATGATGTTACTCTACCAGTAAGCCGCGGGCCATGCGGCAATATATAGATTGACAGAAATGGGTTAATTTAAGATGGAAGAATTAGCTAATAACAGCCTGAGCCTTAAACAAAATGGTTTGTAATTAATATAAGCCTCTGAGTAATTATTATATAAGCAGCTTGTGGGACCACAGGTGGGAGAGAGATTCATTAGGAGTACAGAGCTAGGCAGGACCAAGAAACTTCTGGCTACAACTGTCTCTCAAAAGCTCTGTTCTGAAGGCTTGGCTGCTGTTGAGGGAGTGGAAACTGCAAGAGACACAGACTGATGAGAGGAAGTTAGGTCACTAGAGGTGTGCCCTTGAAAAAACTGAATCCTGCCCTCCTCTCTCCTCCCTGTTTCCTGGAAACCATGAAGGACCAAACTGCCCCACCACACACCCCTGCCATGATGTTCTGCCTGACCACAGGCCCAGAAGACCAATAGATCCAAAAGACCAATAGATTAAAATCTTGGAAACTCTGAATAATGTCTGTCTTTCTTTCCTTCAGTTATTTCTCTCCTGTGTTCTGTTGCTGTGATGAAAGTTGATGACACAGAGGATGCATTAAAGGTGGGCGCTTGTCAGAAAAGAGAGTTTGTGTCCACACATATGCCTGCTGTCTGACATGCTTAAGAGAGTCCTCAGTGAGCACTGACACTTTCTTTGCACCTTATACAGAAGCTATTTTCTGTGACAGGAACCTGTGTCTGACTCATTCTTTCTAACTGTTCACTATTCTTCCTGCAGACTTCACCCCCAGCACCTCTTTCTGAAGAGACTTTCTGTTGTAATGAGGTTTCTTGGTCCTGGGCGGCCAGAGGTCCAGACCCACAGACCTGCAGCCCCAGACCCCTTAGCCGCCTGCCGCTGCTCAGGCCCCCAGAAATGACTCAGATGCTTATATTAATTTCATGCTGTTTGGTCTATGGCTTAGGCACATTTCTAGCTTGCTCTTACATCTTAACTCAACCCATTCTCATTAATCTGTCTGCCATGTGGCCCGTGGCTCACCTGTGTTCCTTACATGTTGTTCCTTTGGGCTGCGAGCTTTGTCTGTCTGACTCCGCCCTGCTTCTCCTACCTATGCTGTGATTTCCCCTCCTACCTTTTCTATGGTGACTGTCATGGGCCAAAATAGCTCCTTTATTTAAAGATTGTTATTCACAGCATACAGAAAGACATTCCCACATCAACTTTCTTTGACCAACATAAGGCTCGACCTCCACTGTCACAGGATGACTCAGCAGGTAGAGCAGTTGCTGCTCTTGCAGAGGGCACAGGTTTGGTTCTGAGCATCCATGACGTGGCTCACAACCACATGTAACTCCTCCTCCAGGGCATCCAACATCCTCTTCAAGCCTTCAGGGACACCAAATGCGTGCATGATGCATATACGTACATGAAAGCAAATACACATAATGTTTCTTAAATTTAAAAGGAACCTGAGCTTCCTGAACACAATAAGCATCCTAAGCAGAGAAGTACATGCTTTGCATGCATAGTATTTCGAGTTATAAACTTCATGGTTGCCAAGGCCATGCCAAAGAGCTAAAGGAGGATATAACCTTGAAAGCCACAATAATCCACAGTTGGGTTGTTAACTATAGACGTGACATGTACCTACAGGTCTATGTGGACTGTGCTACATGTTCAAACTAAGGAAAAGTCGGAAGACTGTGGTAACAATGGGGTCTTCAGAAAGAAATTTTTACAATGTAACTTTTATATTGACCCTCGTGGGGGGGGGGGCACAGAGCAGGGACTGGTGAGACTGAGTTGAGCAGCTAGATGCACTGCATGAGAAGCTTCTTATGTAACTGATGAAGATGACTCGGAACAGACAGGACAGCAGCTCAGGGCAACTGCAGCTGGCACAGAAGTGGAAGCTGAAAGTATTTCAGTCTGAGCTGTTGTCAAGTTTGGCCAGGATCCCACACAGGTCATCTTCTATGCGTCCTGTTCCTCTTAGTGAGAATCAAGAGACAGTGGTGTGCAGGGCAGGCAAAGCTCCCCTTTGTTTACATAGAGAGGACAAAAGGAGATGGCTTTTCTTCAAGTGTGAAAACTAGACACACGAATAACTTTGTGGCTTCTAAAGATGTTCTCAGCATAGATAAGAGGAAGGAGGTGGGAAAATCTGTGCATAGGTTTGATAGTTTGTTGCAATTATTCAGAAAACTTGAAAGGGACAAGAGAAGAGAAAGGAAGGAGAGAGACAGAAAAAATTTTCTCTTTAACTTAGGTGAAATATTACCTGAGGATACAACATATATATGTGTGTGCACATATAGACTATACGTAATATGTAATGCAATGTATGCAATATGTATTATCCAAAGAAATATAAAGCATGTGTGTACGCTTATTAAAGCAACATTAAAGCAGATACAGAAACATGTTATTAATTTATGAGCCTCCATGATGAGTACTTATTAGCACATCTTTAAGTAGTCTTGAAATTTGAGGTCAGAAACATCAACACAAAAAGTAAAGGCAAAATTTGCACTTCTAAGAATCTCTACTTGTCTATCACTTTCTTTTCCTCCTGTAGCTCATAGGAATTTATGCTGGGAAAGACGAGCCTCTTCTCCACGGCTCCCTTCCGTATGTGCTTCAGCTGAGGCTTCAGCTGTGCACATCATTCTGAGGAACTTCATCTGCACCGAAGTTTCAGAAGTGATCTACACATGGCACAAGTTTGAACCACGTAAAGCCTCAGCCCAAGCCGTAGGCTTCTGGGAATGAAGTGTGGAACATCCATGGGTAGTTTTACAAACGCCCTTTCTCCTCAGACTTTTGGAGTTCAAACATCACTTTGTATTTTTCTCTCTTTGTTTTCTTTCCTGAATCCAGAAAGTGCTGTGTTCTGGTAGCTGTCAGACAAAGTTGCTCAAGGTAGCATTCCCAGAAGCCTATGGTTCCAGATGATCCCAGATCTCACATGACCAGACCACCATGTCTGGAAATATTATGTCTTTCCAGGATGTAATTTCTCCTAACAAAAATTCACTGAATCCCCCTGCCTCAGAAGCTGTTGCTGTGAGCAACCAGTCTGAGTAACATCAGGTAAGGTGGCTTTGTCCAGGTTGTGGCCAAAATGAGGTGGACAGCAGATGTACCCAAGGGAAGTATGAGCCCCGCCGAACACAGTGACTTCTTGGGTAGGCACATGCCACACTCAGCTTAGCTGCAATGGTCAGAACAGGATGGAAGGACAGTGGCTCTTTCCTGTTAAGAAAGGGTTTGCAGGTGGTGCATGTTTTGTTACATTAGCTGTTTCCATTTAGCTGCTTTGGATTATGGGACAACTCTTGGGGATCATGGCGCCTGCGGGTTGGATAAAGAAAACTGACCCTCAGTGTGTGCTTCAGACAGGTGTAGAAACACGACACTATGCCTTTAGATGGACATTAAATGATGACAGGTCTATGGTGAAGACATTTGTAATGTAAAGTAGGGTTTGGTGGCACATGCCTATAACCCCGCCATCGGGAGGCTGAGGTAGGAGAATCAGGAGTTTGAGGCCATATAACTTGACCTTGTCTTTTAAAAAATGTTTCTAATCCATAATGGCTTAAAAATAATTACAGAGACAAAATCTATACCTATAAGCACAATCAAAACAATAATAACCATTTATTGGGTTTTGTACATATGCCAGATATATTTGTAGATGTGCCAGAAGTCCCAATAGTTTGGTGGAATAGATGTGATGGTTTCTCAACTGTCAACTTGATGAGACGTAGAATCACCTGGGATATGGGCCTATCCAGGCACGCCTGTGAAGAATTACCTTGATTAGATTGAGATGGGAAACCCAGCTCACTTTGGGTGGAACCATCCCTGGGCTGCTGGGATCCTAGATCATATGAAGAGAGGTGTCTGAGTCAGGGTTTCTATTGCTGTAAAGAGACATCATGACCACAGAAACTCTTATAAAGGAAAACATTTAATTGGGGTGACTTACTGTTTGGAGGTTCTGTTTTTGTGTTCTAGACGGGTCGCATCAGTGTCAAATTGACCATTCCCTACCGTACTGCCTTGCCACCAGAGCAAACCAATTTAGCTCAGTGCTTCCCAGAGACAAACTTAGGCTTGGCAAGGATGACTTCAGATTCTCACGTGTACCTCCCCTCCCTTCCCTTCTCTAACCACCTCCACTTGTTCTTTAACTCAGGCTTTTAAAACTAGATGGGGCATCCAGGAAGTATCTGCTTCCCTTTTTATTCCACAGTTAGGTCTCCTAGCAACCCTGGCTATTCACAGTCTGGGAGGTGGATGTGTCTGGGGAGTCTGGGAGGCAGAGGTGAGAATGTGAGGAAATCTCTTTTCTCCCAGGCCCTGAAGTACAGAATTGCTACTTCACAGTAATTAATATTACAGAAGAAAGCACTGGCTCTCCCTGCCATAGCATATACTCAACCCTCAGGGTAACAAACGATTTGCTAAGGAGGGCAGGACTGCACTTTCCTGCCAGAAGCAGAGATTTCTATTTAAATGATACTGCATCTGGCTTGCCTTAGGCACCCGTAAAAAGAACAGTGAAGTTAAACATGATCTGGGAATGGAGCTTACAAGATCAGTTAGATCAACATGTGGTTCCCAAAATATATATTGAATTGTTCTTTGGTGATAATATAATTTTAAGGCCAGAAAATATCTCAGGACCAGGTAAGTGTCATGGTTTTAAGCTGGTAAGTAGAGGCCTGGAGATGGACTATGGTTTTCTTGGTTGCTCTCTAATAAGAGAAGCTCAGAGCAGGAACTTGGACGCTGTTCCCTGAGTTTAGCGTGACACTTCTAACTACCCAGTGTTGCCCGTATAGATGAGCCATACAGGCACACCACTCAAAGGATGAGCTGCAAAACAGCTTGAAGTTTTAGAGTAAAGCTTGTGTTATAGACAGAGCACAGAAGTAACTGAATCACATCATCATAGCCTTGGCCTCCCTGGTAATATGAAGGCTTTCCTGGCTAAGTGAGGGCTTACTGTTTCAGAGGTCCAGTCCATTATCATCAGGGCAGAGAGCATGAAGGTGTGCAGGCAGACATAGTGCTGGAGTAGTAACTGAGAATTCTGTCTTCCAGGCAACCTCACAGCCTACCTCTGACAAAGCCATGCCTCTCTCAAGCACACACACTTCCTCTGACAAAGCCATGCCTCCTAGTAGTGCCACTCCCTATGAGATTATGGAGGGCCAATTATATTCAAACAATCATAATGTGAAGATGGAAGAGGGTCTGAGAAGAGAGAGGGATTATCTGGCTAGGAACAGATATTGTGAAACTATGAAATTATGGGAGCCAATTACATTCAAGCTACCACAAAGACGATGCCCCATTCCCAGTGACAACAGCCTGTCCACTCAGTTTCAGAGCTATTTCTGGTAGGTTCTAACAATCTGTAGAATTGCAGCAGAATTCTTCATTGTGACTGACAAACATCCAAGTCAAATTATCTTTGAAGAAAAAAAAGGAGCTGACAAGCTTGTTATTCGGTGGCATAACTCAGGGAAACTCAAAGGATGTGAGAGGCGCTGCAGGCTCCAGGAGGGAGGAGGGGGTGGGACTGAGTGGGGCCCTGTCCTCTATCTGGATCATCTCTGGGGTCTCTTCAGACCTCCTTTATCCACCCTGTAAACAAGACTTCTTAGCTGGACATACTGGCACGTACCTGTAATCCTAGTACTTGGGAGATGGAAGCACAGGGATTAGAGGGTCAAAGACTCTAAGGAGGCCTCCTATAGACTCCCCTAAGCCATCACTCTGTCAGGGAGAAATGGGGAGCTATGGGTAGTCAGCACTGCCGCTGGCCTATGCCTCTGTAAGTGGCAAAGGGGTGACAGGAAGCCAGCACCAATAAAAAGAAGCAATTACCATCACTGTCTGCTACATCCTATTTTCCAAAAGCACCAAGACTCAGTACAACCTCCATTACCACATGCTTCTCTCTCAAACACACATGCTGACATATGGACCATTAATAAAAAAGCATTGGCAGCCCAGGGAATTCTGGATGAGTTAATAATATGCCTTGTCACACATGAGCCATATGCATATAACCTGTAGGACCCCTACAAAGCCTGGAAGCAGGATGAGTGTGCTACATGGAGAATCCCAGAAGGGGAAGGACAGGATCGAGAGCTGATGCTACAGTCTGGATGTTGTCACTGACTAACTCCATAGCCTTGGGAAAAGCTTTTCCTGTTTCCACTCTGTTCCTTGGTTTGTCAGGTAGGAAAAGCCTGCCCTACTATCCTACGGTGGAGATGCAACAGAGAATGTCACTGCCCCCTCTAGTGGTTCTTCTAAATTAGAAAAAGAACTCAGAGGATCTAAGTCCCCTACCAGGAGAGAAAACTCTCTCCTGAGAGCCTACCTAACATACTCCTACTGAAACTGGAAAAGATGTTCCACCTTCTGGGCAGTGGAGGATGGGTAGATGACACCACTGCTTTATCAACTAAAGTCCCAGAGAATCAGACACACACACACACACACACACACACACACACACAGAGAGAGAGAGAGAGAGAGAGAGAGAGAGAGAGAGAGAGAGAGAGAGAGAGAGAGAGAGAGAAAGAGAGAGAATGTTCTGAACACACAAGCAGCAAGTACTCTGACTTCTATCCACTAAGAAACTGTGTCCATACAGTAGGTGACAGAAATATACAACTTCAAAAGAGCTGGACCCAGGAACAAAACTATACCAGCCACTTGCCACAGTGTGAATAACTAAGAAGACAGTAGAGGATTAGAGGAAAGGAAAGATCAGTCTCACAAATGGTACTAATCTAAATTCTTTTATTTCTGGAATATTTATTAAGAATATTCCATGATGTACTGGGAATGCAGCACCAAAGATGAGAGAGTCTTCATTTCTATATTTCTTGGGTCTCATTGGCTACTGCAGATCATATAAATTAAGTAATGAACATTACCATAAAGTAGAAACCTAAGGTGTTCTCTGAACAACCATGACAACAGTGAAAGCAAACCTTGACAGTATCACGAAAACTATTCTTAAGGAAGTGATCCTTAAGCTGATGCTGTGTGGGGCTTTCCTGGGGAGACACAACACAAGATTCTTCACCCTAGACAGGGAAACACTGACCGGTCAAAAGAGTGATTCTAGCAAAAGAACCCTGGGAGAAAGTAACTTTCTTGGGATTACTTGTGGGAGTTTCTATTTAATCGCTGAATCTCTAAAATGACCACCCAGCTGGTGACAACCCATGACAGAGGTATCCCTGGGGCTCTCTGACAACCTGCCAATGGCTGGACAGCTTTGTGCACCTCCTCCAGGCAACTCTGCCCCCCCACCCCCCACCCTCCCACCCCACCCCCACGACTGTATTGCTGCTGTCACCTTGGGAGGGACCTTGGGAACCTTGCACTCTGAGCTCCAGGATTTGTAAGGTTAGCTTACATCCTGAGTCTCATGGCTCTCTCCTCCCTGCAGCAGGGAATGTTTCAATATGGAGGAATTATCAGAATAGTAGGAGGAACCAGTTCAGTCCTGGACTAGGTCAGAAACAGCAAAGGATATGCAAATTATGATAACTATTTTAAGAGCCTAAAAAACATTATGTAAACTGTTAATGTAGCCCATGATCTAGGGATGCACAGAGGGCTGAGATAATATTGCCTCACAGTGATCTATGGAGAACAAGGAGAGAACTTGGAACCTATCATAGCTGTAGTCTTAGAAGGCTGTGGTTGCAAATCAAGCATAGTTATGATGTTGATGAACGTGTACAGAATATAACAGACAAAGTATTCCTTAAGTCACCACACCTTAGGGGGTTAACCCTTTCTGGATATATAACTGATAGTGTGTGCCCTTCTGAGCAAGGCAGCCTGTATCCAGACCAGAGCTTATAAAACTTTGAGTTCTTGCAACCCCCTTTTGTCTAAAAACTTTATGCATGATCTTGGTCTGCAGATGCATAAAATGGGCATACTGATCAAATATCTACTGATAATAACTCATAAAGAGATGTATTTGGGGCAACTGCAAAGTTACCTAACTGGCCAAATGCAGAGACTAAGTGATTGTGGGGTGCCCAGTACCCCAACACCTAAAGCTTGGAGAAGATTGTAGAAGAGGAGATAAAGGGATGGTAAAAACAGAAATCAAAAATGACAGTTGTGAAAAGGTGCCTTCAAGACATTACAGGGATGATGCCTCCGTGAATCATGATAATATGGTCACTTAAATAAGACCTGCATAATGATACCACCAGTCAACATGCCAAGACTATTGGGGAAAGCTCACAAGGTCCTGTCCCTAGATGGACAGCTACAGGCAGTCAATGGGTGCTGAAAGAGGCAAAATCAGTTTTCTCTATGTCTGAAGCTCCTGAGATTATCCAATCCCAAGTGGTCAGTCCTAAACACATATGCATAACAGCAACATTAGGAGGGCTCAGCAGGGTGTGTGTGTTGTGTGTGTGTGTGCATAACATTAATAATTACAGAAAAAGAAGTCATAAACTTGAGAGAGAACTGAAGTGAATTCAGGAGGATGTAGAGAGGCAGGGCAGAAATAATGTGCATACAATACTCATATAAAAATTCTCAAAAAGTATGAAAATTCACTTTGAAACAACTCTTTGATATAATTTTACCATTTATTAAGGATTAAGACAAATTTCATACTAATGAGATGAATGTATTTGTTCATTTTCACCTCAAGTAAGTCAAGTCTATGGACTCTCAAAGCCCTGTCCTTAGAAGCATGTTTCTTTCAGCAAGATTACATTTCCCCATAACATTCCCAAACAGCACCACCAGCCGAGGACCAAGTGTTCAAATGCCTGAGCATAGGGGGAACATTACTCATTAAACACCATATAGGATCTCTCACTAGCCTAGAACTCATCAGGTAGGCTAGGCTGGCTGGCCAAGGATCCTAAAGATCTTCCCATCTCTCTCTAAAAGGTCAAGATTGGTATGTATTATTATTGTTGTTATTGGTTTTTAGAGATAGGGTTTCTCTGCTTACTCCTAGCTGTCCTGGAACTCACTCTGTAGACCAGGCTGGCCTTGAACTCAGAGATCTGCCTGCCTCTGCCTCCAAAGTGCTGGGATTAAAGGCGTTCACCACCACCATCTAACTCT
The DNA here is from genome assembly GCA_033318265.1 of Phyllotis vaccarum. Lineage (NCBI taxonomy): Eukaryota > Metazoa > Chordata > Mammalia > Rodentia > Cricetidae > Phyllotis > Phyllotis vaccarum. Next base: position 10,049,895 of record JARWLC010000017.1, on the reverse strand, counting down.
TAAACCCTACTTTTAAACATGGGATCTGCATATTTCACTCAGGCCCTTCTGCTTGCCCAGTAGGTGGTTGGCAAAGTGAGCTCTCTCCCCAGCCTACATCAATGTTCTCCAATGTTGGCTGCATTTGGCTTTATAATCAACAAGGGTGATAATGGTGTTTTCATAAGGACATAGTATAGAATAAAAATATGTTTGGGGCCTTATCAAAAAGTTAGACATTCAGCTATGATCAGAATGCAAACCTCACTGCACAGTGTTTTGAAAACTGACTTAGGTTTCTATTGCTGTGATAAAACACCATGACCAAAAACAATCTGAGGAGCAGGGGGTTTATTTAATTTTATGCTTCTAGATAATTTCTCACCACTAAGGGAAATTGGGGCAGGAACCTGGAAGCAGAACGTAAGCAGAGACCATGGAGCGATGCTGCTTACGCGTTCTTCGTGGTTCATACCATCTGCTTTCTCATATAAGTCAGAACCACTTGCCTACTGGTCACACTACTGTCCCCATGGGCTGAGCCCAGCTGCTTTAATTGTTAATCAAGAAAATGCACTACAGACAATATGGATGGAGGCATTTTCTCAGCTATAGCTCCTCTTTCCAGATAACTAGCTTCTATTAAGTAGATAGAAGACAAAATTTATTTTATTTATGTGTGTATTCTGTGTGTTTCTATGTGTGTGTGTGTGTGTGTGTGTGTGTGTGTGAGTGTGTGAGTGTGTACAGGTAGGTAGGTAGGTAAATAGGCAGGTAGGCAGGGAGGCAGGTGAGTCTATGAGATCCTAGAAGCTTTTCTTGTTGTTGTTTTGAGACAAGGTCTCTTCACGTAGCCCTGGATGTCTTGGGACTCACTACAGCCCTGAGCTCACAGAGATCTGACTCTGCCTCCTAAATGCTGGGATTAAAGGTGTACACCATGACACCTTGCCCAAAGAACATTTTGAAGGCATAGTTAATAAATGAGTAAGTTTGGATGATGCTTCATCAAAATTGAAATAAGTGAATGAATAAGTATGACAATCAGTCAATGAATAAGTAAGTTAATGAATGAATTGTGGATTCTTGGGACTTTCTTATTTCAGGCCTTTTGAGATCAAGATCCTTCTAGAAAACATACTGTAGAGCTTGTTGCCTTAGGAGGTGACCTTCTACTCTGGAGAAACATTTAGTAATGTTTAGAGATATTTTTGGTCCTCACAACTGGCCTGAGTACCACTGACATCTACAATGTACCGGAAAAGAACAGCATTATTGGTGCGCACACACACACACACACACACACACACACACACACACACACACACACACACACACACTGCCAAAACTCATCGATATTATTAAAATAAAATTATAATGAGTTAAAAATATTCATTTGAAGACCTTTTGGGGATATATAATGAGAGACTGAAACTTCATTGAAACAGCCATGATTCTCTTAATGAGTGTCTGAATGTTTCTTAATAAATTTCAAGGGATAAAAACCTTAATTAGTAAAATGAACTCACATTTAAGGTATGATTGATAGCTATCTTTGCCTTTAAATGTCTTACACTATGAATATGTTCATTTGTTAAAACTTCTCAAAGTTCCCTTTACATATTTATTAGTGGCTTTTGTTAAATCTCTTGCCTATAGATCTTTGGTCAATACTAAATACATTAAATTGAAATATAGAAAACATTCAAAGAATTTGACTTACTAAGATATTAATGTGCATTTACCAGGACTCCATTTAGTACTGAAATATTTATTAATACATTTATTAATTATTAATTCCTTTCTTTTATTCATTACTTAACATATCAGCACTTTTGAAATTTAATTTCCTTGAAAAAAATCCAAAATAGATTTTACCAGTTTACGGAGCTTACTATCATAACCTACAAAAAGTATTGGTCTCCAAAGGGAAATTTTATTTCAGAGAATTTGGCTTAGTTAGGATGCCTAAGCTCTACTGAGGCTACATATAGCATAATATCAGGTAAGCCACGTGTATAATTAGTGTACAAACATGAAGTGGGCCTGGAGAAGTGACAGGCAAGAAAGAACGCCTGAGAGGTGGTAGTAACTGCCATGGTATGCTTCAATCCGTTACTGGCATGATTTCAAAAGGTGAAGTGTGGATGGTTCCTCTCTGCACACAAAAGCCGTATTCATTTTGTATTACCACAAATGAAATTAACTTTAAACATTAACAGTTGTTATACATAGAATACCTGAGCACTGATTCAATTTTTCCTTTTCAATAGCAGGTCGGTAAGTCATTCATAGCTATTGTGTGCCAAAAACAAAACTCAGTGAGGGGACAAGGAATAAATTCTACTCAGAACAGGATCCATTCTACATTAAAATAGATGTCAGGGGCAGGTACTGAAGACACAGATGAAAGCTATGTATTAAGAAGACACATAAAGCCAAGAGTGGTGGTCTATATCTCTTGGCTCCTTGAAAGGGGCTGAAGACAAAACATATTCGAGGTCATGCTTCAAAGACCCACTTCCTCCAACTAAGCCACACCTCCCACTATTTCTACCACTCCCAATGGACCATTGAGTTATTACTCCATTGGTGGATTAATCTGTTTATGGTGTCACAGAGGCTTAGGACCCAATCACCTTCCAAAGGCCAATGTCTAGACACTGCTGTGTTGGGGACATTTAGGATATGAATCATTCCTGACTTGAGGCAGTTATAGTTTACACCTGGAATGTCCCCCAAAGGCTGTGTTAAAAACTTGGTCCCCAGCTGATGGAAGGTAGTGGAAATTGTGAGCAATGGGACCTAATCATTACAGGGGATGGGACTTTGAAGGATGTAATCTGACTTTTGGCATTCTTCCCCAACCTTCCCCCAACCACTTTGCTCCTTCCACCATGCAGATCTTGGGGGTTGAACTCAGGTCATCAGCCTTGATAGCAGAGGTCTTTACTCACTGAATCATCTCACCAGCATCTAGAATTTTTTTTTTAACTAATCCTTTTCTGAATATTTTAAGGTGTTGGTTGCTTTTTTTTATAAAGAAAAGTATATTTCACACTGATCTCAAACTCAGTATGTAGCCAAGAATGGCCTTGAACTTCTGATCTTCTTGACAGGCATATTCTGTTTTGTTTTTTCAAGCCAAGATTTCTCTGTATAGCAGCTCTGACTGTCCTGAAACTTTGTGGACTAGGCTTGGCTGGTCTTGAACTCAAGAGATCCACTTGCCTCTGTTTCCCAGAGTACTGGGTTAAAGGGATGTGCCACTACCTCCTGACAACAGGCATGCTCTAACCATGAAGGCTTTATATGAGTTCAGGGATTCATACATTCTAGAAAAGCATTGTACCAACTAGGCTACAGCCACAGGCCCGAAAAACAGCTAAGAAAGGAGTTAGTAGTTAGTCACAAGGTCCTGGTACCTAGTGGATTAGTGTGGTTTCCTTTCAATGTGTAAAATGAATGAATTTCACAGAAGCAAACAGATCATCACCCCTGCCCTTGAGAACATCACCATCTAGTGGGGAGAAAGAAATGGAGAAAAACCTAAAGAGAAGTTGTTACATTTTGAAAGACTCACAGATATTTTAAAAGAACCAAACTGATTCATTTTGCCTGGGAAATCGGACTTTTCAAATGGTAATAATATTTGAGCTTGATTTTGGAAGATTTCTAGGTATTTTGAGTGAAAAAACAAAGACCTAACAGATGGTCAGAAATTGTTTTAGGGAGTTCCTGCTTCCATGCTGGTCTGAAAACTTAATAGTTTCAGTCTTCCAGGGCCCTTTTTGGTTTGGGCACAAGGAAGGCAGGAAAATAAGCCAGGGCATGTCGTAGTCCAGTAGTCAGTGATTTTTAAATGCAAGGTCACAATGCACTGGTGGCTCCTGGCAGGACAGTCGTCATTGGAAAGAGACTGAATCAAGAAAGACAAAAACCCTGCTTACTGGATGCCAGTCAGTGTAAGGGGAAAATACAAGACTAGGGTGGGAACTCTTAGGAGAACACACTGAGGGCAACATCCTCAGCTTTGGAATCGAAATAACTGCGAAAGTCATGGCAAAGGGGACAGAAGTCAAAATTCAACACAAACAAACCATGTTCAGATCAGAGACCCCAGGACAGAGTTCAGTGCCACCCACCCGAGGCCTGCAAAACCTGGTCCCCTTCTGCAGCCACTGACTGCAATCAAGATGTGAAAAGTGGTTTTAGTGAAGGAAACAGGGTAAAAAAATATAAAAGGAGACACTTCTCACATTTAAGCAAGCTAAACAATCTTAATAAGTCCTCAATTTCTGGAGGAAATGAGGTCACCATTCTGGGCTCACCTCGCCCACAGCATCACACTTCACATTCTAGAAATAGCTGCTTCTCCTTGCACTCACAGGTTGCTGCTGTCCCCCTCGCTTTAGGTCATGATGTGTCCTCTGTCCCCTTCTGTCTGGTAAGCCAGCTAAGATTAGCTTAAAAGACTAAGCTCATTTTTAAAAAATCTGACAAAATTTTCCTGCCCTCCTAGGTGACCTTCTTTTTGTCTGTTTATTTTGTTTTGTTTTGTTTTGAAAGGATCTTATTGTAATCTAGCCCTGGATTGCTTGGAACTTGCTATGTAGACCAGGCTGGCCCAGAACACGCAGATCCACTTGCCTCTGCCCAATGAATGCAGGGACGAAGGGTGTGCACCACCATACTCAGCTTTTTTTTTTTTTTAACCCACAATATTTTTAAAGATTTAAATATTTATTTTAATTATGTGTATGTGTCTGTGTGGGGGTTTGCACATTTGAGTTTGGGTACCCAGAAAATACCTCAGATAGTCAAATAAATCTTGAGCAAAAAGAGTAATACTGAAGAGATTGCTATTCCTGACTTCAAGGTTTATTAGAGAGATAAAGTAATAAAAACAATAGATAACTAGCACAGATGTGTAGACAAACAGAATAAGATAGAACACCCAAGCATGAATACTAATAATTATAGCCATCTCATATTCAACAGAGTAAAAAAAAATGATGAACACCTGGCAGCATCTTAACAAATGGTGCTTTAAAAATGGATGCGCACATTCAGAAGAATAAAATTAGGCCCCTATTTATCACGCTGTACAAAACTTAGATTCAAGTAGATCAAAGGCCTCAATTTGAAACCTGAAACACTAAAACTACTAGAAAAAAACATGGGCAGTAGCTACAGGACATATGTGTAGGAAGGTCTTCTTGAATGGGATTCCATTTGCCAAGGAATTAAGGCCAACAATTGATAACTGGGATCTCATAAGACTAAAATGTTTCTTTATAGCTAAGAAAGCAATCAACCAGGTGAAGAAGAAACCACAGAATGGGAGAGAATATTTGCCAGATACACATCTGACAGAGGATTAATATCTAAGTTCTACAAAGGATTAAAACAAAGTTTGATATATAAAGGGTCCAGGAAGCAAAAAACCCAATTGAAAAATAGCTTAGGAAGATCTAAACAGAGTTCTCCATAGAAGAAATAAAAAGCAAGAATTACCTCAAAAAGTGTTCATCATCCCTAGCAGTTAGGGAAGTGGCAATTAAAACAATTGTGAGCTTTCATCTTACTCTGGTTAGAATGGCTAAAATCAAAAAAACAACAGACAATGAACGCTGGCGAGGCTGTGAAGAAAGAATTTCCATTAGATGTTTCTGGAATGCACATTGGTGCAGCCTCTGTGGAAATCTGTATGGAGAATCCCCAAAAAGAACAAAATCTATCTTATGACCCAGCTATACCATTCCTTAGAATATGTCCAAATGACTGGGTATCCTATTCCACAGATACTTGCTGCCCTATTCACAATAGACAGAAGATGAAAACCTAAATGACCTTCAACAGATGAATGGATAATAAAATATGGCACAAATAAATGTGTCATGCTCGGCTGTTACCTTCACTCACAAACTACAATGCAGTTGGGTTTTTTGGACGTGAAGTCCCATGTTCAGGTACAACTCTTTCCTGAATTTTCTTTCTTCTATCCTGCCCTTTATTTCTTGTGAAAATTGTTAGTTAGAACTTATATGGGGATATGTTTCATATTTAATAAAAATCAGTCTGAAATATCAGAGAGGTCTACTCACAGTCAATCCAGGAGCATCAGAGAGTATTGATTTACATCTTAAATCCAGCACAAGGAATATAAGCCAGGCAATGGTGGCCCACACTGTTAGTCTCAGCACTTGGGAGGCAGAGGCAGGAGGATTCCTGTGAGTTCGAGGCCAGCCTAGTCTATAAAGCAAGTTCCAGGACAGCCAGGACTGTCACACAGAAAACCCTGTCTCAAAAATAAAACAAAACAAATAAACAAAAGGCTGGAGAGATGGCTCTGACATCTGATATTCCAGGCTGGTTTTTATTAAATATGAAACATATCCTCACAAACTTATTATCTAGCCACCAAACACTGAGGGCATTCTTTCAATTCACAGAATCTTTTATGGATCTATTTGGTTCAACCAAAACCAAGAAATACTTAGCTATCTGGGACTTGTTTTCATGTTCCAATGAAACCAAATTACTTAAAACAATCGAAAACATTTAAGTAATTCATCCAAAAGAATGCTCATGTAATAAAATCCTTTGGGTTTATGAAAAAAATTCTATTTAAGTCATATCATGTCGAGATCAAATTTAGTCACAGTAACAGGAAATTCTAAATAGGAGAGGTTGAAATGTGTGGAGATATTGTCAACTGTAAGAAATCCAGATGTGGTCATCCAAGCATGGGACAACAATTCTGCCATACAGGAGAGATTCAGTTTCTTGTATTAATGATTCACCTTACTTCATGTTGCTTCATATTATTTAAATAATAACCCATGCTTCCGTAAGCAACTCACTGGGACACACCCACACATATACCACACCCACCTCCTACACACACACACACACACACACACACACACACACACACACACACACACAAGAGAATTACTTTGGAAAAGGAAAGTGATCAGCTGGGGTGGGACAGAGATAAGAGAGAGTATGGGAATCACATGATCAAAATGTATTATATACATGTGTTGAAGTCCCTTCTTGAAATACATTTTTATATATAATTAATATATCCTAACAAACAGGTGAAGGAGGCTAAAGTCGTAGCTGTGTCCAATTCCAGGTAGGAAACAGGAGAAGGTGAGGGAGGGATCTGTTTCCCGAGCTGTTTGTTCTTCTGGAAACCCCTGCCAGCAGCTTAATAGCTCTGTGCTCCATCTCATTGGCTAGAACTTAGTCACATGGCTGCACATAACCACCACAAGTTAAGGAATGGGTTTATTTTCAAAGGTAGGAACATACTTACCTTGGTAATATAAGGTTTATCTCGTTAAAAAAAGAAAAGTTAAAAATTAGGAAAATGGGTAAATGGATAGCTGATTATCCATTTTGCAAATGTCAGCTCTTGTTGCTTGGGAAACAAAAGACTGAACCAATACAGCACAGCACTGTTTTTTTAGCAAGCCATACTAATGTGTTACTTTAAAAAAAAAATTATTTAATGTGTGTGGATGTTTTGCCTACATGTATTAACACTTATGTGCAGTGTCTATGGATACCAGAAGAGGGCATCAGAACTTCTGGAACTGGAGTTAGAGATGGTTATGAGCCACCAAGTGAAAGCCGGGCACAGAACCCAGGTCCCTTGCAAGAGCAATTAGTGCTCTTATTTGCTGAACTATCTTGCCAACCACTCGCTTTTTATCAATGTGTGTGTGTTAGCCTATGTGTGCATATGATGGATGCCTGAGAAGACCAGGACATCAGATCCCTTGGAGCTGGAATTACATGCAGAGGTGGGCTGCGCTAGCACACAGGAGAAAAGCAGATTATATATAATTTGTATTTTAAAGTTCTGGATAAGTGGGAATCAAATTGAGATCACCTGGCCCCATACACACCTCTTTTCTACGATTTCGCGAAACAAGCCTAGTGAGCCCAAGTACTCTAGTTTGCTTTCTGCTACTGTGACAAACATCATGACAAAAAACAACTTGGGAATGACTTTCTATATACTATGAAATAAAGGAACTATTTTGGCCTATGCTGGGCACCATAGGAGTAGGCGGGGAAATCAGAGCATAGGTAGGAGGAGGGCAGTGTCAGAAAGAGATAGGATCCAGCCACTCATGAAGCAAGATGTAAGGAAATAGATAAGCCACAGGCCATGTAGCAGGAAAGATTAATGGAAATGGGTTGAATTAAGATGCAAGAGCTAGGTAGCAATATGCCTGAGCCATAGGTCAATCGGCATGACATTAATATAAGTGTCTGAGTAATTTTTGGAACTGTAGGTCTATAGATCTGGATGAGGCCAGAAATCTCACTGCTACAGAAGAAAGGGTTTACTTCATTTTACAAATTATAGTCTGCTGTCTTATATCTGTGGCACAGCACTGCTGCCTCCCCTCTTCTTTCCCTCCCCATCTTGCTCCTCGCAGCTGAGGCTGCATCCTGGTGTTGAGTCTTCATATCCACCACCTCAGCCACCTCCATGTAGGGAGGCAAATGTTGTTTTATTAAGTATTTTTTAAAATTTTACCAATACTCAGGGACCATCACCTAGATGCTGGGGTGAAAACCTGCTAGCTCAGAGAGATAGAAAAAGCAGGCGCTGATCTTTCTCCGCTGCCATCGGCTTAGAAAGACGTATTTCCTATTCTGTCTGAAACAAAACTCCTCCAACTGGATGTCCCTCCATTCTACTTCCTGTGGGCCCTTCACCCTCCCTCTGCCCTTCTTCCCTGACTGCTCAATTTCCTCTCACTTTCTATGGTTCCTTCCAGTCAATCGGTTGCTTGCTCTGCCACTTGATCTATGATTGGTTTTATTTAAATAACACAATCTTGGGGTTCATACTATGATCAAATACTCCATAACAATAATCCATCATTGAAAGGAAGCAAAGTCAGGATCTTGGAGCAGAGGCAAAAACTGTAGCAGACGCCACAGAGAAACAATGCTTCCTTGTCCACTTCCTCTAGCTTGTCCAGCTAAGTTACTTACACAGTCCAATCCCACCTGCCAGGGGATGTGGTAACTCCCACAGTGGACTTGGCCCTTCTACATCAATTAGCAAGCAAGAAAATGCCCCACAGACATGCCCACAGGCCAGTTTGTCAGAGGCAATTTCTCAGTTGAGATTCCCTCTTTCTAGAAATGAGAGGTTGACAGCCAAGCCTGGTCACCACAGGAAGGCACCCCCCATACTCTGCTTGTCAGAGTTATTTGTGTGCATCTGTTTTCAGTGATGGAATCCTGGCAGAGTTTGTTTTCTTCTGTGATCAATGCTGTAAAAAGCCACCTACAAATGTTAGCTAAATCAAAAGATGTTGAAAATCCCTCAGCAAAGTCAGGAGGTAGGGTTTCTGTAACTCTTTTACATCTTGGGATGGCTCAGAGCCCCCCATGTCCACATGCTGGGCCACCCAATAGTCTGTGGTATTTGAACACTTACTTCCCATTCTTCCCAGTTAGTGGTGCTGTTTGGGGAGGTTATAGGACATTTAGGAAGCAGAGTCTAGCTGGAAGAAATGTGCCACTGAGAGTAGGCTTCGAGGATGTATAGCCTCACTCCACTCCTAGCTCACCTTCCGCTTTATATTTATGGTCGAAGACGTAATCTCTCAGCTTTCTGCTCTGTCTGCCTGTTGCCATGCCTCCCCCATCACTATGGACTCTTCCCTTAAGTTGCTTCTGGTATTTTATCACAGCCACAGAAACTTGCTGGGGTCACTCTGAAGCAGCCTCAAGACTCCCTCATCTCTTCTCTAAACCTACATATTCCTGGAATTGACCTGAGACTGAAGCTCCTTGATTTTATAGATCAAGAAAATAAGCTCTCTGGGGCTGGAGAGATGGATCACTGCTTAAGAGCACACCCTGTCCTTGTGGATGACCTAGGTTCAGTTCCCAGCTCTCACAGGGTGGCTAACAACCATCTGTAGCTTCTGTTCCAAGAGATCTGATGTCTTCTTTTGGCCAACCTGAGCAATACATGCATGTAGAGCACTTAACACCCAGGCAAAATAGTCGTACAAATAGAATTAAAAAGAGAAAGGAAGAAGGCCCAGACAGACCCCAGGTTTCCTAGCTCTAAACTGATTGCTTTTCTAACTTGCTTTGCCTCAAATCCTTCAGCCTAAGCCTTTTGCCCTCAGGCTTCCACTAAGGATTGGTTTAACACCCGCCCCCCTCCCCCACTATTAACCAGCTTCATTAGCCATCTCTGTCCTAAATATGGCCATTGGTGCTGTGACTCCTGGTGATGGACACTGGAGAATGGTTATGGCTGTCCCTACCAGCCTGTTAAGTGTTAAAATGTTTTATTTTGTTTTTCTGCCTCTCAATCTCAAACCTATCTAAGACCTGCCCATTTCCCACAGCACACTTGCTTGACACTGTGCAGTTAGTGACATTCTCTGACACAGTCCCCCGGCACTCCACAGAAACCACAATGCACAGCTGCAAGCAGGGGAGAGCTCAAAGCCAGAGCCTCTTGTAATTCCTGTGAAGGGTTTCTGAAGTTCCTCAAAATAGTCATGAATGAAACTTTTCAACACCATTTGGAAGGAAGTCAGAGGACTTCAGTTTGAGACTGAGCCAACGAGGTAATGAAATTCAGTGAGTGCCACAGAGGAGGTAGATATATGAATGCCTCAGGATAGAACAAAAGCCAGCTGAACCAGCCAAGCGCAGCTACTTCCACAAAATACATTTACCCAAAGAATGCTTTTCAAACCATGCCATTGTATTTTTCCATGGAATGTCAAATGTTCTGTATTTAACAGTAAAGCTACAGATCCAAATTTAAATTTTATTTTAGTTTGGCAAGGTTGTTTTTTGTTTAAAAAAACAAAAACAAAAAAAAACCCAAGAAACTTACCAGAACTGGATGGTTATCAGAACATCTGCTGAGTGGTGGTCTGAGGAAGCAATACAGGCTTCCAAAAAGGAAGACTTGTTTATTTTTATTCTGTGTGTATGAGTGTTTTATAGCCAAATGTATGCATGTATACCATATACATGCTAGTCCCCGAGGAGCTCAGCACAGGGGGAGGGGGTCCCCTAAAACTGGAGTTAGAGAGAGTTGTAAGCCACCACCAGGGTGCTGGCAATCGAAGCCAAGTCCTCCGCAAGAGCATCAAGTACTGCTAACTGTTCAGCCACTTCTCTGGCCCAATGAAAGATGGCCCCTGAAAGGCCCAGTTAGGCTGGCAAAGTAGTCCCACCGTTTGTGATTACAGAATTATAGGTCCCTGATTGCTGGAAATGACCTACTTCAACATATATCTTATAGGTGAAAACTAATGCCTGCAACCTGATAATAAAGAAATTGTCTTATTTTGTAAAAGTTGTTCCAGTTTGGAAGCTGGAATTAAGAGTAAGAACCAGGGTACTCAGTTACGGTGGCATCATTTTTGGGACTAAACGAATATAACAGGGCTAATAGAAACCAATGCTCCATGCCCCATCTATGTCTTGAAATTATTCCTGTCTGTCTCATAGAGTGGGCTGCACTTAGGTTCCCTTTGGGAAATGAGTACCTACAGGCCTCAGTGCTAACACCAACATAATAACCTTTTTGCTTCTATACACCTTAGAAAATAACTTATATGGGCTTCAAGAGCCTTCTCTGAGACATTTAAAACAATTTCTTTATTGAAAAAAGTTAGGATAAGACATACTTTCCTAAACAGGCATGGTGTAGTACACACATGTAATGTCAGAGGCTGGACACTGAGGTGAATTGAAAGCTTGAGACTAACCTGGACGACATAACTAGACATATCTTAAACAAAGAAACAAGACTCTTGAAGATGGCATTGTGACAGTCCAGTTAGGTAACATACGGAAAAGTGTTTTTAACTCCACGTGGTCAAAGAATCAGATTGGTCTATTTAACTTATGTGCACACATTTCAGCAAGCACCCATTAGGGAATCAACTCTGTGGTGGATCCCATGCTAGAGACCTGGTATATAAAGAAAGGATTAAATGGATTCCCAGTCCTCCAGGAGTCTATAAGGGTGGTGCTTTCCTAGTCCAAAGCAAAGAGAAACCAGGCCAGCCCCACCTTGTTATGTGCTGTTGTGTTTTCTCCTTCTTTCCTGCCTAGCATTGTCTCCATTTTAGTTAGCTGAGTAACTGGTTCACGTGGTTTATGTCAGTTACTAGCTTCTCCTCTGGGAACATGTCTACTCTTCCTACTCAGCGCCTAGAGTGTAGCACACACTGAATGAACAAATGTAAAACCAAATGATTAAAACACAGGATCTAATACAACGCAGCTTCTATTAATACATTAGGCTTTCACAGTGCTGTGGCAATCTATCGCAGTATTTTTAATCTGAGCCCTTATGGGCGGCCTTCCAAAGCCTCGTTATTGAAGAGCCAGTCTTACACTGCCCCCACCCCCAGGTTAGTAGCTTGAACACCCAGAAATCCACCTGCCTCAGTCTCCTGAGCGCAGGAAGGAGGATTATACGCATGGGAGAGGAAGAGTTTTTTTTTTTGTTTTTGTTTTGTACAAGTGTATTTTTCATGCTGGGGATAGCATTTCATATTAAAAGAAAAATACGAAAGACACCTATGTTTTCATGGGTACCTGCCAAAATTCAGCTTCAACTGCCTCAGCTGTGAACTATCTAGGTCGTTTCCGCAGAAGCTCAAGATTGCTTGGGTGATTCAAAGGCCCACGCAAAGTCCAATTAGATCACCTTTGGAGGAAGGCCAGATTGACAGGCTCCCGCAAGGCGGGGACCTAAGACCGGCGCCAGTGGCCACGTCAGATCCCCAGGCGCACTGCTGCCAGTCACATGCCCCAACGCTGTCCCTCAGTGCAGGGTCGGCCCGCGCACGCGCAGCTCCAGAACGGCTTGCGCAGGCGCAGCACCCAGACCCGCCTCTCGGGGCGCGCTGACAGCTTCCGGTCTGGCGTCCCCGCCCCCCCGGGTAGCCGAAGCTTTCGGGGATCCGTGCTGTCAGCCGGAGGATAGAGTGGGCCTGGCGTGGTTAGGGAACGAGATCCCCGCCAGCGGGGGTCCCCTTCAGCCATGGCCTGCTCCATCGTCCAGTTCTGCTCCTTCCAGGACCTGCAGTCCGCGCGCGACTTCTTGTTCCCTCACCTGCGGGAGGAGACCCCCGGCTCCCTGAGGAGGGACCCGAGTAAGTGTCTGGCGACCGGGGCGCGGCTGAGAACCTCCCCTCCGCGTCTCCTTAGCCTCAGCCTTCTGCGTCTAGCGTCCTGTCGCCTGTCTGTCACCCTTCCCCACCCCCTCCTTCCCAGATCCAGCTTCATGCCGCCTTCCTCTGCACACCACCTGCTCCGGGAATGCATCTTCCGCTCCAGTCCCTGCCAGATGTCAGACATCCACCCTGTGCTTGTCCCTAACTTCCATCCTTCTCTATGCTTGGGACTGTGGCCTTTGCTCCACCCCTTCCAAAAGGGTTTAGCATCCCCACCCTCTGTTCTTCCATCACCATTCAGTCATTGATATTTGCGGAATAAATGGCTGATTGGCAAGTGAGGGCTTTTAAGGTGGTGGGTAAACACCTAAATAGAAAAATAACCACTTAGGGAGCGAAGGAGAGACCACGGTAATAATTAAGATTGCAGCGACATGGCCAAGAAAAGTTAATTGGCATTTATTGAGGAGAGAAACCTTCGCCTGCTATTACCATCAAACCCTTCTTCAGTGCTATAAATCCCAAGGCTGGGTTATTAGGTGCTGTGTATTTCTTTAGCATTTGTTATGTGTTCCTTTGTGTCTCCTTTTGAATGAGGATATCTTGTGCTGCTTTCTTATTTTTGATATGAAAAACATTTTGTAGCATAGTGTTGTTATTCTGTGCCACAGCAGAATGGTGATATAAGACCCAATATTAATAACAACAAACACCAAAACATAACCAAAAATCTCCCTTTCAAAAATTAGAAGCTCTCACAGAGCATTAAGAAGATTCAGCTTCATATTCAAAACCAGCTTGGGTCTGTCTGAAGAATAATGCTTGAAAATATCAAATTAGGAATGAATAGTCTGTACCAATCATTGATGCAACATGCCACTTAAGGTTGATTGATTCACTGGTAACATCTGCTTGTATGTCTGCATGTGAGTGAGGGTGCCTTAACAGGCCAGCTAAGGGTGTCAGATCTCCTGGAGCTGGGATTACATGTGTGTGTGAACAACCTGAAGTGGGTCTGGGAACCAAACTCAAATTCTCTGGAAGAGCAGGAAGTGCCTTTATCCCCTGAGCCATCTCTTCAACTCCCATGAGGCACCTTTTTCATGAAGACAGAAGAGAGAAAGCATGGGAAGAAGAGGCAGGTTTGAACTGCTCTGGTTTTTAAAGAACCCCCCAAATCTGAATGACTGGAGAGGAGGATGTGAGGAAAGAACAGAGAAATGAGGTGACACTAGCAGCAAAGGCACCCCTTCAGAGGAACTAAGTTGCCACATTTGCATCTGATCTGATTTACAGAACTTGTCGAAGACCTATAATGTACTGTGGTGAGTCGGGAAGCAGGGAAATTGATTGTTTTGTGAACTTGACCATGGCCTTAGCAGGATTTGGGGGGAAGTAGAGGAATTAAGGAGATAGGGTCTGTATGTACAACCTTGAGAGGGTCTGGTGATGGAGGCTGTAGCTGCTGAGGAAGAGACAGTTTAGAATGCCTTTGGCTTGGCAGGCATGTGTACTGAGAGAGAATGAAGGCATCCTAACCTTTCATATCTGAAATGCTTGAGTTCTCAAGTGATTAGATGACATTACACAGTAGATAGAGGAGCAAAACTTGGTAGGCATCCAGTCAGGGGTATTAGTTAGAGAGTTACCAGCACAAGTGGTGTTTTAATTTGTAGAATTTTGTATGGTGAACTGGATACAGAAGATGTAACCTTAGAGAGAGACTGAAGTCCAGGAGTCTTGTAAGGTTCCTGAGAAGATGGAAAGGGAGTAGCAGAGAGGAACACAAGGTGATGGAAGTCTTTGAAGCTGAGGAGAGGGTTTAATACAGGTGAAGAGTGTTCAGCAGAGGTGAGATAGGACTAAGACAGTGCCCAGCGGTTTGGGGAGTATGAGAGGGACCTGTTTGCACTGTTTCCGTGGCACAGTGGTCAGAATCACTGTTTCCGTGGAATAGTAGCCAAAAGCATGTCAGTAGGGTATTGGAAGAATTGGAAAATGGGTAGTGAAATTGGTGTTTCAGGGAACTTATCTGTGAAGGACAGCAGATTTGGAATGAGAAAAAGGGAATGTAGGGCAAAAGAGCACCTCTCTGTCCCGCCATCGTTTCTCAGCCTGGACCATAACACCAGTCTCCTAACAGACTTCCTTCTTCCACTCTTGGCTTCTAATTAGTTTCAACAATAGTCCTAGTAAACTTCAAAGATAAAATTTAAATCATATTCTTCTTATAATCCACAATGTTGTTTTCTTCATTGCACTTTAACTTAAAATCAGTAATTCTGGATAAATGAGAAGGCTGAGCAGGTAAAGGTGCTATCCTCATGATCTTAATATTTTACTGATATCTGTGGATACATATTTATAAATTACAGCATGATATTTCAGGACACGTATGAATGTGACATGATCAGACTGGGGATTGCTAGCATACCCATCATTTATATTATCACTTCTTCCTGTTGGGAACAGTTAAAATCCTCGCTACTAGCAACATTGAAACATACAACTATTAATGTCACCCGTGATTTACCGTACTGTGCAGTAGAACATTAATCACTCCTCTGTATCATTAACTGCCCTTTCTATATAACCCGTCACCATTGTCACAACCTCACCAGCCTTTCCCCAAGCCCTTTGTCACCATCCTCTACAGACCACTCTTCTGTTTTTATGAAATAAATGTTGTTGCTGTTTATGTTTTGAGGCAGGCATCTGGCCCAGGTTGACTTAGAGCTCTCCCAGGCTGGCTTTAAACTCAAGATCTGCCTCAGCCCCACAAATGTTGAGATTATGGATATGAAACACTATGGCTACTTAAACTTTTAACTTCCACATTATGAGTGAAAATGTATATTTGCATTTGCGTATCTGATTTAACTCATCTAACATCATTTTCTGTTTCATCTGTATTGTTGTAAATGAGTGAAGTTCATTTTTAATGGCCAAATAATATTACATTGTTGTATATGTTTCTAGCCCAGCCTAGTCCCATGGTCTGGACTCACCCACAGCTGCTTAACTCCCCAAAAATGACTCAGATGCTTACAAGCTGTTTGACCTATGGCTAGGGCTTATTGCTAGCTAGCTCTCTGATCTTAACTCATTTCCATTAATCTGTCTTGCCATGTGGTCTGTGGCTTAACCTGAATTCCTTTACATATTGCTCCTTTTGAAGCTGGATCATGTCTTCCCTGACTTTGCCTTCCTTCCCCTTTATCTATGCTATTTCCCACCTGCTTCTGAGATGCTCTGCGATAGGCTAAAACAGTTTCTTTATTAACCAGTGTTATTCACAGCATACAGAAAGTCATCCCACATCATTCCATTATGTGTATGTATATTACCTTTTCTTCACTGACCTGTTAATAGATCTCTAGGCTTAATTTCATATCTTGGCTATTTTGACCAGCACAGGGGTATATTTCCTAAACATGCTGATTTCCTTTGTTCTGTATCCTGTAATAGGAATGCAAACTTCTCCCAATTCTGTTTCTAGAATTATGAAGAATTCCTTGCTCTTTTCTCTGATAGACTAATTTGTAGTGATTTAATTTATAATTGTGCCAGGAGTATTTCTCCATATTCTTGTGGGTCTTTTGTTCTTGCTGTTTCATAACTGATCTTATTGTGGTTTTCACTTTCTCATAGTCAATGTTGTTGCGTAGTTTTTCATACATTTCCTGGACATTTTGTCTACTCGTGCCACTTTTTAATTGGATCATAGTTATTACTTTGCTAGTTGCTTGAGCTTGTGGGTTGCCCTCATTCCGGAATTTCTTGGCTGTTACCCCCTGGGTTGGTTTTTGCTGTCTCTGCCAGCGCTTTTTGATTCTTTTCTCACAACAGTGTTCTTAAGTGTTTTCTTCTAGTAGCTTCATAGTTTCATCTCTTATACTCATGCCTGATCTATTTCTATTGGTTTTTTGTATATGGCTGTCATATAGGACTGTTTTATTACAGCTCATCATATATTATCCTTATATTTTATATTCATTTGTCTTTAACTTTATTAATGTGAAGGATTTAGATTTTAAGATTATTTTATTTTCTGTTCTTTGAGAATACATATGTGTATAAATATATTTTTATCTTACCTTCCTCACAACCAGCTTCTCCCAGATCTCCCCATGTCCCTCTCCCAACTTTATCTCCTTTATTTTTTTTCCTTTACAAACCACCGAGCCCATTAGAGCTGCCCATATGCCTATGGGTGTAGGGCCACCCACTGGATCATGGATAAGTACAAGAACTGCACCCTAAAGAAAACTGATTTCTCCTCTCCAGTAGCCAGCTGCTGGGGATGAGACTTTGTGACCCTCTTTTCCATCTGGACCGGATTGTTGCTGGCTTGATCTTGTGCAGGTCCTGTAGAGGCAGCCACTTGCTTCGTGCTTTCGTTTTGGACTCCCTTCTGTTCCATTGATGTATTTATTGATTGTTGTTCGTTTTAAAGTACCATAGATTGTCTCTGCCAAATGATTCATCTCTCAAGAATGTAGTAGGGATAGTCTTACTCATTTCTTTCCCAGCTGAGCTTTAGAATTTATTAAGTTTTAAAAGCCAAATTCGCATCAGGATTTTTGATGAGTTTATAATATACTTATGTTCCCTTGGGGAGGGTTGGCATTTGCCTGACTGGGAATTCTTCTTTCATGCAAAAATTTATTGGGTGTAGTTGGCAGGAATTCTGTATATTAAAGAAAGACATAAAGTGTGAAATTTGATATATGGTTTACATGTTAAAATATCATTACAGTCAACTTAGCAAATCTTTCACCTCATATATTCTTTTTGGAGATATGAAGGGCAGAGTATCTTCTATTTATTTTTAGCAACTTTCAAGAGTACAATATAATTTATACCTAAGGTAGATGTCCTTATTTCAGAAATGCTAACTATAAAACAAAGAACAATGATAAACAGGAACGTATATGTTTTTCTTTACAATGCATCTAAACTGTTATAGGTTCTTAAGTGATATTGTTAAAGTGATCAGCTTTTTTTTTTATGTGCACTTGAAACAAAAAACCCCATAACTATGATGCAAGATTTGGCTGGTACTCAGAATGATTTACACAAGGAAAGTAGTTGAACGTTAGAGTTAAGGAAGGGAGATGTAGAACTGGAGTCTAAAATATGCAAAGAATAGTTTCGTTATTTTTTATGTATGCCTTCGTCACATTTCATACTAGCACATGCTCCTCAGCTGTGTGTTGTGTATTGTGCTGCAGAGAAGAATCTTCTGAGACGTCACCAGAAAACTCTTTGAGCTGATAAACACCAAGCAAAGGTCACAAGATACAAAATAATATTTTAAAAAAAATAGCTTTCCTTTATACCAATAAGAAATACACTGAGAAGGAAACAGCTCTATTCACAGTAGCCTCAAACCAAACAACAGCAAACATAGCCAGTGAAGTGAAGAAACTTGAAAACATTGAAGAAATCAAGGAAGACACTGGTAGTGGAAAGACCTCCCGTGCTCAGGGGTTGTGAAAATGGCCATCTTACAAAAGAACCTACAGATGCATTGCAACCCTGGTCAAAATTGCAGCACTATTCTTTGCAGAAATTAAAATAAAAACTGTAATTCACATGAAAGCACAAAGCACCCTGGCTAGCTGAAGCATTCGTGAATGAAAGAATGATGGAGGCGTTACCGTACAGGATCATAGTAATAAGAGAAGATTGTACTGACACCGAAATAAACATACATAGACTAATAGAATGAGTAGGTATGAGTAACTTTCGGTTACCTGATTTTTGACAAAGATGCCAAAAATACACACTGGAGAAAAAAAAAACCACATTTTATCATATGATATTGGGGAAACTGGATGGCTATGTGTAGAAGAATGAGACTTGGTCCTTTATTACCACCCTAGACAAAAATCAACTCAAAATGGATGAACATCCTCAACATAAAACCCAGAACTGAAACATTTAGGAGGAAGGGTAAAGAGTTCTCTACAAGTTATGTGCAGAGGCAAGAACTTTCTAAATAGGATTCTATTTGCCCAATAACTGGCAAACTGAACCTCACAAAGTTACAGTTTACTGTTCAACTGAAACTGTCAATAAAGAGGCAGCTTACAGAGCAGGGGAAAATGTCTTTGCTAGCTGTGCATCTCACAGAAGGTTAATACCTAGACTATACAGAGAACTCAGAAAACACCACAAAAACCCAGAACAGATCTGAGCGTTCTCAGAAGAAGTAATGGCTAATAAACATTTTAAAAGTGTTCATTATCATTAGCCCTCAAGAAATTAAAATTCAAGCTCCTTTGAGATGTCCTCTCTTTGTAGTAAGAATGACTATTAGAAAGACAACAAATGTTTGCAAGGGTGTGGGCTTCTATTCACTGTTGGTGGCAGGAGGTGTAATTGGTGCAGCCACTATCGAAATCAGTGTGAGGGACTCAAAAAACAGAACTATCATATGACCCAGCTATACCAACCTCTGAGCATTTATCGAAAGGAGTGTGCACCTGGCATATGTGCACATCCGTTTTCATGGCTGCTCTGTTCACAATAGTTAGAAAACAGAATCAGCCTCGATGCCCATCACATGATAAGTAGGTAACAGGAATGTGGTACATGTGTATAATGGGATTCTCATTCAGCACAAAATGAGACGAACTTACGAATGGAAAATATACTGAGTGAACTAAGACAGGCCCAGAAGGACAAAGACCTCCTTTCATATGTGGATCCTAGCTTTGAAGTTTTAGTTCTATAGATGTGATACCTGCAGGGGCCCCTTTTGAGGAGATAGTAAAACCATATGGAAGCAAAGGGAGGATCCTAGGGATAAAAAAAGTTTAAACAGAATTAATGGTAAGTTTTTTTTTTTAATTTATAAGATATATTATTTGCCTTGAGTGCTGAGCCATTTGAAAACTAAAGTAAATAGAAAGCACACTGGCTCTTATGTATGACTTCCTCTTTCATGAAAACTTTTCCTTAAGCGGCTCCCATAGCCCACTGCCTGACCCCTGGAGAACCTATTTGAACTTAAGCTCTCAAACCTGCTCCTCCTGCTCCTTGACCTGTGTGCTGGTGTCCATCATTCTTGTCCTCCCCCTACCCTCGACTTCTCAGAAAGCCACAGGAGATTAGAGTGTTTGACTTTAGATTATGGTTTTGTCCTAATACTGAGTGTGTGTGCTTTAATAAAAACCAAAATATTTCATTATTAATGCAGAAACAAGCACCTCACTGAGCAAATTCAAAGGATGTAGTGACTGCCATCAATGGGGGCTGCCAAACCTAGATGAGAATTAGAGATTAGCCCAATGAAAACTGATAAATCAGCAAGAAGGAAGGATAATACTAATTTATATGATTTAATTTTAAGGAAAATATGACTCATTAAAAGAAGCTCATGCTTCTTCTGGTCCCAGAATCTAAATCTTGCTTATAAATTCATATTTTAGCTACTATTTGATTTCTATTTTGCTAGTTTGGAACGCATCTTTTTTTTTATACAAAAAAAAAATGTGTTCTGGCTTACATCTCAACTCTATGGGCTTTTAAGTTACAACCATTTTTTCTTTTTAGTAATTTCTGTGCAGGAATGCATAAACATTTTTAGTAATAAAATGAATGTGTAAAATACTGCTCTATAGCATCATAAATATATTAATTCATAGAAACAAAAGGAGAATGGAGCATATGAGCTTATGCTCATAGATCATCTGTTCATTTTTATAAAAGTAAGCCTAAAGATTTCATAGGGTTTTTGGCAAAAGGAGCATGCTTATTTTTGTGAACTTGAGATGATTCTTATCTGAACCAGGGAGATGTGCTTTGCTGTATTTCTGCTGTATGATAGTTTTAGTTCTGTCATTCTTGATTTGTTATCTGAATGTGTGTTTAATATGTGGGAGGTCATTTGTTTGAGAATCGGAGGTGGTATGAGAATAAGGACCTTGGAGGTAGATATACCCTCCTTTAATCATGATGGCTTGAACACAGGACATCATCCTTACTTTAGGTTGCCGAAATGATGTTTATCTCCCATTTTGTATGTCCTTAGAAATGGAAAAGGGCTAAGAGTTCTGAAGTACAGAACATTATAATGCTTCCTTACTCTTTGTAATTGACTTTGTCTTGCCTGGTAGTGTTTGCCTTGTCTGAGCTGAAAGGACCCACTGAAGGCTTTTGAAGACTGTGAAAAAAATTGCAAATCGTAGGTTCTAAAAGTTTCTTCTTATAAAAGCCATAGATAAAAATGGAAATGAATTTGCTTTTGTATTAAGATCTTAGACTATAAAAATTAAATTTCTCCCTTTCTACCATTTAGTTTTTCGGTTTCTCATTCAATTTTTGTTCTTGACACACTCATGAAAAATGCTCTCCATCTAGAGGTATAGACTATTCAAAAGTAAGTTAGAATAAGTATTTGGGGAATGAAATAGATCTGTAGAAAGCGGAAGGCCTTTGTTGGTAGAATGATTCATTCATTGGTCATAACCCTAAATAAGACATTTGTGTTGAGGGGGATGTTTTTCTGTGTTTTGAAGTTTCCTTTATCAAGTCAGAGAACAGTATTTTAGAGTGGCATAATATGCTCAGGGGAAAACATTCTTTTGAGGAGGGAATTACTGAAATTATCTGAAAGTCATTGGTTTTATTCTCTGAGGGAAAATGTTTGTTTAACTGAGTAAGGGCAAACAAACCAATAAGGGTTTGTTTAACACGAATTGACGATACTGGAGCCCAGTGTGGTGGTGGTGCTTGCTTCTTGGTATTTTTTCTGAATTTTACAGTTCAGAGTAGTGAATAGTGATTTGTGTTAAAATAGTAGATTCAAAGGTCAGCAGTCAGTCAGGTTAGCAGTCAGTCAGTCAGGTCAGCAGTCAGTCAGGTTAGCAGTCAGTCAGTCAGGTTAGCAGTCAGTCAGGTTAGCAGTCAGTCAGTCAGGTTAGCAGTCAGTCAGGTTAGCAGTCAGTCAGTCAGGTTAGCAGTCAGTCAGTCAGGTCAGCAGTCAGTCAGGTCAGCAGTCAGTCAGGTTAGCAGTCAGTCAGGTCAGCAGTCAGTCAGGTCAGCAGTCAGTCAGGTTAGCAGTCAGTCAGTCAGGTTAGCAGTCAGTCAGGTCAGCAGTCAGTCAGGTCAGCAGTCAGTCAGGTTAGCAGTCAGTCAGGTCAGCAGTCAGTCAGGTTAGCAGTCAGTCAGGTCAGCAGTCAGTCAGGTTAGCAGTCAGACAGGTCAGCAGTCAGTCAGGTTAGCAGTCAGTCAGTCAGGTCAGCAGTCAGTCAGGTTAGCAGTCAGACAGGTCAGCAGTCAGTCAGGTTAGCAGTCAGTCAGGTCAGCAGTCAGTCAGTCAGGTCAGCAGTCAGTCAAGTGTTATCACTTTCATCTTATGTAGAACCTCTTGCTCCCCTTCATTTCTCTCCATGCCATGTAGGTTGGTAGACCAGCTTCTTCTATTTAAAGAGAAGTTATGATTCAACATGTGGTGTGAAGCAAATGAAGGGTAATTTTAACAACTGAAATACACAAAATATGTTGAGCTGGTAAACTTGAAAGACTCAACTCCACCTAATGGAAACCTTGATAACCTGTGAATTTTTAGGAAAATTTTCTTTAGAATACGAAAGAATAAAATTTAAAAGAAATTCATGCCTTAGAACACATGTGGGAGACTGGATGTGGAGGCTTGTGCCTCTCATCACAGCACTTGGGAGGTAGAAACAGGAAGGTTTTGAATTCAACCTTGTGTGTGTTGGCTACATGTTGAATTCAAGGTCTGCCTAGACTACATGAGACCCACCAGTCTCTCTCTCTCTCTCTCTCTCTCTCTCTCTCTCTCTCTCTCTCTCTCTCTCTCTCTCTCTCTCTCTCTCTCATACACACACACACACACACACACACACACACACACTCATACACACTCATGCACACACTACAGGGAAGTGGAGGGAGATAGAAGACAAACACAGGGTAGGGTTTGAGGAATAAAAATAATAAAAGTACACATGCCTCGTATATCCGAGAATGCTACTTTTTCATTAGGTTGTACAGCAAGGCGGGTGGTAAAACCCATTGTCTCGTGCTCCTTTGGGATGTTGCCTTATAGAAATGTCCTGACATAATGACTTCTTTAGGTGCAGTATCTGGGTATGAATCCATTAACATAAAATTATATAGTTGATAATTTAATATTAAGCCTTGATCAATGATAGGTCTGTAAGGAAACATTGCTAATGATAGAGATGGCAGTTGTTTGACAGCATGGGTCCTGGGGATTGCTCAGGTCCTCATACTTGCTCAATGCTCACTACCCACCGAGATGTCTCCTTAGCCCCCTTAATCTGTCAATCATCTAATGACCTTGAGAAAATAGTCTCATGATAGCAAGAGCTGCCCAATTAATTTTTCTTTTCCTTCGGTTTAAAAGTTTTCTAGCCAGACATTGAAAAGTGGATAAAACTTAATTGAAACAAATAATATATTTTTCAGAGCCTTTCTCTTTGGGCATGTTTTGAATTGAAGCATGAAGAGATACTGTGTCTTTGTACAGACAGGAAATCCAAGTGACTGCTGTCTTCCGCTTGATTGTATGAGTCATTTGTGAATTGAGTCAGATTCTTTTTATACTAATATAAAGGAAAAATAAAAATCCTTTTTATAGTGTTGGACATTCAACAGAGATTATGTGCTTGAACTGAGATCTTTGGAAGCTTTCTTTTGTACCCGATGTCTAGCATGGAAAAGATGCTACTTATTTAATGAATGAATGAACGAATGAATGAATGACTTCTTGAAGGGATTTTATTCTGCAAGATTGTTTTTATGCTCTGGTAATTTGATATTTACATAATTTCATAGCAATTTTAAATGCAAACCATGGACTTAAATTTCTTGCTTAAGAAACAATGCATATTCTAAAGCTGTTTTGTATTTTTCAGTTTTTTTGAGACAGTATTTTTCTTTGTAACCCTGACTGCTCTGGAACTCGCTCTTTAGACCAAACTGGCCTTCAAGTCAGAGATCTACCTGCCTCTGCCTCCCAAATGCTGGAATCAAAGGCACAGCCCAGCTTTAACCAGATTTTTTTTTAACTTATTCTGTCTACCTTGGGCTTTCATCTTGCTCTTTTCTGTATACTTTTTTTAACTTCTTAATCCTCGGCTTGCTATGTAGCTGGGTGGCTGGCCCTGATGACCTCATCTCCTCCATCTCCAATGTTTTTCTGGTCTTTGTTCATGTCTATACTGAAGGAGGTGCAGCCTCAAAGGCATCTGCAGTGATGACAGAATTGAACATAAGTCCTAGGTTATCATTCACTTCTGGGACCTAGGCCAAGCTATTTCAACTTTTGATGAATCTATTTTCTCCTGATAACATTAAATTGTAAAGGAACCTTGTGATATTTCAGTGAATTGCTGTATGTGCAGCCCTTGTGCATTTAGAGTCATCACCAGTGTTCTGTGCCTTGAGGCTTTTGTCCTGTGCTCGTGTGTTTTTCCAGTTAATTTGAAAAGTTTCTAGCTACTTTGTGAAGATACTGTTTGGCCATGTGTGGTGTTATGTTTCTGTAATCCCAGTATTGGGGGGGGGGGGAGCAGAGGAAGGAGGGCCATCAGTCTAAGGTCAGTCAGGGCTCTGTAGCAAGACCTTGTCTCAAAAATAAACAGGGCTAAGAAGAAGCTTAGCTGTTAAGAGCACTTGCTGCTCTTCAGAAGATCCAAATTCAGTTTCTAGCAGCCATGTTCAGTGGCTTGAAAAACACCTGTAACTTGCTCCAAGGGATCTTATGCCTTCTTCTAGTTCCCATGGTCACTCACACACATGTATATTCATTCATACAGACACTCATACACACATGCACGTATATACTGATAAAAATAAATTAAAATAAAAGCAGAATCTTAATATTCACAGAATATATGTGTATATGCATTTGTATACCTATGAAATATTTCACTCTCTCATGCAAGGTACTGTACCAATCACATCACTCATTGTGTGCTGTAGTTCAGTGTTCGTCTATATCCTGCATAAGATCATAGATTCTTGAAAACAAGAAATGTGTTATATTTGTCTTAGCTCCTACTACAAGGTTTGGCACATGGTATTTAACAGAGCAATTGTCAGTTGATTTGTGTCCAGAAATCTGTAGATCTTGTGATTTTTATCAAAGCCTTGTGCTACTTTAGAACTCAGTATATGCCTAACAGTGTATTTGGAGTTTTAGGAAGTAATTATTTGGCATGTAAGTGCTGAAGATTAAACTGTTGGTACTACTACAAGCTAACTGAGCAGTGGTTTCAAGTGCCAGCCTGTAACCCTTTAAATCATCCGTGTTCTTTGTTTCAGCAACCTTTAGAGCCGAGTGTAAGTGAATGTTCATTGTTTCTTTCTCTCATGAATCATCAAGATGCTGCTTATCCTTCATGCTGACATCCGCTTAGTATTTGGAAGCAGATTGCTTAAATATAATTTATTTCTACTTCATGGTTGTTATGTTTGATGGCTAAAGCATGATGGCCGGCAGTGAGAACTTAGCATATCACATACAGAGCCCCTGTATGCTGTCTGGTTCAGTCCTTACAGGGCTTCACAGTCCAAAGTACTATGCAAGGGAAACTACAGCTTACAGAAGAGGTAATTTGCTTCCTCAGAGGTAGGAAGTGCTGCGTCCAGGATTTAAAAAAGCATTCGGTACTTCATAATGCATTTCATAAGTAAAAAAAAAATGATATAATTCATGTGAAACACCTGCAGTCTAAGCCTGTTATAGAGTTTCATTGGCATTCTAACTTAATTTGGAGTGATAGAGTAATTTTATTTTTGTCTCTGGTGGCTTAGAGATAATTTCATTGCTTTAAGTAAATTCTAAGCAAATTTTATAAAACCAACATGAGTGATACAAGGGATAGTGCTTTCAAAACTTACCTGCGGTTTTTAACTTCTTGTCATATATTTTAGTGAATGTATTTTAATCTAAGAAGATTGTCTCAAATGTAGAAACAAGAGTAACAAAAAGAGGAGGAGGGGGCTTGTTTCGTTTCAGAATTCAGGTTGTTTCCATGGATACCTTGTCCTATCAAGAAATAATAATTTGGGAGCTGAAGAGATGGCTCAGAGGTTAAGAGCATTGGCTGCTCTTTCAGAGGTTCAAAGTTCAATTCCCAGCAACCACATGGTGGCTCACAACCATCTATGATGAGATTTGGTGTCCTCTTCTGGCCTGTGCATACAAAATAAACAAATAGTTATAATAGTTTTTATTATAATAAGTTATAATAAAAAAGAAGCAATAATTCATTTGAAAAAAATCTATGTGAAATTTTAGGTGTGTGTGTTGCTGTATATTTGTCTTCTTTAAGTAACAAATATTTGTTAAAGTTTGTATGTGTGGTTTTTTGAGATAGGGTCTAGGGTGGTCTAAACTGTCCGTAAGGTTGGCCATGTAGTCAGTGCTGGCCTTTAATTTCTGAACTTCTCATTCTTCTGCCTTTATCTGTCAAGAGCTATAATTACAGGTATGTGTCACCACATACAGATTAATTTTTAAACTCTCCTTTACATTTGATTCAAATGTATATCTACTTTATGTCCAATATTTTAAGATTTGAATAACTTGTACACAGTTTTACTAGACATAGATTTGGAAATTAAATAGGTTACATGTTTCTTGGTTCTTACCATCTATGACCAAATCCTGAAGTAACACAGCTTACAATCACATTCTTTCTTAACATTAACATTATACAGTGATTGCTTCTGTTCGGTTTGATGGCACATTTGTGATTCAGTGCTCAGGAAGCAGAGGCAGAGGTATCTCTGTGAGTTCAAGACCAGCTACATAGTGAGACCCTGGTTCAAAAACAATAAAAACCAACCAAACAAAACAGCTTGTTTCTGTTATTTGGAGAACAATGTTTAACAATGTAAAGCCTTTTAATTTTGTGTGTTCTCTTTCTCTCCCTCCCTCTCTCCTTCCCCATCTCCAGGTAAATCATCAAACTGGGAAGATGATAGTTGGGGAGCATGGGAAGAGACAGAGCCCCAAGAACCTGTAAGTCTCTATAAACACATGGTGGTGTTTTTACTCTTGTTTGTAGAAGGGTATGTGTTGAGGTCAGAGGACAAGTTTGTGGAGTCACTTCTCTCTTTTAACCTTTAAAGGGTTTCAGGAATTACCAGGATTGCATAGTACGTGCCTCATTATTAGGTTGACATTTAAAAAAATCTTTGTCACAAATTTTTTTATGATTAGTTAGTAGTAACTAATTAGATACTTGCTTTTAAGGATCTTACTGACTATAGTAATTGGGATCTATAGTCTATACTATAACAAACGACCCGAGACTTTGCAGTTTATGATGAAAGATCATTGGCTGTGGTCCTGGAGGGCCAGTTTAAATCCAAGATGAAGGGTTTAGCATCTGGCAGTGTCCTTTTTGCTGCCTCGCAGCATTGGCAAAAGATGAATGAGAGACAGAAGAAAAGGGAGGGTGTGTGTGTGTGTGTGTGTGTGTGTGTGTGTGTGTGTGTGTGTGTGTGTAAGAAGCTAAACATCTAAACTTCCCCTCAGAACAGACCCACTCCTGCTATAGCAAACCCATCCCATGATAGCAGCATTAATTTGCTCACTCTGCCTTCATGACTTCACTTCTTGTTGGTCCTCAACTCATTTACATTGGGGTTAAGTGACATAGCACCGGGGACTCGGTAGAACCATAACTGAGCTAGATAGAGAATGTTCACTACTTTAGAAGTCTTTATTCTTTATAAATTATTTCATATGCTTTCACCTACTCACTCAAGGAATATTTCTTATGCCTGTCATATTCTAGGTACAAGACTATATCAATGACCAAAATAAACCAAGTCCCTATGCATCTTACAATTTTTCATCTGTGAGTTGTAGAAGATCTAGCTTAACTGGTGTAAACAGTTGGAGCCTTCAGTATTTCACAGAGAAAGAAATTTAGAATTTGGGTAGCTCCTAGGTGTGGATGGAAGGTTTCTGACTTTGGGGTCCAGATGAATCCCAACCACTTCTGGTCCAACAGCTGCTCATAAAGTAATTACTCAGAGGCTTATATTAATTGCAAACTGTTTGGCTTATGGCTCAGGCTTATTACCAACTAGCTCTTATAACTTAACCTAGCCCATTTCTATTAATCTGTGTATTGCCATGTATTCTGTGGCTTTACCTGTGTTCCATCACCTCTTGCTTTCTGGGCAGCATCCTGCAGCATCTGCCTGACTCTAAGTATATATTCATTTTTATCTACTTTGTAACCTATTTAGAGATTTCCTCTATATGGATCTGTTTTATTGTGTATCTTTAATCATTTTTTGACCAGGAGAGTTTTTAAATAGGTAAACTATATGGCTAGGACCCTTGTCTGCTGGCTCTGCCCCCCTCCCCTTGGCTTTTCAACATGGCACAGGTACCAATGAGTCACAGTTACCTTCCCGATTCTGGAAAACAGTATTAAGTATCATGGAGCTGTGTTTTTAAGCCCATAGCTGTGTTCCCAAACCCATAAGCAATAGCTGAGAGAAGCCTCTTTGTACTACAATCTGTGAGAGAGACTATGGAAATGAGCCGTGTAGCTTAGCTCATGGCAGCTGGGGGCCAGCTACATTTTTCTGTCAGCCACTAGGAGATAAGCCTCTGTACTGCTGCTAGCATGAAACTGTGAGACTAGCAAGCTCAGTGTATTCAGAATTATTTTTAAACTTTTTCACTGCCCCACAGTAGGCACCATTTGTAGATGGAAGTTTTCTGACCCAGTTTCTGTGTCCCACCCTGCTGGCCCCGTTATTGCTAATGAAATAATTGACATGGAGTCTTAATATTATAGTAACCACTGGATCTGTAGGTAAGGCATATTACTGACTAACTCTTACTAACTTAAATTAATCCATATTTCTTGTCTGTGTTTAGCCACATGGCTTGGTAGCTTTTCTTGAGTGGAGCATTCTCATCTTCCTTCCTCTGCATCTGGCTGGCGTCTGCTTCTCTGCCTTTCCTCTTCCCAGAATTCTCCTAGTCTACTTGCCCTGCCTCTACTTCCTGCCTATCTACTCACCAATCAGCATTTTATTAAACCAATATGAGTGACAAATATTTACAGTGACAAGAGCATAGTCCCAGAACATGTCCCCTTTTTTCTTTTCAAAGCAAGAACTTCAAATCTAATGTCCTTTGTTTAGCTTTTTTTCCTGGCCATTATCTATAACAACTTATAACCAACATTCTAAGCAAAGACAAACATCCATAATTTATTTGGGGGGAATGTGGGTATAGTTCTCTAGATTACTTCTTGCTGATTAGGGGTGCTGGTAATCTTATGGGGATTCAAAGAAAATTTAGGATCATGGTCAAGTCCTGAATGGAGTAGTCTGTGAAGCTAAATCATCTCAGTCTTGAAGCTGTTCTGGATGTAGAGCTCAGAAGAAACTGCAGCAGAGGTGCTCTGAAATGTTGGATCGTCTGGGCCATATGTTCCCATCAGAGATTTTTTTTCAGGGAGTTTTCCTCAGACAAGTCTTATTTTCTTTAATCCAGAATGAATCCATAGTTTTTCATTTTCTGTGGGAATGGAAAGAAAACCTCTTTTCCAAAGTAACATATCTTTTGACTTAAGTTGTGAAGTCAAAGCATTTTTAAATATATAGGTTGGATTAATCCAGCAGCATTTATAATCAGATATCTTTTAGCAGCTGCTACTCCTTGCTCACCATTCAAAAAACTCAAAGATGACACAATAACATGCAGTATGACTCTTTGTGTACATTCCATCTTTATGTGGCTCATTATTTTTTTACTCTATTTATTTTTAAGGAACTTTCTCTATTCCTTTTCTTTTCTCTCCCAAGCTTATGTATATTTTTAATCATACTATGAACCATTTAGGGTTTTTTGTCCTTCATCTGAATCTGTCTTTACTATATATCTCTAATTTTTTTGACCACATGAATCTTTAACCTGTTAAGAGTGTGGCTAGGCTTAAACCCCCAGTTATGGTGGCTGGTTCCACCTAGCTCCTTAGTATGCGAGAGTTCAGCTTTATGGCAGAGGCACTGGCAAGAGCTAGGTTTACCAACCCAACTTTGGGGAATTTTAGGTCCACACTACCACCAAGTTGAGTAGCAATGTGCTGGGCACTGTAGCAATGAGGTTTCTGGTCCCAGGCTGCCAGAGATCCAGACCCACAGAACTACAGTCCCAGACTGCTTAGCTGCCCGCTGCTGCTCAGGCCCCAAAAATGACTGAGACGCTTATATTAAGTTCATACTGTTTGGCCTATGGCTCAGGCACATTGCTAGCTAGCTCTTTTATCTTAACTCAACCCATCCTCATTAATCTGTCTGCCACGTGGCCCATGACTCACCTGTTTTCCTTACATGTTTCTTCTTTGGGCGGCTGGCTAGATCTGATTTGACTCTGCCCTTCTGCCTATAGTCTGATTTCCCCTCCTATTTTTTTCTATGGTGCTGTCATGGGCCAAAACAGCTCCTTTATTTAAAGATTGATATTTACAGCATACAGAAAGACATTCCCAAATCACTGAACAGTTCTGTAGAAAGAGACAAACAGTGCTTTTTCATGGTCTGTCTCTTTCCCTTCTTTGCCATTTTTAATTGACTTTTGGTTTTGAAGCTATATTTTGTTTTTAATAGATACTTGGATATTCCTTTTTTAGTTAGCTGGATACTTTTGGCATTTATTAAATGTCTTGCTGGTAACTCCCAAATACCCAGTCACTGCTTCCCAAATCACCACACAGAGGTTTCTATTAATTATAAATGCTCAGCCAGTAGCTTTTCTCAGTATGGTGTTCTCATCTTGCTTCTGTGGGAGATTATGTTGTTACATTGTAAATAATTGTCCCACCCACTGGTTTAGTAAAAAGCACTGATTGGCCAAAGGCAGGCAGGAAGTGTGGGTGGGCTACCAGACTAAGAAAACTCTGAGAACAGGAAGCACAGAGCAGAATGCTAGAGAGAAGCCGGAAGAAGCAGAGACAACTATGCTGCTCTAAGAACAGTCCATGGCTGAACAAGATAAGAGACATGGGTTAGAATAAAGATAGAGAGCTAGCAAGTTGTATGCCTGGGCCTGAGGCTGATCAGCCTAAAACTATTGAAAGCATCTGTGTGTCTCTGTGAGTCTGTGAGTCTGAGAGCCTAAAACTTGAGACTAGGCCCAAAAGTCCCAGGCCAGAAACCTCCTACAACATGCTTCTTATGTGTCTAGCTCATGATTCCTGACTCTTCCCTTCTCCTTTCCATCATCCTTAGTCTGGTCACCCTGCCTATACTTCCTGCCTGGCTACCAGCCAATCAGTGTTTTATTAAACCAATTCAAGTGACAAATCTGTACAGTGTACATGAGGATTACCCACAACATTTTCCCCTTTTTGTCTAATTAAAGGAAGGTATTAAACTTAATATAGTAAAACTATATACAACAAAAAAACTTATTAAGTAAGAATTACAGTAACAATATCCAATCCATTTTTAGTTGGCAAAATTAGAGAAAATACTTAATTATCTTATCTTGGTGAGTCTAAAATTTTGTATTTGATTTACTTTTTATTTTAACAAAGGAAAACTATAATTATAACTACTTAGTCTTCAACTCTACCAAAGACCCCAGAAAGATAAAATGTTACCTAATGACAGGAATATCAGGCTGTCTGGACAGTCACCCAAAGTTCCTCTGCAATGTTGGGGCATCCATCTTCAGCCTACAGCCTAGGATATCTAACAGACATATCTGTGAAGTAGGATTTATGAAGGATTATCCTGCCTTGTCTGAGTTCTCAAAGTTCAGTAGTCACTTTCTTTTGTGTCTTGCTTGTCCAATTTGGACAGCATACTGTCAGCAGTTGAGGCAACGGCAGTGTCTTACCCAGTGGCTAACTTTTGTCACAAAGAAAGTAAACTTCATATGGAATTTCTTCAATGCCCATCATCTTCTCTGAAATGCCAAGAGCAGACGTGTCTCTCTGTCATGAAAAATGTACGTTCTTAAACATTTTAAATGCCATTTTCTGTAGGTCTTTGAAGTGCTTGAAGATTGTCTATCCGAAATTTATCTCTGTATTAACTTGAAAACCTAACTAACATGACTATAAGTTTGCTCTTGTAGATGACTATTAATCTGTAATTCTTAATTATATATTACATTTTTAATGAACTGTATAAGCACAATATTTTAAGCAAGAGTTGAAACATACATACAGCATAAGAGAAATTTGTATCAGTAAACTAAAATTCATATCAATATAAAATATCCTGAAATTAATAGCTGTCTTTTGGGTTAAAGTATATTCAATTATATATCCTTTAACCCTATTTCTATATCCCCCTTTTCCTTTTTAGAGCAAGATCCTTGAACCTAATTTCCTTTGTTCAGCTTTCTTCCTGACCACAATAATAACTTATAACCAACCACATACACAATGATAAACATTCAAATTTATTCTGAGGAATGTGAGTATAGTTCTCTAGACTACTTCATGCTAATTGGGGACACTGATAATCTTTGGGGAAACCTTGAGAAAAATCAGGATAATTGTTTAAGTCTTGGCTGAAGTAGTCTCTGGAGCTGGGTCGTTTCATTCAGCAGCCTTGAAGCTGTTCTGGATGCTGAATCACCTGGGTCACTGGTTTTCATTGGTGTCTGGTCCCCTTGTTCTGAAAATTTATAAGCTTCTAAAGGTAACATATATATCTGTATTAATACAAGTATAGTCTGTGCATTATACACAAGTCAGCCAACAATGATTTTTTTGTTATGTGTTTGAACATGTAAAAGTATACATCACATGTCTTGTAGTTCTTCTAGATTTATTTTATTTTATTTTTTTAATGTCTGTAGTCAGGATTTCAGGGGCTCTTCTTTAATCAAACCTGATTTTCTTTAATTCAGTGAATCCACAGCCTCATCCCTAAAGTAGCACACCCTTTGACTTAAATTTTGAAGTCAATACATTTAACAATATATGGGTTGGATTAATCTAGCAACATTTATAGTCAAATGTCTTTCAGCAGCTGTTGTTCCTTCCTCAGCAGTTAAACAGTTAAAAGACAACATAATATACAGTGTCCAGACTCTGTATTTTCCATCTTTATGTGGCTTTTATATTACTTCATTTCTTTTTTAATGTCTTTATTATTTTAAAACTATATCTTTCTTTTTTATGACTGACTGTATCTTCTCTTTACTTATCTTTAAGCTACTAAGTGTCATGGCTAGGACCAAAGTGGCAGCTTTAGCAGCTGACTGTACCCCCATTTCTTGGCTTCCTGAGAATCTAGCTTCATGGTGGCAGTTACTATTGGGAGCCATGTTTGTCACCTCAACTCAGGGGAGTTTTTAGGACCATGCCACCACATATTAGTGTGTAGCTAGCTGCTCATAAACCCCATTTATGGTCAGGAAACCATCTCTTAAAGGGCCGTTCTTCTGCTTGCTGTTTAACTTTGTTTTTGTGTGTTGAGTTTCCTTTTTAAGCTTTTTAGGCTTTATATGGATGTGTGTGGCCCTATTTTGGGTGTCATATGTGAGGGATGACTGGAAATTTCTGTCCCAACAAGCAACTCCCAAATACCCAGCAGCCGCTTCCCAATTATCACACAGAGGCTTATATTAGTTGTAAATGCTCAGCCGGTGGCTTGGGCTTATTACTAACTAGCTCTTACACTTAAATTAACCCATAATTTTTATCTGTGTTTAGCCACTTGGCTAAATACAGCATTCTCATCTTGCTTCCTCTGTGTCTAGCTCATGACTCCTGACTCTCCTCTTTACCTTCCCATCATCCTTAGTTTGATTGTACCCCACCTATACTTCTTGCCTCGTTACCAGGCATCAGCATTTTTATTAAAACCAATTCGAGCGATAAATCTTTACAGTGTATAAGAGAATTATTCCACAGAATAATGTGAAATTTCATAGAAGAAATGTGGAATTTTTTTTCATTTTATGTGATTTTTGGTGTAGATAAATTTTCATCTGCCATTTGGCTATTTGTTTTATGTATACCTAATCGCTTTTTAGTTCCTTTATTAGTCAGTGTTCCCAAGGGAACAAAATCAAAAGAATGACTGCTATGAGAAGGACATGTATTCGGCTGGTCTGAGTACTCGGATATCACTTTCTTGAGTTGATATATGATCTGAGTACTTTGAACACTGCCTTTATCCTGTAGGCCAAGAGCCTAAGCTGCTTAGTTCGTGCAGCTGGCTGCCTCAGCAGTCCTAGTGTGGCCTGGAGGGCTCCTAGAGAGCCACTGTCTCCAATGCATTTGGGAAGGTGGAAGAAACAGGATTCTGGTATCAGTGAAGGCTTTCAGTAGCAGGGTAGATGGGCTTGCAAGCCAGAGCAGAGGCAAGGACCAAAACCAAAAAATTTTGTAAGACCTCTTTGTGTGGGTTGTCATTGGAAGGTGCTGCCCACATTTTAAGATGGGCCTTCCCACTTGAGATGACAAAATGGAAACAAGTCTTCCACTGAGTCTGGTGGCTGGCCATAAGGTTCTTTTCAGTTCTGATCAGTGGTAACAGGATTTGCATCACAGTGTCTACCAGCTCTTTATTCTTTTGTGTTAAACAAATGTTCAGTGCACCATTTTAATCACTCAGATTTGAATCAGTATTGGCTCACATACCATGTAATTCACCCTTCCAGTATATAACTCTGGTTTCTTAGTATTCTCAAAGTTCTGAAACTATCATCATGAGCTAAGTCCATAATATTTTAATTACCCTAAAAGAGCCCTCATAATGCATTATCTATCCTCCAGTAACAACGGATATACTTTCTGTGTATGGATTTAACTGTTCTGAACATTTATGTGTAATTATAACATGACTGACTGGCTTCTACTTATAGTTCAGCCCACGTCATGGTTTTTACCTGCATTGTTTGTGGTCTAGAAAATTTTTCTCCTTTTATTATTTGCACTCACAGCTCTACCAGGACTGCCAGACATGTAACTGGCTGGAGTAATTTCCCCACTTTCAGTGATTATAAACAACTTGAATGGCTTATATCCGCAGGCCCAACAAATAGCAGAGTGAAAGGCTTGGCAGACATACAGAGGCCCAAGGCCTGGTCAAGGTAACACATCATCACACACAGGAAGGACTGACTAGTGGACAGGAAGCTCTGGTAGCTCCTGCTAGGAACAGACCTTAAACCTCCCCAAGAATATAACTGGGTTTTGTC
This sequence comes from Phyllotis vaccarum, assembly GCA_033318265.1. Lineage (NCBI taxonomy): Eukaryota > Metazoa > Chordata > Mammalia > Rodentia > Cricetidae > Phyllotis > Phyllotis vaccarum. The sequence continues at coordinate 10,014,495 of JARWLC010000017.1, read as the reverse complement.
CACATTAAAGATGGAGCCATCAGTGGGAATAGAGTGTGGCTGTAACTGTAAACACTGAAGGTATTTTCAGTCAGCCTCCACTGGGCGGAGGCTGTGTGAGGACTGGAGGAGAGTGAGTTCTTGTTGCTGTTCTTAATGGGAGGGCCAGTCCTTCCTGCAGCAGTGGAGTGAAGAGAGGTGACAGAAAGCTTTCAAAGAGTGAGTGAAGCAGCAAGCACAGAACTGAGTGCTGCTGACCTGGAGGCAAGCTGGAGGCAATGGGCACTCCAGGGTGCTTTTTATTTCTATCACCTCTCATCACTTTGAAAGTTGTTCCTCATTTTGATGACCTGAGAGAGTAAAAGGCTTTTGTATTTGAGAGACTTAATACTGGGAGTCTGGCAAAGCCTTAAAAAGGAGAAGCCTGTTTTGTTCTTGTGATTCTGCGCTGTGGAGCATTGGCTGTAACAAGGGCTGGACCTAGCAGAGTGGAAGTCGCCCTGTGAGGAACTGACAGTATCTAGAACAACAAGCTGTAAGTTAAATGCCTTGGAGGATGGTGACAGGGCATGGTCAGATGAAGAGCAGTGGAGGAAAAGCTGCAGTGATATATAGAGTGCAGTGCCACCAAGAAGATGCTGTGTCCCTGGTCCAGGACAGGAGTCCCTATACTTACAGCTACTCCATGGTGACCTGTGCTGTGCCACCAACTCATCTAGCTGTGAATAGAACCTCGAAGAGGTTGGTCTTGCAACTCTGGAGAGCACGTTGTATCCCAGGAGCTCTTTGTCACAATGCCCCCCCCCCCCTCGCTTCAAAGAAGACATTAAAGCCACTTTGAAAGATGATGCAATTTAAAATGGCGGCAGATGATCGTTCACTGCAGAAGGGTTTGGCTTCCTCCTGGGAGAATCTTGTTTTATTCATGCTGAGAAATGAGTTCATGGTTGGGAAGGTCTGTATCTGTGGTCACTGTCCACTGGTCAGTGTGAACTAAAACCTCCAGGGACCAAGCAAGTGTAGCCTAATTCTTCACATGTGCTTGTTGATGCGCCTGTTAACTCGGTTTTGGGATGTAAATTCATCAGCAGCACCAGTGAGTCGAGAGGGCTTGAGGGACATGTCCCCTGAACCTGGTGCAGCTGGCCCCACTGTAGGTGATTGGCCTATAGAGGGGTAGACTAGTGTCACCTCTAGGCTTCCATCCACTCTGCTTTGTGGTCAGCAATGCTCCTTCCTGCCCACGCTGGGAATCGCTTGGAAACAGCAGAAACCTACATGTATTTCCTGGGCTTATTTCTGTGTCTTTCCCAGACTAATCAATATCTAATAATGAAAGCAAAGTACTTTTTCCTGTGTGTGTGTGTGTGTGTGTGTGTGTGTGTGAGAGAGAGAGAGAGAGAGAGAGAGAGAGAGAGAGAGAGAGAGAGAGAGAGAGAGAGAGAGAGAGAGAGAGAGAGAGACAGGCAGGCAGGCAGCTGGAGTTACAGGTGATTGTCAGCTGCCCAACATGGGTGCTAGGACCTGTATCCCCTAGAAGAGCACTCTTAACTACTGAGCCCTCTTTCCAAACACATTTTCTGGGTGTTTTTACTAATAATGTCACTGAACAATAAAGTCCTCTTTCTGCAAACCAATATAAAATCTTCCAATATCTACATCAGCAAGAGCCATATTCAAGAAGGTGTATGACTGACACTAGTGGCCTTTTAGGTTTAGGTGTATATCTCTTCTATAGATATTTTACCCTGTAACTAACTGTTTGCTCAGGCTGCCATAACACACTACCACAGACTGGGTCCCTTAAAGAACACAAAGTTGAAGATCAAGATGCCAGGTGTTGACCCTTCTCTGAGTGCTCCAGACAGTTGTCCTCCTGTGTCCTCGTTGGCTTCTCTCCGAACAAGTGGGACTATGGTGTCCTGGTGTCTCATTTCTTTTTAGGATATGAGTCCTATAGGATAAGTCACAGCTCTCAAGACCTCAGTTAATATAAACTTTTTCTTATAGTCCCTATGCTCAATACAGCCACCTGGGGCCACTGCTTCAATGTGTAAGCTAGGGAGGCTGGCAGGACACGGTTCAGTGCACACAGTGTCATTTCCATGTCTGATTGGCCACAGCTGGCAGGACACGGTTGCATGCACACAGTGTCATTTCCATGTCCGATTGGTCACAGCTCTAACTGGGTGAATGAGAGGGGGAGCACAACTGATGAAGTCCTGTTTGCCTGTGAGGAAATGGAATAAGAGAATGGCGAGACAGTCAGGATGAGCTGCGATGTAAGGGAAAGTATAATAGTGTTCCTCCATAGCGACATAGCGTCATGATGTGGTGGTGACTGACTTGGGGAACCTGGAAAAGAAGATAAACACACTGTCCTGTAGATAAACGACAGATCCATGAGTTAACAGTGAATCGCTTTGCAAGGGTTTGTGATTTATATTCTAGTGTTACAAGAGCGTTTAGTTGGGAGTACAGTTACTTTGCTGTGGGAAGTAAGTGATGAACATGGAATGTCTGTCCAGCCAGTCTCAGACAGAGGGAGCTGAGACAGTTTAGGAAGAAGCCTAGAGAAGCTCAAGTTAACCTAAATTGGTAAGGTATTCTTTCCTTGGTGCATCAGAGCAAGTGGTAGGAAGGATAGAATTGGCTGGCTCCATTGTAACTGGATAGTAGACAGGATAGGAGTGGACTCGGAAAGTTCTGCCCAGGGTCCTCAGCTCCAGTGGGCAGCATAGAGAATTTCTGCTCATAGTACTTTGAAGTATGTTCCGTCTGTTTTACAAAAGGTGCATACTATGATTTTCAAGAGCAGTCATGATTTATCAGATTAATAGGGAATGAAAGTATGCTGATTTGAAAGGGACTCTGGAGAAATGTTTATTTATATGCCAAAAATTGGAATATAACTCAGGCTGATTACGTATTCTTAGATTATCAATCATTTGAGATGATTCTGGGAACTCTCCAGCCTCATTGCATTACCTCCATTAGTTGCTGTGTGGTACAGGACACACAGCCTTCCTGGAAGGTGACCACAGAGAGTTCTCACTGTGGTGCTAGTTCTCACTAAGAGCTTGGACTTTTGACTGTGAGAAATTTATTTTGTCAATAGCCTTCTTTTAACACTAATGAGAGCCAGCCAGCCAAGTGTAACCTAGTCATTCTCAGTGGGAAGGGGTTTTGTTTGTTTGTTTGTTTGGGTTTTTTTTTTTTTTTTTTGGTCCCCTTCTGAACAAGGACAGTGGTTTGGTATTGTGTGGATACAGTCTTGGTTTGCAGTTTGGCACAGAGGTATGTCCAATTGGCAGGCGCTGAAGGTTCTACCAGACAGGTTCTAATGCAGAGGATAGTCACCCAGAACAAAGCATGATCCCATGCAAACTGTCAGGAGTGCTGAGGTTCATAAACTTGACTTGCTGCAGAGCTTTTACTGTGATTCTCCAATCTTTGCCTCCCCCATCCCGTGTGTGTGTGTGTGTGTGTGTGTGTGTGTGTGTGTGTGTGTGTGTTCCTCCATAATTTCTTGAGCTTTTGGAGCAGTGGGCTTCAAAGCATTAGTTTAGTCAGGGTTTAGTTTCAGTAGATTCTGGGGGGGAGTGGTTTGCTAGTGTGAAAGGTACAGTTAAATGATTTCTAGCCAGGAAAGGTGGCTTTGGGTTGTTTCTAGATTCTTGTCCTCAGAGTAACAGCTGCCCAGGTCCTGTGGTCTCCGACATGCTAAAGAGGTCTCCCATATCAGCTGCAGACTTTTCCTTTATCGTCTGTGGTTGTTAGTTTTAGTTCACCTCTGCACTCCTTAAGAAGTTCCTCAGGGAACCTTCTGACCTGTGTGTTTGGACTTGGTGGTGAGGCCTCTGTCCTGCGCCTGTCTGTGTGGATCCGGTAGGGCCTGACTGCCTAAACACGATTCCAAGCCAGCCTCCTCAAACCTCATTCTTGCCTTCACCTCCAGAGGAGCCTGTTGGAGGTTTCACATCAGCCAGGACTGCTTCTTAGCCTCCCTGTCCTGTCCATTTAGTACTTAATTTTCTAAGATCCGGCCTCGGCTCTACATAAAGAGACAAAGAAAACGGTTTTCAGCTGGGGGTGAATGGAGGTCAGGGGTAGAATGGGTAGAACACAGGCTTAGAGTGCACAAGACCCTGTGATTGATCCCTGGTGCCTTCTCTAACCCCCAGAATATGCTGTTTTTAATTGGAGGTTTTGTACTGGAGAGAATAAAAGTAAAATTCACATGGTTAACTCATGCTTTTTACTTGAATGTGTATGTATGCATGTGGCATGTCTGAGTGTGTAAATATATCTTCCATGTTAGGCATGTGTGTGTATGTGCCTCAGTGCTCATGGAGGCCTGAGGTGGCATCAGGTGTCATTCTCACCTGGTCATTGAGGCAGTGTTATACCCAGAGCTCACTGTTGTGGCTCATCTGGTAGCCTGGCTAGTCAGCTAGCCAGGGTTCCTGTTTCAACATTCAGAGCACTGCACTTAACAGCAGGCTTCCATACTCACCTGACTTCAACATAGATTATCAGGATCCAAACTGTGGTCTTCATGTTTGCATAGCAAGCACTTCGTCCACTAAGCCATCTCCTGGCTATTTTTTTTTTTTTGGTCAGTTGTATGCTATTGTCTATTTTGTATTCATTTAAAAGACCAAAGCCTGATAGACCAAAAAGTAAGATATGAATACATGTGTGTTGTTGATTTTTTGAAATGGGGTTCTACCCTTTGTAAATACATTCTAACTTGTTGTACCCCTAGTATATTAGCAAACTTTAACCTTAGGATAGTATGAAATACTCATTAATATTTTCATCTTTTATTTCACTTGTGGGTGACATGGGTCATCTTATGTTCTCCATATATAAATCTTTTTGGTGAGTACTTTTTTTTTTTTTTAAATCTAATAGTAACTTAAATTCCTTAGCATTTGATTTAGCTCTAAGATCTATTCTGATTTAAACTGATTGTTATTATTTATTGATCATATTGATCTAAGAACTAAATGGTAGAGTCTCTGGGTGATATTATTTGGTACTTTTTTGTGCCACATGGTACCTGGTGGAGTAAAGAGATTTACTGTCTAGTGCCAAATATTTTTTCAGGAAATAGAGGCACATGATTGTTAGGTTTGAGGTTTGGAATTACAGTATAGTTAATTGTGAAATGAAGCTTTTTATAAAAAAAAAAAAAGTTGATTTGCCATGCTTATTACAAAAATTCAGGTATGTAAAAAATAAGCATTTCACTCTCTAACACTAATACTAATTATGATTATCAATGCTAGGGATTTTTCCATGTTAGCTTTAGATCAAATTGAATGGGCAATTAAGTGGACACTTTCAAGATCTCATAAAATAGTATTGCATTCTACAGTTTAGACATAAATAACAGTACAATTGGGGTGCGCTTGCCTATTGTGCCCAAGGCTCTTGGGCTCAATTCTTAGCATCAAAACCAGGAAAGTAATATAATAATCCTTAGTTAACTGTGAAATAAACTGTAAAATTACTGGCTTCCTACTTCCTCTAATTTTAATAATTAAGATTCAGAGTATACATTTTTTATTACTAATTTTACTTGTAAGAGGCTTCTATTATAACCGAATTAGAGAGAGTTCATGCTTTGCCCCATTTTGATTTTGAGAAGACAGTAAGGTCTTTAATTGAGTGTTTCGGACTCTGATCTTTCTACACTGTGTGAGGAAGCTGTAGAGTTTGGAGGATGAGCTGCATAGCTTTGCCATCTCTGCTAGAAGCTTCATTATACCTTACCCCAAGAGAGGAAAGAGAAGGAAGCTTGGAAATCATTTGGCGTAACATAGATTAGAAGCACACTACCCGGACACACATCAAGGAGACCTGGCTTTTGTGTTCCCTCTCTCACTTTCAGAACATGTGAGTTTTCCTGAGCTTGGTCCCCACCTACTAGAACTACAGTGAGTGTATGAACAGGCCCAGAGGACATTGGATTTCACTGGCACCCCTATAATACACAAGCGACTTAGAAAGTTAGCCCAATGTAAAGAACATCCAAGGTCAAAAGTATGAACTGAGAAACTGCCCTGGCTACTTTGGTGGCTGCTTCATACAGCAGTGGAGACACCACTAAACATCAGGCAAATGATGATTCATCGACGTGGTAGCGGCTGTCTGCAAGCAAAGACTGGTTATAGTGCTGTAGGATTATCATCTGACACATCTTGAAAAAATGATTCATCTGACTAATTTGTAGTCTGAAAACTAAAAAGAAGAATGTTAAGAATATGATGAAGCCCCAAATTAGAGTGCTTTTTCCAGGGCGTCTGGCAGCTTCCTAGATGAAGATAGGTTACTTCCCTCTCCCGCGAGGGTCACATTTATAATAATGAATGCAGTGTTAACTTCAGAGTATGGGTTTTGTGGGAAACTAGGAAACTTCCTGATTTAAGTGTGAGGTACTTTTGTGGTTTTTTTGTTTGTTTGTTTGTTTTCAATTTCTTGCCTCATTTGGAATATTACCATCTTTCCAGTTAGTGGTGTTATTTTAGGACCACTGGCTTCAAGGGAGCAATGTTAGTGACCTGGACCATTATTGTGGGAAGGTTTTTCCAAAACCTAGTTGGTAGGCAAAGATCATGGTGTCACAGTGAGCCTGCATTTTGCCAGCTACCAAATGTACACCAATGCCATGGCTTCCTGGCTTGTTCTGTATATCTATTGCCTGTTGATAAGTTAGAAACGCAGGTTTGTGGTGAATCTAATACCAGGTCATTGTGATCCAGCCTAGATAAGGGCTTCTTTATTGCCTTGTCAAATTATTTCTGCTTTAATTTGAAGTGTCCCTGAAAGATCTGACACTGGAACTCCTTCAGACACACCTCAGTCCTTCATGCATAGCTTCAATTTCTGCTGCTGCCGCCCTGTGCCTTGAGCTGGATTCCAAGAACCCCTGTCCCTCTCTGTCAGCTGGCCACGATTTCAAGAACGAGAAAGTCAGAGCAGGGCGCAGTTCTTAAAGGAACTGGAAATCAATGTAGAGAGTGTCTTAGGGTTTTATAGCTATGAAGAGACACCATGACCACACCAACTCTCCCACCTCTAGCACGGTTTCTCTGTGTAGCCTTGGCTATTCTGTTTTGTTGTTGTTTGAGACAAGGTTTCTTTGTGTAACAGTTCCGACTGTCCTGGAACTTGCTTTGTAGACCAGGCTGTCCTTGAACTAACAGAGATCTGCCTGCTTCTCTCTCCTGAATGTGGGATTAAAGGTGTGTGTCACCACTGCCTGCCTTGCTGGCTGTCCTGTAACTCACTTAGTAGACTAGGCTGGCCTTGAAGTCTGAGATCCATCTGTCTTGCCTCCTGAATGCTGGAATTAAAGATATATGCCACCATACCCAGCAGCAAATCTTATAAAGGAAAACATTTAACTGAGGCTGGCTTACAGTATAGAGGTTTAGTCCATTTTCATCACGATGGGAAGCATAGTGGCTTACAGGCAGTAATGGTGCTGGAGAAGCAGGTCAAAGTTCTACATCTGGATCCACACACAGGAGGAAGAGAGCCTGACTAGCGGCGTGGCTTGAACTTCTGAAACCTCAAAGCCTGCCCTGATGTGACACACTTCCTCCAACAAGGCCACACCTCCAATAATGCTGGGCCCTATGATTCTCTGGGGGCCGTTTTCATTCAGACCACCACAGAGGGGAGAAGGAAATATTTGTTTTTAAAGGGATGGCTAAAGAATTACTTGAGGAATACACTGATTTTCCTGGGTGTTTGGTGTGTTGTAATCTCTGAATTATGCCTATTTTTTAAATCAAATACTATTCCTTGTTAGTCTACTCTCAGCTTTGCCTGGAGGTGGGATCTCACTTACATGAAAGTACCTAAAACTTGGGCTTAGTGTCTTGGGTCTCAGTTACTAGTGATGAAGCCGTAGGGAGTGATAGCTTCACCTTACAGAGGGGCCACTCTGAAGAGCCTGGAGTGCTGTGTGGAATAAACAGACCAGGCTCTAGTAGAAACAGTGGATCCAGGGAGAAATAACATTATAGTTGACTTTTATCCATAGGGATAACTTTCTCTCTAGTTTTTCAGCAGAAAAAAAAAATGTCTTAAGATAGGCAGATACAGAATTGTCTTTAAAAACAGCTTGGCTAACATATGAATTTTGCCAGTAATAGTGCCTTCCTGTTTTCAAGAAGGTACAGCCCTTTTAGCTCTGGCTCCAAATCCAGTCTAATTCCTAATGTGAAGGAAAGAACATAAAACTAACCTGTGTAGAGGTTTCAGTCTTCTGAGGGGTCATCTAAAGCATTTCCGTATCCCATATTTTAAGTCTTCTTCTGACAGAATACTATGAAGCAATCAAAAAAACAAACTTGGTGTGGAATGAAGAAAGCAACATGTTAAAGTATGCATATGTTATGTGACACTCTACAAGGAAAGGGGGGGAAGCACGGTGAATTTATTTGTTCATATGTACAAAGTAACATGGATTAATATATCTCACTGGTTCTCTCCAGAGTAGACCACTAGTTGGCTAGAAGCTGCTGAAAGATGTGTGTGTGTGTGTGTGTGTGTGTGTGTGTGTGTGTGTGTACGTGTGTGAGGTCACAGAACAACCTGGGGGAGTCTATTTTCTCATTCCAACATGTGAGCTCTGGAACTGAGCTCAGGTCTTAAGGCTTGGTGGCAGGCGTCTTTGCTTGCCCAGCCATCTTGCTGACCCTGAGAGAGATTTCCTAAAGACCCTTTTACTGCCTGTTGAAATTCCTAGTACTGAGTCACTACTGAATGCTTCGTGTGTTGCATTCTGCTAATGCCATGCTGTTCATTTATGAAGGTCTTGTGCTAGTTTTCGCACTAGATGTGTTTATAGTAGTATTTCGTTTGGTGGCTGTTATTGGCATATTTTGGAATAGAAGAATTGAGAGTATTTCTTTTCTCTCATTCATGACAGGCAGGCACAGTTGTAGTTTTCTTTACATTTTTTACATTTATAGTAATTGCATTTTTATGCATAGGAAGAAGAAGGAAATACTTCTAAAACACAAAAAACTTCCTGGCTTCAAGAGTGTGTTTTATCCTTATCTCCAACCAGTGATCTTATGGTTATAGCCCGGGAGCAAAAGGCTGCATTTCTAGTGCGTAAGTAACATTGTTCTCTGTTGCCTTCATTTTAATGTGGAGATTAGAATAGAACATGGACTTGGAAATGTGTTATTTCTGTTCTATATTATATGGTGGTTTTATAATTTATGTACTACATTTACTATATAAATAGAGTATTTCCTTTGGTGAGGTGTGTGTGAGTGTGAATGTAGGGATGGAGTTCAGGTCCTCATATTTGCATGGCAAGTGCTTTATGGACGGAGCTATTTCCTTAGACCCAGAATACTTCTTTTTATTCTGTATTGCCTCTGCTTTTTTTTTTTAAAAAAAAATATTTATTTATTCATTATATATACAGTGTTCCTCCTGCATATATGTCTGCGGGCCGTAAGAGAGGGCACCAGATCACATTACAGATGGTTGTGAGCCAACATGTGGGTGCTGGGAATTTAATTCAGGACTCTGGAAGAACAGTCAAAGCTCTTAACCTCTGATCCATTTCTCCAGCCTTTTTTTCTTTTAAAATCCAGCTTTCTGTGAGACTATAAAAAGCCTCACTGAACAAAATAAGATTTTGTATAAGATGTCTGTGGATAGTCTTACAGAGAAAATTCATTCGCATTGCATAAATCTAATATAAAATTTTTTCTTGCCATTTGAAAATAGAAGTCTTCTAAATAAAGTCAGCATTCATAACTTTATTCTGAGTACAGTAGTAAGTTGTGGTTTAAACTGGAAGAAGGGTGGATCAAAGATTAGGGTCCAGTTAGTCTTATAAAAATGCATTTACAAACTAAAAACATTATCCATTGACCTATAATAAATACCCAAGTCAGTTTCTACAGAACTATTTTATACTCTACTTTTTAAAGGGGAAAGATCAAAATTTATAAGTTACTGATTTTATTTATCTTCTTCTTCTTTTTTTCTTTTTCCAGCAAAATGGAAGCATGGTGATAAAGGGAAGGAGGAGATGCAGTTTGCTGTTGGCTGGAGTGGCTCCCTGAGTGTGGAAGTGGGGTAGGTGCAGCTCACTATCTGTTGGCTGGGAGGAGTGTGTATGTATGTGTGTGTGTGTGTGTGTGTGTGTGAGAGAGAGAGAGAGAGAGAGAGAGAGAGAGAGAGAGAGAGAGAGAGAGAGAGAGAGAGAGACAGAGTGAGAGAGAGAGAGAGAGAGAGCGTTTGTCTGTACAATGTTACTGGTTGTACAAAACTATTTAGTTGGGCAGATTTTGTTTGATTGCTCTTACAATTTCTTATGAACTCTAATCTGAATAAAAATATTTTTAAAGACTTATTTATTTAATTTTATGTGTATGAATGTTTTGCATGTGTGTATGGGCACCAAGAATGTGCCTGGTGCCCTGAGAGTCAAATGGGGGTGTCAGATCTGAACCCGGTCCTCTGCAAGAGCAACAACTACTCTTAAGTGCTAAACGCTCTCTCCAGCCTGTGAGGAACCGGGGGAAGTTTCAGAAAGCGTCTCATAGATTTCCTTTACATTTGCCTTTCCCTGTGTCTTCCAGCCCTAACTCTGTTTATCTAGAGAAAGGAAGGCCAGTCGTCATGATCTGGACTTCATCCTAGCTTGCTTCCTATTGCTGTGATAAACACCATGAACAAAACAAGGTAGAAAGAGTTAATTTGCCTTCCAGTTGATAATCCATCATTAAGTTCCAGGCTAGGAGCTCAAGGCAGGAACTGAAGCAAAGGCCACAGAGCAGTGCTACTTAGCTTGTTCAGCCTCTCTCTTACACGGCCCCAGACCACCTCCTGAGGTGGCAGAGCCAGTTGTAGGCTGGACCCTTCCACATTGGTCATTAATCAAGAAAATGCCCCACACACCTGCCTTCAAGCTATCTGGGGAGGTATTTTATCAACTGAGCATTCCCAACCAGCACAGGCTTGTACTTGGAAGTAGTCATATTACTTTAATTCTTAAGCTCAAGAATGCATGTTACTTTCCTAGTAAGTAAAATCATGATTGCTAGGGTGATTACAAAATGGGCATGAGAGCCTAGAAGCGTGAGTTGATCATTGTTGTTTCCCGTGAAAGCTGTGGTCAGAATGAATAAGAATCTTCTGGAAGGCCAAATAAGAAGTGCCTCATGTGCCTGTGCATTGCAGATATTTAGTGAGATGCCTTCTACGTCACCAGCAGTAAACAAAGTTAGTAGGAGGTATTTAGAATTCAAGCCTTTTTCTCTGAGCGTCTAACAATATTTTAAGTTTACATGTCAGGGAAAAGAAGTCACTTTTGGGAAACAACCCTCATATGTTCTTAGAAATAGGTTATTAAGCTGGAGAGGCAGCTTAGTAAGACCACTTGTTGCTTCTGCAGAGGCTCCAGGTTCAGTTACTCCATTTCCAGAGAATATGATACCTTCCTCTAAAACCTCAGGCACTGGGCACACTCACACAGATAAAACGCTCATTCACATAAAATAAGATAAACAAATCTTTTTTAAAATTAAAAAAAAGAAATAGCATATTAGAATTAGTGTATGTAAAGAAGAACCCAACAAGGCAAAATGTAGCAAATTCCTAAGGTAAGTAAGCAGAGAAGGCCTGTGCACTGCACCCACTTCAAATAAGGAGGCCAGTGGCTCTAAACTGCAGAAGACAGGGATGCGGGGAAGGGGCTGCCTGGCAATCATCTGAGGTTCTCTAGCTTTCCTGTACAGTGATTTAAATAAAGTTTTGCTGTGTTCCATGCCAATACCAGCTAAAAAAAACATTGCTTCTTGTTGCACCAATAAAGGAAACAGATCTGCTGGTATTAAGGGCGTAGGTCACCACTCCTGGTCTTTCCCTGTGCTGGGATTAAAGATGTAAATCACCACTCTTTGATCCTCCTGGATTGACCATGGGTAGATCTCTCTGATACTTCAGACTGGTTTTTATTAAATATGAAACATATCATCACATATCCCCCTTTGTGTCAATTTAAAAAAATTATAGCTAACATAAGAAATACCATATACAATAGGTACAATAATTATATACAATATATACAAATAATAATTACATGAGTAATGTCCATTCCATTAACAATTGACAATTCAAAGAAAATATTCCATTAATTATCCTATTTTGGTGAGTCCAAAGGATTATACCTAATTCACTTTCTATCTAACTCGTATTACTAACTACAAACTATATTTTGATGTCTCTTATACACTTTAACTTCCGAGGTTTTTTTTCTGAAATTCACTAGAAAACTATAACTATAACTATCTCATTTTCAACTCCCCCAGAGACCCAAGAAAGAAATAATATTAACTAACTAAACAGCACAGGCAGGCAAGCTACTTCCAAAAAAAATGAAACAGCTGGCTGCCTGGACAGACACCCAAGGTTCTTCTGTATCATAGAAGCATCCATTTTCGGCCTACAGGCTTCTGACAGACTTCTCTGTGAAGCAGGATATTCTCAAAGATCTTCCTGCCTTGTCTTGGCAGGGTTCAGCAATTCTCTTGTGTGTATCTCCTGCATGTCCATTTTGAACATCATATTGTCAGCAGTCAAGGCAAGAATACTTCCTTGCCCAGTGGGAAACTTTCATTACAAAGAAAGTCAACTGTGTATGTAGTTTCTCTGTGAAGTAGATTGGTGCTGCCAGGAGCAGTTGTCCCATTGTTATAAAAATAATAAGAACCTATGTTATTAAAATATCTTAAATGCCATATTCGTGGATCTCTGAAGTGTTTGAAAAAGATTATATCCTCTTTTTTTTCATCTAAAATATATCTGTTTGATCTTGAAAACAAATCTAATATATCTGTGTTTGAATGTAATGTCTAACTACTAACTTTCATTTCTTTATATCCTAATTAGTTGGTAATAAAAACTTTCATGGACTAGAAACTTGTACTACATTGTTAGATGAACTGAATAAGTATAATGCCTTGAACAAGCATAGAGATATATGTACAGTAACAAAATTAATCTCAAAATACACAATTTATATACAATATATAAAATACAATCCAATGTAAAATATTTAAAGCTAGTAAATCCTTTTTAAAAGAAGATTCAATAATCTACCTATATTCTATCATATCTGTATCCCATTTTTCTTTCTTTTTTTTTAAAAACAACTTTTAATTTAATCTCTCTTGTTTAGGTTTTTTTCTAGTCATAACCAATAACAATTTTTAACCAATTAACTTAAACAATGACAATTATCCATAACCCATTCATTGAACAACCAAAAACTACCCACTCCACCTCTTGGGAATGTGGACACCATGTTCTTAAATTTGCTTCCTGATATCTGGGGGCGATGGCATCTTTAGGCGATTCTAAAAAGAAAAGTTTTGTTAATAGTCAAGTCCTGAAATAAGTAGCTGTGTCATTTGTTGTCCAGTCTCTGTATAACAGGAAAGTGCATAGCTTGTCTCAAGTCCTGGTTGTAGTAGTCTGTGAAGCTGGTTCATCTCAGCAAGGTGCCTCAAAATTATCCTAAACAGTTTGTAGTTCAAATATGATCTTTGGTTGGTGTTTGTCAGCCTAGTGGCCTTGTCAGAGTCTATGCGAAATCATCGTGGGGCCCCATCTTTCTTTTGGATACTTCAAGTTCATAATTAGGCATTGTCATGGATCACTGCAGAAAACTGATAAGAGACTAAAACCCAACACAATGTACAAGAAGTTAAATATATAAGTATTAAGCATAGGATTAGTAAAAATAGAATAGTCCCTTATTTTTAGTTATTCTTCTGCCCATACCAGGTGGCTCTTCTGATATGATACAGAGATTTTACATTTTCCTTTAACAAGTATGCTTGAGTTTAGAGGAGGAGAGAGCCACACTCCAACCCTAAAGCCAGCTTTAAATTATAATTACACTGGAACTTCAACTTAAACACACAAAAAAAGATATATAGCAGGTAAGCAATGAGATTTTACCCTTTGGAGTATACTGGTAGCAATAGGTCTGATATTCTTTTGCTTGTAAATTTTTCTGGATAGCCTCCCTTCTGCTTTAGACATCTAGATGTCCAAGGTCTTTTAACTTCTTGAAGATGAGTATTTCTAGTTTTCTGTAAAGACAAAAAACAAAAACCTGCCCCACCCTATGTTTTTTCTTACAACTTAAAGAATTGTAATATAGGTGGATGGGCTATCAATTCTTATTTTCATGAAGTTTCTCTGGTTCAAATAAAGTCTTTATTAATTTTAATAGCATTTATAACTTTTCTTCACCTGTGGAAATAAAAGCAAAACCCCTTCCCCAATGTAGCACATGTCCTGGCTTCCATTCAGAGGTCAGTACATCTTTGAAGTAAACAGGCTGATTTAGTCCAGCTGTTTTTTCTATAGTCCAATGCCTTTCAGCAGCTGTTGTTCCTTTCTCATTAGCATTGAGAAAATTTGAAGTTAATAAAGCACTATGTAGTAGATTTCTATGGGTCTTTGTTATTCCTTTCTGTTTATTTAGCATATCCTTTAGAGTTCAATTTGATCTATGACTGCTTGCCCTGTAGGATTGTGTGGTATTCCTATAATATGTTTTATATTATAATAAGCAAAAAAAGTTTCATTTTGCTAGAGACATATGCTGGAGCATTGTCAGTCTTAATTTGTATAGGTATTCCCATGGTGGCCATAACTTATAGCAAATGTGTGATTACAGAATCAGCCTTTTCTGAACACAAAGCAGATGCTCATTGAAATCCTGAAAATGTATCTATTGTATGATGGACTTACCTTAATTTCCCAAATTCTGTAAAATGAAATACATCCATCTTCCAGATTTCATTTCTATGTATACCTTTAGGATTACTTCCTGCTGGAAATGGAGTTTGGTTATAGAAGGAACAGGTGGGACATCTTATTACAATTTCTTTGGCTTGTTGTCAAATGATAAAGAAATCTTTTTTTTTTTTTATCCTTTTCTATTTACGTGATGCTTTTTATGAAAACTCTGAGACCTCTAGCACACTTCCTATTAATAATTTATCAATTTCATCATTACTTTGTTTTAAAGGACCTGGCAGACCCATATGAGATCGAATGTATGTTATATAGAAGAGATGATTTCTAGTTCTGATTATTTCTTGTAACAGAATAAATAATGAAGTTAATTCTGACTCAATAATAAAATCAGCCATTTCAATGTGTAAAACAACTCTTTCTACATACTGAGAGCCAGTGACTATGTTAAGGGGTTCAGTAAAATCTATTAGTACCATTATGATAACGTATTATTCTGACTTTTGAACAGAATTATAAGGGCTTTGAGCCACTTTACTTATATGTTTGGATTTGTAACCAGCCTTTCCTGATTTGTTTGCATCGGTATAAAATGTAGGGGCTCAGGAAATTGGTTTATCTCATACAATACGAGGGAGAATCCAATTAGTTTTCTTTACAAATTCAATTCTTTTGCTTTGAGGATATTAGTTGTTAATATTTTTCCCAAAATTACTGTAGGCTCTTTACCAAGGTTCACTTTCTCCCCATAACTGGTCCATTTCTCCATTAGTTAAAGGTACAACAATTTCTGCTGGGTCCATTCCTGTCAATTGACAACATCTTAATTTTCCTTTAAAAATCAATTCAGGAATCTTTTCAAAATATGACTTTATTTCTTACTTGGTTTATGTGGAAGAAATATCCATTCCAATCTAACATTTTCACTCTGCATTAAAATTCCTGTAGGAGAATGCTTAGAGGGCAAGATAACTAGAATGCAATTAAGGTCTGGATCCACACGATCCACATGTGCATCCTGTAATTTCTTTTCCATCAAAGTCAATTCTTTCTCAGCTTCAGGTGACAATTCTCCCTATTTAAATCCTTGTCACCATTTAAGGTTTTGAACAAATTGTCCAGTTCATTATTTTTAATTCCAATAGTGGGTCGTAAATTGGCAATGTCTCTTAGTAATCTTTGAAAATCATTATGGGTCTTCAATCTATCTCTCCTAATTTGTTCTTTTTGGAGTCTAATTTTTTCTTGTCCTATTTTGTAACCTAAATAATTAATGGAATCCCCTTTTTGTATTTTTTCCAGGGCAATTTGTAATCCACAAGCAGGCAATTTTTTTTTCACTTCTTCAAAAATTTTTTCTAAGGTATTGATACTTGAATTGGCCAACAAGATGTTGTCCATGTAATGATAAATTATAGATTGTGGGAATTTCTTGCATATTTGTTCTATTGGCTTTTGAACAAAATACTGGCACAGAGTAGGACTATTCAGCATTCCTTGAGGGAGGACCCTCCATTGGAATCTCTTTACAGGCTGAGAATTATAAGTGGACACTGTAAAGGTGAATTTTTCTTTGTCTTGTACTTGTAAAGGTATTATAAAGAAACAGTCTTTTAAATCAATAACTATAATAGGCCATTCTTTAGGTAGCAGAGAAGGCAAAGGAATCCCAGACTATAGAGAGCCCATTGGCTGGATCACCTTGTTTATCACCCTTAGGTCTGTTACCATTCTCCACTTTCCAGATCTCTTTTTAATAACAAATACAGGAAAATTCCAAAGGATGGTTGATTCTTCTATATGCTGAGCATTTAACTGCTCCTGTACCAGCTGCTCCAAGGCCTGCAATTTCTCTTTTGTTAGAGGCCATTGATGAACCCATATAGGCTTCTCTGTTAACCATTTTACAGGTAGTGCTGTGGGTGTCTTTGAAAGATCAGCAGGTGTTTTGCCTTGTTTCTGTATGACCTGAACGGTCTGTGACTATTTCTCTAATATCTCCTAATGTTTTTTCTGGAAACGTGCTAGTTTATGGTTTATTTCTGTGTTTGGAGGAATATTAATCTGTGTGTTCCATTGTTGTATTAAATCTCAACCCCATAAATTTATAGCAATGTCAGCCACATATGGCTTTAATATACCTCTCTGCCCTTCTGGTACTATACACTCAAGCCATCTTGCACTCTGTTTTACCTGGGATAATGACCCAATTCCCCAAAACTGAACATTTACCTCCTGAAGGGGCCAACTTGAATTCTGTGACTCTGGTGAAATTCTTGAAACATCTGCCCCTGTCTTCAGTAAACCTTCAATAATAATATCATTTATTTGTACTTTTAATTTTGGCCTTTGTTCATTGATAGAAGCTTGCCAAAATACTTGCTTTATAAGTTTTTCTGAGTTCTTTCTTTTTCTATAGATTTTCTATCATTCAGTGTAGTATGTCTTTTTAAAATAGGTCTTAATTTCTGTAATTGTTCTGGGAAAGTGTTTCCTTCACAGTGGCAGGGTAAGATTGGACTGGATTTGATATGAGGGCTTTTGAAAGCCCGCTTGGCACGTTTCCCAAAGGCAGAGAGTTACCTTGTCTGTCCCTTGTTGATCTGAACTCATTCGTCCAATGTCTTCCTTTTCCACACCTTCTGCATACTTCAGAAGGGATGGGCATTCTCTTGGGGGTTATTCCAAACAAAAGCACTGTTTCTGGGAACACTTTGTTTACAATCTCTTTTTATGTGGCCTTGCCTTCTTTAATTGTAACATTTAACATTTTGACTTTTTCTTATACCTCTAGAAATAAGTTCTCCTACCCAGTTATCATCACCATCATAGACTCTAGATTAATTGTCTCACAAATCCAATCCTCCAAGGGTGCTGACCTTGCTTTTAACGGTCTAAGTATTTTTCTACATTGTGCATTAGCATTCTTAAAAGGCAGCGATTCAATTGTTATTTGCCTCGCTTCTGAATCTGGTACCATTCTATTTACCATTGAAGTTAATATCTGCAAAAAGTTTATAAAAGTTTCTTTTGGGCTTTGAATTACTTTCATGAATGATTCAATTTTCTTTCTTCTTTCTTTAATCTGATCCCATGTATTTAATGCTGTCATGCAGCATAAAGCCAGAATATGTTCATTGTATAAAGCCTACCTTTCAATGTCAACATAATCCCCTTCCCCAAGAAGTTGGTCTTGGGAGATTTCTATGCCTCTATCTCTGCTTCTTTGTTCTGTTGTTTTAGCCTCCTCCTCCCACCATGTTTTCCACTGTAAAAGTGGCCTAGCCTCTAAAACAGCAGTGACCATATCTAACCAATCTTTAGGGGCGATCTGGTTACATTATGACCAGCTATTTAGTATTTGTTTTACAAATGGTGAATGCATCCCACATTGCTTCTTTTACTCTTCTTAATTCTAGCATTTGTACCAAGCCCAACTAGCTTCCGTATTATTTTTATCATTGTGCAACTTTTTAAAGGTTACTGGATATATTAATGGCTGTTTTTGTGTAATCTTAGACCACCTTGCTGCAATTGGTTCTTTATATTTCTCTGTTTGGGTTTGAATAACTTTGTGTTCTCTCTTAACAGGCTTTTCTAAGACTTTTTTCTTGGCATTTACATTAATTGACTTTTTAAATGATAAAACATAAATCCAAAAATATTCATAATAAGCAATATGATAAACATTATGATAGTCCCATCTACTTTATTTATTTTTTTCTTCACTGATTCCAGTATCAAATTGTGTAGAGAAAGTTTACAGAAAGACCAAACACCCTCCATTGCCTTAAACAAATTCCCCTTTAAAAAAAAAAAAAAAAAAGTCCCATTTACTCACCAATCTAGTTGTCAGTGAGGATTCAAATAACTGTGAAGTGGGGCAGCTACCTAGTGTGATAGCAGCCCAAAGAGGGGTCCAGAAGGAGAAAAAAACCCACAGCCCACCAGGAGAAAGAGACCACTGTCTGAAAAACTTACACAGATGAGAGTGAAACAGAGACACACGTGGCTGGTCTTCCTGAGACTGGAGGTTAACTCAGAACAGAAAGCCTAGCTAGCCAGTAATTACTCCTCCGGAAATGTGTTGCTCTGGCTGGCAAGCACCTTTTTGCGCGCGGGGTGGGGGGTGGGGGAAATATGGGATGGTGATGGTGGTGGAATTCGTGCTCCAAAGTTGGACGCCAAAGCCAAGTGTTGCAAGAATAAAGGAAACTCAGATCTTCTGGGATTAAGGGCATAGGTCACCATTCCTGGTCTTTCCCTGTGCTGGGATTAAAGGTGTAAATTGCCACTCTCTGATCCTCCTGAATTGACTGTGGGTAGATCCCTCTGATATTCCAGACTGGTTTTTATTAAATATATAACATATCATCACAGCTTCTTGTTACCTAACATGTTACATGTATGGATCTTACTATTTTAGTTATTTTTTCAAATAAAACTGGTCCAAAGGTTGTCATCTTCTATCTCCTGTCTTCTAACATTAAATTATAGGGAAATAATTAATCTCTCTGAGTTCCAGGCCAGATAATGTTGCATAGTGAGACTGCATATCTCTCTCTCTCTCTCTCTCTCTCTCTCTCTCTCTCTCTCTCTCTCTCTCTCTCTCTCTCTCACACACACACACACACACACACACACACACACACACACACACACTTTATTTATAAGCACAGTGATTAAGCTCATGATTTTGCTTTTGTTTCTATCTGTAGGGAGTATGTGACCAGTGCTCTCTGCATCCCACTGGCAAGCCAAAAGAGGTAAGGATGAGTATGGGCTCTGTTTCTCTTCACTTTGATGGTTGAGCCATTACAATCATCAATTTTATTTGTGACAGGAGTTCTACTGGGCGTCCTGACTGGACTTGCATTGTTGTGGGATTTACATCTGGTTATGTGCGGTTCTACACTGAGGTGAGTTAAGTTTTCAACAACAGAGAGAGCTAGCTGACTGCAGTGCTGTGGTGCCTTATGACATCATTACCTAGAATATAGGTGGGGATCTAAGAGGATAGTCTTAATAAGGATGCTTGGAAATATGCAGCTGATAATTGAACAGTGGCTCCCCACCTTCCTAATGCTGCAGCCTTTAATCCAGCTCCTCATGTTGTGGTGGCCCCAACCATAAGGTTTTTTTGTTGCTACTTCACGACTGTAAGTCTCTACTATTAGGATATGATGTAAATACCTGCTTTCTCATGGTCTTTGTGGGTTGCGACCCACAGCTTGAGAAACACTGTTTTATGGGATGGAACCTCTGTAGAGGAAACAGAAGAGATGTTGTACACTTGTGAGCAAGGAGGACCCTTTGTCTGTGGGAGACTGTTGGGAAATGGTATCTTATCCGTGTTGAGTCACATTGTGGAGAAAACCAGCAGGCCCTTTTCTGTGCTTGCTTCTAGAGTGGCGTGCTTTTGCTTGCACAACTTTTGAATGAGGACAGAGTGCTTCAGCTAAAGTGCAGGACCTATGAAATCCCTCGACACCCTGGAGTGACTGAGCAGGTATTGTAAAGACTGTATTAGTAACAATGGCAGGGCTGGAGAGAGGGCTCAGCAGTTAGAAGTACTGCATGCTCTTGCAGGGGACCCAGATTCAATTTCTAGAGTGCACACATGGCTCAGAACCTTCTGTAACTTTCAGGGGATCTGATATCCCCTTCTGTCCTCCATGGGCACTAGGCACACACAATACACAGACATAAATGCAGACAAAACACCTATATATATAAAATCAATTAGAAAAATGTAACAATGACATTGTTTTGAAGCAGCTTTATTTGCTTTTTTTCCTGGAAATTGAGAGATTTGTCTTGTGGCACAGTTAGGATCTGGTATATTCCAAAAATGTAATTTGTAGATAAATAGAATATCAGTCTTTGTATTTTTTAAAATGAAATATGCTAAGATGACTGTCTTAGTCAGTGTCCTATTGCTTTGAAGAGACACCATAAAAATGGCAACTTTTTATAAAGGAGAACATTGAATTGAGGCTGGCTTACAGTTTCAGAGGTTTAGTCTGTTATTGGCATGGTGGGAAGCATGGTGGCATGTGGACTGACTAGTTCTGGAGGAGCTGAGAGGTCTACATCAGCAGG
The DNA here is from genome assembly GCA_033318265.1 of Phyllotis vaccarum. Classification (NCBI taxonomy): domain Eukaryota; kingdom Metazoa; phylum Chordata; class Mammalia; order Rodentia; family Cricetidae; genus Phyllotis; species Phyllotis vaccarum. Next base: position 9,993,594 of record JARWLC010000017.1, on the reverse strand, counting down.
CAGCAGGAAGATTGAGACACTAGATGGGCCTTCATTGTTTGAAACACCATGTGACACTTCCTCCAACAAGGCCACACCTCTTAGTAGTACCACTCCTTGGTGACCTAACATTCAAATTTATGAGCTTATCAGGCCACAGTGACTTAGATGTTAAACTTTGTATCTTTCAAATTTTAAAGTGTAAAAATTACCTATAGTAAAAAAAAAATCTGTCTCACAGTAAAACAGTAATCATAGCACTGCTGAACCAGCATGCTTTTATTCCGTTTATAGTATACAGAGTTAAAACTTCATAATGATTCTTTTTGCACTATTTAGTTTCAGGAAATTCCATGTTAAACAGACATATACTGAATACATACATGCACTTAAATTGCACAATAAATTACAGGAGTTACAGGAAAAGTGGTCCAGGATGAGAAGCTAGATTTTGTTTGTCAGCATCTAAGAAAGAGTTAATCAATAACATAAGCAACTAATCGGCCACACAGTCAAAATAAACTACACATTTAAGGAAAAGGTGAGCTATGCCTGTCCCGAGAGAAGGACATTCCATGGGTGAGGTTTACTGTGAGTTATGAATAGTGAGCTTACAATGTAATTGGTTAGTGGGAGAAGAAAGCCTTCTATTTCTAGGGGTCAGGAGAAAAGGGAGGAGGGAGGAAGCCCCAAATGATATTCTCACAGAGAATAGTGAGAAACTGATTGGTAAGCAGATCAAAGTTTGTATTTGATGCAGAGGTTTAGAGGGGCTGCCAGACAAGGAAGCGGTGCACCCACGGGCTGCCAGGGTACTGGTTCTTAGGCCACGGTGTGAGAGGCTGGAGTCGGGGTGCCTGTGGGGTGTGTTTGTTGTATGGGGGTTTGGTGTTTCTTTGTATGGCTCATGTTGTTCCGGAACTCACAACCCTCCTGCCTCTGCCTTCCTAGTGCTGTGAGGAAGAAGATTGTGACAGAAAACAAAGTTAAACCATGTCTTTATGCTTAATAAAATTGGAAAATTAGGATTTGGATGAAGTGTAATTGACAGAGTGCCTGCTTGGTACACAATGCTGACTTAAGTCCTCAGCATTGTAACCATAAATAGATAGATAGATAGATAGATAGATAGATAGATAGATAGATAGATAGATAGATAGATAGATAGATGTATCATTGGTGATTAGAGGCATCATACTTAGTACTGTGCTATAGGTGAAATGAGTGTGCACTAAAAGCAAATAAATAAAATGTGTGATAGGCTTGTGCAAATGTGTATGGCTTTATTTGAGAATGAGCATTGGAACAGGCCTCTGATTTCAAGTGAGGGTTTGTGAGGTGTTGAGGTGTTTGGTTTTGTTTGTTTGTTTGTTTGTTTTAAACAGTGGATTTCTCTATGTAGTCTTGGCTGTCCTAAAACTCATTCTGTAGATCAGGCTGGCCTTGAACTCAGAGTGCTGGGATCAAAGGCGCGTGGCCACATATCCTGTGAGCTTCTGTTTTTAACACATGACTTACATCTCCATAGTGTAATGTAATGACTACTTACTGTGAGCTGGAACAAAATTTTCACTCTCACTGTTATCTAGATACTATCTCCTACTGCATGCAAAGCTCATATTTGAGGGAGGTTGAAGTCTCTGGCTGGAAGGCATCTTCACATTAGTCCCTGCTGCCTCTGTGCTTTCTCAGAGGGCTTCATGTTTGCAGTTGACTGTTTAGCAGTAGTGTTGAACTGAGTGTGATGCTTGAGTGTTTTTAAAAAATAAGATGTTTATTGTTGTGTCTGTTTAAGAGCAGGTGTTTTTCCCTTTGTTCCCACACAGAATGAAGAGCTGAGCATCTTATACCCCGCTGCCATCGTGACTATTGATGGCTTCAGTCTGTTCCAGTCTCTCCGTGCCTGTCGGAACCAGGTGGCAAAAGGTAACGTTTTTGGCAGGAAGGGTCTAACTTCTTGTAATGATAATTTTATTCAATGTGTCCTCTTCACACTTACGAGGTATCTTCTGCAGGAGAGTGTTGTTTAGAAGCAGGGGCTGGAGCCCTCTGTTCAGATGTGGGCAGAGGGATGTGACAGCCTGAGAGCAGCATGCCTTCTTCATTTAATTCAGCAACATAGCTTGGCTGGGAGAGAGATGGTCCCTGGGTGAAGATTTTGTGTGGCTAGCACACCTTTCCCTAGATGAGAAGCTATAGGACACATGTACTGAAGTCCCCTGACGCCATTGCCTCCCACCTCACTGAGGATGGAGGTGTCAGTGTGTGCTGGTCCATTTCTTCACGGGGAGAGGGCCCGGCAAGCAGGTCAGCTCGGCCTCTTCATTTGAAATCCTTGTCAATGAGGTCTAAACTTTATATGTGTGAGGATTTGGTTATTAGAGGTGAAAACTGCACGTATAATCAAGGAGCCTCATGTGCTGATGATGAGTGGATGTGGGAGCTAGGGTCCCTCAGCACTCTCCACTCAGTACTCTTAATTTGTCCGTCTGTCCATCCATCCATCCATCCATCCATCCATCCATCCATCCATCCATCCATCCATTCGTTGATGACAAGGTCCATCACTGGTTCAGAAGACTGGCTGGCTAGTGAGCCCAGGTACCTGCCTGTCTTCATCCCCCAACAGTGCTGTCACAGGTCTTTCACAGGTGCCAGCCACACTGTTGTGCTTCCATGGCTGCTGTGGTTCTGGACTCAGGTCCTCATGCCTGTGTGGAATAGTGACGGAGCCGACTTGCCAGCCCGAGAGGAGTGTATTAGGCTATGTTTGCTGATTAGCTGTGTGTATGTGTGTGTGTGTGTGTGTGTGTGTGTGTGTGTGTGTGTGTGTGTGTATATATATATACATACTTATATATCATCATATAAGTATGCATATAGTTATATATAAGATAACTTTATAAAAGGTACAAAACAAGCAGTTTCTTCTGGTGGGAAAATAAGCCTTCATATACCTTTACTTTACCTTCAGTAGACAGATTGTCTCAGCACTCTGTCACTGGTAAAATTCTCAAGTCTTTGGCTCTTGAACAGGCAGAAGGATGTAAAGTATATCCAGGTTCTGGCCAGTGGCCTAGACAGCAAGCTACGTGAGGACCTGGAACAACTGAGGAGAATTAGGGCTTTTGTGTCCAAGGTCAGCACACCAAGACCATTGGCCACTGAGGCCATACCGTGGGTGTATTCAGGAAGAAATGAGTCCCTGGGCCTTTGCTGTTAATTAATAGTTTATATACCTGTAAAAAATAAATAAATAAAATCTCAAGTCTTGGCTGTATGGTTCTTTTCAGTAGTACATACTTTTTCCTCACACCAGAAAACTTTGAATTCTTACACCTATTTTTATTTTATTTTAAATTGTTTAAATTTAGCCCATTACAGCTTTTTTTTTTTTTTTTTTTGAGATTGGTAAAACAGTCACCATTACCAAGAGGCCAAGGCAAGAAGATGTCAAGTTCAGGATAGACAGAAAATAGTCACTATTAATATATTTACCAAAAGAAAACAACAGTTTTATTTTTTGTGGGTAAAAATTCTATTTAAAAACTAGCAAGAGATGTTGGTGGTGATTTTTGCTTTGAGGGAGGCTGCCACCCAGCTTCCAAATAAATCACGCATGAAGGCTTATTGTTTCTTATGAATGGCCAGCCTTAGCTTGGCTTTTATCTGGCCAGCTTTTCTTAAATTATCCTGTCTAGCTTTTGTCTCTGGGCCTTTTCCTCTCTCATATTTCTGTATTTTACTTTCTTAATACATGGCTCCTGAGTGGCTTGGTGGCTGGCTAGGTGACTGGGTGGCTGAGTGGCTGGGTGGTTGGCTGGCTGAGTGGTTGGCTGGCTGGCTGGCCGGGTGGCTGGGTGGTTGGGTGGCTGGGTGGCTGAGTGGCTAGGTGGCTGGCTGGCTGAGTGGCTGGGTGGCCGGGTGGCTGGGTGGTTGGGTGGCTGGCCGGGTGGCTGGGTGGCTGGGTGGTTGGCTGGGTGGTTGGGTGGTTGGGTGGCTGGGTGGCTGGGTGGTTGGCTGGGTGGCTGGGTGGTTGGGTGGCTGGCTGGCTGGGTGGCTGGGTGGTTGGCTGGCTGGCTGGCTGGCTGGCTGGCTGAGTGGCTGGCCCCTGCTGTCCTCCTCTCCTTGTTCTCTACCTCCTCCTTCCAGATTTCTCCTTCTGTTTATTCCTCTGCCTGCCAGCCCTGCCTATTCTCTCTCCTGCCTCGATGTTGGCCTTTTAGCTCTTTATTAGGCCATTAGAGGCATAGTAACAGCTTCCTAGAGTTAAGCAAATGCAACAAAATAGTGCAACACGTATTTGCATCATTAAAAAATGTTCCACAGTATAAATGAATATAACATATCTTAAACAAAGAGATAGTTGTGTTAATGGTATTGTCAGCTTTTTTTTTGTTAACCACAGTTCCTATTTGTTTGTTGTGTAGAAGACCATAATAAAGTCTGACCTATTAGCCAGGTAGTATAGGTCAGGTTCCATCAATAGGAGCCTCAAACCTCTCTAAGCACACAGGTTTATAGAACAAGTTAGAAGCCAGGGCTCTCAGGAAATATTGGAGTTCACTGTTGGGAGGGGTTGCTAGCACTGAACTCTTTCTCCTTTGGGCAGCTGAAGGTTTTCAGGCTCCTCAAGTTTGTCTGCCGTAGGCGGGTGAAGACCGCTGCTCACTCAGGACCAGATTTGCAGGGTCTTTAGCAGTTGTGGTTTTGTGTGTTGTCATGGCATGAATAGATCTTACTTTATGCATTTTTTAAATTACTGTGCTTCCCTATTAGTTGACATTTTAGAACAGTAAATTATATATTAGGTGTCTTTTTGATAAGATGTCATTCTACCCATTATAATGGTCTGATTTTTATTTTTGACAGCTGCAGCATCAGGCAATGAGAACATACAACCACCACCGTTGGCTTATAAGAAATGGGGCCTACAAGATATTGACACTATTGTCGATCATGCTAGTATTGGTAAGTACTGCGAGTCCTCTCTTTATTCTCACACTTTTTATTGAAGCATCTAATTTATTAGAAATTGATATTTTATTCTTATGTGAAAAAAAATCTGCCTTTAGTGAGACACTGGGAAGTTTTGTTTTCAGCTAGGCTTACGATTTTGAGACAGAACAGTAGTTTTAGTAAAGATTTAGTCAGCCCTCAGTGTCAATATTGTAGTTTTAAGTTGTCAGTATTTCGATGTCATTTGTCTGCTGACATTCTGATTCTTGTAATGACCTTCTATTGGACCAACAGAACATATATAAAGCAGATTTCTTCCCATGACAGTATTTGAGGGCTTCACTGTATTAGTTTTCAAGAATATAGATATCAAAGATTGGGTATGGTGGTACATACCTGTCATCTCAGGACTTGGAAGACAAGGCAGAAGGATTTGGAGTTAGAGGCCGGACCACATGTATAATACATGCATATATCCATCCGTACATATATACACATGTATGTATATACATACATAATCCAAACATGTATACACATATATATGTATGTGATAAAAAGTCATGACTGTCCAGAAGCAGGAGGCCAATTAAGGATACACATAAGTAGACAGCTGTAATGGGAGTTGAGGAGAAGGAGAAGAAGAAGGCTCCAGCATCAAGCAGCCTGACTTAACCTGAAAGTAAAAGAACAAGCCCTTTAGCCACCACCCATGTTGACCAGGGTGAACTGCAGAATGTTTCAGAGCAATAGTGAGTGCCAAGCGAGCTGCTGAGAGTAGGCCAACAGTGTAGACAGGGCCTAGTCTTGAAAGGCTTCACATACTTAACAGAGGAGTAGCTAAATATTTTCTTAAGCCAATCTCAGCCATGTCAGGAACCACTTTGGGGGCTGGAGAGATGGCTCAGAGGTTAAGAGCACTGGCTGCTCTTCCAAAGGTCCTTAGTTCAAATCCCAGCAACCACATGGTGGCTTACAATAATATATAATGAGGTCTGGTGCCCTCTTCTGTTGTGCAGGCCCCAGCAGAATACTGTCTGTATACACAATAAATACTTAAAAAGGGAGGGAGGGAGGGAGGGAGGGAGGGAGGGAGGGAGGGAGGGAGGGAGGGAAGGAGGGGAAAGTAAGGAAAGAAGACCACTGTGGAGACAGTTTAGAGTCTGGAAATAAGTGGGTTGCCATTAGGAGAAGCTGCGTATGTTTGTACATGTTTATAATGTTCTGCAGGCTGAGGCAGGAGGATAGCAAATTCAAGGCCAGCATGGTCAGTGTGGCCGTACTACATCCTAAATTTAAAAGAAAAAGAGTGAGAGAAATAATAATGAGACTATACCATTATGAGAAGTAATAGGCTTTTGAATTAAGGTCGTAAAAGTCAAAGTGAAAGAGAAATATTATTTTAAAATATTTTCTATTAATGTAATCTGAACAGTATATAAATATATAGAGAAAAAGAATAACAAAAGTTTCCTATCCTCTAGAGATCCCATGATTGGTGTTTAGCTCCATAGTCTGTGTATAAGTGCACATTTAATATGTATACTGTCATGTGGAAGGTGTGCTTTTATACATGGTATTGTATAACACCAACTCCTTTCATATCGGGGGTACTGAGTATACATTTAGCTTCAGTCCTAATGGAAGACAGATGGCTCACTTGACAAGGGGGTGGTAGAGGTTTATCTACAGAAAGCTATAAGGTTTGCTATTGTAGAAGTACCAGGGATGTCCATATACCAGGACTTTTTAGCAGTCAGGCTGTTGACCACTGCTAAGCCTGAAGAATTAAGGGTATGAGTCCTCCTCAGACTTTAGGGCTAGTGACTGGGATTGGGTCCCAGTCAGCTTTCAGGGAAGGAAGCAGGGAAAAGGATGTCACGTCTTCACTCTCCTTTCTCTCTCTGGTTTCCTGATGGGACTCCCATTGTCTGAATTCAGCAGAACTGTTAAAAGTCTGGTCTAAGAAAGGCAGGAGTTGTGTGGAGGGCTGTCAGATGGCTGGCACTCCGGCCTGCTGACTCCTGCACAGTCTTATATATCATTCTTGTGTGGGATGCTCTAACAAATGCTTTATTGGAGAACAGTTTTGGTGTGTCGTCAGTTTTTTGCTAAGAGAAATGTTTTCATAAAACTTCCAAAGTGTTGAGTTCAGCCCAGGGTCTCCTCCCTGCTCTGTTAATTAGACTTTGGAACATTGAAGCTGGCTGGGGAAAATGATTGGATAGAAAACATTGTTCTATTCATTTACTCCCCAGCCTACAAACAAGAAAGCAAAAGGTACAATAAACTTTATTTTATGTTCATCTGTATGTAATGTCTTAACTCATTCAATAAATAATACCTATTATTCCCTAGGTAATCTGGTGCTGGAAATGCATGACAGTCCAGACCCTGCCCTGAGAAAGCTTGTATTCTGTGATAGAGATAAACATAACTAAATGAGTAACTATGGTGCTAGGAGCATTTTGGAAGAACTCAGCCGAATTATGCTCCAGACCAGTGGTTCTCAACCTGTGGGTTGCAAACCCATTTCACAGGGGTCACATAGCAGTTATTTACATTGTGATTCATAACAGTAGCAAAATTCTGGTTATGGTTGGGGGTCAGCACAACATGAGGAACTGTATTTAAAAGTTGCATGCAGCATTAGGAAGATTGTGAACTGATGCTGCTGTAAAGGAAGTGCGTAGATAGACCACTAAGAGCAGGCCTCTCCAGAGAACACACCTGGATTGAGTCCGGAAGGGTGAGAAGGAGCCAGCCGCAGGAAGATCTGTAGTCAGAGCATTCTCAGCAGAGGACCCCAAAGACCTCAAAGGATTTGAGAAGCAGAGGAGTCAGCATGCCTTAGTAGTCAGTGTATAAAAGAAAGTCGGGGTGGAGATGTGTAGAGGGTCAGATATGAAAAGAAGGAAGTTGAATTTTATTATGAATTTGTGGTTTCTAAGACAGCCAGGACTATGTAGAGAAGCCCAGTCTCAAATAAACAAAACCAAAAAATACCGGTTGGGTGCTCTTTAGAGATAGGTGTGGAAGAGGAAGCAAAGCAACAGGAGTATTTTGGTAATTCAGGCATGTGAGGATGATGGGCTAGAGCAGAAGCCATAATATACAGTACAGTTGCTTGGGTATGAGAAATGAGAGGAGAGGAAAGGAGGCAACGGCCCACCCTCACCCTCCTGAGTGATGGGATCACAGGGGTGTCAGCCTTAGTGTGAGCAGCTGGGTGGATAAGCAGGTTGTTTACTAAAAGCAGAATGAGGAAGATATTGAAGGAGGGCAAGACAGGAGTTAGGTTTTTGCATGTTGACTTCTGGCAAAAGCATTCTAGTGGAGTGTGGAACAGGCAGGCAGTGTGTTTGGGTGGGTGCTGTGAAACAACCATATTCAAGAGAAACTGCATTTGGCAGCTTGGAGCACTCTTGACTTGATGAACCGTTGGAGGGGAGAGGTGAGCACAGAAGCCAGGCTGGGGTGGGCTTGTTTCACAATAAATTAGTTCACTTGCTATTTCAAAAGTAACAAATAAGAACAAGAAATAAAATTATAGCAATTCCACTCTTCATCTCTAATGCTGACCAGGTTTTGGGATATTTTTTAAGCTTCTTTTCTGAATATTTTACAGATGTCCTAACTTGACTTCCAGCATTAAGTTCTTGATGTCTTCCTCATCACTTGTTCCTCTTTTTCCAAGCTCTTCACTCCCCACGTCCCCTTCCCATCTGTCCTCCCAATTGCACTCATGGCCTATTGCTCAGGTGCTGCTTGGCCTTGTCTCCCAGCCTGTCTCACTGCATCCCCTTGTGCTGATCTGCCTCCGCAGAGCACCCAGGGGCCTTCTGCAAACATTATAATTGCTGCTCCCCTGCCTGGAATGGTTTCTCCCTCAGTCAGTGCAAGCCCCTGTAGACGTCATGGTCAAGGAGGTCCTTATAGGTATGACATAGAACTGGAACTGGTTCAGTGGCCTTGACTTTATGGACAGTATGGGAACCTCCAATGACCCCATTTGATTATAACCCCAATGGGAAGATCTCAGTTAAGGAAATAAAATTATAGCAGAAAGCTTTCTCAGCCATGAGTAGGATTTATATCCTTCTTAATGAAAACAATGAATGTGAATTTATTTTTAAGTGACTCCACAGCTTTTGAAGGAATGGGAGAAGAGGGTCCTCTGTGAGCTGTGTCACCTTATGTGCACGAAGCACAGTTCCAGCACTCGTGATAAAAGATACCGTTCATCTAGACTCTGCTGCCAGCGTTCCACAGTGTGTGGATTAGAAGAGCTCCAGTTAGCATTACTCCAGTTACTGGGGTTACTGCAGAGATGAGGCTTTGTTCAGCAGACAGACAAAGGACGGGAGTGGGGAGTGTGGGACAGAGGGCTGAGGCTGGGCCTTGTGTTGACAGCTGTTCCTCTCAGGAGAGACTTCAGACACTCACGGTTAAGATTTACTCTGAGGAGCCTGTGGAACAAGATTAGTGCAAGGGCTTGAGGGAAGGGCTGTGGTGGAACATGGGTCTAAGCTGAATGACAAGGGAAAGGGAAGCCAAGTGTTGCTTGATGAATAGAGGAATTAGTAGGTTGAAACAGTTGGTAAAATAGTAACCAGGGGGTTGTCAAAGTAATGGAGATAAAAGAACAGCTATACTTTCAATTCAGGTTAGCCCTTTTAACATTTATCAGCACTTTTCAAAAGTGGATTTCTGTAGTTTTGAAATAAAACTCAGTAGCATCTTAGAAAGAAGTAAAAATAATTGCTTAAATGAAATCACTTTAATATATTCAAACTGTGGTTTTTTTTCTTTTAATTATAAGGTATTATGACTCTGTCACCTTTTGATCAAATGAAGACTGCTTCCAATATAGGTGGATTTAATGCAGCCATTAAAAACAGCCCTCCCGCCATGTCTCAGTACATCACTGTGGGCTCCAGTCCTTTCACTGGCTTCTTCTATGCTCTGGAGGTATGAACTGCACGAGAGAGCCACTCTTAATGCTAACTTGCCTAAAAATTAGACAGAGTAGCATAGTCTTAGAAAGATTAAGTTTTAAAATTCTGTTTTACCTGAAGCTAAAATTAATCTCAAGTTTCTTCTAAATAATTTATAATTAAAGAAATTATTGTGTGTAGCTGTGTTTGTATGGTGTGTTCAAGAGAGTCAGAGGACAACTCTTGGAAATGTTTCTCCTTTCTTTACCTTTGTAGCTGGTGGAGATGAGCTTCCTGTTCCCCCTCCAATCTCCCTGTGGGAGTGCCGAGCTTACAGATGCACACTACTGCATCTGGCTTTTCCATGTGGGTTCTGATGATTGAGCTCAGGTCATCAGGCTCATGCTGCATGTACTTTTAGCCACTGTGCCATGTCACCAGCCCAACTTCCTTCTAAATTATTTAGATTAGCTGAAAAGCTCTTAAAATCACAGTAAAGCATTGGGTGACCATGTGCTTCATTGTTAGACCGTGTGCTTAGCATGCCTGGAGCCTGAGTTTGATCTCCAGCAAGCAACATATAGGAGATGTGGTGGTGCATACCTGTCATTCTAGCATTGGGAGAAATGGAGGCAGAAAGATCAGAAACTCAAGGTCATTCTCTGCTACATAGCAAGTTTGCAGCTAGTCTGAGCTACATGAGACCTTGCTCCCAGCTCTCCACAATGTGTGTGTGTGTGTGTGTGTGTGTGTGTAACAAAAACCCAAGGTAAAACCAATAATTTTTTGTCTCTGAAGTCCAAAGATATTTGACAGCTATATTTTGTTTAAATGTACAGCTGTGGGTTATTAATTATGTCCACCCACCAGGGATTAGAATGCTGATGAATTGTGAGACAGAGCAGACTCCCAATATAGTTGATATAAGCTTTGAAAATTGTTTTCTAAAATAGAGAAAAGTTAGCTGTTACATTTGGCAACACTTTTCACTTAAAAAATAGCCTTCTCTTGGTGGGTGTCTGTTTACTCTTATACAATTATATATTTACTTAAAAATGAAGGGGACTATCTGGTTGTGTACAGCTAGACGATGCCATTGTCTTATTGGCCTTCCTGGTTTTCATTGAGCTACAGTTTAAAGAGAGAAACCCGAAAGGTTGCTTCTAGGCCAGTGGCAAGCACAACAGGAAGTCCGTTAGTTTGCATTGCTAAGGCCAAAATAACTTGGGGAGCACCTTGGACCTCTAGTGGATCTTACCTTTAAATTCTAGCCTCACTTGAGTCACATTGCTGCTACTGATGCTGATGCCTCCATAAAGAACTGCCGGGTGCAGACTTTGCTTTAGAGACAGCTCAGTTTTCTCCGCATGCCTGTTTTGCAGGGAAGCGCTCAGCCGCTGTTATCTCACATTGCACTCGCAGCTGCAAGTAAACTGACTTCTGCCCTCCTTAGCGCTGCCAGGTAATGAAACTGCACTTTCAGGTGGTCTCATTGGCTCTGCCTTGATTGTGCCTTCAGTCATCCGCACCCTGAGAGCCCTGAAGCTAGTGGCCCTAGTTTATTTTCTTTACTTGTGTCCCCTCCATTCAGTGGTTGGCTTGGTTGGAAAAGCAAGCAGGAAGAAGAGAGCGGCCAGAAGCAGAAGCCCAAGACGGAGCCAGCTACTCCCTTAGCCGTGAGGCAAGTCAGCTGCTTCTCTCACTCTGGACTCTGCGGGATTCTGAGAACTTCTCCTCGTGTGGAATTGTTTTTCAACCAAATCATGACTTCCTTGATGAGGGTGACTCTTCAGAATGAGATCTCCTTCTTTGCTTTACTTCTGAACATAGCAGTGTATCTGGGAATATTGGGAGTTTTGTTGTTACTTTAATTTTTGTGAAGGGAGGACTTGGTTTTTGCTTGGCCTTCTTTTTAATTGTTGCTTATTACCTAAGATAAAATACCACTGTAAGAGTAACACTCCAGCTCCAATTTCTCCAGGCTAATTAACTGTTAGTAAAATCGATGTTTTGAGGTTTGTAGGTTTACATTCACTTACTTTCTAAACAAAGTTGTTCTTCCTGACAGTTCTGGGACTTTCTCACGAGCTGTGTACCAGCTTCCTTCTTACTCTGTTTTTGTTGTTGTTTGGTTTTTTCTAGACAGCAGTTTCTCTGTGTAGCTTTGGAGCCTATTCTGGAACTCGATTTGTAGGCCAGGCTGGTTTTGAACTCACAGAGATCCACCTGCTTTTGCCTCCCTGGTGCTGGGATTTAAGGTGTGCACCACCACCACCCTGCTACTCTGTTATAACACACCTGATTGCTGACTTACTCAGCAGTCAATAAATTAGTCAAATGGCCTTTTGTATTTCAGATCGATGTGACCAAGTTTATCAATGTCTTTTCTGTGTGAGCTTTCTTTCTTTTCATTTCCTGTTCACTTCTCGTCACTGATAATTCTCATAAATTGGTTACAGGCCAGTAGCACTTGAGCAGAAACTCTTTGGATAGTTTTTTCTTCAGATAATGGGTTAGTTACTTTTGTGTTATTGAGGTCAAAATATTTGAAAAAACAGCTTAGAACAGGAAAAATTCATTTTGATTCACAATTCCAAAAGGGTTCAGTCCATTATCAGTTGGTCCAGTGTTCTTGAGGAAAACATTGCAATGGAAATGTGGTAGGAGAGCCATTAACATCTTAATTGAATGCAGAAGGATGGAATCCTGGAAAGGGCCAGGGCAAGATATGGCTCCCAAGGTCCTACACCCCAGTAACCTACATCTTTCAATTAGGAGTCCCCTTCTGATTTTCACCACCTCCCAATAATGACATCGGATCATAAACGTGTCAAGGGATTACTCTGTTCAAAGTCAGAGCCCTTATTATCTAGTCATCTGTGGAAACACACTGCAGACACCCACCCCAGAAGTTTGCCTTAGTCACATCAGTCCAGCCCAAGTTCCTTACCGTTCAAGACGTCGAGATCAGCCATCACAGATGGATGCATTGGAGTCTAGACAAAGAGTGCACACTGGGGACCGAACAGAAGGTGCCTGTGTTGGAGCAGAGCGTCCTGCAGCAGAGTTGGTGGTGGTGTTCTCTGTGACAAGACTCTTACTCAGAGAAAATGGGAGGACAAAACAGTACTGTGGGAATGTTTTTCTCTTATGTAGTCTGTATTGCAGATGCCAACTATGATGAGTTATCAATCCAGGCAAGGTTTATTTCTTCATTTAGAAATAGACATAAGTATTTTATTTGCAAATTTTATTACTCTACATTTCTAGCTTTGAGTGTAATTTTAGTTTTTGTTTATTTTTCAATGACAGATTTGGACTTCCGGATTCTAGACGCCATGGAGAAAGCATATGCCTGTCTCCTTGTAACACCCTGGCAGCAGTCACTGATGATTTTGGCAGAGTTATCTTATTGGATGTCGGCCGAGGAATTGCAATACGGATGTGGAAAGGTACTTCCCTACTAACACACGGAGCAAAAAGTTGCCTCACTGTTTCCCCCAATAGCTGTGCAACCTCACCACCCTTCAACTCTGGGTTATTAGTAGTGTTCAGTACTTACTCTATGACTCTTTAACATCAACTCAGGTCAACAAAACTGAGCTGGTAGTTAATTGATACATTGTTAATTAAAGCAGTGGCTTTTTGTTGATTTAGTTTGGGTTTGTTGTTTGTGGTATTAGGCTTTGCACCCAGGGCCTTGTGCATGTTCCCACTGAACTATATTCGAACTCATCATAGACACTTTAACTGTAGTTGGTTCTTTTTTATGCTCTTTGGGGGTCCAACACACAGCTCCCAAATAAATACATGGAGACTTATTTTTACTTAGGAATGCCCAGCCTTAGCTCGGCTTGGTTCTAACCAGCTTTTCTAATTTAAATTAACCTCGTCTCTTGCTGACAACAGTTTGCCTCTGGCTTTTTACCTTTCTATTCAGTGTTTTGCATCCCTCCTTACTTCCTGGCTGGGTGTGTGGCTGGGTGCTCAGCCACTGGCATCCTCATCTCCCCTTTTCTAGCCCCTTCCTCTTCCCTAAATTTCTTTTCCTATTTATCCTCTCTGCCCACCAGCCCTGTCTGTTTCTCTCTTCTGCCTCGCTATTGGCCATTCAACTCTTTATTAGACCAGTCAGGTGTTTTAGTTTTAGGCAGGCAAAGTAACACAGCTTCACAGAGTTAAACAAATTCAGCATGAAAGAGTACAGCACACCTTTGCATCATTAAACTGTTCCACGGTCTAAAGGATTGTAACACAACAGCTAACCTCTTCCTGCCCCACTTCAGTTCTCGTTGTCGGCTTCTGGTCCCTGCAACATTCCTTTCCCTTTGTAAGGCCCTGGTGTCACTGACATTGTTGCCTGCATTTTGCAGCTGTTCTAGTCACGTGTCCTTCCCATGTGTATTAGGTATTAGAGGGCCATCCCAAATAAGATAGTATCAATTATTAGCATTTTCCTTATGCTATTCTGCCACCTACCTTCCATTTCTGTACCACAAGGACCTTGGATGACAGGAAAACAATTCATCCTTTGCTTCTATTTTAGTTAGCCAAGCTAATACTCTCCCAGATCTTTTTTATTAAGAGAGGAAAAGAGAGGGAATGGGAGCCGAGGCAGAGATATACTTAGGAAGCTTTGATGATGTCTGCAATGTTTTCTTTTTAAAGAGAAGAGTGATCTGAAACAAATATACATGGTGAAATATTAAAGCTTGACATTTTGGTGACAGGCTATTACAGTTTTAAAATCTTTTTTTGTTTAAGATCTCTAATAATAAAAGATAATATATTTCTCTGGCTTGCTTGCCCTGATGGCCTCCCTTCCCCCCAAATAGTTAGAAGTGCATGAGGAGCTACTCTTGAGCCCAGATGAGTAAATTGATTAGCTGCTCCTCTCTGTCTGCAAGGGTACCGAGAGGCACAGACCGGATGGATTCAGATTGTAGAGGACCTCCATGAGCGGGTGCCAGAAAAGGGGGATTTTTCCCCCTTTGGAAACACTCAGGGTCCCAGTCGAGTAGCTCAGTTCCTCGTGATCTATGCACCACGAAGGGGAATTTTGGAAGTGTGGAACACACAGCAAGGACCTCGGGTGGGAGCTTTCAACGTGGGTAAGCACTGCAGGTAAGATACAAGCCCTAGCATTCACTGGTCACAGACAGAAACACGGGAGCTTTCCATAAAGCCTTCAGTAAAGCCATGTCGCAGATTACAGAGTGGTGGAGAATTGCACAGTGCTGTTGTGTTTTCCTTGTGACTGTCTGATGTATAATTGAGGATTATGTATTATATAGCAGGGAGATATTCCTAGGAATGCCATGGTCTGCTACTGACTTAGTGAGCTTGCTCTATTCATTTGTCTTTTGCTATGTTGTGAAGACCCCACAGGAAAAACCCACCAGCTTCCTAGTGATGATGCTAAGCAAGGCACATGCCTTATTTGCCATTGGGCTAGAGGTTTGATTGTGTTCATACAGTTTCCTAGAACATTTGAAGAAAGTAGACCGCCTCATCTGAGTTAGTTCTGCCTCACTTAGCTTTCTGGGTCAGGATGTATTTGCCCAGTGGACATCCTGTTGATAATAATCACCCACTGCTATGTGATTGCCTCAGGCTGCTGTATCCTGGCTACAAAATAATGGGCTTGAACAATGTGACAAGTCAGAGTTGGCAGCCTCAGACTTACCAGATCTGTCTTGTTGACCCGGTATCTGCAAGTGTGAAAACAGTGAATGTGCCTTTCCATTTAGCACTGAGGTAAGAGTTGCTTTGTGTCTGACTTTCCGGTGTACATTTTGCATAGTTCTTTACCTTGAAGTTTTGTTTGTTTGTTTGTTTTATGGTTAGTGTCTTGTGATTTATTTTATCACTAGATGATCCCTTTAAGGTTAAGTAGGAAGCATATAAACAAAAACCGAGTTGGGAAGAACACTAATGCATGTTGTATAATACGTTGTGTTTATTGTCAGCGATAAGAAGAGTGAGAGAGCCAAGGACCTGCACTTGGTGAAGAGACTGGGAGCCCTGTTGAAAACAAAGTCACCCGGGCCTGGTAGGGGCTTCCGATCAAGTAAAGTAATGACGCCATGGCACTATGAGTGCAGCAAAGTACCTGACTGTTCTCAGCGGTCTCAGCCCTTCTCTGGGATGGGAGGAGGGACATGACATCCTCTTTCAGTGTTCTGAGAGGATGACAAGCGCATCCAGGGCAGAGACCACACAGCTTCTCATGCTGTCGTGACCCCGTCCATAAAATGATTTTCATTACGACTTCATAACTGTAAGCTCGCTACTGTTATGAATTGTAATAAGTATCTGATATTCAACTTCTGTGAAAGGGTCATTCCACCCTTCAAAGGGGTCACAACCCACAAGTTGAGAACTGATGATCTTGAGGTTATTAAAACTTCTCGGTAAAATGGTAATTCGAGGGAGCCCTGCATCCTTTAAAGTGGCAGAGTTCAGATAGCTCATTTTCTTTCATAGAAACATCTTTCTTTAATACATTTTAAATTCCAATCTTTTTTTCCTCATTATAGATTCATTTGAAACAGAAATAAAGGAGCTGATCCTTGATATTAAGTACCCTGCAACCAAACGACAAGTAAGTGTGTATAGTAAGTGAACTTTCCTGCTGAGAAACTGATATATCACTTGATTCTGAGAAAAATTTATTTCCGTATCTCCATGTAGGAGTGTCCATTTTAAGAAAAAGACTTAAGTAATATTACTATATGTGTGATTGATGTGCTTTATACACACACACCCATACGTGTATCTGGAGTGATGGAAAGGTAACAACATAAGTGTACGACTACCACCTTAAGAAGCAGAAGCTTATACAAACTCTGACGAGTCCAGCTGCCTCTCAGCCCCACCCCATCTCCCATCCCTGATGAACTCTGTTTTTCTTACTTTCTCCTCCGAAGCATCTTGACGTGTTTTCATCTTTCTATTGTTGTAGACGTGTTAGTGTTCTGTGATTTGCCTTTGGTGTGTTGCTGTGACCCATGCTCAGGGGAATGCAGTTGCAGCTTTCTGATATGCATGCTGCAGCTCATGTTCACTCTTCTACTATTGAATGTTCGGGCTGCTTCTAGCCTCTTAGTGAAACTATGGAGGTGTTTTTCCTTGTGTGCCTTTCCTGCATGTGTGCTGCAAGTTTGTCCCTCACCTGAGGGTGGGGCAGCCAGGCAGTACATTTCCTCAGCTCTGTTAGTAGATGGCAGATTGGGGAGTCTGGGACACCACAACTGCTGTAGCAGTTATTCACTGGCAATTGATTATATAAAAGGATTCATATTTATTAAGTGGTTATAGAAACACTCACTGATACAAAATTGAACCCGAGAGCAATTTCTGGAGGGTTGAAATGTCCCACGTAGTGGCAGCAATTTTTCGCAGCCATCTATAATGAGTAATTCTTCCTCCTAGAATGCAGTAATAAACAGGAAGGGCAGTCTACATACAACCGGTCATTAAAGGGGACTGGCCACTCCCCCTACAGGGGTCCTTAAAACCTCAAAACCACACCTAGGTCTTGCACAGAAGTACCAAACCCTCCTCTTTCAAGTGTTGCCAGGCTCATTGTTGAAATTCAGATCTGTTTTGACTTTACCAACCTGGAGGGCTCAGGTCCATAAAACTTTCCCCCACTTTTAAATGCCAGTCACAACTAGTAAGTTGTTAGGCTTCTGACCAACTGAATTATGTGTGACCTGTCCTTCGCTTTTGTTTGTATGGTGGCTCCCAGAATTCAGGGAAATTCTTGTATTTATGTTGAAACATATAAAGAATACTGATAACTAGCTAAGTGCACAGGACAGTACTTCTGGAGAACGGGTTTCAGCCTCTCTGTCCCCTCCAGGAGCCTCTGCATATTATAAAGCCCTAGCACAATATGAAGTTCCTAAACCTCTGTCCTTGCAGGAGTTTATGGAGGTTCATTACTTAGCCATGATTGATGTGTCATTGACTGTTATTGGTCAATTTATCCTTAAGTGCTTCTCCCCAGAGGTTAGGAGTGGGACCAAAAATTATAATTTCTCTAGTCCTCTGGCTTTTTGCTGTGTCCCATTTTGAGATTGCTGGAGACGACTTCATTGAAACAAAGGGTGTTTGTATTCTCTCCAGTGGAGCTACATAGATTTCAGGAGTTCTGGATCAGGAATTTGGGGGCAAACACTCAATGTTACAACAGAACATTCTCCCAGCTTCTCTGTCTGCAGGGGGTTAGCACACCTGTTCCAGGAGCAGGGGCCAAGACCAGTCATTAGAACAGATTTTTCTAGCACCTGTCACTCAGGAAATTACTGTTAGAAATTAGGGGAGCTATATGTCAGGACCACGGGCAGAGACAATGTGTATATTGCTATTGCGTTATATCTGTGTGAGAAATTGATGAGGAGTGATTTGTTTTGGAGTCACTAAAAAATATTGTTAGAAAATATCTGTGATTTTTACTCTAATTTTCCATTCCACAAACTGCTGGGCTTTCATCTTTCTCAGGACAAATATCTCAATTATTGAACATGATGTTGTGATAACAAGGTAGCCGTCTGAGAGTTTAGTAAATGAAGTAGAGAAAGACATAACCCAAGAATTCTCTCTCTGAGGCCAGTATTATCCTCCCCATCCATCACAGAGTAACAGAGCTGGGATGGTGGCCGGGCACATGTTGCCTTATAAGGGATTCACTTTCTCTCTTGCCAAATCTTACACAAAAGCATGGATTTTATTTAAAATGCTACAAAGTTCAAAGTGCCTGTTGCCTTACAACACTGGAGGAAAGGCACAGTTCAGTGAAGACTTTAGGGGGCTGAGCGCAGTGGTGAGGAAAAAATGTGCTTGTCCATCAGCCTTGGCAGGATGAAAGATTAACCCCTTGGTCCTGGGTTCTGGTCTCTTTGCTCACTTTCTATACCATGGATAGTTGCCTCACTATAGACTTACTTGTGTCATCTACCCCATTGTACCTCCTCAAACATAGAAGCCATTGTGTTGTGACACTGATTTTTATCTTTAGTCTGTTTATTTTTGAACAGGGTCTTACTATGTAGCTCTGGCTTACATAGAACTGACAGAGGATGGCCTACTTCTCTCTGCCTTCCAAGTGCTGGGAATCCTATGCCCTACCACAGCCAGCTTAGGATTGGGGATTTTAAACTATGTGTCTCATTAGTTAAAGTCCAACTTAATACGCTACTATAAAAAGATAAGCATGAACGTTAGCTGTTCTTGTCTCATTGATGTCTCCTCTAGCTGCTATCTCAGATTATGATGAGGCATTTTAAAACCTGGAAATGAAGGTGTTTAAATGTCTGGATGGGTTGAGAGGGAGGAGGGTAAAGTGGATACTATGTCTGTCTAGACGTGGCAGAAGTGGCACCCTGCCATGTGATGTGCAGCAAGTGGTAATGAAGTTACCAGCTTTTATAACTGACATGCCAGCATCCTCTGCTTCTCATTTATTCCTACTTTCTGTTGTAGGATGGCTTGTCCTCTCGTTCTGTGACCCAGCAATTGCCCTCTATAATTATTTCGTGTCTCATTCTGGACATAGGATTGGTTACATAACAAAACAAAATAACAACAAAAAAACCCAACTGTATTTATATGTATACAATGTTCTGTCTGCATGCCAGAAGAGGGCACCAGATCTCATTATAGATGGCTGTGAGTTTCCACATGGTTGCTGAGAATAGAACTCAGGACCTCTGGAAGAGCAGCAAATGCTTTTAACCGCTGAGCCATCTCTCTCTAGCCCTACATACTACTTTTGAAGTAACCTGAATTCTTAGGTTGTGTGTATTGAAATTGAGGATTGCAAAGAGAGAGGTATATGTATAAAATGAAGGCACATTTGTTGCTGTGTAATCACTACAATGATTCACTGTTTCTTCTAGGCTCTGGAAAGCATTTTGGCCAGTGAACGTTTATCATTTTCCTGCCTTAGAAATGTTACTCAGACATTAATGGACACTTTAAAAAATCAAGGTAATAGATACTATTATGATTTCACTTCACTGTATTTCTCTGAGGAACATATGATACCATTACATATTAATGTAGAGATGACTGATGACAGAGGTAGAGGGATAGGCAGGTAGACATAAAATAGGGTACTAACTTCATACACTTGATACTTGGGAGCTTTAAAAGATTTCCCATTTAACATTCACATTTGATTTTTCATCAGAACTGCCTCAATACATTAACTGTTATTAGGAAGGTTTTTGTCCACGGTTCACTATTGTGAGAAAATATGTCAGTAGAGAATGATGAGAAGCAGCCACAAAGAGGATGTCTGTTTTGCTTCACCTTCTCCAAGGCTTAGGGAACATTTTGGAAAAGGGAATAGGAAGATGGTAAGAACCAAAGATGGGTGGGGAGGGGAGACTTGGAAGGAAGTCTTTTGACTGTGACAGAACCACTGTGCTCATGAGGTCACAGCAATTGTGGTTGCCTTCGCAAAACCTGTCAGTTCAAGCCAGTACATGTCCCTGTGTTGAGGTTGATGGGGGTCACAACCTCTCACCCCTGCCTAAGGAGCTATTGACATGGAGTTTCTACAAGTGGGGGAGCCAGTTTCCAGTGTACACATCCATGAGTGTGTGGGAAGCAGAAATTGGACTCAATGGGTTATTTAAGGGAAAAAAAGGCATACCATACTTACAAAGCTCCCATTCTCAAAAGTATTAATAAAATAGCAAAGTTTAATGTGAAGCTCCACAGGTTCCATTTCCAATGCCTCCTATAAACCTTGTGTCTGGTTAATTTTGATGTGTTACATTTTTATTCATTTGCAAATTTTTATAATAAAATTTCTAAAATTAAAAAAGTGGACATGAAGTTGGGAAGGGATGGAAGTAAATATGTTTAAAATGTATTATGTGCATATATCAAATTCTTAAATAATTAATGAAAGTATTTGAAATGATAAAAATAAAATTGTGAACTAAGAAATTAACAATATAAAAATTTTAAAAGGATGATGAGAAGCTATTATTTTGACAGAGTTGCAAAACATTTTGACAGCCATTGGGTGAGGATGATGAGCTGATGGTATGCAAAAACCAAGCATGACTGGGAGCCATGATATGTCTTTAATCTCAGCTCTCAGGAGGCTGAGGTAGACGGCCACCCTGGTTATAAGTTATAGGCCATCCAGGCCTACCTCGAGACTCACTCTTATAAACAAACAAACAAAGCCCAAAAAGGTTCTCTTTATGTCTTTGCTTTCGCTTTACCTCCTAGGAAGAAAGAGATTTCTACTGAGAACATTCTTCAGCAATATTTTTTGACTGGGCTAATGATCAAGAGTATTTATCCTTTAAAGTGTTGTTCGTTAGTGAAGAGCATCTTTTTCTTCACAGGCTCAACCTATTCTCTTATGTTCCAGAATTCAGAGCCTGTGACTAGATTAGTGGGACTGAGCTTTGGGACTGACTTTTGTTTGTTTAAACTTGTCTGAAAAGACTCATATTGGAAACTGTGTATTGTAACTCCTTAGTCTACTCAGCTGAGCTTGCCAAATAAACCAGCTTCAAGTTCCCAGTCTCAGTTAACTTGTGGTGTTGTGGTGTACAGAAGACTGAATCCATCAACTTGTGACTTTTTCCTAACAGTAACCTATAAAGCTAGATTTATATTTAGTTATATGCATGCTTGGTCGTGTAGGCCAGGCTACAATGTCTAAAAAAACAAAGCATTTTCAGTAGATATGGGAGCTGGCTCTTGGTGAACAGTGGCCCTTCCTAGAGCTCACACCTTAGTGGTAACAGCTCACTTAAAGATATGCAGTGCATCTAAAGCCCCACATCCCTTGAAAACATTAATAAAGGATTTCATGGTATGTAGTGAGTACCCCAAATAGCAAAACCAAAACTAAAAATCAAGTCAGATTCAAGATCTATTGATAAATGAGAATCATAAAAATTCTTAGAGTTTTGTATGCTGTTTTATTACAGCTGTGAGAATATAATAGTATTTCTTGTTACTCTGTCTTAAATAAGAGTTCTTCAAGTTTTCCACTTCTGCTTTATTAGAGAATATATATTTGTTTTACATAGCAAGAAATATTTATTACTATATAGAAGTGTGCCTCAGAATTAATCTTGAGCAAAATAAACCTAATTACTGGAGGATATTAGTTGTATTCTACCTTAGGTCTTTCTGCCAGGCCGTCTTAAAGATACATTCATCCCAATCCATAATGTCCATCCAAGTGTCATCATCTTTGATCCCTTGATAATAAGCAGAGCCAGGCAGCCTTACTTTTGTACATCTTCAGGTGAGCACAGCAAATGCATTGCACTGGGATGAAGCCAAGCATTTCTAGAGACTTTTCTGTAAATACAAGTCCATAGGCTGGGCTTAGGTGCTGTACATTTTAATTCCAGCACTCAGGAAACAGAGGCAGGTGAATCTCTGTGAGTTTCAGGTCAGCCTGGTCAACAGAGAGTTATAGGATCTCTAAGGCTACACAAAGAAACCCTGTTTCAAAAACCCACAGACACACACACAGACAGACACATACACACATATACAGACAGTCACACAGACAGACACACACACACACAAAGTACCACTCAAAAAACGCTTACTCTTGGTCTATACCTCTTTCAGCCTTATTAGAAAATGTTATTTCACTTATGAAAAAATTATCTTTGCTCCAGATCTATACTAGGTTAAGCATGTCAGTATTTAATCCATTAAAGAATTACATGCTTAAGAGATTATAAACATCTTTTTGTGAATCACGTAAATATGTGTGATATGTTTACTCTCTGCTTTTCAGAGCCCGAGTTTGTTGATGAAGGACTATTACAGTTTTGTGCCAGTAAACTGAAGTTACTACATCTTTATGAATCTGTCAGCCAATTAAATTCTCTTGATTCTCACTCAGATACACCATTCTCTGATAACGTGAGTAACCACAAATATTAGTATTATGTGCAATAATTCCTTTTGAGTATTTTGAATTCTAAATGTTTTTGAGTAAATAGTAGAAAATTAAAGGTTTGAGGTGGGTTTTTAAAAATTGTTTTAAATAACCTAAAGGTATATTTTCTCTATCAGACCTCCTTTCTATCTCTTGTTGCTTAATTTGTATTACTAAATTTATATTTTGTAAAAATACAAAGATATTAAATCTCATTGTTAATTTGTCTTTACTGTTCTAAACTCCTTAGATTTTTCTTGACTCATTTTTTAAGGTAATGTCTTAGTCATTGTTCTTTTGTTGTGAAGAGACACCATGACCAAGACATTTCTTATAAGAGAAAGCATTTAGTTAGGGGCTTGTTTACAGTTTCAGAGGGTTAGTCCATAATTATCACGGCAGACCACCTACGGGAAGGCTGAGAGTTTATATCCTCATCCTACATCCTGAGCCACAAGCAATAGACAGAGGGAGACTGGGCCACCCTGAAACTCAGAGCCCTCCTCAGTGACTACTTCAACCAGGCTGTGCTTCCTAACCCCCCCCCCCCCACAGTCCACCAACTGAAAACCAGGAATTTAAACATATGAGCCTATGGGGCCGTTCTCATTCAGACCACTACAGGTGACCTTTACAAATATATTTTGAAAACTTTTCCATAGAAATATTTTCAGTTTTCTGATGTAACAAAACTGGAATGTGTTGTCTTTAATCACTGTTTATCTGCCCAAGTGTGGTGTGGACCTGCCATAGCTTATGTGGGGGTCAGAGGACAGCTGTCCGGAGTTGCCTCTCTCTACCCACATACATTCCAGATACTGATCACAGATCATCAGGCCTGTGTAGCAAGCACTTGCATTTGCTGAGCTTCTCACTGGCCGTGTTTTAAAGAAAATATAAAAAAGGTTCTGCCAAGCTGGGTGGCTGGAGCGCAACCTTTCATCCCAGCACTGGTCTACAGAGTGAATTCTGGAACAGCCAAGGCTACACAGGGAAATACTGTCTCAAAACAACAAAAACAAGGAAGGAAAAGAGCCTGCCAAACAAGAGCTCATTTTTTTACATAGTTAGTAAATTAATACTGCTTGCTCTTCTGTGAATTACATACTGAAGTACAGTTCTAAAGTAGTCTCTCTCAGATCAAAGTGCTGAAGACAACTGTACTAAGTGTCCTAATTGTGTAAATGTCAAGTAGTTTTAACAGTCACTTTCAGTCTTTAGTATAATGAGTTTTTGCTCCAAGAAATGCATTTGATTTTCCCTGACTGGAAATGAATAAAATGTCTTTCTTCCTCTCAGATAACTGTTCCTTATGTGGGCTGCCCAGCATGGAAGCCTCATGGCTTCTTCTTCTCCAAAGCAGGCTTATTAAAATGATTTCAGTGATTTGCCACATCACCAGTAACACTTGTTTAAAAATTAGCCTGTCTTATTAAAACATGTACAACTATATAAATATTTTAAAATGAAAAATGAATGGATACATTCTGATATCTTCTGGTTTCGGGGATTTTAGATTTTAACATTTTGGTAATATATTCATGGTGGTATTCTTTAATTAACAATAAAAATTATGAAACCAGTTCTGTAGGATCAGGTTGTCTACTTCAGTAAATGTAAACATCGGGAACACACAAGTTGATAGAAGGAGGTTTATGGGAAGAATTGCCTGTACAGTTCTTAGGTTCTTCTCATCAAGATCAAATACTCTTGCATGTGCCTGATGAAAATGAATAGCCAGCCATGGTGTTACTCTCCTGGAACCTCAGCTACTAGGAAGGCTGAGAGAGGGTCGCAGGTCCAGAAATAATGGCAGTGTAATTAGACTCCATCCCAGAAAGGCAGAAACAAAACAAAGTTTATGTGTGAGATTTTGGTTTCAATCATGTAGCACCAAGCAAAAGGCTTTCCTTGCCATGGCAGATTTACAGAGTTTTCAAAAAAAAAAAAAAAAGATAGCACCAGCAGTACATATATGTTCTGTGTGAAATGGCTTGAAAGACTGGCAGGTTCTAGTTGAGGCCTGACATCTTTGTATCCCTGGTTGCAAAGAAGACGTATAAGCCTACGTACAGTGTGGGGTGTGTTTATGGTATACTCTTCATGTGGCACAGAGGCATGCAGTCACATGTAGTTTAGTTTTCTTGGAAAACAAAGTTACACTTACATACTTAATGATTATTTTCTATTACATAATACATATTTATTAGGGTCCTAACTTTTAGAGGAATATACAGTATTCTAAAGAAACTTCCTAAAATGGCAGTTAGTAGTATATAGTTTCTCAAGGTTAGTTTACTTACATAACATCATATTCATGAGATGTCATTTAAAACTAACATTTGGAATAGTACATTACCTCTGTTATATTTCATACTAATTTTTAAAGCCACCATTGCTCAACAGCCTTGAATCTCAACTCCAGTAAGGGGCTAGCATTTGTGGCAATTCATAGAGACAAGGTCTGTTTTCACTCTTGAAGGACTTGGCTGTGCTGCTAAGGCTGGACGATAAAGAACTTGTGAAGCTCCGGGCCTTATTAGAGAAGTACAGACAAGAAAACACCAAGACCACTGTCCGGTTTTCTGAGGATACAGATGGGGTGCTGCCTGTCAAGACCTTCCTGGAGTATCTAGAGTATGAGAAGGATGTGCTAGGTATAAAGAAGATAAGCGAAGAGGAGTATGTGGCTCTCGGTAGGTAACGTCCTATAATCTGATCTGTGAGCCCCCCTTCTTCTATAGCAGCCCTAGTGCAAGAAACAGAAACTCAGCATTTGCTTTGTTTGAAACTCAATGACCAAAGAATTCAGTGTACATATTTTTTTGGTCAGTGATGTACCCTGGGTGTTCACACACCATGTCACACAAGTTTAATTGTATCAATAAGCCTTCTACTAAGGAAGTGTTGAGGCCAAAGAGTGGCGCATTCAATTGCCATGCAAACATAGGGACCAAAGTTTGAAATCACAGCACCTATGTAAAAAGCCAGGCATAGTGGCATCTGCCTGTCACCCTAGCACTGGGAAGACATAGATGAGAGGATCCCCAGGACTCTGGTCACCTTGTCTAACTGATGAGTTCCAGGTTCAGTGAGCCATCTATTCAAAAAAGTACGATGAGGAACATTTGAGGAAAACCTCTGACATTGTTCTCTGGCCTCCACCAATGCATACACCATACAATACACACACAAGAGACAGCTTTAAGGCATAATGACTTGTCTTCTGTTCTCCTAAATCAAATTTAGACATTAAGGGGGCTTTAATCTCAGCACTTAGGAGTCAGAGGCAGATGGGTCTCTGTGAGTTTGAGGTTGGCCTGGTCTACATAGTGAGTTCCAGGACAGCCAGGGCTATGTAGACAGAATCCCTCGCAAACAAAACAAAACAACAAAATTATTTTCTTTCATGATATCCTGTCCCTCTGGGATTCCAGTTTGCAATTAAGATTGTTAATTTGAACATCCATCATCAGTAACATGTTTGCTTGTTTGTTTTGCTAGGAAGTTTCTTTTTTTGGAAGTGTTTGCATGGAGAAAGTTCCACTGAGGAAATGTGTCATACTCTGGAGTCTGCAGGACTTAGCCCTCAACAGTTACTGGTAAAGTTTCTTACTGAGCCCTTTGCAAAAGTTACATAGAAGAGTTAAGTTTCAAATCATTATCCTTAGCATATTAAGAACATACATTAAAAACCTAAAATGAACAAAGAAAATTGTAATTACCATATTAAGACTGTTATTTATAAATTTTTGGCCTTAAATAAATATAGAATTGAACAGGTAAATTCATTTGCGGTAGATTTTGATCATTGGTTGTTACATTAAAAAGAAAGCTTAAAAAATAAACTTCTCCAAAATATGTATAAAATTAATGTCAACATTTTTAAGCTTCAAATATTTGAAGATAGAATCTTTACACACATGTAAAACAGAAGAATCCCCCAACAAGAAAACTAAAATAAAGAGCAAGGAAGTTACCCATCATTCTCTGGTCTCCCTCCTCACAGCACATGTCTCAGGCTCTGACCAGCATTTGGATACCCTACCCCTGTCAGCTTACTATGTTCATGTGTATCTTCCTGATATAAGTGCTTCTAAAAATAGTTGTTATGTTCTGATGAGAGCTCATCTGAATTTTGTACTGATCTACTTTTGAACAAAAGCCTAGCTGTTAAGAAACTTTATTTTTAAAAAGAGAAAAACCATTTTAAACCATTTTATAGTGTGAACAAAGAGGCTGGTGAGATGGCTCAGAGTCAAGAGCACTGGCTGCTCTTCCAGAGGTCCTGAGTTCAATTCCAAGCACCCACATGGTGGCTCACAACTATCTGTAATGAGATCTGGTGCCCTCATTTGGCTTGCAGGGGCACATGCAGGCAATACATAATAAATAAATCAATTAATTTTTTTGAAAAAGGCCAACTGTGGGCAAGAGATAGAGGAGGCTGACACAAGGAGACAGGGAAGGAGACAGGGAAGTGTCAGGTTTGTGCTTGTTCAGAATTTGCTGCAGGCATGAGTGGTCTATGGGCGAGGAAAGTCTGAAGGCAAATTCTCTCTCCCTCTAATCTTGGTTGAACTTTTTTGTTAATGGAAGCATAAGCCAAGCCTTGAAACAGTTTAAACCTCAAGTATATTTAAAAATCTGGTGGTATTTTGTCTGCTTGTTTGTGGGAGCTGGATGGAGTGAGAGAGTCTTGCAGTGTGGTATAGATGGGAGTCTGGAACTCAGAACCCCCTGCTTCTGCCTCACAAGTGCAGGGTGACAGCCATGCACCTCCATTCAGTTGTAGACTTGATTGTCTTCTGGTAGACTGGTCACACACTTCATAACATAACCAGTTAGGTAAGTCTAGTAGCAACGATGAGCCTAAACGTAGTAAGTACTTCCCTTTGGTGTTTCCCAGCTCGTGCACACATGCAAACAACAGTGAGACACTTGTTTCTGACTGAATGAGAACCAGTTGTTGGTTATCAACAACAGGTTGTGTGAAGTTGGGGATAGTGTAAAGCAGAGGGAAAAGCCTTGATAGTCAGAGTAAGATAGTTGGCAGTGTGCTGGGACATCAGTAGGAGAAACAACAAGCTAGAGCATGGTCTTATTTCTGTCAGTGGCTGCTGTGTCCTCCACCTGTCATATAAGCCACATGACCTATGAGATTATCAGTCTTCATCACTGTTGTATGAATGTGAGGAAAATAAGGGCAGAGTTGGGTTCTGAAGTTCTTGTGTAGGCTAAGCTAGAATGGGACCGACCTGGAAGAAACATGAAAGGAAAGGGGGAGAAATAAGATTTCACATTAAAGAGAGAAAGCATGTGTGTGATTTCATATATGTCAAAGTTCCACACATAAACAAATGTACATTTATGTGTATATGTACTGAAACCTTTTTAAAGAAAGAGATGAGAACATCTGAGTTAGTTTTAGACTGAGTTCTAACTCCTATGTGCATGGTGCTGGAAGTCTCTGAAATGTGGGTGGCTGGCCCTGCCACGGGGTTTGTTGTTAAAAATCAATTAAGGTCATATAATGCCATCCACTTCATGTGGTTCCTAGTTCCGAGTTCCCTGTGTAAATGCGTCTTCATACAGCACCTTCAGGTCTTTACCCTCATTTCGTGAAATATGAGCTAGCACATTTACGCTGACAACTCTTCCCACACAAACCTACTGCAGCTTTATAGGCAGCCAGTGCTGCATAGAAACCAGCACCTACAGATGTGACACTGTGGTCTTCAAACTTTCATTGACTGAGAATCGTCTGTGAACAAGCCTCACAAATCATAAAGCTGTTGTAGACTTAAATCTTAAGGCTTTCGTGTTTGCCAGAATTGTTTTGATTACAATGTGTGTTTCATAACTCGTTAGGGATTCTGGACTGGGAATTTGATGCTTATGCTTGTTCCCCACCACCATGTTCCTGTATCCTTGGCCAAAGCAGGAACGTATGCCCTCCCTATGTCCCCTTTCGGAACCTGCAGCTGGCACTTTAAGACAGTGCACCTTAGTCTGATCTCCATATTACATGAAGGAGCAAGCAGCCAGCTAGATAGCTGCATCATCTTGTACACAGGCGCACTGTAGGAAACTGAAATCTCCCCTTTGTTACATATTATTTAAGCAGAAAAATATTTTAATTTTATTTTAGTCTCTGCTCCTAAGTGTTTGGCTTTCGAAGGAAAAGGATATTTTGGACAAACCTCAGTCTGTCTGCTGTCTTCATACCATGCTATCCCTGCTGAGCAAGATGAAAGGTAGGAGATGGCGCATTTTGTGGACCAGTGTCTCAGGGTTTCCACTTCATTGCTCTGAAACAAAATGCAGTGTTTGAAATACCACACAAAGACAGGAAGAGATCCTTTCAACAGACTTCGGTGGACTGTGAAGCTAGGAGGACCCTTTGTACACACGAGGCCCTGGTTTGCATCCCTGGCTCTGTGGCTGTATTGCTGTAGAAGTCTTAATGCCCTGGAGTAGTTAGGACGTGGGTTGTTTTGAAAGTTTGCTGTGCATTTGTGATGTGCTTTAATATAGGACAGTGAAATTCTGCTGTCAGAAGATGGAATGCCATTGGAAAATGGTCTTTGGTGGACATAACATTTTGTCTGTTTTGGTATAAGTGTCTCCTTGTTTAAGAGCACTGATTGTTCTAGAGGAGCCGGGTTCCGTTCTCAGCTTCACACCGTGGCTCACAACTGTCTGTTGTGATGGTCCATTGCCTTCTTGTGGTCTCTGTAGGCACCGGACATACATGTGGTACACAGACATACATGCAAAGAAAAAAACCCGTATGTATAAAGTAAATAATAAGAATTTTCTAGAATTATATATCTCCCCATTATTCATTTTGAGTAATGATGAAATTATTTCAATAAGGGTTTGGGTCCTGGCATTGGTCGCCATGTACTCCTTTAATCCCAGCACTCAGAAGGCAGAGGCAGGTAGATCTCTGAATTTGAGAACAGCCTGGAGGTCAGTGAACTTCAATTCCTGGAGGCAGGACCTAAAGCAGAGACTGGAGGAGTGTAGCTTACAGCTTGCTCTCCATGCTGAGCCTGTGTTTTTTATACACGGAGGACCACATACCTAGAGGTGGCACCACCGACAGTGTGCTGGGCCCTCCCAAGTCAACCGCCAATCAAGAAAATGCTCCATAGGCTTGCCTACAGGCTGAGCCTACAGAGGCATTTCCTCACTTGAGGCTCCTTTCTCTCGGGTGACTCTAGTTTGTGTTGTGTTGATAAAAACGTGGCTGGCACACGATATTCTCTAGTGCGTTAGACTATGCAGGTACATCTTTAAGGGATTTAGTTTAAACATAAAGACTGAGATCCATATACGACACACCCAGACTGACAGGTAAAATTTTACCTTTGCTTTTCCTCCTGTCTCTGCAGTGGCCATTGATGAGACATGGGATTCTCAGTCCGTGTCCCCTTGGTGGCAGCAGATGCGCATGGCCTGTATTCAGTCGGAGAACAATGGAGCTGCCCTACTGTCTGCACATGTTGGGCATTCTGTTGCTGCGCAGATGTCCAACAGTGCTGCAGATAAGAGAGTGAGTGGGCGGCTATGCAGCTGCACTCTGTGCCAGTCTAGTTGGCTGATGGGTGATTTCCACTCTTGTGTAGATAGCTTGCAGTGCACTGGAGTATCTAGGTTGTGGATTGTGTGAGGAACTTAAGTAGCTGGTAATGGATGGTGACGCTTTCCTCACTAAGGGGTTAGGGCCACACTGGACCACTTCTGGGGTTTATTTGGGTTCTGCAGTCCCATGTTTGTCTCATCCCCTTCCTCCTCCTCTTAACACCTGGCACTGAGTCAGATGGGCCAGCACTTACCAAACATTTGCTGTGTGCCCTTCCCCTCTTCTCCTGAGGGTTCATTTACATTAAGAAGAAAAGATTTGTTTCTCTTACATTTCATGGTAGGTCAAGTGGTTCTTTCTGGTGGGATGTTAAATTAACAGCTGAGTGGGTCTGTAGTGGTTTACTGTAGAGAAGTTAAGGCCTAAGTATAACCTTACCAGATTGAACTGTGTAGTGCAGTGATAGAATTGGCTG
Organism: Phyllotis vaccarum; assembly: GCA_033318265.1. NCBI lineage: Eukaryota > Metazoa > Chordata > Mammalia > Rodentia > Cricetidae > Phyllotis > Phyllotis vaccarum. The sequence continues at coordinate 9,962,713 of JARWLC010000017.1, read as the reverse complement.
GCCCATTCAGTCAGAACAACCCTTGGCAAAGGCCATAAGACTCCTTAAGATGGACACTGACTGAGCCCGATTTAGTACCACGGGACCTCTTCTAATGTCCTGAGTCTAATCCAGTCAAGTATTAAATCTGTAAAATTATGTCTCTGTTGCTTTCACTTAAGGTGATGTTATTCTGAGTCTTTGCAGATGACTGGGGGTGTGGCTCAGTGTTACAGCACTTGCCCAGCATATGTATGACCATGGATTCAAGCCCTTGCACAGCAAAAACATTATCCAGAGTATGAGCAAGATATTTTCTCTTAGTTTTCCCAGACGGTTTTGGGTGCTGATGCAGAAGCCCTCACAGACTCCTGGGAAGCCCTTTCTCTGGACACCGAGTACTGGAAGCTCCTGCTGAAACAGCTGGAGGACTGCCTCATACTCCAGACCCTGCTCCACAGCAAGGCCAATCCTCCAACTGCCAAAGCTCTATCTCCACAGACAGAGCCACTTCCAAGACTTTCTGTTAAAAAACTCTTAGAAGGAGGAAAAGGTGAGCCGAAGCACATCTGAGTACTTGCAAATGTACGCACACATCATTCTGAGTATGTATTTATTTGTTTAGTTTTCTTAGACGGGATATGACAATGTAGCTTTGAATTCACAGTCTTCCTTCCCTAGTCAAGTGCTGAGTGTACGTGTGAGTGTTTCAAAGTTAATTTTAGACTAGGTTTTCATTAAATGAAATGTTTATGAGACTTCCGTTCTGGGTCTGAGTTCATCCTTCTCCCTGGTCCTACCTCACCCACTCACAGATACTTAATTCTGGCTTGTACTCGAAAGTCCATTCAGCTATCCCTCCAAGAGACCATTCCCACCAGCTTTCTCTTCTCCTGATCTCCTTAGAGCTGATAAGTGTAATACAAGGTTTCTGGCCCTGACTTTCAGGCCTATCCTCAAGGTTTAGACCTGCAGACCCGCAGTCCTGCAGTCCCACAGTCCCACAGAGACACACAGATGCTTTCAGTAGTTTTAGGCTGATCAGCCTCAGGCCCAGGCACATAACTTGCTAACTCTTTACCCTTCATCTAACCCATGACTCTTGCTCAGCCATGCGGCTTGGTACCTTTTCTTAGAGCAGCATAGTTTTCCTCTGCTTCTTCCAGCTTCTCTCTGGCATTCTGCTCTGTGCTTCCTGTTCTCAAGAGTTTTCTTAGTCTGGTAGCCCTGCCCACACTTCCTGCCTGCCCTTGGCCAATCAGCGCTTTTTATTAAACCAGTGAGTGGGACAATTATTTACCATGAAACAACACAATCCCCTACAGATAAGTTCATCCCTTCCTCTCTTCCCATTTTCCTTAAGTATATGTTTTATGTTTCATTGTTGCATAGCAGCCTTATGTATTTATGAAATACAGTGACATTTTAATGCATGGATGCACCATTAGATCAGATCCATTTTGTACTGTCTGTCACTGTTCTGTGTCAGCGCTCTCAAAGTCCTCTCTGATACTCAATTAGTTGTCAGCTTTAGCGTTTTCTCACTGTCCAGATGCACCCTAGTCCCTCCTCCTGTCCTCTATGCATCCTCATTGCCCTGTGCTCTGCTCCTCTGAGAGCAGTTGTGTGGTTTCCACAAGTAAATGAGGGCATTCAGCATTGCACTCTTCTCCGATGCATGGCTTTCTATTGGCCTGCAGCCATCACGGTTCAGGGCCGTAGGAGCTTCGTATTCAGTTGTCTCTGAGCTCATTCTCCTCACAGAGGCCTGCTGTGCACTCGATACCCAAATGTTAGTTCAGGTGCTTATAGAGCTTTAATACTGGTTTACTGATGCGTGCATGTGCATGCGTGCGTGCGTGCGTGCGTGCGTGCGTGCGTGCGTGCGTGCGTGCGTGCGTGCGTGCGTGCGTGCGTGCGTGCGTGTGTGCGTGTGTGTGTGTGTGTGTGTGTGTGTGTGTTCGCAGGTACACGGACTTTGTGTGCATGCATGGAGGCCAGAAGAGGGTGTCAGGTGTCCTCCATCGGTGTCTGAGTCCCTTGCAGCAAGGGTTCACTAGGCTAGGATAGAAGCCAGGAAGAACCAGGTGTTCAGTCACTGCTGAACAGAGATGGACTTACAGAGTGTGCAGTCAGCCTAGCTTGTCACACAGATAGTGAACTCTGTATCCTGTGTGGGTAGTGCTTACTCAAACCCTGAGCCATCTCTCCAGCCCTGTAAGTGTTTATAAATTTTCGTTTAATTAACTCTCTCATTTTTTATAAGATTTGTGACAGTTTTTTAATTGTAAATTTTCTGTATGCCATGTTATCCTTTAAAGAAGGTTGAGGTACACCATTTAATATTAACCTAGGAACATTTATGAGGTGGTTTAGAAGCCAGACATATGAAATTAAATCTTCCAGAACCCTGTTGATAGTATTTTCACAGATGAGGGTGAGTTTACTGTGAGTTTTTTTTATGGGAAACTCTTTATTTGAATCATGTTAGTCCCATCTATTCTGGAAGCAGATGGGGGAATAAACATTTGAGCTAATAAACCTCAAACCAGCCATGGTGGGCAACATAGTGATACTCCATTCCTCCCCCCTGTCTCCCACTCCTGTCCCAAAACCTAGGAAGATTGGGGTAAAAGTTAGTGTGTATCATTTTTAAATGTCTAATTCATTTTTTTCAGATGTCTTGAATATTTTCAGTTCTCACATTTTTGTGCCCTCTTGATAAGAAAAACATACAGATCCTGACTAAATTTTGCCCATAGATATTCTACATAGCAAAGTTAGTTGTATGTTAGATGTCATATGGGGTAGGTTGGGTCACTGGGTCAGTGACTCAGTGTGTGAGAGTGCTTGCTTCCAACCATGAGTCCCCGAGTTCAAATCTTCAGAACTCATGTAAAAAGCCAAGTGTGGCTGTGTATGCCCTTCCTCCTCCCATCTCAGCTCAGCTCAGTTGGAGAGGGAGACAGTTAGGTGTTATCCTGGATCCGGGTTTAGTGAGAAACCCCATCTCGAGTGAACAAGGCAGAGTAACAGAGAAGGACACGACCTTCCTCTTCTGATATCTCACGTGTATGTATGTGTGTGTGTGCACATATACAAACACATGAATTTATTAGACACTTTAAAAAGTAATCCTGATGGTGGGGCTAGGCATTAGTTCCATAGGCATAGTCCTGCCTGAATCTCCAATACATCATAAACTAGGTATGGTGGAGGTAGTAACATCAGAAGTTCAAGGTCATCTGTCTTCAACTACATAACTAATTTGAGGCCAGCCCCCTCGCCCCCCAAAAAAATCCTCTAAAAAAGTAGTAATTTCTCTTAATGGATCTGGCAAGTGTATAGCATATAGTATTGACACATGTTCATTTATGTTTAAGATTTTTCTCAGTGTAGAAGTGTGCCCCCAGATAGAAACTGTCTTGCTTGCCCTCCCAAGTAGAATGATAGGTATTAGCAGTGTTCTAAATCTCATGGCTCTTGGTATCACCTTCAGTTCACATTCAGAAGTGAATCTGGTGTACATATTTGTTCCTGAGGGAATATCGGGTGTGGGAGATTATGTTGTTACATTGTAAATAATTGTCCCACCCACTGGTTTAATAAAATGCGCTGATTGGCCAAAGGCAGGCAGGAAGTGTGGGCTGGGCTACCAGACTAAGAAAACTCTGAGAATAGGAAGAACAGAACAGAATGCCAGAGAGAAGCAGGAAGAAGCAGAGGACAACTATGCTGCTTAACCATGGCTGAACAGGTTAAGAGTCATGGGTTAGTTTAAGGGTAAAGAGGTAGCAAGTTGTATGCCTGGGCCTTATGCCAATCATCCTAAGAGCTATTGTAAACATCTGTGTGTTTCTGCGCATCTGGGGGTCTGTGGGCCTAAACCTTGAGGCTAGGCCCGAAAGTCCGAGCCAGAAACCTCCTACAACAATCCAAGTTACTCTATATTTGGCTCCATCTAGTACATTGCTACACAGATTTTACCAGTTTTCATTTTCTTTCTGTCTCAAACCTGTAGGTGGTGTTGCAGACAGTGTAGCCAAATGGATATTTAAACAGGACCTCAGCCCTGAATTGTTGAAATGTGCCAAACAAGAAAGAGATGCAGAAAACCCAGATGAACCCAAAGAAGGTATTACCCGAAGTTTCCTTGAGGTGCCAGAGGTGCAGATAGACCTAGGAGCCATATCAGGTGACACCGAATAACAAGCGTTCCCAGGCCCAGGGTGGAGTGATGTAGCTCTGCTCTTGGTACTGAAAAGATTCTGTTTCCCTCTTGTGTCTTTCAGGCTTGTTGCGTTTAGCCTATGAACAGTTCCCTTGTAGCCTGGAGCTTGACGTGCTGCATGCACATTGCTGCTGGGAGTATGTTGTTCAGTGGAATAAAGACCCAGAGGTACATCTGTCTCTATCTGCTGATTGTGTCTGCACACATCTACCCAGGCCAGGCTTGCCCATGAGCTCACTAAACGTTTGCTTTTACCTTATGCCTTGACTATTAACTGTGCTGGGTGCTTTCCATACATTGCCTTGGGTGGGTGGGTGTGTGTGTGTGTGTGTATGTACACTGAGAATTGAACTATGGCCTCATGCTGCTAGGCAAGTACTCCAACACTGAACTATATCTGCAGCCCTTTTAAACTTCTTTCTTGGAGGCACAGTCTTATTAAGTTGCCCTTACTGGCCTTGAACTTGTGGCTTCCCTGAGTAGTAAGCAGTGTGTACTGTAGTGGTCAACTGTGTTCCTAACTGTCACTTTTTTAGATCTCATTAGTAATTAATGCAGATTTTAGGAGTTATATCCTCTTTCTAGTTCTAAATCCCTTTTTCATTGACTAGAAACGTGGCTAGGTTGAGACTGACTGTAATCAGTACTCTGCTGTGGGACTCAGCAGGAAGGAGGTGGATGAGCATAAACAGGACTTCCATCCTGGCACCAGGGTTTTGTTAAGAGTTAGCAAAGACAAGTCTATATTGTTGAAACACTTTGTTACTGTAGTGTCTTAATACATAACATCATACATACTAAAAATGCTTTGTGAGGTGAGAGAAAGGATGTCTTATTGTGTCAGTGTGAGTTAGTTCATGTTTGAGATTTTTATATAAGAATGCCACCCTAGATAAAGACCTCAGGGAAAGAATTTGGATTCAAGAGGAGTCATGTACAAGAACACTTATGAGGGAGGCTTGAGAAAAGGAGGTAACGAAGGAAATAGCTACAAGATGCTTTTGTATCTTGTTTCATCTTGGTGTCAAGCTGAAAGATTGAAGCCTTCCTTAAATGGGTAGAGTGGTAGCATAAAAGATGTGGTGGCCAGTTGTCTATCAGCCATTCATTTGGGATCGAAAGCCAGGCTTGGGGCCACTCCCTAGGGTACTTCAGACCAAAGTACCCACAAAAAGATTGTGACCCTAAAAGTGTGGGAAAAGAGGCCTTATCAGAGAGTTGAGAGTCCAGCAAGGCTGACCTTGGACAAGACTTGGTCATATATCAGTAGGGCTGTTTCTGGGCTATCGTTCTCATCCAAATATAAGGAAAATGGTAAATGTAGACACAGTAAAACCATCGGATACCAGGCTGATGTTAGGACCTTTACTCTGACTTTACCAGGATGACAGGTACGGTTAGGGTGGTGCCATTTCATGCAGAAGGACACAAAAACAACTTGTTAGACTTTACTGAGGACAAGGGCAGCGCACACATCTTTAATAAGGAGAGAGAACCTGTGTTCCAGACCGTACTGGTAACAGTACAGTCCTGTGTTAACAGAAAGAGGAAGGGAGGCATTTGGTCATGGCTCACGCTATGGGTTCGATTGTCTTTGGACCCTATTGCCTTCCTCCCAGCTAATCTCAGTTCCAGCACATAGCTGGCATGACCTTTGGAAATGTCCCTGGGCCAGCTGTGTCATCTTGAAGAGTAGAGAAGGTGGCCTGCATAGTACCCAGTGTTCCTGTTAGTGCAGTGCCTCTATTAGGATGATTTGAATAATGGCTGTCTTTCTTGTTTGTGTGGGGGTTTTTGTTGTTGTCAACTATTCATCTACTTAACATATCACAGCTCATCCCAACTTCACCACTACACACACATCCACTTGTAATTTTAAATTGAATTATCTTTGAAGAATTTCCAGTATCAACATGTGAGGCACAGCAGTGATGGGGAAGGGAGGCTTCAAAGGTTTGAGCAAACATCTGGATGATTTTGTGAACATTACATGCTATCATACTGATTTCAGTGTGACAACCTTTGTGATTACATAGATAGCTTTTAAGCCCCTCCCCGATATTTCCTGTTTCCTTGCTCTGATTCTCTTCTTCTCCTTACCATTTACTTCTGACACTCTTTATATGCTCACTTTCATATTTATTGTCTAGCTCCTCAGTAGACTCTTCCCTCAGTGAGATGAAGGGCTGGGTCTGTTTTGGTCACTGTAGTATTCCCGGGGTTTAAATAGGTTAGGTGAATAGAAGCAGCTCCAAATTTGTTGTATAATGATTGTTTGCAGAAAGGAAACTAAGTTTTCATGCTTGTGAAATTCAAGTGTTGCCTCTAGAGAAGAATTGTGTATGTAGACTGTAGAGAGCTTGAATCCCCCTGTCAGCACAGTCTGGGGTGTGTCTGGAGGTTAATCATTAATTAGATAATGAGGTGATCGACGTTATCTTATCAAAAGTGATTTCTTGCCTTATTCAGTTTCTTAGGCTTTTCTCCCCTCGTCCAGGCCTTGTGTGTTGGAGTCAGGGTTTAGCTGTAGCCCAGCCTGTGGTCTGGAGTTCATGACCCTTCTGCTTCATCCATTTCTTTTTGTTTGCTTGCTTGTTTATTCTTTGTTTGGTTTTCAGACAGGGTCTCACTGTGTAGCCCTGGCTGTCCTGGAGCTCACTATGTAGACCAGGCTGGCTTCAGATTTACAGAGATCCACGTGTCTCTGCCTTCTGAGTTCTAGGATTAAGGTTGTGGGCCATTAATCCCAGCACTGCTGCTTTCTCCTCCTCCTCTTCCTCTCCTTTCTCCTCCTCACCCTCTCCTTCTCCCTGTGTGTGACGTTTTCCTACTTGTATGCAGTGCCCTTGTAGATGAAGAAGGTGTTATCCCCTAGAACTTGGGTCGCGGATAAGTTAACCGTCATGCGGAACCTCTGCAAGAGTAGCAAGTGTTCTTCACCACTAAACCATCTTTCCAGCCCCTCCACCAAATTCTTAAATAGATTTATTCAGAATTTTGTTAATTGTGTCCAGTGGGGCTGGAGAGGTGGCTCTGTGGTTAAGGTTACTTGCTGCTCTTCAGAGGACGTGAGCTCAGTTCACAACACTCTCGTCTGGATGCTACATGTAACTCTAGCTTCGGGGAACGGGGGACCCAATGTCCTTCTCTAGCCTCCACAGACAGCCCCTCACACACAGTATTCACTTGCCACAGACACATACACATAGAAAAGGTTCTCGCTGATGTGAAATAACCTTTATCCTCTCTCTCTCTCTCTCTCTCTCTCCTGTCTAAGGAAGCACGCTTTTTGGTCAGGTCTATAGAACACTTGAAGCACATTCTTAATGCACATGTTCAAAATGGTGAGTAGCAAATGTTCAGCCCTCTTGGACTGGGAGCCCTGTCAGGTTAAGACGTGAATTTTCCAGTTTACATCACCCACCATCATCTTACTGTTTGCAAAGTACCCTTTGTAATTGCTTCCTGATGGAGCTATGGAACTACCACTGCTGGATGCCAGTTGCTTTGCTAATAAATAAAAGCTTAGGTTTTGTTCTTGTCTGCTTATTTGAGATTTTTTAAAGTATTTTTAATATTTTAAAGTACTTTCTTGTCTTTTGGGGGGACAGGTGTTGGCTCCATTTTCCTCATGCAGTATAAGGTCTTATGTTGCCCAGGCTACCCTTGAAATCCCGATTCTCTTGTCTTTTCCTCCCAAAAGTTGGCATTATAAGCATGAACCACCACATCTGGCTACCTTGATGTACTTTAAATCTCTTGTTATTTGAATACTTTTATATAAAAATTAAGCTGTTCCCAGGAAATTATATGTGTCTTTTATGATGAATTTCTAAGATGTGCTGGGAGACCAGTAGGTATCCTATTAACAGACATTTTCAAAGAAATTTTCCCAAATCACTGTCTCAGCCTGTGTGCTCCATTTGTTCCATACTTTGACCAAAGCTTGTGAGCCGGGAGAGAGTGCTGATCAGCAGCAGAGCCTTGTGTCCACTCCAAGCACAGCCCCCAGAATAGCCCCAGGACAGCAAAGCAAGCAATGAACATTCTAAGCCTTCCAGAGACTGTGTGATGTGATGATGGTTTTTCTTTTTGTTTGTGATAGGAATTTTATACTTACTGTTTATACTGTATTTTTCTGTTCACATATTCTTTTATTAAAATGAAAATTACAATAAAATGTAAAACTATTATGTAAATATAGAGTCTACATGGTTTCATAAGCTTGGGGAAGAGTCAGATGTCTGATAACCTTGCGTCTATAGCACTCTGTTCATGCTTCCTTTGCTGTGCAGGTATTGCATTGATGATGTGGAATACGTTCTTGGTCAAAAGGTTTTCTGCTGCTACCTACTTGATGGATAAGGTGAGATGATTTTAATTGTCACATACTGACTTCTTAATGTAGTTCCCTTAATTTCTTGATATTAGAAAGATTGTTCACACTGGGGTATGTGAACAGCTGGTAGGCTGTGTTTCTGGTTGTCTGCTGATAGTGTGGTTTATTCCAGGGCTAGTAGTGTGTGTGTGCGTGTGTGTGTGTACATGTGTGTGTGTGAGCGCCCCTCCATACATACAGTCCTTGCTGTCTTTCACAGTCCTGACCATTTTGTCTTCATATACACGTACACTCTTAAACACATAAACATAGCCTGCTCAGATCGTATAATGGTATTATTATATGTGTATGTTTTCAGTACAGACCATTTGGTACTAGGTAACCAGCTGGTATGCTCTTTCCTGGGGAGAAGGTATTTCTCCTGCTCTCCGCATTCCTTAGTTGCCTATAGTTCTGTGTCTAGGGTTGAGGCTTCAGAAGCTGTCCCTCTCCCACATTAGCATGTCTGTTGGTGACATTCTTGTTTAGCTCACGTTTGGATGTAGCTGGTGAGACTCCATGGGAGAAGCTTTTCTCATGTTTCTAGGAGAAACAGTCTCACAGCAAAGTCCCTTTTCCCCAATTCTCACAACCTTCCAGCCCTCTATTCTGCATGGATCCTGGAGGAGAACCTACAATTGATACTTTACTGGCCCAGCATAATCCCTAAGTACATTCTAAATGCTCCTCCAGGATCCATGACTTCACTATCTCCAGGTAGTCGGCTAGGTTTCCAGGACCAGAAGGATTCCCTCTTGTTGATGGGCCTTAAGTCCAAGTAGAGAGCTGTTGGTTACATCCTTATGGGAATATGTTTCAAATTTAATAAAAACCAGGCTGGAATATTAGAGAGCAGAGCCATCTCTTCCAGTCTATGTTTTTTTTGTTGTTGTTGTTGATTTTGTTTTGTTTTTTGTTTTTTTGGAGACAGTTTTCTGTGTAACAGTCCTGACTATCCTGGAACTTTCTGGCTTTGAACTTACAGAGATTCTCTTGCCTCTGCTTCCCAAGTGCTGAGCTAACAGTGTGTGCCACTGCTTCTACTGCCTGCTCTGTCTTTCTACGCCTGCCTCAAATACCTTCTTCACTCAGTTGTTTCACATCCAGGTTAAGATTAAAGGCATGACATCACCACTGCCTGCCTGGGAGCCTGGAGCTCCCTCTGTAAACTAAACTGGCCTCAAACTCAGATTTCCTGGGATTAAGGGCCTAGGTCACCACTCCTGGATATTCCCTGTGCTGGTATTAATGGTGTGAGTTACCACTCTCTGGTCCTTCTAGACTGACTGTGGGTAGATCCCTCTGATATCTCAGGCTGGTTTTTATTAAATTTGAAACATCCCCATACACCCTCAGGGTTATGGTGTCATACTGGTTGTTATTGTAGTTCATAGGCATCATAGCTGGATGAGTCTGTTGGTTGCTTTCTTCCTTTGGAAGCTTGCACAGCACCTTCTGGTGCTTTGAAAGCTTGTTCTCAGGAAGGGGCCTTTTTCAGATCAGGTACAGCTTAGGGGCTTTGGCATCCTGTTTCTGAAGTGTATGATGTCTTTAGCAATAGGGACTTAGCTTCAATCCCTGGGGACAACCGAGGTTTGAATGTTTGAGAGACTCTTGGACAACTCTGATCAACAACTCACTGAAGGGCTTCTTGTGTCTGCTGTTGGCTTTCATTAGACAGAGTATTGCTCTTTGGGGGAACATTGTCAGTCTAGATGGGAAATTTTCATTATATATGCTATGTGCTTTATATACTACATACTGTATACACACATACATTTATACTATATATAATATACTATATACACATACATATATATCACATGTGCGCACACATGCACATGTATTTGTGTGTATTGTATTATAGTTACTGTGGTAGATAGCTAATAGTCTGACTGTCTCTGCCTTTTGCAGACTCCCATAACTGTTGTTCTGCTCTCCTTCCTCCTCTGTTTATCTTTTCCTTGCTTCCACATTGGAACCACTTTGCTTTTCCCATCTGTCCTCTGCTTCCCACCAACCCTCATGGTCTGTTTTTATTTTCCTGTTTTTTTGTAGCTACTCAAGTATGTGAACTCAAATCTGAAAGTTTACATCCTCAGATGAGAGAGAACACACATCTGTCTCTCTGGGTCTGAGCCACCTCACTTAATTTCTCTACTAGGTCCATCCATTTACTTGAAAGGTCGTGATTTCATTTTTACAGCTAAGCACTATTCCATAGTGAATATGTACCAGCTTTCCTTATCTATTAATTGGTTGTAGGACATATCCTAGCTATTGTGAATAAGAGCAGCAATGGACAGTCATATATATTCTGGTGTCGCTGTTTAAAACTATCTCTTTACCAGAAAACAAAGCTCTTAGGTGTTATTTACTGGGAATTTTCAGACAACACAGTTACTTGACTGTACAAACTGAGAGCCGGATTTCTACAAGCTTCTGTTGCCTGCCCTTCCCCCTTCTCTGTCTTGTCATCTTTCAGCCTCCCCTGCCTGCCCCTTCTTTATGACAGTGCCTCACTGGTTGGCCTTGAACTTTCAAATTCAAGATCTTCTTGCCTCTGCTTTTAAGGGCTGAGATTTCACCTGTGTACCACTCTCTCATGCCTAACAAGAACTTTTCCTTACTGGCTCAAAAATACATAGTTTTTATTAGGTTTATTTATTTTACTTTATGTATATGAATGTTTTGCCTACGTGCATGTATGTGTACCATGAACATACCTGTTTAAGCCCCTATAACTGGGTTTACTGATAGTTGTCAGCCACCATGTGGGAGCAGGGAATTGAACCTAGGGCCTCTGTAAAAGCAACAAGCACTTTTAACTGCTGAGTCCAAGAGTTGGTTTTGAAAACAATTATTTGTGAGTTCTGTGTGATTTTTTTTTTTTGTGATAAATATATCTGATAAATATATTCTAAGCTCTACCACAAAAAAATGTTGCTCTTATTGTTGACAGCTGCCAGTAGTTCATATATTTATAGCTGTAATTCTGGATGCTTTTCATTTTCTGTAGCATTCTAATGCCTTCTAGTTTCAATTGTTAAATATTATATTTTCTGTCTGTTTCAGGTTGGGAAATCTCCAAAGGATAGGTTATGCCGGAGGGTGAGTGAGTCTCATTGTTAAGCCTACACCACATCATATCTTACCCTATCAGTGAACTTTGATTTTCACCGTTGAGATGATCTATGTGGCAGTAACAGAAAACAGAAAGAGTACTGCATAGCTGTCATCTATGGCCACTCAATTTCCCTGTCTAGATTAGCAGCTAGCACGTGAAAGTCTTAAGGTATTTTGGCTTTGGACTCTGAACTGGAAGAGTGAACTGCCATCTCTGCCTGGGTCTACTCTGCACTAGCATCTCACAGTGGAGATATCTGACCACACCTGCAGGCAGATTCCACCTAGACTGAATAACCGCTGACCTCTGAGATTCTGATCATGGACACTGGGGCTGCTGATCAATAGTGTTCGATTCCCCTCCAAACTTTGACATGTTCTTCTTAAATATCTCAAGAAGTGTTAACACATAGATATAACTGTTAAGACCTTATTCCCCCGGATCACCATAATTCAAGATTTCTGGTCTGTTCTACATAAGGCTGTGTGACAAGAGTTAAGTATTTATGTATGCAAATATGCACACATACACTCTGAATTGTGTACCTTGAAGATGTGAAAAATTGTTGACTTTACAGAAAGGCAATAGCTCCCCACACAGGCCTGTTAAAGTTGTGAATGGGAACTATTTCTTGACAAAAATGTGATTCTGTATTTGGTCATCAAATGGGGAATTCTAGTCTTAATCAGATAATTCGGTTTAGTGTATTCAAGACGCCAAGAAGCCAGCAGCCCAAGTGGTTTCCTTTGAGCTTTGCCTAGTTGAACCTCATCTGTATGTCTTACCATATTCCATGACTAGTTAGCACAAGCTGAAGGATCTGCCTTTACCATTCACAAAGAACACTGCATTTTACTGTCTCTCCTCCTGCCCTTTGGTGCTAGAGACTGAATCCAGAGTCTTATATATGCTAAGTATATGCCAAACCACTGAGCCACACCCTCACCCCAGAACATTAGGATTCATAGGAATAACACTAACATCACACTAAAGGCTAATATCAAATCGATTGATGCTAACAAACTGGCAGGAACTTAAATATCTGATGGCTTCAGATTGTATTCAGTGTAGAAAGTCAGGTCTACGGCCACAGTACCCTGAACCCACCCAGTCTCGTATGATTTCAGAAGCTAAGCAGGGTCAGGCCTGGTTAGTACTTGATGGGAGGTCGGGCAAGTGAACATGCTAAGCTATTTTGTTTTTCTAATAGTTCAGAAGTTTTGATGCAAGGGTCCTAATGTTTCCTTTTGAGAACAGGATGTAGGCATGAGTGACACAGCAATGACATCCTTCCTCGGGTCCTGCCTGGATCTTCTTCAGACTTCACTAGAGGTAAAAGGCATATGCTGTTCAAGACAGTGGGGCGTGCCTGACATCCCCACTTAGGAGGCTGGGATAGAAGGACTGTGACTCAAGGCCAGCAGAGCCATCAAGTGAGACCACACACACAGCACAATTCTACCCCCCAACTCAAGTCTCTCTAGCTATTAAATACTCTGTCATTATAGATGGTTGTTGGTAGAATCAAATATTCTAACCATTGATCTTGAAATGGCATTATGATGGGCTTATTACCTAAAAAGTGATATTCATTCCCTCTCCCTCCCTCTTTCTGACTTACATCTTTGTGGTTTCTCAGTTTGCACTTGGGGATGCTGAAGTTTGCAGTTCTTATTTTCCAGCTCTTAACACAGCTTTCCATCTCACCTTGCACAGGCTGACATCAACCGGGATGAAATGCAGGTGCCAGTCCTGGACACTGAGGATGCCTGGCTGTCCGTGGAGGGCCCCGTCTCTATAGTGGAACTGGCGCTGGAGCAGAAGCCTATCCACTACCCACTGGTGGAGCACCATTCCATCCTCTGCTCCATCCTGTATGCAGCCATGTGCTTTTCTCTGAAGAGTGTGAAGCCACTGGCCCTCTTTGATAGCAAGGTGAGTCCCAAGAGGCTTTCAGAGCTGTTGTGGAATTGTTGGCTAACCAGTGCAGAGTTCTCATTGAATGGTATGTGTTCAGTTCTTCAGTGGTTTATGGGGATGATCCACTGAGGGGTTCCAGGTCCTTATTCCCTACCTGGTTCTATTCTCATTTATTCGTGGTGTCCTGTGGGGTTTTGTTCTCCACTGTCATCATTCTCATTTTCATATTCTCTCTAGATATATCCAGACTTACTCATAAAGTTTGAATGTTCTAAGGAATTTGAAATACTCTGTATCTTGAACACATCTGGAGACCATTCTCCTATCCTGCCCGACTGCAGTTTGCTTCCCCTTGAGTTTCCTGGCTTGAGTAATTAACATTGTTGTACCCTGTGTGTACTAGCACACACTAGAAGCCTGGACTTGAGCCCTACCTCAGCCTCATCCATTCACTTGTTCTCACTGAGGCTCCACTTAGGCATGGTGGCGTGTGCCTGTAATCCACACTCAGGAAGCAGAAGTTGGAAGTTTGTGTGTTCATGACCAGCGTCAGCTACGTAGGCAATTATAGACCCTCCTGAACTATATGAGAACCAATCTTCAGAACCGGAACCACCTACCTGGACACTGCTGCCCTTTACTACACCCCTATGGCAGTTCATTCCCCACCCTCAACTAGTTAGACAGACCCTTCCTAACTGTCCTGTCTCCATTGCTCTCACGGCCCAACACTGAGGGAGCTGTCTTCCCAAGAAGATTGGTTCTCTGCCCCACATTTTGTAGCTCTTTGCAAAATCAACATAGCAGTCCGTGGAAAGACTGTGCATCATTAGGCTGGTTAGCAAGTCCAACAGTAAGTAAAAACTTGAGCTTTACCACTTAGATTAGACTGGGTTGGAGGATGCAACTTCAGCTCATGAGAAAAGTAGAGTCACTTCTCAGACTTTCGGCTAAAGTGTAATATATTTTTCTCGAGACAGGCTTCCCCTCAGGTACCTGTCCCAGTAGGAGCAGAGAAAGTGTCTTCCTGGAGAAACAGCTCCTCCCTAGCGAGGGCATGAAGTGTTCAGCTCCTTCACTTACATTCATAACCCTCGGGGTCATGATCTGTTCTATTTATCTTCTCTCTTAACTTCATTTTTTCATTTATTTATGTTAACATGCCTACCAGTGCTCCTCCTCCCATCCCATCCCCCACCCACTCCCCAGAGAAGGTAAGGACTCCCAGGTGAGCCAGTGCAGTCTGGCACATCCAATTGAGGTAGCACCAAGCCCCCTGTCCCCTCTTCCCCCAGTATCAAGGCAGAGCAAGATATCCCTCTGTAAGGAATGGGCTCCAAGAAGCCAGTTCATGCATTAGGAATAAATTCTGGTCCCACTGCCAGAGGCTCCACAAACTACCCATGCCATTCTACTGTCCACATTCAGAGGGCCTAGTTCAGTCCCATGCAGGTTCCTCAGCTGTCAGTCCTGAGTCAGTGAGCTCCTAATAACTTGGGTCAGTTGTCTCTGGATTTCCTCATCATGATCTTGATCCCTGTGCTCATATATTCTCTCCTCCTTCTCTTCAGCTGAACTGGGAGCTTGACCCAGTGCTTATGTACTCGCTCATAAGTGGATTTTAGATGTAAAGCAAAGGAACCAGACTACAGTCCACAACCCCTGAGCCACTAGGTAACAAGGAGGAACCTAAGAGAGACACCCATGGATCCCCTCAAAGAGGAAATGGAGAAGATCTCCTGAGCAAATTGGGAGCGAAGCTGGGAGGGGACAAGGGAAGGTGGGAAGAGAACCTGTGGGAATGGGATGGTTGAGTTGAGGGAGGGACAGAGAGGGAGAGCAGAGAAATAGAGATCTTGATAGAGGGGGCCATTGTGGCATTAGAGAGAAAGCTGGTCTGGGAAAATACCCAGGAATCCACAAAGATGACCCCAGCTAAGACTCCAAGCAATAATGGAGACGGTGCCTACACTGACCTACCCCTATAATCAAATTGATGACGACCCTAATTGTCATCCAGCAATGGTTGGAAGCTGATGTTCTGATTACTCTAGGGAAGTTGTGCCCCATAGAACTGTGGATCCAGGAGGAACTTCCCATAGCCTTTCCTGCTGTCAGCCACCCCTCAGTCACGTCCATCACTGTCTTCACAGGCAACTATTTGGTGGCTGGTGTCTATTAGTTATTTTTTTAGATTGTCATTTAAACTCCCTCTCCAATGTCCTTGTCTGTGTCCCCTAAATTCATCACATCTTTTCATTATTTCCATGTCTGTGTACCTTGCTATCACAAAGCAAGAGCTCAGTTTGATGCATTTGTAAAAAGATGTTCAAGGAAAGACACATATCCAGTGTTCAGAAGATGAGTAGTTTGAGCAAGGCTCAGCAGGAACTGTGAAGGTTGTGGACCAGGGGATATGTTCTAAAGGCTCTACAAGGCTTTACCTCATAAGACTGACTGAAGAGCTGACAGAGGCCAGAAGGGTTACAGCAAATCTGTTTTCAAGCTTGGGATTTTATAGAAAGCTTATTTAGAATGATTTTAGCCATGTTTGATAGTCTGTGTAAGGAGTAGTACATATTTTAAGAGATATTTGGGGGCAGGGATACAGCTGAGAGGTAGAGCAGTCGCTGGTATTGCCTGAGGCCTTGGGTTCTCTCCATCAACAACATTTAACGTTTAGATTATAGTTGTTTAGGGTAGGATGCAGCACAGCACTGGAGACTGCATCTAGCCCACAGAGAACAAGAGGAAAAATAAAAACTGCTGCTAGCTTGTTGAAGCGGGCTTTCTCGGTCCCGGGCGGCCAGAGGCCCAGACTCACAGGCCTGCCGTGCCGCCGCCGCTCAGGCCCCCAGAAATGACTCAGACGCTTATATTAACTTCATGCTGTTTGGTCTATGGCTCAGGCACATTGCTAGCTAGCTCTTACATCTTAACTCAACCCATTTCTATTAATCTGTCTGCCATGTGGCCCGTGGCTCACCTGTGTTCCTTACATGTTGCTCCTTGGATGGCTGGTTCGATCTGCTTGACTCCGCCCTGCTTTTTCTACCTATGCTCTTATTTCTCCTCCTACTTTTTCTATGGTGCCTGTCATGGCCCAAAACAGCTCTTTTATTTAAAGATTGAGATTCACAGCATACAGAAAGATATTCTCACATCACTACCTCAGCAGTCTTTTGAAAGAAAAAGAAATGTTAGGAAGAGTCTGATAGCAAATTTTTCTCAGTGGAACATTATATATATAGTAAATATTGGTTTTGAATTAGTGTATCTTTCACTTGAAATTATAAATGATACTTAGGTTTGGCATGATGGTACATGCCTTTACTCCCATAGACACTGCCTGAAAATCTTGGCTAATCAGAACTACCTGCATCCTGGGCAAAGACTGACCTACACAGAAACAAGTGGGTGCATAGTTTTAACCTCCTAGCAGAATATGTAACTTGGAATCATAGACACTCACTCTGCAGATACTTTTTAGTCTTTCTGGGATGGCTTGTTCACTGGTGGATTGGTTATTGAATGGTAGGCCTGGGTGTTCTCAGCTCTGCACTCTTATTTCTGCTGAGAGAAATCCAGCCCTATTGTCTGATTGGTTTTTGTGTTGGGGGTTTGGAGGCCAGAGGAGGATGTGTGTCTTTTCACCTTACTGCCTGAGACAGGGAGCATCAGAACCAGAAGCTCCATATGTACTCTACCACCCACCTCAGCTCTCTAGTGTGGGCTACAGGCACACACAGCCATTTCAGCTCTTTATGTAAGTGTTGAAGGTTTAAATTCAGGTACTCATGCTTGTTCATCTTGTGTTCCTGTCCACTGAGCCATCTACCCAGCCTGCCCTATTCTGTCTCTTCTCCGTAACAAGTGCTAGGTATGTTTTTAAGGGTTCAGACACATGCTGACTGTTCAGTTATCCACTACTGCTTAACCAAAATTACCCAAAAGACTTGGTGGTTACCAACAACCAACACTTACTATTCTAGATTTTAGCCTTGTACATGCTAGTAATTGCTCTCAGTGAGCAAGAACCACAAACCTTGGTAGTTCAGTGTCAGTCAGGTAGCCTTGAACCCAAGATCCCCTACATTCCCTGGGGTTACAGGCATGTATCACCACACCTGTAAAAAGTCTATTTTTTCAGACTTATGGGTCAGGAATCTGACTTCTTGATCTAGCTGCCTTTGGCATAAGGTTCTTGTGGTGGAGTTGCTTTATGTAGTCCTCAGCTAAAGGCTCTGCTAGATTGGGGAGTATGATCTACTCTGTGTCTGTAGGGTGGCTTATTTGAGCACTGGGCTCTTTCACGGGCAGGAAACAGGAGCAAGACTAGAACATGGCTTGCTGTCAGCTGTCTAATCCTCTGTGCTGGCCGCTGGCAGCCCACAGTCCAGGGGAAGAGGAACCGCTCAGGCCTGAATAGATGAGTGGAAGCTGTCTTGGAGCCTGCTGCTCAGACACTAGCGATGGTTACCAAGTTAGACAACGTTAGGATGCTAAGGGGGAAAATAAAACCAACCATGAATTCTCATAGTAAAGTGATTCAGTTTTAAAATCTTTCCCTCATCCTCCTTTAGTAATCCATACTCACCAGATGTTTCTGTTTTTCAATCTTTCTCTTTAGGGAAAGAATGCATTTTTCAAAGACTTAACTTCAATTCAATTATTGCCTAGTGGGGAAATGGATCCAAATTTTATTTCTGTAAGACAACAGGTAAGTTAGCTACTAGATTGTGTACTTGCTTCTTAGGAGGAAATAACAAGAAATATAGTTCTCTTTTAAAAAGATGGACAGTTCTTCAAGTTATTCCTACAAGCTAGTTTCTCTGGTGTATGCTCCTTTCTTGGTATCAAAACAACTTTAGAGCTAGTGGGATGGCCTAGCAGGTGAAGACACTTAGTAACTTTAGTAAGACCTCTAGGACCCTCATAGCAGAGAAGACTGCCACATTAATACTGTGGTGTGTATACACACGTGTTTGTATATGCAAGCACACACACAAATTTTAAGACCAGGTGGTAGTGGTGCACACCTTCAATCCCAGCACTCAAGAGGCAGAGGCAGGCAGATCTCTGTGAGTTTGAGGCCAGCCTGGTCTACAGAGTGAGTTCCAAGACAGCTAAGGACAAAGAAACCTTATCTCAAAAAGCCAGATAAGGCCTGGAGAAATGGCACTGGCTGCTCCCCTAGAGGTCCTGAGTTCAGTTCCCAGCACCCACATGCTGGCTCACAGCCATCCATAAAGAGATCTGGTGCCTTCTGGCCTGCAGACATACATGCAGGCAGAACACTAAGTACATAATAATTTTTTAAAAATTAAATTTAAAAAATACAAGTAATTGTAATGGAATCTGTGGCTAACACAAAGTTGACTTGAGCGTTTTCAGTATTTTAGTGCTGTGTGTATGGGGTGGCCTTGTCTATTCTATCGCTTGGGTACGGGGAGAAGAACCTGGGCAGGTAGTTTCTGCACCTGAGATGGATCTCAGCTCACACAGCAAGCACTGGGCCACTTTTAAGTGAAAAGTACTGACAAGGCAGTGCTGTGCCTTCCTGTCTTCAAGTTCTTACTGAAAGTTGTCAGTGCAGCTGTCCAGGCTCAGCATTCTGTCACCAAGGACAAAGATCCCTCCAAAGAGGCAGTGACCACCCACTGGAAAGACCACAACTGGCCAGTTCTGGCTGTGGATTTAGCTCATCACCTTCAAGTGAGTGAAGATGTCATTCAAAGGCATTATGTGGGAGAGCTGTACAACTATGGAGCCGACCTCCTAGGAGAGGAGGTAAGAAATGACCCATGACATCATTCTTGGGGCTCAAGCTATAAGACAGCTGGAGGAGGCAGTAAATGAATATTAAGATTTGGATATAGTGTGCATGCCCTTGGGATGTGGAGGCAGGAGGATAAGCATTTTAAGGTCATCTTCATCCACATGGACCAGTTTGGACTACATGAGACCCAGTCTGAGAAAACAGAAGAATAGAAAATTGTAGCCAGAGTTGTGCCTTGGTTCATATTGGGGTAAGACAGTAAGATTGGTACAGTTTCCTGTGGGACTGGAGGAGCAAAAAGCATGGACAGTTCTGTGCCAAGATACAAAAGTTGAGTAGAGCCAGAGGATAAGTAGGAACCTTACTGGGTAGAAGAAAGAGACAGCTGAACTGACCTCTCAAGGAGAGGAAGCAGCTAACCACTCAGAGATGAGGGAACAGCATCTCAACAGAAAAACAATGAGTATAGAGGTCCCAAAATGGGGAACACCTTGGCAAGGTCCAAGGCTAGAAAGCCAGTAAGGCTGTCAGAGCTTGTCAGCAATGAGTTAGAAGTGGGTAGGCATCCATTCAGTGGTAGCCACTGGAGGATGACAGCATCTAACAGCACCCCTCTTAACTAAAGATAAAGTATACTGTCAGTATACTAAGTTAAAACTTTGGTAACAAACAAATAGCCCATGAGAAAGACGTGGGTTTAAATCCTAGGTTGGATTTCACTTCTCATTTGTCAATACACATGGTCATTTTGAGAGCTGAAGTAGAGTCTCCTCATTGACAGCCCTCAGGGGGCAGGATAAGTAGCTCTTGCTGTATATTTCTCCATGTTCATCCTCAGGCCATTCTGCAAGTTCATGACAAAGAAGTTCTGGCTTCTCAGCTGCTGGTTCTGACTGGGCAAAGGTTGGCTCATGCACTTTTCCACACCCAGTCAAAAGAAGGCATGGAGCTGCTGGCCAGACTCCCTCCCACACTTTGCACCTGGTTGAAAGCAATGGTGAGTGTGCTGGCCTCACAAGTGAGGAATTTCTTCACCCCAAAGCAATGTTTTTATTGGGAGAACTGCCACATTCAAGCTCCAGGCAGTAACAATTACTGTTTGGCTGCATGAAACTAAAGGGCTTTTGTGTCCTATTTGCAGAACCCCCAGGATCTCCAAAACACTGATGTGCCGATTGCAACAACAGCTAAGCTGGTGCATAAAGTAATTGAGCTCCTGCCAGAGAAGCATGGGCAGTACAGCCTCGCTTTGCACCTCATCGAAGCTGTGGAAGCCATGGCTACGTTATGACAGCAGTCTAAAGTCCTGTGACCACACGGACCACTGCATGGCATCCTACACAGCAAGACCTGGAACTTTTTGGAGGGGTGGGGTTTTTTCTATAATAAATAAATATATTACTTTTAAAAAGTGAAATCCTGGCTAAATTCTACTTCTTCAGTTGAGACTGAAGATAAACTACATTAACTGTGCTATAATTAATACAGATGCTTTACTGTTATTTTTTCATTCAAATAAGCAGCTTTATTGTTAAACTTTGGTATTGTAACTGGTTATAATTTTCAGATTTCATTCTTACCATAGTAATCTAATTCATATCCAAATGACTTCTGTGGGGATTGTGTTCATATAGCTTCCATCAGCACACTAGATAGAGCCCACATCCCTTTAGAACATGCAGAGATGTCATTATGTTTGGCCCTGCAACAGGATGCCACCTGGCAGGGAGCTCTGTCCAGGGTGCTGACTTCTGCCATCAGAGGAGAAATGGCTTTGGGATCATCAGAAGGGACCTGGAGAAAGACCCTGAGCCTGCTATACTTGCCAGAATTGGAAACCAAGAGATGTGAACAATGCATCAATATCAGTTATAATGTAAATTAAGACTTATTCTTTATTTTGTCAAATTCCAAAATTGTATCCACATGAAGTAATTGTAAAAAAATGTATTATCTTGTAAGACTTATGTAAAAAAAAAAAAAAAAAAAAAAAAAAAAAAAAAAAAAAAAAAAAAAAAAAGCAAAGATTTTAAAATATTTAAAGTCCAATTTATTTTTTCTTCCAAGTGTTCAAAACCTTTCTGCTTCTGGGACTTGGTCATGGTGCCTACCTGAGGAGCAGGGCAGAGAACACACTTTGTGCTGTGACAGCCTTAGCAAACCTACCTCACAGCTGTGTGGAGAGGATTAAACTGCAACCAGTTCTGTAGCCTGTAGTGCCTAGTGCAGGCCAAGTGCTGAACAGGTAGGAGTCAGACCAACTGTCTGGCAACTGTGCTTTGGCTCTGCAGATCAGCAAGCACTTACTGTAGTTTAACATTCTCTGGAATGTAGCCATACAGTGCAATTAGTGATGTCTGCTGGGATCACAGTTGTTCATAGTAATCATTCTAATAGAAGCCGACCACCATTGTGAAGGTTGAGAGTATTCTTCAGGGACACCCAGTAAAAGTCTGAACCTGCGCACACAAATGTGTGCTTCCCATTAAAATTTTATCTAAGATTGTGACTGGCTAAAACTAACACAGTTAACTCAGATTTCACACCTTCATAGAGAAATGTTTCAAGTGCTGCTCAGGTTGCTGGGAGGAGCAGCTAGCCACGTGCTGTAGCCTCTGTAAGCACTGCCTGACATAAACACCCCCTTTTACATGGTCCTAAGAGGCCTCTCTCCCCGTGTCCTGCAGGACTCTAGAAGGAGGAATGGGCACTGCTAATGATGACTGTCTTTTTACTCTAATCCTATTGCTTGTTTTGGGAGGGGGTGACTTGTACTTTCTGAGAATAAAACTGGCTAAATTTACTCTGGTAGGTCACATAAGAGACCCAGGACACAAACTGTTAAGTCTCTAAGTTAGATTTGTCATCCAAAAATGTAATATACATAGAATTTAAAAACTAAATTGAGTTTGTTTAATAAAAGCAGTAAAATATTCTACTACTTTACTAAGGGCTTCTAAAATAGATCTGATAAAGGAAAGTTAATTTATGCAACCATTCACTAAAAACAAAGTGCCACTAGTAAAGGAATTAGTCTCTAACACAGGGCTGGTGTCCCTATGAAAAGGGCATGGCACCTGCCCTTAACCTGTAGTTTTCTTAGACACCCCCATCTCTTCCTTACAATTATTTTGTATTTTTACCTTGTTAATGAAAGTGTTCAGAGAATCCTAACTTCTTTACCCAGGTTGTGTTTAGATGCAGAAGTGGAGGGCCAGGATAAATGTAGCTACAGCAGTATACAGCACCAGGCTTCCCAATGCTTCCCACTTTAGCAGAGAGACAGAAAAGAGCTTCACCTTGTTAGAAAAATTCATCTAAGGTCAGTGTGAAGCCTGCTGCATTTAAATAGCTTTTAAAAATATGATTACTTGTGATTTAAAATCCTAGAAAACTAAGATTTCAATAAGCTTTCATTGATTATAGCGTTTACTTCCAAGTTGCTATGTCCATTTCATGAAGAAACAAGTATTCTCACAGTCACTGAAACAGTGAGAGCTCTCTCATCTCAAAGGGATGGGTTTGCTAGACAGCTAGAGTCTGCTTAGTAGATTAGCCATCCTTGGGAGATCAATCCAGTATTGGTATTGGATTGCTTACAAATTGTTCTACTATTTATCTGTCAATGTATTGTAAGTAGTGAATTCTGTATATACCATTATTTTCTGTCTGTTCATTATTGTGAACTTATGTATATTAGTAAAATAAATTTTCAGCCTTCATGTTATTTCCTTGACATCCATATATCTAAGACAAAGAGATTTCTCCCTTCTCGAACAGTATGTTTGGTGATGTTCTTTATAGTAAATTCCAAAATCCTGCTGCCTTAGAAACGTGATGTTTGCTAGTTGGAAAAATGAACAGACCCCCCTCATCTTGTGTAGGCAGGCATACAACTCTTCCCTCTCCTGCAAAAGTACACGTTCTTCATTATCCATAACTTGTACATCATCATCAGTCAGGAGTTTCCCAGAATACCTTTATTTTCAGACATCATATAACTTAAATACTGAGTCAAAAAAGTTTCAGCAAAATATAAAACATTCTGTTTGGCCACATTGAAAGTAACCATATTCAGTGCTTGACTCTCAAGTCCATTGTGAGTGTGTGTGCGCCTGCCCTATATACATGTATATCTGCATATATGTACTTTTATGTATGTGTGTATGCATATATATGCACACTCATATATATAAATCTTTCTGTAGTTATAGGAAATACGTTCCATGTTCTCATTTTCACCCCTATCTTTCTCTTTTACCACTTACGGTTCCACTCCTTACCTAAACCTTGGACTTCTAGGGCTCTAATAATTCACCCCAGTCAGCACTAAGGTGGGTTCTTGCTCAAAGCTGTGAACATCAGAATGCTATTTTGCACCAATGACCTCTGCACACCGAGGACAGAGTGTATCCGCAGTCTGGGCAGTATGTTTCCAACATCGAGGGCACTTTTCTCTGGCAGTTGGTACAACAATGACTTTATATGAAGACTCCTCACGAATGTCGCCACCTTGAAAAGAATACACAGAGCATCTCTACAGTCATTCCTTGGTGCTTCCTGAGGCTCTCCTTCCTCCCACTTCTCTAACATGGCCCAGGTTTTGCCCCATATCATAAAGTGATAATAAAACAGACTCAAACACCTTGACTACTAAAGAGCAGATGACTCAGACCAATTGCTTCCCACACAAGTCCGTGCCCTGCAATACTGAGAGCTGGCCCCGTCACTCTCTACCCAGGTGCACCCCTGACTCAGTTTCTTTGTTATTTTAAAGACAGGTTTCTCTATGTAGTCTTGTCCTCACAAAGTGAGGTCTCCTCAGTACTGTCACATAATGCTGAGTTATAGAGACAGTGGCAATGTCACTAAAAACGTGTTATAAAAAGGGAACCACAACTTTGTACCATCCTGGCTAATGAGCAAGGTGGCAAGGCTCTACAGGCGGTGCACAAAGTTCTGTGATAAAACTCCAGTAAATTTTAGGGACCCTTCCTAAGAAAGGCTGGACAAAACTACGTGGAAGAATGGGTAGGTTGGGACAGAACACAAGAAGGAAG
Source organism: Phyllotis vaccarum (assembly GCA_033318265.1). Classification (NCBI taxonomy): domain Eukaryota; kingdom Metazoa; phylum Chordata; class Mammalia; order Rodentia; family Cricetidae; genus Phyllotis; species Phyllotis vaccarum. Next base: position 9,938,239 of record JARWLC010000017.1, on the reverse strand, counting down.
AAGACTCACAGAGATACTTACTCTGCCTTGCCTTCTGCCCCCAGAGCAGGCTGAGCTCGCAGCTGTGTACAAGTCACAGACCGTCCCTACAGTAACCTAGTCCCCTGGAAAGCTGGGGATGACCCACTCACTGCTCTCACCCTCTAGATTGATGAGGAATGTCCCCGTGAGCTCAATTCCGTCTGCAGTTCTCTCCCGTGGCTCCTGAGCCAGCAGTGTCGTCTGGGAGGCCATCATTAGCTCATTCAGCTGAGATGTGCTAGAGCTCTCCTCAGCTTGCAGCATCTGGAATACATGTGTAAGTTACCATTCAATTAAAATTTGACCATCAATTTAAGTATTTACTGGAGTACAAACTGCTTCACTTTGAAAACTATGGTTCCCCTCAAGCCCCAATATATATACTATTTATTACACTTATTTTGCAACGAATAAGAGGTTAAGTAATACTTGTCTGTCAAGCCAAAATTCTGGCAACTCTTTAAGAGGCTCCTCCCTCATCAGGCTTCTTCACTACTAGGGGTTAAGATACTGATAATGAAGATTTCACTGGTAGACAGTGACTAGGCTAACTAATAAGCACTTCTGAGATTTTCCTTTTGTAATTTTGATCTTCAAGCAGAGTTTATGAATTATTTTATAAATATTCCTTTAAAAAATGAAAGCACATGACTCAGATTAATGTGGTGTGCATGAGCATGTATGGGTAGAGAGGGGTGGAGGAAGAAGCCAGAACTAGGCAGCGTGGCATACCACAAATGGGCCATTGCCGACAATGTCACATACTCTAGTGACTTCAAGTCTCAACTCTTTAAATGTCTAAATTGAGTTTATCCATCAAATGATGGTTCTTTTTATTTTCAAAACATAAGGTATTAAGTGCATGAGTGTTTATTGTGTGTATGGATATGTATTACACGCAGATCTAGGGCAAGAGGCCAGAAGAGGGTGTTGGATCCACTGGAACTGTAGTGACAGGTGGTGTGGGCCACTAGGTGGGTGCTGGGAACTGAACTCAGGTCTCCCACCACTGGATTATCAAGGGCTCTTAACTGCTGAGCCCCAAGCTGATACAAATAAAACTTACGGACAGTTTTCTTCTTAAGCATTTAAACTAGACATAAGGCTGCCCCACTTCTCGGCCAGACCAGGCCCTATAGGCCAAGAAGGAAACTCTGATGGGACTTGTGGAGATTAAAACATGATGAAAGTCTGGAGAAATGTGTGATTTGCCGTCTCTAGTTCTTATGAAATTAGAGAACTCATCATTGGTTGTTTTTGGTTTTGGAGACAGGATTTCTCTGTGTAGCCCTGGCTGTCCCAGAGCTCACTCTGTAAACCAAAATAGCTTCAAACTCACAGAGAACACCTGCCTCTGCCTCCTGAGTGCTGGGATTAAAGGTGTGCACCACTGCTCCTTGAGAACTAATTTTTAGAATGTGATCCAGATGGACAGACTCAGGCCTCTAGGATAAGTTTTATGTAATCTGACACTACTGAGCATGTCTGACACTGACCTACACAGCCCCTCATGTGTTGCTAGTTCAGAGCAGGGAACAATCAGTGACAGGTTCAGTGTTACAAGATTGAAACCTAGTTTCTAAATTAATACAAGGTCTTAAAGAGACGAGGTAAAGCTTCGATGCTCCCACCATTTCAGAAGGTAGTGATGTGAAATGACTACACCTATCAGCATACCTCCATGATCTCAAACAGCAGCCCCGGCTCAATCACAATGATAAGCTCATACTCAGCAGCGTTTCTGCCGGGGATACTGCCAAGAAAGGAATCTCGCATGGCACAGGCACTCTCCACTGCCTCCTCCAGTCCTGGCTTCTTCCAGATAGAGCTTGTATTAATCCAGCCAGTTCGAAAAACACTCTTGGGTTCTTAAAAAAAAGGGGGTCGGGGGGACGGAGTTAGACAACATATAAGCTTTAACCACTGGAGACTTAACCATACACGAGACAAGGGATGTTACAAAGGATATGAAGTTCAGTGACCAAGTGCGCTGTTCACAGGATCCACAAGTAATGGGTTCACACTATCAACACATCAACTTAAAAGTCTCAAAAAACAAACAAACAACCAAAGAAGTATGAACGGTTGTTCCTGATGACTATGAGGTTATGAGTGACCACCTGACACCCATAAGTTCTAATGTTCTATGGCAATAAATCAGGAAAGAAAATACTAACATCAAAGTATTCATTAAAAAGCATTGTATTTTGCTTGACTACAGCTTAAAATACAGCTGGGCAGGGGTGGCTCACACCTTTAATGCCAGAGGCAGGTGATCTCTGAGTTCACGGCCTAGTCTACAAAGTGAGATCCAGGACAGCCAGGGCTACATAGTGAGGCTCTGTCTCAAAAATCAAACAAAAGGAAATTATACACATATTTAAGCAAAAGTGATTTCTCAATATTGCCAAGTGCTTAATATATCTCAGAAGGCCCAGAGCCAGCTATGACTCCTGTGAGAAGGCCCAGAGCAGACCACACCTCATCAGTGACACTCAAGTGCACTGTATGAGCATATAAAGCCCAGTCCCGTGCAGAGAACAGCCATCCTTACCTTTGACATAGGGAATGTGCTGGAACACCTCTTCTGCCAAGTGAGGAAGGATCGGGGCAAAAGAACGCACCAGCACATCCAAAATTTCTGCCAATGCAGTCTGACAGGAGCGCCGTTTGGGATCCTTCTCGCTTTCACAGTAGAGCCTGGAAGAACAGCTTGCTCACTGGCTGACATACTGCCCTGCCAGGGCACATCCAGCCCTGACACTCCATCTACTTCACAATGGGTTTGGACAACTTACCTCCTATCCTATGTTACTCTCGAGGTGAATCTGTTTTCTCAGCTTTGGTCAACTTTGACCTTAAGGTGGATGGCAGTCTAGAACACTGTCTTTGCACAAAACCAGTAAAGTAACTGACAAGTAAATGACTCCCTTCCCCAATGGTGCCATCAGGGTTTTCAGGGAAAGACTGTGAGCTGTAAGCCTATGCCAAAGCTGCCGAGGTGTTGTGTGACAGGCTGGAGTTGATAGCTCAGGCCAGTCACCAAGGCCGCCCCTTCACCTGCTTATGGGAGCACTGGGAGAGGCAGCGTTATGACGGAACTAACTGCCTGTCTCAGGGACAGTGTGGTGTCCATCTAGCAGCAGCTGTGAGTCGCTGTGAACAGGAACGGAGCACACGAGCTGCAGCAGGCTTGATAGAGGCTTTCACTGTGTACCCTAGGTAGACTGGAGTGGATCTCTCTCTGGAGACTAGGCTGGTCTTGAACTCAGGGATCTTCCTGCCTCTGCCACCTGAGAGCTGGGAGCTGGGACTAGATGGATGGGTATTACTCTCCTAATTTTTCACACACACTGAGATTACACTCTAAGTAGTCCCAAACTTGAAGCTAGTAAGTGACAGGACACAAGTCCTGGACATAATCACTGCTCAGCTGCCCAGCATGGCTGCTGCATTCTCCATGCCACTGAGGACTGTGCTGAGTGAGTCACACTTACCTGTCCTTGACTACACTGAAGTAGAAGCTGGAGAGTTCTCTGGTGTAGAATGCTTTTAACAGCCTGATAACTTTCCCAAAATCATACTGTTTGTATGAGTCAGTAATCTAGAGAACAAAGACAGGATAAATTCAGAAGCTGGGGTGAGTGGTGAAAGCAGAAGCATCATCACATCATCACAAGTGACGCAAGTTCCTTTCACTAACATCTCAGGGGAGATGGCTCAGCTGCCATGCTTGCTGAGAGGCAGGAGCAGCAGAGTATGGATGCCCAGAATTCACCTAAGTGCTGGGCAGGCATAGTGGCCCCTGGCAATGCCTGTGATTCCAGCCTCAAAGTGGAGTCAGAACCCCTGAAGCACACTGGCTACAAACTAGCATAGGGTGAGCTCTGTATTTTCCTTTCCTTTATAAAATTTCCCCTTGAAATTTTAAATGCTGTTTATTGGTTCACTTTCTGGTTATTTTTACAAATTTGCTATTACATTTATTTGGGGAACGGGGCAAGTATGTATGAGTTAGATCACATGTGGAGGTCAGAGGACAATCTGCAGTTGGTTCTCCCCCATTGTGAGTCCAGGGATTAAGCTCAGGTAGCAAGTTCTCAGGTACACCGTGCAAGAAGTACAGGGCCATGGAGGCTTGCACTAAGGCTCTGACAGCCACTGAGGCCAGGCAATGTATGACTGGTCAGGTTCCCTAAGGAAGCCCTTAGAGGCACAGCATAGAAGAGAGGGGACTCAGGAGACAGAGGTCGTCTGTGCAGGTCTACTCCTTGACAGTCGGGTGTGATGGGAAGCCTGGCCTGTGGTAGTCCTGCAGTCTGCAGAGGCCAGGGAAGAAACGATGAGATGGCTCAGCAGGTACAGGAGCCTGCTGTTAAGGCTGGGGTCTAAGCAGGCCTCTGGGACCCACAAGGTGGAAGGAGAGAACCAACTCCCAGAAGTTAGCCTCTAATCTCCACACACGAATTCTGGTGCACACACACTAATTAAATGTAAAAAATAAAATAAAAATTGATAATTCAGCAAAGATGAAACAGCTTCATTCATCCCAGAGTTACTTTGAACTGTGGAGCACAGCGATATGCTTTCCTGAGTGCACTAGGTGTGACTTCTAGCGAGGTCCATCAATAAAAGTTACAGGAAAAGTGCTGATGTTGCCATTTGCCAAAGCCTGCTGCTGTATACTGACCTTTGTCGCAAAATCCTGAATTAAGTGCAGCATATACTGGTCTATGACATACATATTTTTGACAGGAACAGAATCGGTCTCTGGGTTAAAATCAGCCACATTTCCCAAGAGAAAACGGAGTGTGTTTCTAAGCTATTCACAGTAAGAGAAAGTACACAGTTAAAGACAAATCATGAGATTTTCAATTCGCCAAAGTTACTTTATAACTGTTAATTATTACCAAGTTCTGTTGTTTTCTTTTAGCTTTTTCTGTTACTTTTTTTTTTTCAGTCAGGGTTTCTCTGTGTAGCACTGCCTGTCTGGAAACTAGCTCTGTAAACCTGGCTGGCCTCAAACTCACAGAGATTCCCTGCCTCTGCCTCCCAAGTGCTGACTGAGATTAAAGGCATGTGTCACTACTACCGGGCTCAAGTTCATTTATTATTCCTAAATGAGACTGCAGAGGCACAAATGAACCCTCATTCTAACACCCAGTCTTATAAAGAAACAGCCACTGGCTGAGTTTGTCATTAACTCTCCTCAGGATAAACCACCCTTCCATAGCTTGGTTTGCTCATGTGTTTATTCACAGGCGGCTATATGCTATACAGTCTACACAGTAATCCCACTTAAAGATGCGTACATTTCTTAGTGTTACTATCTTCCAACAAATTAACAGGGGTTATTTAAAAATGGACACATGTAGCTTGTTCTCATGCATGACTCACAAACTTCCAACAAGAAGTCTGACCTTGTTGATGTCATCTCTAGCGGCACTCAGTGCAGAGGGGCCAATGGTCACTTCAGAGAAGACGTTGGATTCGGCTATCCACCAGCGCAGGGCATCAGCTCCATAGGGAGGCTCTTTCTTCTGATCCTTTTCATTGAAAAGCAACATGTAAGAGGCTCCTCCCTCATCAGGCTTCTTCACTACTAGGGGTTAAGATACTGATAATGAAGACCTGCTCTCAGTGCGGCGCACTGGCAGCAATCTGAATAACAGCCTTTCCGTGGTGGACAGTGACTAGGCTAGCTAATAAGCACTTCTGAGATTTTTCCTTTGTAATTTTTATCTTCAAGAGGAGTTTGTGAATTAATATATACATTTAGTTAGAGATAAATAATCCAAGCAGAGATAAAGATGGAGAAGGGCCGAATCAAGGAGAAACATACACAATCCAGCCCAACAAAGCAAGATGTAATGGGACACAGGTAAAGCCACAGAGCCATGTGCTAACACATAGTTAATAAAAGTGGGTTATGTTAAGAAGATGGGCCAAACAGTTTGTAATTTATATAAGCCTTTGTTGATTATTTAGGACTAAGGCCACAGAACTACAGATGGGAAAGATTCCCCTGGACCCAGGCCTTGACAGGTCAGCAAACTTTTGACTACACAAAGACACCACAAAGCGGGCTCAATAAGTGAGTGGGATAGTCCTGTCCCAGACACAGATGGTCCTGTCCCAGACACAGATGGGAGAGCCCAGGCTTGTCCCAGTGTCCAAGATATCTGGGTCAGACACACAGCAGCTGCAGGATGGCCTAGAGGTGCAAAGTACAGGACTGTATTCCTCTTCCTTACCTCCTAGCAACCCAGTGACCACAAGAGGTTTAAGGGGCAAGACAACACACCGCAGATTTCTCTTGTGAAAGCAATTTTAACCTGCCCCCCAAATTATGAGCAACCAGCCGGGAAGTGGTGGCATATGCCTTTAATCAATTCCAGCATTTGGGAGGCAGAGTCAGGTGGATCTCTGTTAATCCAAGGCCAGCCTGGTCTACAAAGTGAGTTCTAGGACAGGCTCCAAAATTACACAGAGAAACTCTGTCTTGATTCCCCTCCCCCAAAGAAAATTAGCAACCCCAGATCTGATGGACATTCTTACTTTAAAGTATATACATCCTAAAAATATAATAATGTGCACTCAGAATTTGCAATCTTTTGTTTTTGCCCAAGTTTCCACTTAATTATAAAACTGTAGTTCATGCAATAAAACCTGACATCTTGAGGCCTCTAAAATCACACAAGCTTAAGTTTAAAACATTATAGTGAGCCATCTGTTATTCTTGGCCCAGATTGGCCCTGAATTTCTGGGCTCAAGGAAGCCTCCCTCATGTCTCTGCCTCCTCCCGAGTAGCTAATGCCACCATCCCTGACATATCCTGTCTCTATCAGAGACACTTCTAGTCTTGTGTTTGTTCCACCAAGTAACTGACAACTTACTAATTGCTAATGTAACAAAATAAAAATGAGTTTCAGTCAGACACCTACTTTTCCTCCATGGATGACAGTATCAGGACTAATGACATTCCCAAGGGACTTGGACATCTTTTCTCCTTTTTCTCCGAGTGTAAATCCATGAACCATCACTGTCCTAAGAAAGACAGTGACTTCAGCATGAGGGATCATTTTAATCATTAGATTCATCTAGACAAGCTGTGGTCGAAGGCTTCTCAGCAGTCATGTGTCAGGGCTCTAACACAGGGAATCCTCCACTCAAACATCAAAAGAGGTGTTCTGTTTTCTGGGACATTCCCAGCCTCTGATGGACAAAAGCAGTGCACACCACCTCCTTAAAACTAACTTCAATAAGACAACTTTAGAAAAACAGTACTTCCTTCTCTGGTTTTTCAAAGAACACAGAAATGGTCAGGAGCTAACTGTCTGAGGGTGGGTTATGAGTGTAGCAGAGCAAACCCTTAGCTACTGTCTAACAGTCTTCCTGAGTGAACTCGCTACACGTGACTCAGGGAGCAGCCGTGCTCTCCCCTCTAGCCCCATCAGTCCCTGAGTCACTGCTCAGGCTGCCCTCACTAGCTCACACTGTCCTTCGCTGTACTCCTGATCTTTGCACACTCCAGACACTGCTCTTCAATCTGCCCAGCTACTCCACTCCATGCCATCTCATCTTCCAGGAGGTGCAACTTGTTCCAGAGTGACAGGCGCTTCACACTGCTGTGTCTCCCCGTTCTTCTCTTCTTGTGTTGATTGTTTGCTTTTTGTTCTTTCGGGACAGCCTGCACACAGCCCAGGCTGACCTTGACCCATCTCTTCTTCCACAGTGCTTGGATTACAGCTTGTGCTACCATGACTATACAAACTGTACCTAACACAGAGGTGAACTCAGCGCTGTTCAGCCTTTCTGTACTTCCTCTGGACAACGCTGACTCGGTGACTGCCCTATCCCAGGAAGAGCAGTGGTCTAGCTTGCCAATGGCCTCTGCATCTATGCCTCCAGCCTGTGTGGCTCCAGCCAGGCAGGCACTCAGAGGACCATTACAGCAGGTTCACTTTGCGTGAAATGAGCACTTACTTGAAAGGTGCCTTTCCCCTTGTGGCCACGCTTGTTAGTAAGGAAGACTGGAACCAGCCCCCGAGTTGGTCCTTCCCCTCAAGGTACAAGTCTGCCCTCCGCTCAGTGCCTGCAATGTATTAATACAACAAAATGAAGTTAATTAGAACAAGAGGGTTAAGGTAATCAAAGGGACCACGCTCAGCCACAGCCATGGTCTGCCACAGTCAAGCCCACATGATCACAGACATCCATACACTGGAGGCTGGTGGTAGCTGTGGCTGAACTTGCCTAGCGTTCATGGAAGTCACGTAATGGGCAAGTGTGAATAACAGCTTACATGTGCAGTTTATGCACACAAGGCGCAGCAAGACGCTCTCCTTTACTATGCCTGGTCACCAAAACCACGTCCAACACTAAGAGCAACACGGAGTCAGCGGCTCCCATGGAGGCCAGCAGTGACTGAGTGCTGTGTCCTCACCACAGGAACCTTTGCACTAGAACTGAGAATGAGGAGGCTGTCCCAGATGTGCAACAGGAAATGCTTTCTCCTACTCTTAAGCTACCACAGTAGTGCTGCCCACCTACATGGTCTACAAATATATAAGGACAAAACACTGACCCCGGCGATAAGGCCTCAACTGTGTGTAGGGAATATGATTTAAAAAAAAAAAAACACCAAAAATATACATAAAAATATTTAAACTAACATTGAGTTAGCCAGCATACGTCTTAGCGAATAACCATGAATTTATTATAAACATTTGACATTCAAACTGTCTAAGCTAAAAGATCTGAATGAAGAATTCGCATTTACCTGCTAGAACCCAATACCATACTCCCCACAGTAAAACCTGGGATCACACACTTATTCCACATGAAACCTGAAGATAACTCTTTCTAGTCACTTAATGATCAGCTACATAGAAGGGCTGCTGTGGTGATATATTGTATATTTAATAAAAATAGTCTGGAATATCAGAAGACAGACTCACCCTTAGCCAAGCCATGAAGGTCAGGGAGTGGTGACCCATGCCTTTAATCACTTGGGACTTCAAGGCCTAAAAGCCAGACAGTGGTGGCACATGCCTGGTCCCAACACTCAGGAGACAGAGGCAGGAGTATCTCTGTGAGTTCAAGGCCAGCCTGGTCTACAAAGCAAATTCCAGGACAGACAGGACTGTTACACAGAAAACTCTGTCTCGAAAAAACAGAACAAAACAAAGCCAAAAAGGCTGAAGAGTAGTTCTGTCCTCTGATATTCAAAACTATTTTTATTAGATAGTTTACAATCTATCACCACAAGCTGCTCTCCCTAGTCCCTTGCTCTAGAAAGCCCGTTGTTACAGCTGGCTTGGTGGGATGTGAGGGACGGAGTCCTCTCTGACTCTAAGCTCCCTGTTCTGACAATTTTTCTTCATGTGTCTAACCCTTGGGATTCTCCTGGACTTTTCTTCTAACACATCTGCCTCCTTCTGCTCCCTTCCGACTCTTGACCACACTCTCTCCTTTCTCTTCAGCCAAACAGTTAGAACTGTACCTAACAGGAAGTATGGAATGTCTGCAGAGCTGGGATAGTTAGGAGGCACCAAGGGCAGTAGACCGGAACTGCAGAAGTCCACATATGCACTCTGACACTCTCAGCTACATGACATCTGAGTCCTGGCTCTAACTTGGTATCTTATGAGAAACGATGGGGTCACGTTATGTCAGTGGTTTCTAAACTAGGTGCCTTGGGGTTGCCAAGTAGGCCAGAGGAGAAACTGCTGCTGAAGAGGGGGGTGAAAAAAACCAAACAACCAACAACACCCCCCCTTTTTGGTAGCTTTTTAGAGATAGCCTATGTAGCTCAGGCTGTCCTCAAATTCATGATCCGCCTACCTGAGCCTTCCAAGTGCTGAAATTACAGGCTTGGGTCAACAAACTGCTTAAAAGTTCCCATTCTAATCTTAAGTAATATAGTTCTAAGCAAAATTTCACCTTAAAAAAAAAAAAAAAGAGCATGTTGGGAAATCATTGGAATAAAGATGTCCACAGGCTCATGTATTTGAATGCTTAGTCACCAGGGAGTGAAACTTTTTGAAACTGCTCCAGCCTCTGACTGCCTGTATGCTGCCACACTTCCTGCCTTAAGAATAATGGACCAAACCTCTAAAACTGTAAACAAGCCAATTAAATCCTTTCTTTCCTAAAAGTTGCCACGGTCATAACGTTTCTTCACAGCAACAGACCAGTGACTAAGACAAAGACTCCCCCCCCCAAAAAAAAAACCCAAAATAACCCATACAACATTTATAGTTGAAGATCTAAGTATTATTTCTATATTTACAAACTTTACTATTACTGTTGTTGTGCAGATGTCTCACTGTGCTGTACAGTGCATGTGTGACCTCAGAGGACAGCTCTATAGAAACAGTGCTCACCTTCTACTTTTTTGTGGGCTCCAGGAATCAAGATGGGATAACTGGGCTTGTGTGGAAGGCACCTCTACCTGCTGAGCTACCTTGCCAGCCTTCAAAACTTCACTAGCTTTTAAAATCTAAATTTAGAAATGACCCAAAAGAGGAGCTAGCTAGATGACTCTGTGGTCAGAGCTCTTGCTACTTTCCCAGAGGTTCAAAGCTCACTTCCCAGTACCCACACTGGGTGGCTAACAAACCTGTAAAAGTCCAGCTCCAGGGTCAGTGCCCTCTGACCTCCATGAGCACTTGGGTCACACACCAACACACATACATAAACACATAAGGAAAAATAATTTAAAAATGAAATTACCTGGAAGAACACAAGACCACGAAGTTCCACTGTCAAACCAGATGTCCAAAATATCCTGCCCTGGCACGTATTCCAAAGCATCAGGACCACCAGCCTATGGAGACAGCAGAAGAGACCTGACCTACAGAGGCCACACCATGCACAAGGAATGCTCCACAAGTTTTAGGAATGTAAAAATATAACCATTAAATTCACATTTTTAAAATAAACATTAAAATGCACACCACAGCTGAATACAAGCCCCTGCTGGAGCATGGAAAACGAATGGCCACATAATGACATTGCTACTGCACAGCAACAGTCACCATCTCCCAGTAACTCCCAGCATGCTCTCTGACAGGGGCACCATCAGAGCCCTGCTGCGCTGACAGGAAGGACTTCCCTGGTGGGGCCATCTGCTTAGTCACCCAGCATGGACAACTGAGGCCTGGTGAGGGTAAAAATACGCCACCTTCCACTGTCGTGCTACAGACTATGCTTCGCCTGCATCTGCCTCTCATCCTGGAAAGCAAACTCCTAAGTTTCCCGATACAATTGCTGAAAATCCCTTTAACCTCCAACACTCACTCCCATTTTCACCACAGGCAAGTTACCTGAGCTACGATGTCCTCAGGAAGAAGCTGCTGAGGGGGGAGGGTCCACCAGACATCACTGCCACGCTCCTCCACCAGCTTAGCAATATGCTCTATTGTTTGCCTGTGGAAAGAGGCGGGTCAGCAATGTATCCTCATGACGAATGACACTCCTCACCTCCCTGTTTCAGCCCATCTATTTCCTACCCAGGAACTTCTGTCCACATTTCCAGTCAAATCAAGCTGGCACATCAGGTCAGTCTTCCCTGGGCTAGTCATGTGATGCCAGACTCCCCACGCTCACAGAGAAGTATTCCCGTGACTGCTGTCACACAAAATCCCTGCTCAGAAACGCTCAAGGGCCCCCTCTGCCCATGATTTAGTCCATCCCCTGGCATGAGAGGAAGCCCCACTCCACTTGGACACCAAAAGCACACAGAGGGGCTCACAGTCCAACTCCCTCCCTCGCTCATATGGCCCAGACTTAAGAAATAACCCGATCAATTTGCTCAAACACAACTGAGCAGTTCCAGTGCCTTAAGATCCCAGGGGCTAGAGATGCTACAACAGGTGACAAGTCAGACAGGGTTTCCCTTCGTGGCACGAGGCATTTATTATTCTGTATTTCTAGGCACCAAACTCAGAGCCCATGCTCACTCCAGAACTAAGCTACAATCCAGCCTTGTCTTTTTGAGACTGCCCAGCTACTTAGCTGAGGCTAGCCTGAAGCTCCGTCCTCCTGTCCTGGTCTTCACTATAAGACTGCCTTCCTGCTGACACCAGGGCCTCCTGACATTGGTTTGTTTAGTCACACACAGTGGGCAGCAACATGGACCCCACAACTTTGGTGCAGCAACTGTGAGTTAATTACTAGTTCACAAAGTGACGCTGGCCAAGGCTGGGCCCCTGACTTCAGTGTTCTCATTTGTAAAATACAAATAACAGCACATCACTAAGAGACTTAATGTTGACCTAATAAATGAAATGCTACAGCAACACGTGTCATATTAACATATATCTAATATGTATGTAAGAATTCAAACTGGCCGGGAAACTGGCTGGGTGGTGGTGAATGCCTTTAATCCCTACACTCGGTAGGCAGAAGACAGGTGGATCTCTGTGAGTTTGAGGCAAGTATGGTCTACAGAGACATTTTCAGGACAGTCAGGGCTACATAGAGAAACCCTGTCTCAAAAACAAACTAATAAACAAAAAAGATTCAGACTGACTCTTTGAGGTAAATTTGAATAGCTAATTTTATGTTAATCATACACACACATGTATACCTACATTAGGGTTTAAGGTTTATTTTTATTTATGTGTTCACATGTTTGTGTAGATAGACGCTCTTGGCCAATGGGCACTGGAACCTCATGAGCTGGAGTTACAGGCCATCAAGAGCTATCTGATGTGAGGGCTGAGAATCAAACCCTGATCCTGAGGAAGAGCAGCAAACACTCTTAATCACTGAGCTCTCTCTTTAGTTTCCATATTCTTATTTAAAGATTAAAATACACATAGTAAGCCCTGCCTTTGAAATAGCCCCGTCTCTACCACACTCATTAGTGCAACTGACTTGAGGTCCAGCATGATTACTGGAACAGACAGAATAATAAACAGAGACAAGCACTGGGTTTCAAATCTGCAGCAGCACAACGCCCACCGTCTCCATTTCTGCTAAGTCACAGAGTAATGAAGCTGTTTGCCAAAACTGTGACAGAAGCAAAGTCAGGTAGGTAATATAAATTAGAATGCTCTTTATCTGAATTTGAGTGACCTCAAAGAAGATGAGGGTGGAGGCTGGAGAGACGGCTCAGGGGTTAAGAGCACTTACTGCTCTTGCAGGGGACCCAGGCTCTGTTCCTAATTACAAGGCACTTCACAACCAACTGTACTTCCAGTTTTAGGGGTTCAATGCCCTCTTCTGGCCTCTGAGGGCACTGGGCACACATGGGGTGCACATATACACATGCAGGCAAAACACCCACACACATAAAACAAAATAAATGTTAAAAAGGGAAAGAGAAGCTAGGCATAGTGGCATACAGCTCTAATTCTGGCACTGAGGAGGCAGAGAGTGTGACCTCTGTGAATTCAAGGCCAGCCTGGTCTACAGAGCGAGAATATCTCAAAAAAGCAAAAGATAATTAAGGTGATATTTTATGAAAGACTGGAAGAATAATGCTACCAAAATGTTTAAGAATTTACATATAACATGAATATAAAAACCTAAAATTGGCACAAATCTGGATTGCCAGGGCATTCCCTTTAGACGGACTTTAACAGTGAAGATAAGCTTTTCGTACAACACCATAAAAACTTTATGCAATGAATAACTAGTTATATGACAATAATACTTAGTTACATATTAGTCTTTATATAGTTTGTACAGAACACTTTATCAGTTAAGAAAATATGGACACATGGTAACAGAGAAATGTGAATAAACCCAGAGAACAAAACTGAAGCACAAGCAAAGTGTACTCTACACACACCTAATCACAGCGGGTTTGCTGCTCACACCAATTATGCATCGTCCTCTAAAAAGGACGTCAAGAGACGAGTGTCACTCGTCCTTATGTGACCATTAGACTGCCAAGTTGGACAAGTAATAAAATTTTTAAATATGTTTGGAATAAACGGATAAAAATAATACAGAAGGAAAAGGAAACTGTTCACTCTTCATCCTGACTTAACAAACCAGGCAGGACTTTCATCAAATGAACACGGAGTATTCTGTTGTCCAGAACATGCTGAAGTTGTGTAAATAAAAACTCTTGAGATTTCATAAAGCCAAAGACTAAATAAGTGACACAGTTGGAACTAGGCCTTGAAAGTATGTCATATGATCAGACTTAGGGCTGTCACCACATCTTTGTCACACAGGCCCCTGGCTGAACTCACACCCTGTTCTCTGGAGCTGCTAAGCAATGGCAAAGAGCTATGTCTGCCCAAGCAGAGGGGGCTATGAACCGGGGTTGTAGGCAAGGAAGGAGAGCATCTCGGGAGATTAGTGTATTGACAGAGCAAGCAGAGTCCAAAGACCATGCTCTATCAGGCTTGTTGGCTAATAGCAAGAGTAAAATATGGTGTTTTTCTGAGCTTCAGTTTCTATGAAAAGCTGTAAAAAGATTACAAACTTCTTTATTTAAAAAAAAGTCTTTTTTTTTAACAAAAATAAGTAAGATAAAAAATAATAGATAAATAAATTCCAAAAAATGTCATACTAAAGAAAAGCAAGTAGCCTTACATGATGTCTTTCACATTTACTTCATAGCAACAAATTAATGAACTTAATTAACTTAAATGAACTATTTTTATCTTTAAATATCAGATAATGCAAAAGTACTTTGAAATTATAATTTGTTTATTGAGCTACACTAAAGTTCTTTGCTGAGTCAATAAATCATAGGAAGATATGACATTTGCTTTCTGTACCTTACTAAGTCAACTATAAACCCTACGTTTAAATACCTTAGACACCTAAACGAAGATGCTTTAACTGCAACATTTTCTTATATAAATATTAGTAATTCACCCACATAAATAACCATGTTTTAAATACTACTGCTTTATGTAATTTTCCAGCGCCCCCATCTCCCACTCCTTTCCTGTTTATGATGCCACCTGGGATCAGGCTGGTGTCACAATCCTCCTGCCTGAGGCAGTTCATTTGAAGGTCATGGAATCCTTATTTTAGATTTGCAAGGTCTGGTGTCCAATGCTTACTTGGTTTTATTTCCTTTTTATTTTGGTAATATTTTCACAAATGGCACAACTACAAATGTAATCTTGGTCAATGAAAAACAATGTACGGTAATATTTTAAAATCCAGCTTCAAGCAGGGCATGGTGGCATGCACCTGTGACCTCAGCACCTCCAGAGGATGCAGCTGGAGAATCGAGTTCAAGGTTGGCATGAGCTCCAAAGGAACTGCCAAACAAAACAGTCAAGGTAGGTATGGAGATCAGTTGGAGAACAGTGGCCTAGCATAGGCATGGCCTGGGACCACAAATGCATACACACACACACACACACACACACACACACACACACACACACACACACACACACACACGCACGCACACACTCTAACATATACATACACACAAACACATTTCTTTCCCCCAAAATTGCCAAATAAAACTATATAATACCAAGAAAACAGCCCAGTTTTGCTCTTTCTCCCAAGTTCTTAAGAACCTGAAAGCAAAGGAAACTTTTCCAAGTACCCAAAGGCCTGTGATGGTGAGAAGGCTGGCTTCCCTTAGGGTGTGCTTCCCCCTTTACTCCATGTGCTGAACAACCCTTGCTAAGTCTCCTGCTCTATATTCAGGTCCTTCCTAAGATTCTGGACAAACAAATGACCTATATTTTAAAAACAAAACAAAATCAACTCTAGAACTAGAGAATAAAGGAAACCAAACAATATATATTAATGCAACATTTCTATGTTTTCTGGGAGGCCATGCTGTATACACCAAATTATACAATTTGTCAGTTAAAAAGAAGTTAATTAACTAAATTTTAGAACTGAAAATTAATTTTTAAAAGTAGATTAACAAAGGTCTCCCATCTGAACACATTGAAGTTCAAGTGCACTGCCAGCACAATCAGAGACTTCCTCTTGCTATCCACACCACCCATGGACCAGCAACTCAACACTCAGAAGACAAACTACAGGGTTATCAGATGTGCAAAGCTCAGCTACACAGCCCCGTCTCAGGAGATAAGATCCCTGGGGATGCGGCTCAGTAGAGCATTTACTTCCTACCATTAATAAACAACAACAAGACATTCTGGACAGGTCTGGCCACTGAGTTTTCATTAAGTGGAACATAGGCAACCATTAAGAGCAAAGCTACCACCTTAAATGTCTTTGTGACAATTCCTCCACAAGTGAGTGCATGTGTGTGGTGCAGAGATTTGAACCTATGTCCTCATGAGTGCTGGGCAAGAACTTTACCACTGAGCTATACCCCTAAACCTGTCTTCTTTTGTACACCATTACGTTCCTTGATGAATAGATAAGCTGGACATCTTACATGGGTATCTTTGTACAAAATTCATTAATTTTATTTACAATAAAAGAAGTGGGATTTTTTGTAATGAATAATGAGCATGAGATCATGATGATTTATAATGAGTCCATACTTTAAAATATTTTCAAAGAATTTCTTAAGAATTTCTCTGTTATATTATTATGTTATCCAGGGTGGGATCTAAATTTGTCCTTCAAATTCAGGAGTTCTCTTTATTTTATCAGTAACATTCTATACTTGAATGCACAGTCGACTTATGACCTAAAGCTCAGTATAAATCACTGTTGATAAAAGTGGGTGAAACCACTTATCACTATGTAATCTATGTTTCCATTTCAATGCTGTATTTCAGAGAGCAATAAGTCAGACTACAATAAAACTTTGTACTTGACTCAAAGGCCTTATCTGACACATTATATGTTCCTGCTTCCGTTTCCATCAGGGAAAACCCAGGCAGTGCAAGCAGTCCCAAGAGCAGCCAATCACTGAGCTCTGCTATCAGCAGCATGCGGTGTATTTAGCTAGGAAGCAGGCAGCACTGAGGGTTTCCCCGGTAAGAGGAGCCTGCAACTGTAGTCTCACTCTCTTTTCTGTTTTCTCTTAGAAGCAAAGGGTCCAGACAAGTCCCCGCTGGAAGCTGCTGGAAGAATGAGGTAAGAAGTTAAGTGTTCCTATATGTTTACTAAATGTGACTAAGAACACAATGGAGTGTCAGAAGGAAGGGCCTGTTCTCCATTCAGTCCTATACTTGGCTGGAAAAGTAGCAGGAAATGACTTGGGAGGCGTTCTTTACTTAACCGACATAAAGTCTACAGATTTCCAGAAGTCAGCTCCAAGCTGCCTGAGTCAACAGTGTTGGGAGACAATGTGCACCTCAAATAAGGGAGAAACTTCATCAACAGCTTCTTGTCCTCTCTAGATGGTCAATGTTTTGAAATTTTAACCATTTGGGGTTTTAAAATATTTGTTTTCACTAACCAGGGAATAGATTTCCACCTTATGCAGGGATCTAGATTAAGAAAATGACTAGTGACCTTAACATCAACAGGAGAGCCATTCTTGAGTAAAGAAGCATCAGCTGTAAGTGAAGTCAGCACCTCAGAGTTCAAGTCAGTGTTTGATATCTGCCAGTCTTTAAACTTACTTAACATGAATAAGCCAAGCTTTCCTTTGCAAAACAAGTATATTTAGAGGTATGTGGTGAATATAATGTGAAGACTTCTGTCAAAGAAGCAGGAGAGCCAGGCATGGTACCACTCACCTCAGGTTCCAGCTCTCAGGAAACTCCCACCACCTGCACACATCAGGAGGCAGAGGACTGGAAGTGAACCTCCATAATCTATTGTAGAGTGCTTGCTTGGCATGCACTGAACTCCAGGTTCAGTCCTCAGAACCATCCACACTAACTACATATTTTAAAACAAAAGGAATCCTCCAACAAACATAATGGAGTCATCACATGTAACAGCAACTCCATGTGGACTGTGGACTGATTTCCAGTGGAGATGCTGTTACTTTTGATGGCCACCAATCTGCTACAAACATTGGGAAGGAAGAACAGAAATTTCTCAGTACTTGATCTCATTTGATTAAAAAAGAAAAACAATAATCTTCATTCTATTTTCTAACAAATAATTAAGAATATAAATGTTTTAAAATCAAGCGCGATGTCACCAGAAGAACCCACTGAAGACAATGAAGGTTTATATCAGAAACTGGTGTACAGAAAAATGACCTATGAATTGACAGATAGTGTGGCTGAGTATGTCTGTCATTCTGTAGGCCAATATTCTGTATGTCTCTGCTCTTAAAAACAGCAACTGACTGACACCTTCAAGCAGTTCTGTGGCAGATCATGGAAGGGTAGGAAAGCATTGCTGAAGAAATAAAATGGAGACAATGCCAGTATGGATGTGTCATATCGATTTCATTTAACTCACTCTTCAATCCTGCTCCATTTTTACTTTAAAATAATAGTTAACTCAGTGGGGAGTGCATGTTGCTCAAGGCTGGGGGTGAAGCTCAGCGGTGGAGTGCATGTTGCTCAGGGCTGGGGGTGGAGCTCAGTGGTGGAGTGCATGTTTAACACCTGAGAGGGTCTGGGTTCAATCAACCCCCTTCTCCCAGAACAAGCAAAAAAGGAATTTGTTCTACTTTTTAACTTCGATAATATATATATATATTCATCCCCCTCCGTTACTGAAGACGATGCCCTAACAGACTGAGAAACGACAGTGGCTGTCAAGTTTACTTGGTCTCAACTCTGACCAGTTTCATTCTCAAGAGAGGCACTTATTTAAAGTGGAATCTAACTGACCAGACTCGAGGTCTGTAAGAAGCACATGGCGACATCACAGCAGAGAAGACAGCTCTAAACTTAGCAGTCTGACAATCCAGCCTCTAGTTACTT
This sequence comes from Phyllotis vaccarum, assembly GCA_033318265.1. NCBI lineage: Eukaryota > Metazoa > Chordata > Mammalia > Rodentia > Cricetidae > Phyllotis > Phyllotis vaccarum. The sequence goes on along the minus strand of JARWLC010000017.1, from coordinate 9,919,457 downwards.
GTCCTGAAATACTTCTCCGGTTATTCATGATTCCCTCCGGTCTGTCCCAGTCCTTTGTGACAGGCTACCTTCATCCCTCTCACAGCCCTAGGCACATGCCCTGGGTACTGGCCACCCCGACTCCTTCAGAGCAAGCACTCCTCCCCACTTTCCACTGAAATGCTACCTCCTCTGTGAATGAGAGAGTGAGCAAAGAGTCCTACATCTGTTCAAGGCAGAAGCTCTTATTCTCTTGATCCAGGTTTCGGGGGAGGGATAACAGATCGAAGTGTTAAAGAACACGCACACAAAGCTAAGGGTTACACTATCACAAAAGGTAACAGGCAAACTGTCAGGGCTCACAGTGTCACCACCAGCTGTCGGGCACGTGCAGGACCTTGATACAATTCCCAGGACAAAATTATTCTAAAAAGCAGCAAGTCTGTCCCTTATATGATCATACGTGGCTTTTTAAAAAGACAACTTAATCAGCATTTTCTAAAACTTCTGAAATATGTGTACCAGGCTTTTTTTCCCTTTTGGGCCAACAACCAGCTTTCAAATCATGACACGGAGACATTATTAGTTTTGAATGCTCGGCCTTAGCTTGCTCTTTTAACTTAAATTAACCTGTTTCTCTTTACCTACCCTTCTTCCTCAAGGCTTTTTACTTTCTTTCTGTTGCTCTTTCACAGCTTCCTGTGTGTGCTGCCTGGCATCTTCCGGTACCAGGCCGCCTCCTCCTCCTCCTCCTCCTCCTCCTCCTCCTCCTCCTCCTCCTCCTCCTCCACCTCCTCCTCCTCCTCCTCCTCCTCCTCCTCCTCCTCCTCCTCCACCTCCTCCTCCTCCTCCTCCACCTCCTCCTCCTCCCCCCTTCTCCTCCTCCTCCTCCTCCTCCTCCTCCTCCCCCCCTTCTCCTCCTCCTCCTCCTCCTCCTCCCCCCCTTCTCCTCCTCCTCCTCCTCCTCCTCCTCCCCCCCTTCTCCTCCTCCTCCTCCTCCTCCTCCTCCTCCTCCTCCTCCTCCTCCTCCTCCTCCTCCTCCCCCCCTTCTCCTCCTCCTCCTCCTCCTCCTCCCCCCCTTCTCCTCCTCCTCCTCCTCCTCCTCCTCCCCCCCTTCTCCTCCTCCTCCTCCTCCTCCTCCTCCACCTCCTCCTCCTCCTCCTCCTCCACCTCCTCCTCCTCCTCCTCCTCCTCCTCCTCCTCCCCCCCTTCTCCTCCTCCTCCTCCACCTCCTCCTCCTCCTCCTCCTCCCCTTCTCCCCCCCTTCTCCTCCTCCTCCTCCCCCCCTTCTCCTCCTCCTCCTCCTCCTCCTCCTCCCCCCCTTCTCCTCCTCCTCCTCCTCCTCCTCCACCTCCTCCTCCTCCTCCACCTCCTTCTCCTCCTCCTCCTCCTCCTCCTCCTCCTCCCCCCCTTCTCCTCCTCCTCCTCCTCCTCCTCCACCTCCTCCTCCTCCTCCTCCTCCACCTCCTCCTCCTCCTCCCCCCCCTTCTCCTCCTCCTCCTCCTCCTCCTCCTCCTCCTCCTCCTCCTCCTCCTCCTCCTCCTCCTCCTCCTCCTCCTCCCCCCCTTCTCCCTCTAGTTCCTCCTTCCTGCCAAGCCTAGATCTCTACTATTTACCCTCTCCCTGCCAGCCCCACCTATTCTTTTCTTCCTTAGCTACTGGCCATCCAGCTCTTTGGTCCAACTGGGTGCCTTAGGCAGGCAGGTGCAGCAGAAGCAACACAGCTTTACATCATTAAACACACATCCTTACATCGGGGTTTTTCTTTGTGGTTTTTTTTGGTTTTGAGACTCAAAGTAATCTCTTCATTGCAATCCCCTGTAAAATCAAAGAGCCAATCACATACTTCCAACATATAATTGCACAGAACATACACTGCCATTCCAGAAGGGGAGGAAAGGGGCCACAGTGAACACAACCAGAAAGCATCAGGACCAACACCATAGCCTATAGCCCTATGTTCCGTCAATGGCTTAAATGGCCTTGCTTTTCTGGTTTTGCTGATAAACACACTTCTCTCCCTTGGGCTGGTTCCACTCCCTTTATGGACTCTCCTTGATAGATATCCTACAACTCTGGTATGTCCAAAATCGAGGTCTCCTAAGCAACCCAAGCTTCACTTTCACAGCTACACATAATGACCTCTCAGGACCTCCATGCAGGGATTCCACAGCCAAGAGGCCTGGCCTCCCTGGATCTCCTTATGGTTATCCATGAAGGAAGACTTCATGATACTGCACAAACTCTATTTGATATTATAATAAAAACCCGGAGCCATGCACATGCACACGCCACAGAGAGATAGGAGAAGAAACAATAGAACAGCAGCAATCTCCAGCTGCTGGGAGCTAGAAGAGCATGAATTACATCATCACACCATCAGCCTGTTGCTGCCCTGTTCTCTCTCTTCTCTCTTCAAAAGACCTTCTACTCTTGGCCTTAATTTAGAATCCTGTCCAGTCCCCACTCTTCCTGATGACTAGATCACTCAGCCCAGCAGTGATCTGACCTTCAGGAAGAGCAGGAACATGCCTACATCCCAGCACGAGGAGGGTGATGCAGGATGAGCACTATGAGTTTGAGGCTGTACCAGACCAATGATACATGGAGAGAGAGCTGAGAGAGGAGCGTGGCACACACCTCTAATCCAGCTATTAGAAGGCTGAGGAAGGACAATTACTTGGACCCAGGCATTTGAGGGCAGCCTAGACTTCATATTCAAAGGCCATCTCAGAACTAGTGAATAAATAAACAATAACAAGCAATTCTTAATGATACACACTATCCGTCTAAGAAAACATAACTCACTTTAAACAATAAACAACAGAAAAGAATTACCTGTTGATCAAAAATTCATCTTTTGTCTTATGATGAAACACAGGAATGGGAACACCCCAAGCTCTTTGCCTTGATATACACCAGTATGGCCGCCTGTCCAGCATGTCAACCATGCTATTCAGCGCCGCTCCGGGGATGAACTTCACTGTTTTTAACAACTCCTGCAATTCATTCACCATCAGGTTAAGTTGGAGAAGCAGAACTAATTTTTAAAAACTGCCCTGACTTCTCCCGTTCTTCACTCTGAATGTGTGTAGCCATCCACATCCCTCCCGCTCCTACCACGCAAATAACAGAAGAGCAAAGACTTCAATGTGTGGCAACGAAACAGATGTCACCACTGTCAGGAGCAGACAGATGGACAGACTAACAAATGGCGAGAATCCCAGCACTTAGGAGGCCGAGACAGGAGGCCTGCCAGCAAGAGGTACAAAGTGAAGTCTCAAAAAAATCAAAGCAAATAACAACAAGAAAGACTTGTCCTTTATGGAAATGAAAAATGAAACAAAAAAATACTACATATCACATCCCCACTTCACACAAGTGTAAAAAATACAAACTTAAGCATGTAGCTTTGACAAGGACCCTAATTATCAAGGCAATGAATAAACTGGCTAGTTATATCAGTACTTCAGCTGCAAGCTGCCAAGCAAAATATCTGTATATTTAACCTGGCTAATATATACACATTTGAACCTGTCATTCAATAGAATCAAGCTGTTTTTGGAATGCATCAATGCATCTAAAAATATATACATGGCCAAGTTTATTAAACGGACGAGCTTGAAAACTTGGTAAGTATTTGCAACATCAATTATAAAATTAGCTAATTCATAGCGACATTTTAAAAAATTATGTGTGAAATGTGTGCATCCGTGCATGTGCATACAATGCCTGCAGAAGCCAGAAAAGGGCATCAGAAACCCTGGAGCCTGGGTCACAGGCAGTTGTGAGAAGCCTGAAGCGGGAGCAGAGAACTAAACTCAGGTCCTCTGGAAGATCAGCAAGTGCTCTAAATCACCAAGCCATCTCTCCAGCCGCTCAACAAATTTTAAATAGACAAATTTTGTTTTGTCTCTTTCTTTTTAGTAGGGACAACAAGAACACAAAACTTCACTAAATGTGTCATGTGGGAGTGTGGCAGGCAGGCCAGAAGCTGACTTGCTCGCTTCAGCAGGCATTGCTGTCTGGAACTGGATGAAGAGCTAGAGAACTAAGTCCTAGGAGGTCATATAACTGCTAACTTAGTTCTGCCCTCAGCCTCTGCTGTGCTACTTTTAAGACACTGGACACAAAAGTGAGCAGATGAGTCACTGAACCTCTTTAAACCTCATTTTTACATGTGTATAATGACAAGGATCAAGTATGGAATCTTATCATGCCTAAAAGTATACAATTATAGGAAAATAGACTATAAATCATAATAAATAAATCATAAGTCTTCTTACACGCGCGCACACATGCACACATGCACACCCCTCTTTACGGTGGGAATGACCAGCCCACCCTTCACAGTAGGCCTTTCCTACCTTAGCTGTAGCCTTGATATCTGTGATGTTTACAAACCACTGCTTGCTGGCCCGAATCACCACAGGTTTCTTTGTTCTCCAGTCACAGGGGTAGCTGTGTACCACCTCCTCTTCTTTTAACAAATTCTTTGCAGTGTGAAGCATCTTTATAACTTAAAACAATTTCCCATTAGACATTAACTTAAAAGTATTCTGAAAATGTTCACAGTGCCTGAAGCTTCTGAGAGGAACTGGACCTGGGCAGAGGTGCCAATGAAGGCGGCCTGTTCCAGGTATGGAGACACCAGCACCATAAACCTGAATCAGACTCCAAACTGCTCCAATCCTAAATCCATAGAGACAGAAGGACAATTCGAGACTGAAGGCCTTCCACCTGCTCAGCTGTTAACAAAGCCTACTGAAAGAATAGGCAATGTTCACAGGCAACATCTACCCCAAGTTGATTTCTATCCCTTCACAAAAGCAGTATGCTGATGATCTTTCTAACACTTCCCTACCAAAAGAGCCATTACTTCTGTTGACTGTCTATATTTGCATAAGCAATTACTCATATATGAAAGAAAAAAACGGTAGGCCCTAAGCTTTATTTTGAACCAAATGAGGTTCGTTCTGACTGGAAGCCTCGAGTCTGAGTGAACAGGTGAGGGGCCCTGCTGTTGGTCCCTTCCAGAAACATACTGGGCTATCAACAGACGACACCTACCCACATCTGTTCCCTCTTCAAGGACAGCCTTGTTCTCAAGTTCAGAACCTGCAGCATCAGTGAACACTCCATCTTCATCCACTAAACAGTCCTACAATGGACCATTTTGAACAGTTAAAGCACCAAGACACTTTACCTTATGGCAATCTTATGGTAAAACAACATATTTAAAGCATTTCAAGACAGAGTCTACCTTTTCTCTACTTTAAAAATCTGGATATCTCTTTCTCAGTCAATAGAATCCTGGATTTTATATACTTAAGCCATAAAAGACAAAATGTATCACTAGAACACCTATCTAAGGCTAAATATTGAAAAACACAAGTATTCTAAGGCATTTTAAACTGGTCTCTCTCATTTACAGATAACTGGCCAAGTACAGCTCCTGCACCCTTCTTAACCAAATGGCTAAAGTTGCCAAGTAAAATGTGTAAAGTAAGCGTAGGAGTTTGAGAAGGGCCAAGCTAACCACTCCCTCCAATTGCCTGATGAAGTCTACTTGCCACTGTGCAGGACTGAAAGCCAAGTGTCTATGTGACTCAACACTCAGCACAGCCATCCTACTTTAGTTCGAAACCACAGTGAAAAAAAATGTGAAGGGCAGGAAAGCAACAGGCAAGCAGGGCCAACTGCATCAGCTACTCAAGCTTCCTAGTAGAATAAGAATGAGGCCCAGGCTACTAAGTGTACACAGCAGCGTGTTCTGAAACATGTACCTACCTCAATTAAAAATACTATTTTGCTAAAAACTGTTAAGGATCATTTGAGCTGTTGGAAAAAAGGTGCTGGCCCATCTGGTGGCTCACAACCATCTATAACTCCAGTTCCAGGGAATCCAATGCCCTCTTCTGGCATCCATGGGTACCAGGCACAAACATGGTACACAGACATATAGACCGGCAGAAAAAATATCCACACATGTAAAATAAATAAGAATAATTTTTTTTAATTGTGCTGGACTTGCTGAATACAAGTTTGCCCCAAACTTTCAATTATAAAAAAATACGCATCTCCAAAGTGCAATTAAATGACACACATTTAAGCATGGCTTGCGTAGATTTCAAAAGTGACTTCATGGAATAATATATACTTTTCAGGTCTAACTCTTCTGATTTTGTGCTAAACTTGGAAACTTTCTTAATTAGTCTGGATTAATGTTTTAGGATGTTACATAAGTGTAATCATTTCACAATTTAACTATGATAACAAAAATTGTATTACCAAGAAACAAAAATGTTAGTTAGGAGTAATCATTTTCATTCTGCAAGGCAAACAATCAAATAAAAAAAAAGAGCAACAGTACCATAGGGAGCTTGTGCTGAGATGCTACGCTGTAATCTTCCATACCGTGAGCTGGGGCTGTGTGAACCAATCCTGTCCCTTTGGCCATAGTCACATGATTGGCAGGTAAAAGAGGAGATACTTTATCGGGAATTAAAGGATGTCTACAAGTTCCACCTTCCAGATCTACACCTGAAGGTCAAGAAAGTTATTACTCGAAGGGCTAGGCAATGGCTGAGTGCTAAAGCATTCTTTCTGTGTATGATGTCCAAGAATTAACCCCCCATATCAAATCGTGTGTGTCTCACAGAGCTCAGGCTGAGCTCAGATTCACCATGCAGCTGGGGATGACCTTAAACACGTGGTCTTCTTTCTTCTACCTCTCACTTATTAGGATAATAGGTGTGCACCGCCACACTCAACTAGCATTATTATCTCCTTGTTCTGGGAATGAAACCTGAGGCCTGGCACATGTTAGGCAAGTGCTCAGCCCTCAAGCTGCTTCGATGTCTAACAGGTTGAACAGAGCACAAGACTAGTTATACTCAAAACTGGCCTCCCTCTGATTTACGATGTCTAGGAATCTATAGACAATTACAGCTCCAGCTGAAAACAATACTGTTAAGATAAGCAGTTAAGCATAATTCTGCCTCACAATAAATGGTCAAAAATACTACCAGTTTATCTGTTGATATCTTTTACAGCAAATACATAATCAAACTGAGTCTAAGGAAACTTAATGAGGCCCTGTCTCAGGATGAACATAAAAAGGAGCTGGGACATAACCCAGTAGTAATATGTTCAAGCCCTCAAAAAAATGGAACACGGACTGGGTCCTCTAACTTACCTATTGTACCATCGAGGACCAGTGATCTCAAAAACTCCAGCTCCCGTCCTGCTTCTTACATATTCTATTCTTAATCTGATAGGGTTGTGTTTATCCTTCTAATCATCTTATACCTAAACTGATGAATGTAAGGAGGTTTCTTTCTTTAGCTAAGTGATCATTCTATTTTTAAAATCAGATTGGCTGTAAGATTGCTTTTTAGGGGGCTGAAGAGATGGCTCAGAGGTCCTGAGTTCAATTCCCAGCAACTACATGGTGGCTCACAACCACCTTGAATGAGATCTGATGCCCTCTTCTGTTGTGCAGGCAGAAACACTGTATGTATATATAATAAATAAATCTTAAAAGAAAAAAGATTGCTTTTTAGAAAAAAAACTCAAAGACATTATCATCCCTAAAGATTAAAATTAATTTTAAATATTCCAAGACTTCCATGGTTATATTAAACCAGTCACTGCACTGAAGTCCCAAATTATTACTCATAAAAGATTCTTCTAATAGAAATACTGCCTCTGACAACAAACATGGCGGCCCATACCTTTAATTCCAGCATATGAGAGGCAGAGGCAAGCAGATGTCTAAGTTCATTTAAGGCTAGCCTGGTCACAGAGTGAGACTTGGTCTCATATAAACAAACTACATATACTTCTGTTGTACGAGTCCTAATTGATCTTATAATAAAACCTGGAGCCAGATGTTGGGGAAAAGCTGAAAGATCAGAGACAGAGAAACAAGCCACAGTCACTTCTTACCTAGCCATCTCCTCATGCTGAAAGAGGTAGATACCGTCTCCACAGATCCTGAGTGTGGGGGAAGGGGAAGCAAGTGCGGGCCGAAATGGAAGGACCAAACTCTGTCTCTCTCCTTTTTCTTCGCAGCCATAACACTTCCTGCTTCAACTTTCCTAGTGGTGGGACTAATGGCATGTGTGCGTCCCAAATAATAGGAGCAGAAGCATGTGATCTCAAGTGCTGAGATTAATAGTGCACCACCACAAGCTGGCTTTGTTACTCTCCTGGAATGAATCAACTCATGTCCTCCAGTGTGGTTTTGAACTCACAGAAATGCAGATGGATCTCGGCCTCTGCCTCCTGAGTGCTAGAACTGAAGGCCTGTGTCACTGCTCCCTGACCTCCATGGCTAACTCTGCGGCTGGTCTGCCCACTGATCTTTAGGCAAACTTCATTTCTTTAGAGCCTATATATCACCACATAGATATCATATCTGTTTTAATTCACAACAGGGAATAACCAAGAAACTATTAATTGCCAATCAACCTAATATTTTAAATGATTAATAGTTGGAAATATCTATAAATCTTTACCTGAAAATGTTGAAATAACATCAAATGTTGTTTCCAAGGTAGAAGCAACTGGTGATATTTTATCTTCAGCCAGTATGAAGACATCCCCAGAAGTGGAACATTTCACAGCAGCATACCTGAAGATGAAGTTGGGAGTGAATCACCCATGATGAAGAACATGCAGGTATATGACATCGATTTTAAAGAGCCGATGTCAGGTCAGAGAGTGGCTTACAAAGCACTCCAGACGTTCCATTTGCTTCACTTCCCAAAACAGCTGAAAGATCTTCAAATAAATCATCTATTCTAGCGTGTAGTAACAGCCATATAAACTTAGCTAAATGATAATTCACTAAATTTTTAAAAGGGTCATAAGAATGAAATAAATTTAACAGACATCCTATTTGTAGATAAAATAAAAAGATATAGCCAACTACCTACTTTGCTTCTGGCATATAGCAAACAGCCTGATTGGCAGGAATTGTCCAAGGCTGGGTGGTCCAGATTAAAAAGCTAACAGGAGATGAGCCACCTGCGGGGGTGAAATTATAAATGAATTAGCAACCATAATAACTTCATAACATAAAAAAACTTGAGCTCTGGCTGAACCTACCTGTAAGAGATGCCAACTTAGGAGGAGGCTTCAAGAGAGGGAATCTTACATATACGGACCGACTAACGTGGTTGGGATTGTACTCAAGTTCTGCTTCGGCCAGTGCAGTCCTAAAGTTTTAAAGTATCATACATAAACATGCGGAAGCTTCACAAATATTCCCAACCTTCTAATTACCAAAGAACATACCTGGATGAGGGAGACCAAAATACTGGTTTGTAAGATCGATAAATCAAGCCCTGTAAAGCACAAAGATAGGACATTTGCGGTGGATGTACTTTTGTCAATCTGATATTAATCTGCAAAGGGTGAATATTAACTGAGAAAATGCCTCCTTCTGACTTGCCTGCAGGCAAGTCTATAAGGCGCTTTCTTGATTAACAGTTGATACAGAAGGGCCCAGTCTACGGTGCATGGTACCACTCAAGGGCAGATAGTTCTGAGTTGTACAAGAAAAAAAGTTGAGGAAGCCCACGGGAACCAGTCCACAAGCAGCACTCCTCCATGGCCTCTGCTTCAGTTCTGGCCACCAGGTTCCTGCCTCGCTTGAGTTCTTGCCTTGGCTTCCCTCAACAGATTCTAATGAAGACATCTAAGCAAACAAACTCTTTTTTCTCCACGCGGCCTTTGGTCATAGTGCTCAGTACAGCAAAAGAAAACTAAGACAATGTCAGGACTGTAATTTTTGTGACACGTATTTTAATATAGTGGGAGAAAAAAATATTTCATTACCTTCTCATACATTTGGTAAAATATCCTCAGCTGTTTGGCTTCGTACTTTCTATCAAATGTATAGTAGCAGTCATTCCAATCTGCCATCACTCCCCAACGAGCAAACGCCGACTTCTGCTTTTCAATGGTTGCTTTAGCAAATGAGCGAGCTAGAAAAGACGAAGGAGAAAAAGCCTCTGAGAAACCCAGCCTGGCCTAAACCCAGCGCAAGCCTCCTTCCTCACACTACCAGACGGTAGGACTATACGCCAGCTGACTTTTTATACTCTTCAACATGACTTGTTACATGTTTCTCTAAGTGAAGGTGCTATGCAGTTAGACAGAAAACCTCTTGTTTCCAGGCTCGTCTGACTCACACTGTGGCACCTTTGATCCTCTAAAGGCAGGAGCACAGAAGCAGGCTATCACTCACTCCCAGTGCCGCAGTGCTGGGCACTGAACACAGCGCCTCATGCATGCCAGGCAGCTCTCTTCCTACTGAGATGCACACTCGGTCCTATGAAGAATTCTTAGCAGGAAGAGTATTTGAAAGCATTCAAAGCATAAAACTTTTTATTTTTAATTAACTGGAATTGTGCTGGGTAATGGTAACATATGCCTTTAGTCACAGTACTGGAAACAAGAGGCAGGGATATCTATGAGTTCAAGGTTAACCTGGTCTACAAATCAAGTTCTAGGACAGTCAGGGCTGCCACACAGAGAAACTGTCTCAAAAAACAAATAAATAAACAAATCTGGAAAAGTTCCACACTATTCCCTATAATATATATTAATAGTAGTAGTGTGGGACTGTGCCTTATGTGTGCGCATGGTGTGTGCGCGCCAACAGGTCACAGGACACCTTTCAGGACACCTTTCTGGCTGGGATTCTCTTTCACCATGAGGTCTGGGGACTGACTCAGGGGTTCAGACCAGACGCTTCTTCCTGCTGAGCTATCTCACCAGTCCTCCTTCATTCACAGTCACTCCCAAAATTATTCAAGATATCACATCGAAAGCAATATGAATGTTCAGAAGTAAGTACAGCACCTTCACATGCTGATATCTCATATAGCTGATACAATACTTCAATAAACAGGGAGGAGAGACTCACCAGCCATACCCGCTGAAAGAACACTCAAACAAGGGCCGAATAACGATCATGGGGTGTTGGCAGCTGTTTGGGGTATTGGTTTGGTTTTCATTTTAAGACCAAGGTTTTGAAGTAGCCCAGACTGACTTCAAATTCATGATCCTCCTGCCTCAAACTTTTGCATGCTGAGTTTACAGGTATTTGCACTACCACGCTCAAATTTAAATACAAGTATTTTGGAACTGGCTTCTAGTTTTGTACCTGATTTTAACTGACAAGTTGCACCCAACAGGGTTAGAAACAACAACTCAATAATGATAAAACACAAACACTGAACTGAAAGACAGTTGCAAACACACAGTTCCAAAACTGTTACAAAAGTCAATTAAAAAAAAAATCTGGGCTTCTATGGAGGCACAAGGCAATGAATGATGCTGGATTCAGGAGACCAAGGCAGGAGGATGAAATTAGGAGTGTTAGGCCAGCCTGGGGTAAACACAGAGGTCATTGTCTCAAGAACAAAAACAAAATCCGAACTGTCTCTGATGTAAAGTAGTAAGTATCTAATAGGCCTCACTGTACCAAAACTAAGCCAAGTCTCTTTGCAGATGCTATGGGATAGTCTCTTTGTACACTGTGAAGATGTGTCCTTGCCAAGGTACCTTCTGATTGGTTTAATAAAGAGCTGAATCACCAATAGCTAAGCAGGAGAGAATAGGTAGAACTTCCTGAGAGAGAGGAAGTCAGGGTTAGAATCTAGGTGTAAAGGAGATGTCTGCAAGACATGAAAGGGTTGGAAATACAGAATGGAGGAGAGGTAAAGAGCCACAGGGCAAAATGAAGATTAATAAAAACAGGTTAATTTACATTATAAGAGCTAGTTGGGAACAAACCTAAGCTAAAGGCCAAGCTTTCATAATGAGTAAGTCTCTTTGGGGGCTGGCAGTCTAAGAAAAATCTGACAAGAAAGACCCGCTATAGGCAGAGCCCTGGTTTTATAAGGAGGCTGAGCACTTAGAGTACCACTTTACAGTGAAAATGGAGCTTACCTTTCTCTCTGATTTCCATGGCTGAAAGAGTCTGTGCATTTACACCAAGCTCTGATAACACTTTTGTTTCAATAGGCAACCCATGACAATCCCAGCCAGGCACAAAATGCACTTTGGAACCTCTCATCATATGGTATCGATTGACAATGTCTTTCAAAATCTGCAGGGATGAAAGCACAATCGCCATCCAGAAAACACAGCTCATAATTTGACTCTTTTTAAAAATATCATTTGAAAGCATAAAATCCAATCTTAAACTATTTCTGTAAAATAACCAATTAAATCTACTAATTAATGTACAATATTTACACAGAAATAATGAATATTTGAATTTCATAATATTAATGCTAGTGAGGGCAAAAAAAAAAAAAATCAAACAAGAAAACTATTCATGAAAACCATTATGCCCCAAATTTCATTATTTGTCAAGTTGGGAGAAGAGCATCAGCCCATTCTACCTTTAAAAAAAAAAAAAAAAAATGCTTTTGACCTTCTAAACTCCAGAATGTAAGTCCATTAGAAACTGATTATGCTTATGGAAAAATTAACACAGACAATGCAATGCATGTTCTCACATTTGCTGAGAAGCACAGACTCCTGCAGAAGTAATCTTGTATCTTTTGTACTAACAAGGCCCTCACTGAATAGCTGGCCTCATTAGTAGTGAGTTCCCACTGTTACCAGCCAGGCCAGAGAATACAGGTCTGTAATTGATCACAGCTTCTATGGAGGCCACAGGAAGTAGGAAGATCCCTAGTCCAAGGCCAGTCAGAGCTAGAGTGAGGCAAGGCTAGCCTACACAACTGAGTAAGACTGTCTCAAAACAAAAATTACAGAGGACTCGGCATGCAGCTCAGCACTAGAGCACTTCTCCAGCAGATACACAGCCCCAAGGTTCAATCCCAGTGTGAATACGAATGAGTGTGTGTGTACATATATGCATGTGTATACATACATATGTGTGTGCACACGAAAACACACACAAACTTACAATCCCCACCATGATGGTCATATACTCACCCTCTGAAACTGTAAACCTCAAATAAACTCTCTTTTTTTTTTTAATGTTTTTTTTTGGTCATGGTGTTTTTTCACAGTAATAGAAAAGTAATCAAGACAACCCCTTTCATTTTCCTATCTTGGTATTCTTAATCTGAACCAAAAATTGTCCCAGTAAACAGGGAAGACAAGTCTCATTTTCCAGAGGAAAACTAAATTATCTCATCATGTACACACACTAGGAAGAGAAGTCATGTTAAGAGGGCTCGGTGTAGTAAGTTATGGGGTGGCATTACTTTAGAAGAAGTCAAGTAATTGGTTCAGATTTCAGAACAGATATCGTGACTTACTTCTGTCACCTGGGAAATGCACACCAGGCAGGAGAAAGGAGGCAAGACTGTATTGCTTAAGGAGGAACAAGAAGTCCAAATCCCTACTGATACCCCACGACTTTGACGGGGTTCCAGGCAGACACGGAGGAGGTCGTTTTGTATTTCTGGAATCGATCCTGTTCTCTTGACCCACATGGCACTGACTCTCATCTTTCTAGGTCCATAGTAAAGGAGGAACTAACTCCCTCAGGCTGTTCTCTGGCTTCCACATACACACTGAAGTACATGTACCCTCCCACATGCAAATCAGTCAACATATTTTAAAATACTAGTAGGTATAATTTTTAAAAAAGTAAGCTTATCAAATCTGTGGACATACTGGGCATAGCAGTGCATATGTGTAATGGCAGTATTCTGAGGTAGAGGAGGATCATGGTTTGAGGCCAGCTCAACTACTCAGAGATTTTCTCTCAAAAATAAATAAATAAAAAGTGGAACATAGTTAAAACAGTGTCAAGTGGAAAAAATTCAGCATTAATATAGTACGTCTATTGGAAAGGAGAATCTGATAAATAATAGAAAATCTTTAGAGTATAGCTTAGTGTTATAACACTTCATAGCAGCATCCTGGCCTTGGCCTCCAGTACCAAACCCAAACAAATAAAAAAAAATAAATAAAATAATATGGAAGTTTCTTTTGTTTTTAATATTATGCTAGAAATTAAGACACACACAATAAAGAAACACAATTTTTAAAAAGTAAAGAAATATTAATTGATAATCAGGCTATAACAAGAATACTTCCTTGGGAAGCAGTCACGATAACTGCAGACTCTCCCCTCACAGTGGGAGGCAGAGATGAATTCTCCCAGAGTCTACTCAGCAGTCATCTACCTGCCTCAGAAACAAAACAAACCCCAGCTCCAGATCCTGAACTGGTGACTCCACAGCAGAGTCTGGGAGTTACTCCTCTGATTATTTGGCATCTTCTTCACCTACCCAAGTCTGACCTCCTCTCCTCCAAACACTGACCTTCCCACCACCTTCCCAATCAAGTTTGAGAAACACTGGCCTAAGTGCTCCAAGTCAAAGTTCTCTGAAGCGTCCTTAGCTTTCTCCCGACACTGTCCCAAAAGCTGCACCAGCAGACTGCACTCCAAATCTGGCCTCTTTTTGTTTTTGTGGCTTCACTGTCAAGGACATTGTTGCTGTCATCTGGCTCCTGACTGGTCTTTCTGCTTGCAGACTCCTTAAGCTCAACAAGTCTATCACCAACAAAAGCTTGAAATCATTGTAAATTATCTAATAAATCAGATCCCAAGTGCATCTACTCAACCACCCAACCTGAAGACCAAAGGCTCACTAGTATTCACAGAATGAAGTCTAAGTCCTTTAAATGGACTGGACAATCTGAACTCTGCTACATCTGTAGGCATATCTAACATTCTCCCTCATGTAGTGCCTGTTACCTTCCTTACTATTCCTCAGATGAACCCAAACACCCATCTCAAGTCTTGCATCTGCTATTCTTACCTACGTGGGGTTCATTATTCTGCCCGGCCTGGTTTTGGACAGGTTTTAACTCTAGACCAGACTGTCTAAACCAACTAGTTGATCTAGACTGGCCTCAAACACTCAATGATTCCAATAACTCAACTACCAAATGTCAAAACACAAGCAAACACCAGCACACTAGGCTCTCACAAGTACTTCCCATAATTTCGCCTTTCCCATTAAAGAGCCATCCCAAATCCATTTATTAAAATTACTTATCCAGGGCTGGAGAGATGGCTCAGCAGTTACCAGCACTGGCTGCTCTTCAGAAAATCTAGGCGCCCACATGGTAGCTCACAACCATCTTTAACTCCAGTTCCAGGTCATCTTTGGGCTCTCTTCTGGCCTCTACAGGCACCAGGCATACCAAGTGGTACACAGATGTACACAAAGGTAAAACACCCATACACATAAAATAGAACTTTTTAAAAATTAGCTTTAGAAATGATTCTTCCCTATTATTTCTCCTTTCCACTCTTGTTTCCTTCACGGCTATTATCACTGTCCAGTGTGTTACATATTTTACTAATTCATCTTCCCAAGTAGACTGTAAGGAAAGAATATGACTTTTCCATTACCTAGAGTACAGAATGATGCCTGACATATAAACAGGAAGTAATGAATAAAGTGGGATTTAAGTGTAAAATAACAAAACACTGAAACACCAGCGAAGTTAATGTTCATACAGTATCAAAACTGCATTGCTACTACTGTACTCAGGTATGGGCTGCAGATGTAGGATGAGAAGCTGGAGCATGTCTCCGGTGCATTACATCCACCCACAGTTCCCACAACATAAACAAAACACTTTGGGATGCAGCTCCCTGGTGAAGTACTTGCCTAGTATGAACAAAGCCTTGGGTCATCTCCAGCACCACAATAAATGAATAAACTCATTAATTATTTATTACTTGCATATGCCAGTAAAACCTTATAACATTATCATACAAGCAGAATATGCCCTTCTGTAGACTATTTACTTCCAAGTCTTACACCGTAAATTATAATTACCTTGTTTAAGGCATGCCCAACATGAGGGTCACCATTTGCATAAGGAGGTCCATCATGAAGACAAAATTCCGTCTTCACTTTTCTTTCTCTTTGCCAGGAATAAAGCTCTGAAAATCCACATTTCTGTTTTTTTAAAAAAAGCCAATAGTTTACAAACCACATAAATACATGCTGTGAAATCTTAGCAATCTTCAGTTACTTATCCTGTTCTAACTCATTCAACTCAGAAATAGAACTAGAAATATTTCTGAAAGAAACTAGTATTAAAGACTTTCAGCAGTCTCTCCTGCCCCCAATGATACTTCAGATGTCTTAACTCTTAAGTGGCAGAGGGGCTCTAAATTCTTGGCAAGTCTATCGGTATCCACTGCTTCAATCCAGCCCTGATGAAAGACCTGTCCATCCCCAGCCCTCCCTACCACCCAAAACACACCGGTAACTTATTCTTGCTCTTCTTTGGCCTCAATACTTCCCTACATCCAAATATTCCGGCTAACTTTATTCACTTAAGCAGTATCCCTAGTTATCAGGAATATTTTAAAGACTCTAATGTTATAGACACACGTTTCAGAAGGTGAGTATGATATAGGAGACAGATACAGTCTATAAAGGGGACTCAGAAGGATGGCTACTTTGTCCTGCAAAGGAATAATTCTTGCGAAAGGCCTAAACATGTAACCAAGGTGGGCTTCAACTTCCCTTCTTCGGTAGCGGCTGAATTATTTTTTTAAGGGTTCGTTTTTAATTATGTGTGTGGTGCCTTTGAGTTCTGGGCGGAGATCAGAGGCATTGGCTTTCCTGGAGCTGGAGTTACAGGTGGTTGGGAACTGCCAAACTAGGGTGCTGGGAACCGAACTCTTCAAAAGCAGCAAGCGCTCTGAAATGCTGAACCTCTCTCCAGTTTGAACTTTTATGTACATGTTGGGTACCTTCTGACAAATGACTTCTAAAGTGTGCACAGCATACTTGAAATCGGAACGCGCACTGCGTGGCCTTGGGCTTCATTTGGAACCTGCCCCCTTAAGCAGCCCGTCTGGGTACCCCAGAGGCCCGGGAGGGTTCCGCAGAGCTGGCCCACCCCGCCTTGGCCGGGTGGCCGCGCCCGGTACCTGCTGGATCTCCAGCTCCATGTCGGGCTGCTGGCGGCCCAGCAGCTTCATCGGGAAGCTGGTCTGCGGCAGCAGCACCGTTTCGCGGTATTTGCTGCTGTTGGGGCTGCTCTGGGGGCTATCCGCCCCTGCCACTGACCGCACCAGCAGCCTCCTCGTCATCCTCGGACACCCGAGACGGCCGGGAAAGCGGGCTGGCCTCCATAAGGTCCCGACAGAGGCCAGAGCCGCCGCCCCGGGCCCGTGAGGGCGTAGCCCCCAACGCATAGTGGGCACCACGGGCGGACGCCTCGGCACGCAGCCCACGGCAGCTGCCCGGGAGCTAAAAAGCTCGGACCCCCGAAGAATTCAGCCGCGTAGAATTGCGCACGCGCTTGGGGCCGGAAGAGGCGGGGCGTGGGCAAAGGGGGCGGGGCCTTCCGGGTTGGAGGTCTGCAACTTTCTGGATCTTCTCCGAGATCATGCAGGAGAGGGAAGAGGACTGTGATCGGTCAGCTCTTCCCTAATCAGACACACTGGTTAGCGACTTGTCCTGAATTATAAACATAAGAAGTACAATACTAAAGCCGTGCGGTGGTGGTGCAGGCATTTAATCCCAGCTTTTGAGAAACATAGGTCGGCTTTCTACAAGTTCGAGGACTGCATGGTCTATTATAGAGTGGGTTCCAGAGCTATGCATGTTCACAGCTGTTAAAAGTAGACAAAAGGCAAAAGGTGAGCATAAACAAGTTGCCAATGAATGTAAAAAGATACTGAATTTTGGAAGACTGGAGGACAGTCATCTCATAGAACAGACACTAAGTTTGCTAACAAGTATTGGGAGCGCGGTAAAGTAGTGTTTTGTGTGTAATGCCTTTTCCTCTATTTCCATGTATATGTGTGATGTGCTTGTGTGTTTGTATGTTTGCATGTGTGGGCTCACGTGTGTGGGTGTGTGTGCATGTGGAGATACTAGATTGATGTTGGGACTTATCTTTTATAGCTCTTCCACATTACTCATGGAATTAGGGTTTTTCAGTCAAATCCAGAGCTCAGCCATATGGTTAGTCTCACCAACCAGCTGGCTCTAGGGATGCCAGGCTACTCCAGCTGGAATTATACCCACATTTAAGCGGCTTGTGAGTCCTCATGTTTGCACTACTATCGAATGCACATCATCTCAAAACTGTACTTTCCCATCTGGGAGCCTGACTGATGATTATCATCTCACAGCAGCAAGCAGATTCATTCACTCAAAGATCCCTTTCCCCCTTGCACACACACACCACACACACACCCAACAACTTGCCACATTCATTCAACTCTGCTGCTTCCTGGGAACCCCAGGAGAAGCTACAATGCAGAGTGCCTGTGGACTCTGCATTTCACTGGCTGAGCTATATGTGTGAGAGAGATTTTATTTGTTCTTTTATGGCAGTTGTTATGCAATTACAAAGCATTTACAAAAGCCAATATATGGGTTTGTAAATTTTTAGGTTTATTTTATGTGTATGAGTCTTTGCGTGTATTTATGTGTACTATGTGTGTGCCTAGTGCTCAGAGTGTGGGGTACCCTAAAACTAGAGTTTTGGATGGTTGTGAGCTTCATTGTAGGTGCTGGGAACCAAACCCCGGTCCTCAGGGAAAACAAGTGCTCTTAACTGCCTGATGAGCGAGCCATCTCACCAGCCCCCAGTGCTGGACTCAAACTCAAGTAAATCTGCCTGCCTCTGCCTCCTGAGTGCTGAGATTAAAAGAGATTGCCATCATGCCTGGCCTCGGTGTATTGTTTTAAAGGGTGTATATCATGTATATTTTTACCCCACACAAAAAGTATGTCTAAATTCACAGATTAAATGAAATAAAGTACAATTTTTTCCAACCATAGCTGCGTGTAAATGGTATATGTTGACATTTCTTGCTGGTGAAAATAGGGGTGGGTAATAGTTTGTTTATACCTGTTATCCCAGTATATGAAAAGATGAGGTAGGTAGATTGCATGAGTTTGAGGCCAGCCTAAATGAGACCCTGAAAACACACACACACACACACACACACACACACACACACACACACGTTATGGCTTGCTTCTTATAACTAAAGTTCGAGTTGCAGAAAACACATCAAAAAAAAAAAAAGAATGTGTTCATTGCCATCCTCACAAAGAGATTTTAAGGGAGAAAAAAAATTGCTTTTATGAGAGCAATCGATAAAGGCAATTCATCAAAAAACCAAGCCAAGTCAAGCCTTGTGGCTGGCACCTGTGCGGTCACAGCTGACATAGGAAGATGTGTGGCTCAAGGCTAGCCTGGACTACCTTTTTAAACCCTGAGTCAAGAAACAAAGCAATCAAAAACTGTTATATTGAGGTGAAGTTAAGACAACAGGAATCCCGGGCTTGGACGACAAGTGGCATAAACCTGCGCAAAGCACGCTGCAAAAGCATTTCTCAGCGAGCCAGGCTGTTGTGCGCCTGCGCGGAGTTCCGGCAAGCGCAGCCGCGGAAGCCGGTCTATCTCTGCACCTTGGACCCGCGGATTTGGAGGAAGCGGGGACCCGGGAGGCAAGCGACCCGGCAGGACAGCGGTTTGGGGACGCTGAGTGTAAGTTTCTCCCGCAGCAGGGCATGAGTGTAAGTTTCTCCCGCAGCAGGGCAAGGCCAGTCGGGTAACTGATCACCCCTGGCACGGAGAAGAGGACGGCCAGGGTGTTGTGATGCCAAGCCGAGCGTGGGTACACTGCCTGGAGTTCAGCCGCATCTAAAACCTTGAGTGTCCACATGTGGTTGTTCATCCGGGCCTGGCCTCTCTGAAGGACGCTGCTTAGTATTGAGTAAACCGCAAGGTTAACTTGACTTCCACTCCTTGCTGCCTCCGAATTTGGAGACTTCTGCAAGCTACTAGGCCGTTGTGATTTGTTTTCCCAGGACCATTTTGTTTTTTGTTAAAGAGTTCCAGTAGGAACACGTTCTCCCAATCCTTGCAGACCGGGCAAACGCTTGTATATGTCAATCTTAATTGCTTCTCGGACTCTTGTTTCCATTTCTTTTATATTCAGTAGTATTACATTCCTGTATTTAGTGAGCAGCGTTTTTCTTTTTCTGGGAGCTGCCTGCCTCGTTTTTCGCTGGAGTATTGACTTTTACATACTGAGGTATAAGAGCCCCAAATAAAACTTTAGTTACTGGTATATGGCACAGGACTTAACCTCTCCTTTTATAAGTCATGACTTTGCTTATGTAGAAGTTTTAATTTCTGTGTAAATGTGTTAGTACACTGTTTATGAATTCTTAGTTTATGTTTTAAAGGCCTTTAGAAGTTTATAAGACCATTCCTAGACATTTTACGGTTTCACTCTTTTAATTAAAATCTATTAGAGAAACAGGCTGAGAAAAACCGAGCTTAGGCTAGCTTCAAGCCCAAGGTACTCTTACCTTTGCCTCCTAAATTTTGGGATTATAGGCATATATGTCCATCCAGGACTACCTGGAACCTTCTTTAAAATGTCCCTCCCTCCCCATGTGTAATATATGCATTTATATGTATACATACATACATGCATACATGCATACATACATACGCGCTCGCACATACTTTCTCCAAACATTGATTTTGTTTTGTTTAGTCTGTGTGTGCATGCATGGGAGTTTGGAGAAAGTGCCCCGCTAGGTAGCCAAGGCTAGGCTGGAACCTACTATGTCACTTCTGTTGGTCCCCTAACTCAGCATCCTAAGTGCAAAGCAGCATCACCACACCCAGCTGATTATTACATTTTTGATAAACTGGTAACAGGGATATCTATTAATTGTTCAGAATTTGCTCTGTCGGGCTCATTTTTATCTTTCCAGATACCTTGAACTTATGCCCTATTTAATCAGGTTCTACAGATAAATGATTTTAATGCGTTTACGGGAACAGATCAGACATTTCAAAACCCTAATCTACAGGTTCACCATCCTTGTAAGATTTAAAGGTAAAGAACAGAAAAAGCAAACAAACAAAGCCCTGGTGTTTTTGCCCTTAAACCTTAAGTCTGTGAGAGAAACTGGTCGTGAGCCTTCTTATTTTTCTTTTTGTTGCTGTTCTTTGCTTTTGTTTGTTTGTTTTGAGACCATCGTCTCACCGTGTAGACCTGGCCGCTTTGGCACTTGGTCTCTAGTCCAGGCTGTTCTCAAGTTTGAGCAGTTCTCTTAGTGAGAGAAACCCCAGCCTTCTGAGTGGTGAGATTACCGCGCACACTGTGCCTGGCTCGTGTTTCCCATCCTTCTAAAGTAGCTGGCAGTCATTGTAAAGATTTCTTAGGTGCAAGGGAATTAGGTTGGTTGCCTTTTTGCTCAGCATTTTTCATATTTACTCTTACGTGCTCCTCTAGAATGTGACACAGAAGATTTCTGCCCCACCAGGTACCCTGCGGCCTCCCTAGGTCAGAATATCCTTGTCTTGGCTGCTTTCCTCACCGGTGAGTAAGAAGCCATTTATGTAGAGGACATTTGTTTGTCTGTCTGTTTATTTTTGGTTTTTCTATGCTGGGTTTCTCTGTGTTTATAACTCTGACTGTCCTGGAACTCACTTTGTAAACCAGGCTGGCCATGAACTCAGAGAGATTCACCTGCCCGCTGCATCTGGTGTCATACCACCACCACACTGAAGAAGACATTTATTTTGGCTGATGGTTTCAGGGGCACACAGTCCATCATGGTGAGAAAGACCTGTGGCTGGACTCCACTCGTGGCAGTGGAAGTTTGCCTCTGGCTTCTTACGTGTTGGTGGATCTGAAAGCAGAGTGCTTGAACAGAAAGCGGAGAAGGGGAGCAAGTGTCAGTGCAGGGCTGGCCTGGCTCTAATGACATCTTAAGGCCCACTTGTCCAACGAGCCACCCCCTGTAACTAGGCAGGCCTCCTAAAGGTTCTTCCCAGTATCCTAACACAGCACCAGCATTTGACACGTGAGCCCATGGAGGTGTTTCAGGTTTTTTTTAAGATTCTATGTATGTGCCTGTGTAGTTGTATGTGGGTTTGTACTCTTGAATGCAAGTGCCCATGGAGGCCAGAAGAGGACATCTGGCCCTTGGAGCTGGAGTTGCAAGGGTTTTTGTAAGCTGCTCCACATGGGTTCTGAATCTTACCTCTGGTCCTCCACAAGAACAGTGTGTGCTCTTAACCATTGAGCCATCTCTCCCGCCCCTTACCTTTTGTTGTTGACATTCCTGTGTATACCTGTTGTATCCAGAACAAAGGAACCCCTTTAAATATGTCTAGCCAGTCCTGTTTGATGCTTATCTTTAGGGTCAGTGCCTTCCATGTGCAGTTTTTCCCATTTATAAGTTCAAGGATGGTGAGCCAATGACTTTGCTAAAAACTAACATATACCAGGACGTGGACATAGACAGAGCATAGGTGTCATTAGCCAGCACTGTTTTTTTTCAACTTAGTTTCTGAAAGGTCATGTTCCCAGAAGCAGTGCTCAGGTAATAAAGAGAAAGACTGGATGAGTGCCTTTTGAACTGCTATAAGGAAGTTAACTTTACTGTTAGACTTGTTCTTAAGTCACCTGCCATTTCAAAAGGTAATTGATTCCCACGTGGGTTGCTGGGGAAGAAGTGATAATGATAATCTCTTTTACATATTTTGTGTTTTGATATTTTTTTCTCTTTTTCTTTATACCAAGAATCAAATTGCATATATGTATTTAAAAAACTATGACAAGATAACAATTAGGGCCCGGAGTGGTAGTAATATCGCTATTCTTGTGTCTTACAAACTAATTTCGTCTTTAAATTGTAGTTCAACAACATAGGGTGCATTTATTAAGTAAGGTAGTGAGCAGGCAGCCTGGAAATAGCCTGTTGGGAAAAGGAAAGTCTGCAATTATGCAAATTTAAGGGAGCGGATTAATCACGCCTTAAGCCTGATAAGTTTCAAATGATATGGAACTGGATTAAGGGTAAATGATACTTGTGAAAAGTTCCTAGTGAGAGAAAATTACTTCTCTTGCCTCTCCCACAAGGTAAATCCTTCATAGTTAGGCGTGTAGCTCTGAAAAAGAGCCAGTCCGCTGAGGCCTCAGATGTGATTTCCCAACATCCCTCCTCCAGAACAGGTGCTAGGTAAGCTTAGTAAACTTGGACCTACTTTTTCGTTTAAGAGTACATTATCTATATGGCTGTTCAATGAAATGTTTTCCTAAATTATTACTTCTGGGTTTCATTTGCGGTGTTCCTGAATTAGTAATGATCATAGCTTATTTTATTCCATGTGTAAAAACCTAGTATGTTAAGAAATCAACTTAGCTTGATTGCAATCTAAGAAAATACTACATAGATCCCTATTTTGTTTTCATCTTAATTTCAGACACCTGTGACCACTAATGGCCAGTGCTGCACATCAGTTTCCATTACATCTCCTCCCTCCCTCCTTTGTGTGTGTATGTTTTTTGAGAGGTTTTTTTTTTTTTCTGTGTAGCCTTGGCTGTTAACTGGAACTCACTTTGTAGACCAGGTTGGCCTCAAACTCATAGAGATTTACTTGCCTTTGCCTCCAGAGTCCTGGGATTAAAGGTGTACACTACCACTCCTGGCCTCCACCTTTTTTTAAAAGATTTATTTCTATTTTTTAAATATTTATTTTATTATCTTATGTGTATGGGTGTTTTGTCTGCATGTGAGCCTGTGAATCACATGTATGCCTGCTACCTTCAGATGCCAAAGGAGAACTGGCCTGGCTGGAGTTAAAGACAGCGTGAGCTGCCTTTTGGGAAATGGGAGTTGAACTCGGGTCCTCTGTTAGAGCAGCCAGTGTTCTTACTTTTTTAGCCATCTCTCCAACATCCCCTCAACAGCATCTTTGAAGAGCTTTATATTTGTTTTTTGCCAATTTGTACAAGTGGATTTAAAGGTATGTTGAGTCAGCTATTCAATCAGAAATTGGCAATAGAAATGGATTTATTTGTCCTTTATTTATGGTCCCTGTAGATAAGGAATAATTATGCACTACTTGACCTAAGTCATGTCAACCTGATTTGATTTTGAGTTGGGAAATTGTTTTAAGTTTTAAGCGTTTTTGTTGCTGTTATTGTTGAAACAACGTATCTTTATTTAGTCAGGTTGACTTAGAACTTGCTCTGTAGCCTAGGCTCCTCTATCTTAGGATCCTCAGCTTTCTGAGTGCTAGGATTTCATTCTGGACTAGGCCACCCAGTCTGATTTGCTTTTGTGTTTTATTGTAGTATGGATTGAACACAAGGCTTTGCATGTGTTCTACTGCTGGGCTACATCTCTAGCCTGAGAGGTTTTGCCTTAAGCACTTAGAGACAGAAGTGTAATACAACAGGCTTTATAGGGAGTGTTGTTGAAATCACTTGTAGAAGGAAAAGGAAGGAAATGGGAGGGAAGATACCAGGCTAGACCATTAGTATCAGCTAACGCCTCAGCTGGCTCCACGGGGATGGCCCTACAAAGTGTTCTTTTACATCTTTCTGTTGAAGCCAGGCATGGTAGCATATACCTGCCATACCAGTGTTCAGAGGGTTGAAGCAGGAGGATTTTGAGGCCAGCCTGGGTTACATAGTGAGACTCTGACATAAACAAAATGAGAGTCCTAGCATTCAGGAGACAGAATCAGGTGGATTTCCCTGGACAGGGAGTTCTAGGCCTTTCATAGTTGCTATGAACTATGTAGGAGTTCTACATAGTTGTCATTACATACAGTTATGTTCATTTTTTAAACAGTGCAAGAATTTCACATGCAGGGCCTTGAGTACACTAAACTGGAAAGCAAGTGTTCTGCAATTGTGCTACAGCCCAGTTCCTCTTTTCACAGCTTACCCTTGTGAACACTTATTCCCTTATGCTGCTAACCCCTCTCTTGAACTTAGCAGCTCCAGTGTTCAGAATATCAGCTGATTAAGGGTAGATGTGACATACTATATTTTTAGCTCCTAACACTTTGCTACAACACCTCACACAAAACTTTTCAGCCGCTGCATTCATTCCTCCAGGCTTTTAAATGCTTTGTTGGCTAAGAAAGAGTGTTAGAGGATTAATACCAAAATTGGGTGTTTCTTAAATCTGTTTTAGTATATATTTATTAAAGAACCTATGTAGTGGCTGGGCAGTGGTGGTGAATGCCTTTAATCCCAGCTCCTGGAAGGCAAAGGCACGCAGATCTCTGCGTTTGAGGCCAGTCTGGTCTACAGAGCATATTCTGGGAAAGCCAGGGCTACCCAAAGAAACTCTGTTTCAAAAAAGGGGGCCAAGCGGGGGATGGAGAGAGAAGATGTAATTGAAACTGGTGGGCAGTGCTGAAACATTTTGTGGCCAATAGCAACCCCAGGCGTTCAGTATGTGTCCTCTTGAATTCAATCAGTTGAAAGTAGTAACTGGTCTCTAAAGTAACCAAACCTTTTTCTCCTTTCCTTCAAGGTTTACCATGGCTTCCAGCCACACTGTGTTGATGCGACTGGTGGCCTCAGCCTATTCTATCGCGCAGAAGGCAGGAACCATAGTGAGGTGTGTCATTGCTGAAGGAGACCTGGGCATCGTGCAGAAGGTACTGCAGATCTTTGCTGTTTCTACAGTCATAGTTTTTGTTCACAGTAGGGAAAGAATGGCTTATTCCAGATCGAGTAACCGCTAAAATGATGGAGATCATCAGATCCTTCATTTCAATATCTGCTTTGAAAATAACTTCAGACTTCATTCAAGATCTTTGTATACATGACTGGGTCATCTGCCTGAAGTCCACTTCCTGAACAGATTCTAGTCTGTTTCATACAAAGCCAAGTAACCCTTGAACGTACATGTTTGAGAAATTCTGATTTTTAAATAAGTTTTTCTAATTCAGGGCTATAAAAGCTTCATGTGGTGCCAGAGAGCTGTTGTCTCAGCTCTTGGGAGATGAAGGCAAGAAGTTCAGAAGTTGAAGGTCAGCTTTGGCTGTATAGTGAGTTCAAAGCCAACCTGAGCTATCTGAGACCCTGCCTCAACCCCATAACCACCACCACCCCACAAAAAACCAGAAAATTAAAAAATATATATATTACTGTTTTCTTTCTCTCTTTTTTCCTTTTTCTTACTTTCTTTTTTTCTTCTTATTTATTTATTTATTTATTTATTTATTTATTTATTTATTTATTTATTTATTTATTTACTCATTATGTATACAGAGTTCTGCCCGCATGTGTCCCTGCAGGCCAGAGGGCAGAAGATCTCATTACAGATAATTGTGGTTGCTGGGAATTGAACTCAAGGCCTCTGGAAGAACAGCCAGTGCTCCTAACCTCTGAGCCATCTCTGCATACCCAGAAATTCTTTCTAATGCATTAATGAAGCATCTTCAGGACCGCTTGCATTATAAAAATGAATGGGGGGAGTTATAGAGGGCACTCTTCTTACTCTGATGAGAGTATTCACTTTCACTTTGGAATAGTGTCAATCTATTTTTATTGTTGTTGTTGGTTGGTTGGTTGGTTGGTTTGGTTTTGACATAGGGTCTTACTGTGCTATCCTGGCTGGCCTATAGAACTCACTGTGTGGACCAAGTTGGCACAGAATTTACAGGGACTGCCCTGGAACTTCCTGTGTAGAGCAGGCTTACATTGGACTTATGGTAGCTGGCTTGGAGCTTACTGTGTAGACCAGGCTAGCACAGAATGGCTTAGGACTTCTGGTGAAGCTGCTGCTTCTACTTTTCAAATATGATATCCTATAAAGTATGTAACACCACACTGGTGGATTCCTGTCTCTCAGCCTATGAAGAAAGTTGGTAACTAGAATGTTATAGAGAATTTCTCAACTAGAGAAGAAAATACTCCAAATAATTTAATAGCACCTTTGCAAACTTGAACTATTATGGAGCTGGGCATATAGCTCAGAGGTAGATTTGCTTGCTCAACATGTGCAAGGTATGAGTTTGATGTTCATCAATACACATACACACACCTGTATTTCTAAACTGTGTCTGTTTATTGGTATACAGTTTCACATTGTGGTGCAAGCTGATCTCAAATTTATGGCAGTCCTCCTGCCTCAGCCTCCCAAGTACTTAGACTACAGTCATACAATACCACCATGCTTCATTTCCCAGTCTTAATTGCTGTTAATTCTCTGAGAAGCATCAGGGCATATGACTAATTGATTCATTTGGTACTTAGCTCTATGAATCTGAAATCTGAAAATATAGTGTAAATTATATGGCTGCTGTGCACTTGGGAGTTTGAAGGCCATTTATCCCTAACTGTTATTTCTATTGAGATTTGCATTCTTTGTTACAGACCTCAGCCACAGACCTGCAGACCAAAGCAGACCGCTTGGTACAGATGAGCATATGCTCTTCCCTAGCACGGAAATTCCCTAAGCTGACAATTATAGGGGAGGAGGTAAGAGTTGCCATACGACATAGATTCATAACTGATGTGCTATTGAATCACATGTCAGGGTTACAGTCAGCATTGGAGCTAGTGTGTTTGAACACAAAAGTGACATATTCCTTAGAGGAAATAATCTGATTTTATATTATTTTGATCCACTTTAGGCTAAGTCTCCATTCTTAGAGCTAGGAGGGAGACATGGTCGCCATTGTAATGAATCTGCAGCTTTAGAAACGTAAGTTAGTCTCATTGGTGGAACATTGCCTAGTGTAGGTGAGGCTCCAAGGTGAGATGACATATCAGGAGTAAGACCTGTGGCTCTCATGTGTGATGCTGGCTTTGAGCCCCAGAATCAGAAGTTAAATTTTAAGAGTTGGCAAAGTTCTAGAACTTTGAGGTAGAATGGGTTTTGTTTGTTTACTGGTCTTTTACTTTAGAAATTAGGCTTGCATACTTTTAACTGAACGAACACAATACGTTTTGTTTTTTATGAAGTTCTTTGACGAGTTAGTACAAGTATAGATGTGTCTGTCAGCTCACTCCCCACACTCTTGGATTTCCCTCCCGCCCAACACTCATTCTTCCCTCTCTACTCTCTGCTTGACCCTTTCCCAAATTCATGACATTTGGTGTGGCTTTGTGTCCCGTTTAGTTTAACCAGTGCCATCAGTGTGACTGTTTAATTGGGACCAGCCATTGGAACTTGGTCGTCAGTGGTCACAACTGGAAACAGTGCATTCCCTTCCCCAAATCCCTCTTCCATCTCAGCGCAACTGGTTTTTGCCATTCTTTTCCAGACCCAGTACAGGCACCCGTAGTGGTCGAGAGTCACGATCGCCGTCACTGTATTACCCCAATGATGACATTTGCAGCCCTTTCCATATTTCCCAGCTGTTAGAGTCTTTCTGCCCCAACTTCCACAAAGCTTTGTGAACCTTAGAGGGGATGGTGTAGATGTCTTACTTAGAGCTGAGCAGCCAGCTGTCACTTACTCTTATTACACAGCCATACATCTCTCCTTTCCTCAAAGTTCACCAGGAAGAGAAGCTTCTGAGTAAGGCTCAGAACGGAGATCAGCTATGGGAATAAACATGCACATTTATCAGGAGGTTTGACACTGTGGATTTAGGAAGGCCATAGAGTTTAATTCTCCAATAGGGCTTATGGCCTCTCTCTTTATACATTGAGTGGGTCTACAGACATGGAGTAGATTTAAAGTACTAAGCCTGGATTCTCCCTACCTCCGGTGGAGTAGACTGGCCAGTCAAGACCAGCAGTTACTTCCCTGAACAGTCATGTCACTATTGTGCAAGTAGGCACGTCTTACCTGACAGGCAGGTACTGTAGTTTGTGGTTCACAACTGAGTAATCTTTTCTTCCCTTCCAGCCTGCGTAGCCCCTAGGAAAATGTTCCCACATCATTTCTAGCTTGATTTCTCTGTATCATGCAACCAAAATATGTGTGTCCTGAGTGGTAAGGTCTTATTATCTAATTCTAGTGGACAAATGACAAGTGCCCATGTTGTTTTAGGGACCACTTGGACCTCCCTGACCAACCTACAAGGAGTTCCCCACACATCACATTGAGGTTTTTAAGAAACTAGTTTGGGGGCTGGAGAGATGGCTCAGCAGTTAAAAGCACTGGCTGCTCTTCCAAAGGTCTTGAGTTCAGTTCCCAGCAACCACTTGGTGGCTCACAACCATCTATAATGAGATCTGGTGCCCTCCTCTGGCCTGCAGGCATATAAGCAGACAGAACACTGTATACATGATAAATAAATCTTTTTTAAAATTTTTTTTAAGGAACTATAGTTTCAAGGGGGAGCAATTTTTAGCCATATAGGCTATCTCCCTTCCAACTTTAGAAAAATGCTTCCTAGCGATTGTGAATAGAATGGCAGTAAGCGGATGAGACAGTTCTCAGTAGTGAGATATCCAGCCTTTGGGCATGTCCTAGAATAGAATAACTGTTTCAGGCCTGGAGAGATGGCTCAGAGGTTAAGAGCACTGGCTTCTCCTCCAGAGGTCCTGAGTTCAGTTCCCAGCAACCACATGGTGGCTCACAGACATCTGTGATGAGATCTGGCGCCCTCTTCTGGCCTGCAGGCAGAACACTGTACATAATAAAAGAATAGCTGGGAGTTCTGCTCCTGGTTTCTTGAGGAGTCTCCACACGGGTTTCTGTGCTGGTTGTACTAGTTTACACTCCCACCAACATCTTGTCCACATCCTCACCAGCATTTATTGTCCTTTCTTGATGGTAGCCATTCTGACTGGGACTAGATGGATTTCAAAGTAGCTTTAATTTGTATTTCCCTTTATGCTGTTGTAGTAAGTTTCTAGCCTGGACTTTTGGGCCTGTCCTCGAGGTTTGGACCCACAGACCCACAGACATACAAAGATGCTTACATTAATTTTAAGCTAATTGACCTGGGGCCCAGGCATATAACTTGCTAACTCTTTACCCTTAAACTAACCCTTGACTCTTATCCTGTTCAGACATGCGGCTCAGTACCTTTTCTCAGAGCTACACAGTTGTCCTCTGCATCTGCTTCTCTGGTGTCTCTGTGGCGTCTCTGCTCTGTTTTTCCTGTTCCCAGAGTGTTCTTGGTCTGGTATCCTTGTCCACACTTCCTACCTTCAGCCAATCAGCGTTTTTATTAAACTAGTAGGCAGGACAATTATTTACAATGTAACATAATCCTACTACATGCTGTTGATGTTAAATGCTTGTAAAAATGCTTATTATTCATTCATAATACTTTTGAGAATTCTCTGCTCAGTTCTATAGCCCATTTTTGTTGGTGGTGGTTTATTTGTTGACACAGGATTCTTTTGTGCGTCCATTTAAATTTTAAAATATTTTTCCTATTTCTGTGAAGAAAATCATGGTAGTTTTAATTGTGATTGCATTGAATCTGTGTGTTACTTTGGCTAGGATGGTCATTTTTACATCATCAGCTCTGTCAGCTCTTAAGCATGAGAGGTCTTTCATCTGCTAATCTCTGCCTCGATTTCTTTCTTCAAAGTTTTGGTATTTTGAGACAGCATCTCACTGTGTAACCTTGGTTGGCCAGGAACTCATTCTGTAGACCAGCCTGGTCTTGAACTCATAGAGACCTGCCTACCTCCGTCTCCTGTGTGCTGGAGCTAAGAGCTTGTTCCACCAGGTCCAGGGTTTTCTTTGGTTCTAAAAGTTTTCATTGTAGAGGTCCTTCACCTTCTTCCTTAGGTTTCCTCCGAGGCTCCTATAAATGGATCTGTTTCCCTGGTTTCCTGCTCAGTTTGTTTGCTAGTGGTATAAAGCAAATCAAGTTGTTTGTGTCCTGACCCTTTGCGGAAAGCGCTGGCCCGCTCTAGCTTTCTGGTGGAATCGTTAGGGTCCGTGTAAAGCATCGTGTTCTCTACCGTTAGGAATGGGACTTCCTGCTTCCGGGTTATGTTCTCACTTGTTCTGCCCTACTTACTGCTCTAAGACTGAAATGCCAGACTTGCTTCTGATTCAGGGTTGGCTTGACAGGGGCTCATTATGGAGCCCTGGCTGGCCTTGAGTCCTTCCTGCTCTGGCCAATCAAGTGCCGGGAATCCTTCCTGCTCTGGCCAATCAAGTGCCGGGAATCCTTCCTGCTCTGGCCAATCAAGTGCCGGGATTACAGGTGTACGTGGCTCCATAAGATTTTTTTTTGTTCCTTCTGTCCTCACTTATATTGTCCCTCCCGTGGTGCTCAGCTCTATACCCAGTGTCGTGCATGCTGGGCAGCTGCTGATCCACTGAGCTGTATCCCGAGTCCTAGTGTGACTAGATACCCCGTTCATAGCCCACTGCCTATGTACCCCAGTATTCCGAAAGAGGCTGAGAGACGGAAATGTATAAAGGAAAATGGATTTATTTACAATTTTAGTTGGAGAGGAGAACAAAGTTTTGGTTATTTCTAGGTGTTCCTGAATCATGGTTTAGGTGAAGCTAGGATGCCGTTGTGAGGCTAAGTCATCAGAACTGTGAGACTTTCTGTGGAGGGGCCCTTCCTGGTGCCCACATCTCAAGCTCCTGAGGAAATCCTAGTTCCTCACTTCGTCTCCTCGAGCTCCTGCTGTATTACACTAGGTTTGCCATGAAGACTCTGGACATAGGAGGTACCCAGAAGTGGCTAGGGACCCAGTTGCTGCATTTGTGTTAGGGACATGATGCATTGTGGGAACAAACGGCTTCAGCAGTGTCGTCTTGTCTCTGTTTCAGGACCTGCCTCCTGGGGAAGTGGACCAAGAGCTGATTGAAGACGGGCAATGGGAGGAAATCCTCCAGCAGCCATGCCCATCGCAGTACAGCGCGATTAAAGAGGAAGACGTAAGGCCCATCTCCATGCTCTAGTCCGTTAGTCCGTCTGCTGCCATTGTGGAGGAAACACAGTTTGTCTGTAAGAGGGAGAGTGTGTGGTCACAAAGTAGTAGCAGTCAGGCAGAGTCCTTCAGAGCCAGCAGCAGGGGCAGGACCACATGGACGCATGGCTGACCCCCCTCATAGTCCTTTCCTGTGGGTCTCTCCTCTGCCTTCTGAAACCATTATTAAAAGCATTTTTCGTAAGAAAGTCTTTGTTTGCTGTTCAGTCGATTTGGAAACAAAGCATTGTGTAGGCAATGGCGCTGGTCATTCTACAAAACCGTAGGAGTCTTCTCACTTGGACTGGAGAGATGGGTTGGCAGTTAAGAGCACTGGCTGCTCTTGGTGAGAGGATCTAGGTTCAGTTCTCAGCAACCACACTGGGAGGCTATCAGTTGCCTGTAACTCCAGCTCCACAGGATCCTAGTTCTAAATTATTTAACATTGTATTTACGGAGTAACTACCATGAGGAATCAATTCTGTTGTGTTGAAAGAGGGATAGAAATAATATAATGAGACATGACACCAGGAGTGTCTCAGAAATTCATACCCAGTTTACTGAGTGCGTGTGGGAGAATGTTCTGAATCGTGTTGAAAGGGATTTCTTTCCCCTTCGGTGTAGTGCCCATTTTATGAGACACTCCATTTTCTCAGGTTACTGTGGCATGTCCTTAGATTATGTTTTTTGAGACAGGGTTATTTATCTTTTAAATCAGCGTGTACAGTCCTGGAGTGCTGACACATGCCTTTAATCCCAGCATTTGAGAGGCAAATGCAGGTGGATTTGTTAATTTGAGACCGTGCTGGTCTATGTAGTGAGTAGCAGGATAACCAGGGCTGTGTAAAGAGACCCTGTCTCAAAACATTGAAAAAAAAAATCTGCATGTACACATAAAATGAGTAACAAACAACCTTAGATTGCTCAAAATCGTCTTAGTGCCTTGTGGGGAATTTTTCCCTGTGGCGCCATCTAGAGGTACTTGAGTTTATGACATTGTGCTTAACATTTACCAACTGAATTGTAAAACGTGGCAAGGGTTATTAAAACAAGCCTTTTGTGTACTTTAAATGGATTCACTCCATGTTTATGAAGCTTTGGGGCTTTTTTATGATCACAAAACTGATGATGTTGACTTAAGCCATCCATAATAATGTACTCAAAAATATTAAAAGGGGGCAGTTTTAATCCATTAATTCTCTCTGAATTTTACATGGATATTTAATTAATATGGATATTTCCTCTCTTTTTTTTCTCATTTTTATTTTGCAGCTTGTGGTGTGGGTTGACCCCTTAGATGGCACCAAGGAATACACTGAAGGTCAGTATCTCTCTGTCACATGTACACTGAGGCAAGGCAGTGGCATACAAATATGCTGTTCCTGTGTCAGAGGAAAGGCTGCTGTGTTCTGTCTGTTGTCATACAAGAGTGCTCACTAGAAGAGTTCATCTTCAGATACCACCCAGTATACTCTGCCAGCTCCAGTTCTGAGGTCCCCATGGGACACTCCTATCATCATAAACCTCCTTACCCCAGGAACTGTGCCCAAGCCATGTTTTCTTTGGCTAGAAAAATGCTGACTGAATGCAGCTCTGCTGCCCCAGTTCTGCTGTACCTGGTCCCACAACATCCCCCCCCTCACTCCCTCATCTCAGTTCCACAGTACCCCCCCCCCCCAAACACCAGAAAGCATTGAATTAAAACCAAAGGCATGAAAGTCAGGAGGAGCTTTTTACCACTCACACATGTAACCCAGCACACTAAGGTGCTAGGACTGCTTTGAGTATGAGGCTGGCTTGAGGGAGACCTTGTCTAGACAAAGCAAAGCCACAGAGTCAGAAAACAATTGTGCTGGAGCCAGATCTCAGGTTTTAAAGCCTTTTGAAATGAAGATCTACATAGAGAACTTGTGAGGCTAAGACAGGAAGACTGTGATGTCAGCCTGCCCTTCATAGTGAGTTCTGGGTTAGCCTGAGCTAGTGGGGCAGTGTCAGACTGTCTCAGAACAACAGTAACACCCTGGAGACGTCGCCAGAGATTTTCTTCTCTTGGTACCCAGCTTCATGGAGATTTCTTAGAACTGTGGGAGAAATGTTCTCGGCCCTTGGATGAGATAGACTATTCAATGTGTTAGTGTGTATGTGTGGAGCATGCATTCATACCGTGAGTGTGTGTGTGTGTGTGTGTGTGTGTATATATATGTGTGTGATAGCATATATATATACTGTGTTAGTATATGTGGAACACACATGTACTATGTGAGGGTGTGTATCAGTATGTGTGTGTGTGGCATGCATATGTACTGTATATGTGTGTGATGCATATGTGCTGTGAGATTGTATCTGTGTGAGAGCGTGTGCATGTATGTGCACATACATGTGTGCATGTAACACACATGTATTCTGTATGTGAAGGTTTCTGTGAGTATGATACATGCATATACTCTAGGGAGAGCACACATGTATTTGTGTGTGTGAAGAGAGAGATGCAAATAATTGTGTGTGTGTGATACATATGTACTATATGTGTAATGAAAACATCCCTGAAGCCCATTGAGAAACAGGAATTTAATCCTAGAGCTTTGATTAACCACTGGCTCAGGGAAGGGGAGTCTTGCAAGATAGAATCCACTAGGTGCCCAGCGGCATGTGGTAATCCCTAGACTGTGATGCTGGCCAGAGGCTGGAAAGTAAGCCTGGAGAGGAATCCAGGAATAGTGGTCCAGTGGGTGAGAGCAGAGTAGATGAAGCAGCCAGAGTCTATAAATGCCTTTTCCAATATGGCGCTAACAGGTTTGCAGACTGTGCTAGGAAGGGTGTGACCATGGATGTCCTGCCAGTTTAGTGGACTATAACCCCCATTTATGTCTCTGTCCAGCTCTCTTAGAACTTGTGTATTTACCTCAAGTAAGGTTGTCCATGGGCGAATCATTGCAGATCTCTACCTTTACTCAAAAATAATTAGGAGTCGTAGGTGGTGGCTCACGCCTTTAATCCTAACATTCAGGAGGCGAGAGTTCCAGGCCAGCCTGATCTAGAGAATGAGTTCTAGGTCAACCAGAGAAACCCTGTCTGGAAGAAACAAAAATTAAATATTAATAATAATAATGAGACTAGCAGCTGTTTGTTTGATGTACTGGTGGTAAACCATAACATGAGAGAGTGACAGACTTAATTCTTTCCTTCAAAGGTCTTCTTGACAATGTAACAGTTCTGATTGGGATTGCTTATGAAGGAAAGGCCATTGCAGGCATCATCAACCAGCCATATTACAACTACCAGGTACTGCTACAAATAACACAAAAATATTAGATGATAATTAGAGTGCCTAATGAGACCAGACACCCATCCAGTCCACCTATTATCTCACTCATTTCCACATGCAACCACTTGAGGGTGGGACTTCCCAAGGTACAGCTTCCCAGGCTGCTTGCTGTTCACCTATTGAGTTGGAACTCTCGGAGGGTACTGGGGCCAGGGATGTAGATGTGAGTAAAGAGACTGTGTGCATTATACTTTTTATATATTTGTGATTCAGTTGCAACAGTTTGGAAATTACCCATTTGGTTCTTGATTAGCGTGGTCATCAAGACACCTGGTTTACAGGTAGTTCTTGAAGCGCATTGAAGAAATGAACCTTGTCAACAAAGAACAGATGCTAGCCATGTTGCTCCCCAGGTAATGCTGCACAGCACCTGAATCACTGTCAGTCCAGATAGCCGGCCAATGATGCTTATAGCCCTTCCTTTTACTTTGCTTCTTCCAACCTGCCTTAACTTCGTGCTGTACTTCAGAGAAACTGTCTTCTTTAGAAAGAAAAGACCAGTACAACTTCAGGGGGATATAGAATTAGATTTTATTGAAATACAGTATTTAAAGTTTCATATTAAATGTGAACTTAATGAACTTTGGAAAACAGACTAACCAAAATGGGTGCTATTTCTTCTGAACGTCTGATGTGAGAACAGACTACATATTTAAGTGTAATGTAAGTTTGTTTATTCCTGTTGCTTATGGGATTAGAAATTTGATTATATCTTAGGGTTTCCCAAAGTGGCTCTACATTGTTAGCTGAGACAGAATGGACTGCTCAGGTGTTAATCCTGACTGGGTGGCTTTGCCATCTGTATTTAGTATACTCGAGCATGGGTTTGTGACCTTAACACTATTCCTTAAAAGAAAGGTATTTGATTCATAGAAAAAAGGTATGCATGGTCCCTTTTATCAAAAGTAGAGCTGTAAGTACTTTGGAATTGTTAATGATTTTCCTCCCTTATTTCTGAGACTAGAAAACTTGTATTCATTTTCCACAGAGCAATGAACAGGAGAAGTTAAGGGAGCAGAGGAATGAAGCGAAGGTGAGAAACAGCTAGGGGTTTTGGTTCCAGCGCTAGGGAGGAAAGAGGCAGGTACTGTGGCAGCCGGTCCATCCCGTGAGCCGGTTCATTTCCTCCTGTTCTGCGCCTCTTTTGTCTCCCTGTGCTGTATCCTCTTAGCCCTCTTTGCCTTAAAATGTGCTGCATCAAGCAAAAACAGAAAGGTTGGCTGCTGCTGGTGCTGGAGGCCGAAGATGCCGAGTCATGAAGGCTGACGTTCATGAGCACTCGCTGGGGCTGTGCTGCCCAAGGGACACACACGTACTCTCTCTTGCAAATACCACACCTTAAGGAAATGGTTATGTGTAATATGAAGGTTTTGGCCTGGCTTAGCCCCATGGTCTGGACCTGCCCGCTGTTATTTAGCATCTCACATCAGTTATGTCCATACTAAAGAAAAGGATCCTAGCTGGTTTGGTGGTGCAGGCCTGTAATCCTAGTTACTCAAGAAGCTGGGCCCAGAGTGTTGCAAGTTCCAGGGAGGCCTGGGTTACAGAGTGAACACAAGACCAGCCAGCAACAAAGACTGTCACAAAATAAAAAGTAGGAGAGGGCTGGGGTAGAGGCCAGTGGGAGAATTCCTGCCTGCAGTGCGAGACAGACAGACAGACACACACACACTCAGAAAAGGAGGAAACTGAAGTGTTGAACTTGTCACTGTCAGTCACTGGGAAGCAGCAGAGCTGGGATTCCAAGTGCTTTTCAAGCCCTATTTTTATTCTCCATTGCTCTCCTGAGCAAGGTAAAAACCTGAACAACGCAAAGTTTAATTTCGGGTCTAGTAAGTGCTGACTGGTGAAAACAGCATGAGACTCCATCTGTCCTTATATCGGAGCTGCCTTCTTAGCCAGAGTTCACGGTAGCCCCTCATCTGGAAGGGCAAGCAGTAGCCTTCCTGTGGAACCTTTGCAAGAAAGGTCGCAAGCCCAGGGGAGAGCAGGACACCAGGGTCCTTAGGCCTGTCCTCTTCTTATTTATTCATGAAGGGAATATGAACTCTTTTTGGTTTGGTTTGGTTTGGTTTGGTTTGGTTTGGTTTGGTTTGGTTTGGTTTTTGAGACAGCGTTTCTTTGTGTACCCGCTGGCTGTCCTGGAACTCACTCTAGACCAGGCTGGCCTTGAACTCTAGATCTGCCTACTTGAGTGCTGGAATTAAAGGTGCGTACCCCCACCCCACTCCCGACCCAGACTCTTTCTGAAACAGGCTCTTACTGGTGTTTCCCATACTGGCCTGGAACTCACTCTGTAAATCAGATTTGTCTTGAACAAACAATTCTATTTATACTTTCTAAGAGTTGAGTTACAGGCAGAAGCCTCCTGAGAAGTCTAGAGCTGCCATCAAGAGGTCTGTGGTGTAGTCGCAGTCCAAGCAATGATGCTTGGTTTGCGTTCCTCTCTTGCTCCATGGCAGAAGGCACAGTGAACATTCAGCCTCCCCAGAGAATGCCTCCACTCTGAAGAGCCCACCCCAGATCACAACTCTTCCCAAAGCAGACTGTTTGCAAGACCAGAAGTGCAGGTGTGGAAAGGCCTGGCCTTTCCTTTGGACTTGGGTCCACTCTGAAAAGCTGCTTGAGCTCTAGTACTCCCCCATAGTCACAAGGGAGCTGCAGCCATGTTCCCTCTATCCACAGTGTGTCTGTCCTTCTACAGCTACTGATCCTGCACACACTCCTTGGCAACCCCATCCCCACCCCCACACCCCCGCCTTCAGGGCACACAGCCGCAGCATAAGCCTAATTCACCCTGAAAGCATCAGTGTACTTCTCTAAGAAGCAGTGACTTTGAAAACATTTGGACAAGTCAGCTCAGGTTGTCCAATGTCTGCTTTGATGGACACAGTGGCACTAACCTGTAGTTGCACCTACTTGGAAGACTGAGGCAGTAGCATCCTTTCATGACTATCAGGGCATTGCAGTGAGACCCCCATCTCAAAAACAACGCAAAGTAAATCTGAACAAGCTTTTAGGCTTGGCAGTTGGGAGCACTAGCTGCTCTTGCAGTGGACCCAGGTTGGGTTGTCAGCACCCACATGGCTGCTCATGGCCATTCAGAACTCTGATTGGAGGCACACATGGTGCACATACATACATGCAGGCAAACCCTCAAACACATAAATTAAAAATAAATCTTTTCGGACAGGCGGTGGTGGCACACGCCAGCCTGACTTACAGAGTGAGTGTCAAGACATCCAAGGCTATACAGAGAAACTCTGTTTCAAAAAGCCAAACAAAAATAAATAAGTCTTTGAGGCCATCCTGGCCTATTACAGTTCCCGATTAGCCATGGCTGCATAGTAAGACCATATCTCCAAAGATAAAATGAAATAAAAAGAGTTCTGAACCCAGATGAGCTGGATTTTGAGAGGAACTTCTAGGCTGATAGTAACATCTACTTTCTGGAGTTGCTTTGTCTATTGGATGGACTGATGCATGCATGAAGAACTTAATGTGATCCTGACACACGCTTGTTGAGTGAGTGAACCGCATGCTTGTTCTCACTGTACACCTCCCAGGCTGAGAGGAAACTGTTGAGTTTGAACTTCTTATTTTAGCACTAATTTTACTTTTTCTAAAATATTTTTTTTTTTTTAAGATTTACGTATTTATTATGTGTACAGTCTTCTGCCTGCAGGTATGCCTGCAATGCAGACCAGAAGAGGGCACTAGAATGCATTATAGATGGTTGTAAACCATCATGTGTTTGCTGGGAATTGAACTCAGGTCCTCTGGAAGAGCAGCCAGTGCTCTTAACCTCTGAGCTCTCTCTCCAGCCCCCTCAAATACGTTTTATCTACATGAAGTGTGTATTTAGCAATATGGTTGAAAAGTCTCTGGGCTCCACAAAGGAAATACAGATTGTTCTGTCATTTCGTTCCACTGAGGAATTTATCATTAAAATCTTAGTCCTGTCTCCACTGCCCAGCCTTCAGCACCAGCCTGTTTGGCCGCTCTGTCTCTATGGCAGCAAAATGCATCCTCACTCAGTAACATAGTCCTGTTGTTCCTTGAATAAGAAAATCGCACACCATATATGATCATTGCATTCGTCCCTCTAATAGTGATCGTACACAGTTGCACTTACTGGAGCTTCCGTACCTTTGATTCAGTTTGACAGACAGATTGGTGGATGATTCCAAAAGAGAGTAGAAAGGTCTCTCTCCTGAGGACAAAGGTGTCCCCTTTCTTTGAAACTGTTTCACCAAAACAGCAATGAGGATAGTTGAATTATCAGGATAAATTCCTTGAATACTTACTGTCCTCATGTTTTATAACATTGTGGGTTTCACTTTTATAATTCAAACATATATTCCATATTACAACCTTGCTAACTTCAGCTAAGTGAGACCGACTTCCTTTGTGGCTGACATCTTTCTCCGGTGACGGCGAGCTTTGTTGTCATTCCCACAGGCAGGCCCCGATGCTGTGCTGGGCAGGACCATCTGGGGAGTTCTGGGTTTGGGTGCTTTTGGGTTTCAGCTGAAAGAAGCACCTGCCGGGAAGCATATCATCACAACCACCAGGTCCCATAGCAACAAGCTGGTCACAGACTGCATTACGGCCATGAACCCTGACAACGTGCTGCGAGTCGGGGGAGCAGGAAACAAGGTAGTATGCTGTCATCGAACAAAATGCCCCCTCCAAATTGGTCTTTCTATGCAGCCCAGCCTTCACAGAGTAAGGCAGTCAAATTCGATACAGCCTTACTCTGATACAGTCTAGGTTAACCTTGACTATAAATCAAGTTTAGTTTGAGGCCAGCCGAGGCCACAGGAGCCTCTGTCTCAAAGAAACCAAATAATGCCAATCAAAAATAATGGTTTATAACTGCGCAGTGAGAGGGGCAATGGGTAAGGGTTCTGAAGTCTCCGAAAGTGCTTGTTAGGCCAGTGCAGCACACCTGCTGGGCTGCTCCATTGTGTTGCTCTTGAGTATTTCTCTATTACTTAGCAATGGCCAGTTTTTAGAGAGTTAAAAACAGTACTTGCCCAATAGTGAATATGTATTTCCTTAGTAGGAAAAAAGAAACACCATATGAATAAGAAAATTTAATCTAACTTGGACTATAGATTGTGGCTTATTTGGTCATATTTTTTCCCTTTAGATTACCACGTATTATTATTCATCTGTTTTATTTCTTTATAATGCTGTATCTCTTAATCTGCTTAGGGCTTTAATCTAAGTCTGACAGAAATTGATAAAATGTCCTTGTGGTGATATATATTTAAGAGAAATACTCTGGAATATCAGAGGGCAGAACCATCTCTTCCAGAGTTTTGTTTTTACTTTTTTGAGACAGGGTTTTCTGTGTAACAGTCCTGGCTGTTCTGGAAGTTGCTTTGTAGACCAGACTGGCCTTGAACTCACAGAGATTCTCCTTTCTTTGCCTCCCAAGTGCTGGGACTAACGGCATGCATCATCATTGCCTGGCTTTCATGGCTTGGCTCTATGGTTGACTCTCTGATATTCCAGATTAATTTCATTTAATGTATAATATTTATGTCCTCAATGGGCATCAGCAGTTTTCTCGTGGTGGGGGTAATTATTACTTTTCACCTTACAGATCATCCAGCTGATTGAAGGCAAAGCCTCTGCTTATGTATTTGCAAGTCCTGGCTGTAAGAAGTGGGATACTTGTGCCCCAGAAGTTATCTTACATGCTGTGGGAGGTGAGTCCAGTTATCTTAGAGAATTCTGGTTTTTATATTGTACTCAGGTATTATATTTCAGTAATTTTTTTTGTAATTTTGTACGTATGGGTGTTTCGTCTCGATGTATGTCTGTGTACCATAGGCATGCTTGGTGCTCTTGGAGACCAGAAGAGGGTGTTGGATGACTTTAAACTGGAGTTTCAGGGACTTGTAAGCCTCCCATGTGGATACTAGGAATCAAACCCGCATCCTCTGGAAGAGCAGCCATGAATGCTTTTAACTGCTGAGCCATCTCTCCATCTTCACCTAGATTCCTAGAATGCAGATGCTGGAGGGAAGCCTAGAGATGATTCATCCAAACCTAGCATTTTTATGTCAGCAAGGATTTTTTCAACAAACTTAGTTTTCTTTAGTTTATAGTCGTTAGTAAGAATGGGCTTTCATCTTCTTACAGTTAATCAAACATTTATTGTGTTGTTGTGGGCTACATCCCTGGCTGGCCTGGGACTCACGTGACCCAGGAGAGAGAGGAAACTGTGGTCCGGATATAATAATATATGAGACAAAAATAAACTAAAAAAAAATCTAAAAGGTCAAGCCTGGACAACTTAGACTTTTCTCAAAAATAAAAACCAAAAGGGCTAAGGATGTAGCTCAGTGGTAGAGTGTGCCTAGTGTGCATGAAACCATAGGTCTGATCCCCAGGACAAGCACTCTACAAAGTCATTAAAGAATAGCTAGAGTCAGTTAGGCCGTAGCTCACTAGTAAAACATTTGCTTAGTGTGAGCCCTGGGGTTCAATACTCCCCCATCCTGTCCTCCAAAGAAGAGCCCTTGAAGCATCCTGGCCCAGCTTCGCATTAACTCTAAGTGTTGCTCTTCTGCAGGGAAGTTGACAGACATCCACGGCAACGCCCTCCAGTACGACAAGGAGGTAAAGCACATGAACTCTGCAGGAGTCCTGGCGGCGCTGAGGAATTATGACTATTATGCAAGCCGAGTTCCAGAAGCTGTCAAAAGTGCACTCACTCCATGAAGGGCCGTTTCACTCACTGACCCCGGGGACTTGCTTCTCACAGTAACACATCTTAGAACTGATTGACCAATTTAGAGCTCAGCTGCATTCCTCATTGATCCTTGATTTATATCAGTAGTTAGGGATAGAAACGGGATTAAAGAATTTCGCTTTATATACTTTAATACTCTCATGACTTAAGTATATAATACGTTGTAATTTTTGTTTCTCCTCCATAAAAATAATTGACCAGGTGTGGTGACGTATATGGTAGTCAGGCTATTCCAATGGTTTGAGCTGGGAGGATGGCTGGAGTCCATGACCTCCAGACCAGCCTCTACTACATGGCAGAAGGAAAACACAAAAGGAATTTAGTTTTATTGGTTAGCTAACCAGACCAATTCTTTTGATGTCTGGATAGTAGAAAACAAGAAAGGTTTTGTTGTTATTTGCTTTTTTGGGTTTTTTTGTTTGTTTATTTGTTTTGTTTTTTGGGGGTGGGGGGGTTATTGTTTTTCTAGACAGAGTTTATCTGTGTAGTAGCCCTGGCTGTCCTGGAACTTGCTCTGTAGACCAGGCTGGCCTTGAAATTAGAGATCACTCCGCCTCTTTGCTGGGATCAAAGGCATGTGCCACCACTCCTGGCTCAAGTGTTATTGTTTCTAAATGGAGGAATGAAAAATAATTATTTCCAAATGAATCTCCAGGTCATTTGTACAATTATCATTCCTGCTTATAAACTGGATTTCTTCAGGGCATAGAATCTTTTTTTGGTTTTTGAGACAGGTTTTTTTCTGTGTAGCTCTGGTTCCTTGGCTATCCTGGAACTTGCTCTGTAGACCATGCTGACCTCAAACTCAGAGATCTGTCTGCCTCTGCCGAGTGCTGGAATAAAGGGTCTGTGCTACCACTGCCCAGCTAGGGCCCAGAGTCTTAAGTTCTGCCAGAATTTCAGTTTTGTTTTTCACAGTAATTTAAAAAAAAATTGACTCCAACTGAAAATGCATATAATGATATTATTTATATTGATAGATTTATGGGGAAAGTTCCTCTAAAATAAATTATTTACTCCTATATCTTCATATTTTGTATTAGTTTTCTTTTCAAAAGTATTTGAAACATAAATACTATGGGGATTAATTTATTCTCGTTATCATTAAAAAGCATAATTGGAAGATTGAGTAATGACCTTCTTCCTTCCACTGAGAGAATGTGACATGCATTAGCTTGATTGTCACCTTGACTAGACTGAGAAGCCCTATATAGTATCAAGAAACAGAGTTTTCAGAAAGAATGAACTAAGCTGGAAGAGGAGCTGTAAACGTGGGTGCCACCATCCCCTATGCAGGGGCCCAGATGGGATGAAAGAGGAAAGAGAAAGCCAGGTGCCACAGGTTCTGGTTCTGCTACCTGCTGCCCTGAGGTGAGCCCTCTGTCTATCCCACCCTCCTGGCAGCCCCCATCACCACCCTCCTGAAATCTTTCCTTCAGGCACTTGTTATAGCAACACCTAAGGCTTATTTAAATGTAATGTTTGTATTAGAGTTTGAAATTTCATTCAGGCAAAGATTATATTTTGATCATTATCACCACACTCTTCCTGTAACTCCTCCCACATTCACCCCCACCTCTCCACTTTTTAACCTCTCATTCTTTTTTTGTAAGCCAGGTTTAGCTTGTGAAGCTCTTATAGTCTCTGGTATGTGTGTAGGTGTTTGTGCATTTCAAATGGAAAGAGATCCCAGCGATCAGGAGCCCAGGCATACTGAGCATTCAGGAATTTGGGAGCCAATAAATACCAAGTGTTATAGCTCGATAGATAATATTCAGGCATTTGGGAGCCAACAAACACCACAGGTCACAGTGAGCCTAGGTAGCAGCTTACAGCCCTGCTTTAGGGAAAGGCTTCCCGGTGTTTACAGCTCTACTCTGGCTACAGTGGCCGGAGGAAGGCTTCACTTCCTCTCTTCCCCTCTGCTGCTTGTTGCTCTCTGTTCAGGGAATGTAACAACTCAGCCCAGCCAGGGAAGGTCCCCTGGGCTGTGTCACAGCTTGCCTCCCTCAGCTAATCTCTGTCCAGGCTCTGTCACCACTGCTGCTGCTGCTCTAGTGGTCATCACCCAAACCTCATTCAAGAGATTGGGAAAGAAGGGTCCAGGAGAAGGTGGCTGCCTCAGCTCCAAGAGGGAGAGGACAGCAAGGGAAGAACTTTGGACATAGGGCTTCCTAGGGGGCAGAGCTTTCTAGGGAGACTTCCAGGGTGGGGATTGGTCAGATATCCCCCCCTCCTTTTTTTTAAACCCTGATTTGGTTTTTAGTTTCAGGGCCAAAGTGTGTTTCTTTCACTGGCTCTTATGGATTTCTGGCTCTATTTTTGGGGCCACGAGACATTTCTTTCACTGGCTTTGATTCTAGGGCCAAAGTGTGTTTCTGTGGTGCTGGTTTCAGAATTAGGACACATTTCTTTTTGGTTCTGGGTTCAGGAATAAAGTATTTCTTTCACTGCTTCTGGTCTCAGAGCCAGGGTGGGTTTCTTTGGCTGGCCACTTTTCCCTATACTGTGATCATCCACTGGAGTGTGGTCAATCTGCCATAGGCTGCACCCTTAAA
The DNA here is from genome assembly GCA_033318265.1 of Phyllotis vaccarum. Classification (NCBI taxonomy): domain Eukaryota; kingdom Metazoa; phylum Chordata; class Mammalia; order Rodentia; family Cricetidae; genus Phyllotis; species Phyllotis vaccarum. The sequence goes on along the minus strand of JARWLC010000017.1, from coordinate 9,875,133 downwards.
AAGAAGCTAACTCTTACTTTCCCAGAAGGCTTCAGCTGTCAGTAGCTCCTCAGATAGTCATCCCTGCCATCCTGAAATGGTAACCGACTTCATCTTGTACAGGGCTCCAAGAGGCAACCACACGCAGCTGCTGTGAGTTCAAGAGTACTGTGGTCCTGCTGGTCCTCATTCTCCCTGACCTCTGGCTCCTGCAGCTGTTAACAGAAAAGTCTGAACACACTGTCCTACTTTGACATTATACATAGATTTTCGCTTTTTTTTTTTTTTTTTTTTTTTTTCCAGTTCTGAAGATTGAACCCAGGGCCTTGTACATAGCAGACCAATGCTCTACCAACTAAGCTATATTCTGCTCCTGGCTTTTTACTGCTCAGGTCTCTGCCTGTTCCTTTAAGTAAATTTCTGGTTTTGGATGAAAACAAGTAGAAAACACACTTGGTTTGGAAATCATTGTGCTCCGTTTTCTTGGTAATTCATTTTCTTTCATGCTGGAATAGAATTCTCTGAACATTGGAATAAACACTTTTAAAAATACGGAGGCTGCAAAGATAGTTCAGTGATGAAGTATACTTGCTGCTCTTGCACATAACCGGAGTTCAGTCTCTAGAACACAGTAGGTGACTCTCAACCACCTATAACTCCAGCTCTAGGAGATCAGACACCCTCTATACTCTCTGCTGTTACCTGTAGGCAATGTGTGTACACAGGGTGCAGAAACAGAAATGAAGTGTGTGTGTGTGTGTGTGTATTTGCACATGTGAATACAATGCCCTTGGAGACCTGAAGAGTGTTGGAGCACCTGGTACTGAGTTTCAGGTCGTTGTAAGCTGCCTGAAATCACTTTTAAGAGCAAGTGCTCTTTTTTGATTTTTAAAACTTTATGTGTGTTGGCGTTTTGCCTGCATGTATATCTGTGCATATGCAAATGCACCTAGTACCTGCAGAGGCCAGAAGAGGGTGTATCCTCCAGATGCCGGCTAGTTTTATGTCAATTTTACAGAAGCTGAAATTATTTTGGAGGAGGGACCTCAAATGAGAACATGCCCTACCATATTGAACTGTGGGTAAGCCTGTGGTGCATTTTCTTGATTGATGTGGGAGAACGTAGCTCACTGTAGGCAGTGCCACCTCTGAGCTGGTGGTCCTGAGTGCTATAATGACATGGGATGTCTTTCTGTATGCTGTGAACTTATTACCTTTTGTTAATAAAGAAGCTGTTTTGGCAAGGCAGCTTAGAGGTAGGTGGGAAATCCAAGCAGCTATAAAGACAAAGATGGGCAGAGCCAGGGATAAGCTGCAAGCTGCTGCCCAGGAAGCAAGATGCCACAGAACATGTGGCAAAACATAGATTAGTAGAAACGGGTAAAGTTATAAGAACTAGTTGGTAATGAACCTGAGCTATAGGCCAGTTTGTAATTAATATAAGCCTTTGTGTGATTATTTGAGACTAAGTGGCTGTGGGTCTCTCCAGTGGGACAGAAACTTCTGACTGCACTATAAGAAAGCAGGTTGAGCAAGCCCTGAACAATAAGTAAGCAGCTCCTCCAGGGCCTCTTCATTAGCCCCTGCCTCCAGGTTCCTGCCTGACTTTCTGCCTTTACTTTCCCTCAGTAAGGGACTGTTACCTGGAAGTCTAATGTAAAATAAACCTCGCCATGTCTACCACCTCAGTTGCTTTTGGTCGTAAAACCCCTCACTAAGACACCTTGGAACTGGAACCACCATGTAATTTCCTGGAATCAAACTGGAATCCTCTGTGAGAGAAGCCACTGTTATTAGTTACTGAACCATTTCTCCAGCCCAACCCCCTAAGTAAAACTTTAAAGGTCTGGGCTGTAACTCAGTGGTATTTCCTAGCATGTCAGTCCCTGGGATTCAGAGAAGGGGAGGGGCACCTCACTACTGTGACTTAACCTCTTTCCTGTAGGTTCTGATAGGAAAACCAGACTCATCCAAAAGAGATACTTGGGGGTCTCCATTTTCCCTGCCTCTCCATTTACATAGAGACTTTCACCCCGTTATTATTTTTTTAAGTCACTGCAGGAGCTTCCTGACTGGTCTCTGCCTGGCTACAAGTTGTCTGTAACCCACCTGTAACATCGCCTCTAAGTGCTTTTTAAAAACTCAAGTCTAGAAGAGCATTGGCTGCTCTTCCAGAGGACCAGGGTTTGATTCCCATCTCTCTCAGTTCACAACTGTCTAACTCCAGTTCCAGGGGATCCAGCAACCTTTTCTGACACCAGGCACATATGTAGTACACAGATATATATGCAGGAAAACACTCACACATATAAAAGTACATTTAAAAAAAAAGTCAAGCCTCCCGTATTCAGAGTCTGCTTGGCATTGCCTTTGCCTTCAGGATAAACTTGAGGTTCCTCAAATGGTATGTGAAGCTCTTAATGTCCTTCTTCAGCATCTGCTCTGATTATATACACATCTATGCTTTACCATTTGATGCTGTCCCAGAAGACAATGTGTATTCAAACATTAATGCAGCATTCACTGTAGGTCAATCATGCCATACAGATCCTAATTATTCAATAGTGGGCATGGCACTGAGAGAAGCCTGTCTTTCTATAAGTTATTTCATGTGGAAGACATTGATTTGGAAGTTGCTAGAAAGCAAGTGAGGTGGGAAGGCTAGAAAGGAGTTTCCTCTAGAATCTAGATGAAGGAAGTATATCTTGAGGGGGGGATGATGTCTGAGGTTAAGAGCAAGACAAGGAATCCAGCCACGTTACAAGCTAAGGTTTCATGGGAATAGCAGGCATTTCTCTAAGACGAAGAAAACAGAAAGCAAAGCCACTATGGCATAGTAAAATGAATATGAGAAGGTATTATAATGTGGTTGGGGTGAACTAAGTACTTAAATATGGTTTTAAAAATGCTAAAAAATAATATGCTGAGCATGGTCTGTAGTCACAGCACTCAGAACTGAGTCAACAGCATCACAGGTTACAGGTGAGCCTGGACCACGTGAGGGAAACCCCCAGATGAGACTGTGTGTCGCACATGCCCATCATCTCAGCACGTTGGAGGCTGAGAACATGAATAGTAGAAAAATAAGTGATGGATTAACAGCAAGTTATTTCAAGTGTCTTTTTATAAGTATTAAATTAAGGAGAACTTCAGGACCAGACTAATCCAAACTAGCCTGTTAGGGAAATTTTCCAAATACCTAATTCTGTTTTTTAGCTCAGATAAACTGCTTCCTTTTGCACTTCAACATAAGTGACCCTGGTTGACTTTGAACCAGATCTATTGGGGTCTAGTGCCAAAACTTGGTCCAAAATAATGAAATTCTGTAAGTTTATTTAATAAATATCTGTCTTTGGTCAAAATTTTCCAAGTCTTTAAGGGGCTGAAAGGAGAATTGAGATTTTATAAATCAGGCAAACAACGGAGGGCACATGGGGTGCCTGATGGAACAGGCAGTCTTAATCAACCAATGCTCAGATTGCTCACAAGCTCAAGGCTGATTCTATAAGGAATTCCTAAAGTTGCTGTCATTAAGGGGGATGTGGTGGCATATTGTGTATTTAATAAAGTTTTCCTGTAGATCAGAGGACAGAGTCGGCCACAGAGTTTAGCCATAAAGGTCAGGGAGTGGTGACATCCACTCCTTTAATCCCAGCACTAGGAAGTGTGAACTAGAAAGTGATATTGCTGGGCAGAGAAAGGTTAGTAAGGTGGGAGGTGACGAAGCTCACTCTTGTCCTTTTGGCTGAGGACTCAGTGGCATTCATTCTGAGGATTTGTGAAGACTGGCCTGGGGAGTTTGTGGGGATATTTTCAAATATAATAAAAAGCAGTCTGAGATATCAGAGGGATCTACCCACAGTTAGTCTAGGAGGCTCAGACAGTGGTAATTCACACCTTTAATTCCAACACAGTGAATATCCCAGGAGGAGTGACCTACACTCTTAATCCAATCTGAGTTGGAGGTCATTTTAGTTTACAGAAGGAGTTCCAGGCTCCCAGGCAGGCAGTGGTGGTGCCATGCCTTAACGAGCAAAGAAAGTATTTAAGGTAGACAAAGAAAGACAGAGCAGGCAGAAGAAGCTATGGCTCACCCTGTTAGTACCAGCACTTGGGAAGCAGAGGCAAGAGAATCTCTGTGAGTTCAAAGCCAGCCTGTTCTTTAAAGTAAGTTCCAGGTCAGCCAGGAGTGTTACACAGACTGTCTGGAAAAAAAACAAAACAAAAAAACCCAATCACTGGAGGAGGTAGATCTGTCCTCTGATATCTACAACTTTTTATTATATTTTAAAATATCCCACAGGAGTTGGCTGGATTCGAAGTAGCTGTGGCTTGTTCTTTTGTCTCTCTGATCTTTCAGCTTTTCCCCAATACCTGGTTTTGGTTTTTATTATAAAATCAATTAGGATTTGTGCAATATCTGCTGGCAAATTTTGGGGACATGAAGTCACAAAAGCTGCTTGCCTTTGGTTTTGTAGCCACCAGCACAAGCCAGAGCTACACATGGCCAGAGTCATTAACCCACTGGCTAGGTTTTCCCTTTGGAGTTAGCCTCTCACCACCAGCCATGATACCTTGGGTGAGTTTTTCAGACAGTAGGTTGTGGCTTTCCCTGGACCCTCCTTTTGAGCTGTTACCACACTAGGTAGCTACCTCATTCCACCCTCATCTGAATCATCACTGTCAGCAGATTTGGTGAGGCAGTTGGGATTTCTTAAAACAGAGAATTAGTTTAAGACACAGAGAGGCTCTTTCCCACATTAAAAACCTGGAACAATATTATTATGGAAAGAACTTAGTCCTTGATAATACCCTAGACAGTTTGAAAATTAAACCATTAAGGGTGAGGTTAATTAATGTAGAGGAGATTAATATAATGTTTATTATAAATATTATTTGTTTGGTAATTCTTGTTTTAGCCCTATAAAAATTGGTTTATATATGTCAGGTTGACTGATATGAGTGCCAAGATACAAGTATTAGAAAACCTTGTTAAAACAGATCATAGAGATAATCAGACCCAGACAGAGGAATTTAAAGGAGAACCAATCTCAACATTGCCTTATAAGATTACAGAGAAACAGACTAAGGGTTTCAAACAGCTAACATTAATTTATCCAGTAACCTTACAGGAATTGCCAAATGATAGAAATACCCAGACTGTGTAAGAGCTGAATGGACTCCTGTACAAATGTTAGATTTGAGGAGATTCAAGGAAGCAATACTGTCATATGACATGCACTTACTGTTTATAAAGCATATATTAAATTTATGGTCAACTTGTAATAGGATTATCCCTAAGGACTGGACAGATATGGTTACAGCAGTTTTGGAAGCGGATCCCAATTACAATGGAAGACCTGATAGAAGCATGAAGCTAAGACCATTGAACAAGACGGTAGGGCTAGAGGTACTGAAATCCTCCAAGACCAACTTGCTAACAATGAAAGGCAACCTTTATATGACATGACAACCATACCCTGGCTTTATGTGACATAGCAGCATTGAATGTTAGGATAGAATTGAAGAAGTAGGGAAGAAAATCAAGTCATTTACAAAAGTGATACAGGGCCCAAAAAAACAAAAACAAAAAAACAAAACAACAACAACAACAAAAAAACCTTCAGTGATTTCTTACAAAGATTGACTTCAGCAGTAAATAGAATGGTACCAAGTTTAGAAGCTTGGCAAATAATAATTGAACCTCTGGTTTATGAAAATGCTAATTTACGATGCAAAAGGATAATTGGACTGTTAAAGCAAGATGGGCACCCTTGGAGCAATGGATCCAAGATACAATTAAAATGGAAAGTCATAACTATGGTGATGCTTAGATAAGAGAGGTTGAAGAAAAACCAAAATATCAAATGTTACAATTGCAGAAATAAGGTCACCTAAAAGGGACTATAAACAGGATATTCCTAGAAACAATGTTTTTGTTAAGAATAACTCCAAGAGAACTTCCTTACCTTCTGGATTGTGCAAAAGTTGTGGCAAAGGTGGACCTTAGACTAAAAAATATAGGTCAACAAAACATGGTAACTTTTTGCTGACAAAAAATGATCTTAGGGCCTCTCAAAGGGCCCCATGTCAAATTCAGTTTAGTTATTTCCTCGCATCATGGAGGAAACACCTTCCCAAAACAATTAAAGAACCTAAAACCTATTATTTTAAAAAAATATGTAAAAAATATTTTAAAAATTTATTTAAAAAAAAAACATACAGATCCGGACAATAAAACAGCTATGAAAAAGACAAAAAAATTGGGAGGAAACTATAAAACAAATATTTTGGCAAACATCTATAAATGAACAATGAAAAAAAATATTAATAAATGATAGTTATTGAAAATCTGATAGACACAGGTGAAGAGGTAACAGTGATTGCAGCAAAATTTTGAAATCCAAACTGGTCACTTCAGAAGGTAAATATTCAACTTTTTAAAACTATTATCCCAGGTAAAACAGTGCACGAGATGGATCAAATGTATAGAGCCAGAAGAACAGAAAGGAAACTTAAAGCCATATGTGGCTAAACATGCCATGAATTTATGTGGACATGATTTATTACAGCAATGGAATACTCAGATTAACATTCCTCCGATCTCAGAAACAAAACATAACTAACATGTTTCTTGAGAAAATATGAGAAGGTATGAAAACCAGTCACTGACCTTTCAGGTTGTATAAAATCAAGGTACAACAGCTTCTGATCTTTCAAAGGCACCAAAGCCCTACATTTAAAATAGTTAACAGATAAATTCATTATGGGTTCAGCAATGGCCTTTACCAAAAGAGAAATTGCAGATCTCAGAACAAGCTAGTACAGAAGTTAAAAGCTCAACATATTGAAGAATCAACCAGCCCTCGGAATTCTCCTGTATTTATTGTCAATAAGAAATCTGAAGAAAAAAAACAAAAGGAGAATAGTAACAGATCTAAGAGCTGTTAGCAAGGTGATTCAGTCAATGGGTTTTCTATAGTCTGGAATACCTTTGCCTTCTCTGCTACCTAAAGGATGGCCTCTTATAGTTATCAATTTAAAAGACTATTTCTTCATTATACCTTTACAAGAAAAAGACAAAGAAAAATTTGCCTTTTCTTGGCCTGTAAAATCAATCCCACAGAGAATGTTAAATAGTCCTCCTACCCTGTGCCTATATTTTGTGCAACAGCTCTTAGAAGTACATAAGCAATATCCATAATCTATAATTTACTATTACATGGGCAACATCTTACTGGCTGACCCAAATATAAATACTTTAGAAAGAAGGTTTGAAGAAGAGAAAAAAAATTGCCTGCTTGGGGATTACAAATTGCTTCTGAAAAATACAAATATTCTATTAATTATTTAGGATATTAAAAAGGTCTATAAAAAAAATTAGACCCCAAAAAGTACAAATCAGGAGAGATAGATTGCAGACTCTTAATGATTTCTAATGATTTCCAGAAGACATTTCCAATTTACAGATTACACTATTGAGGTAAAACATAATAAAATGGATAATTTCTTCAAAACCTTAGATGGTGACAAGATCTAAAACAATCTAAGAGAATTATTAGCTGAAGCTGACAGAGAATTGACTTTGGTGAAATAAAAATTATAGGATGCACATGTAGATCATGTGGATCCAGACATTAATTGCATTCTGGTTATTTTACCCTATAAGCATTCTCCTACACTAATTTTAATGCAAAGAAAAATATTATATTGGAATGGATATTTTTACCATATAAACTGAGTAAGGAATTAAAGATATATGTGGAAAATATTTCTGATTTGATTTCAAAAGGAAAATTAAGATTTCATTAATCGGTGGGAATGGGCCTAGCAGAAATTGCAGTATTTGTAACTAATGAAGAAACTGACCAATTATGGACAGACAGTAAACCTTGGCAAATGTCTTGCAGTATTCAGGAGGGGGGGGTTAACAACAAGTCTCCCCAAAGCAAAAGAATTCAATGTATAAAGAACTAACTGGATTCTTCCTCATATTCTAAGGGAAACTCAAATTTCTGGAGGCTTTACACTATGTATGGATGCAAACAAATTAGGAAAGGCAGATTACAAACAGGAAAACTTAAGCAAAATGGCTCAAAAACCTTATAATTATATCCAAAATTCAGAGTGATATGCTATTCTGGTAGTATTAATGGATTTTACACAACCTCTTAATATAGTTACTGACTCTCAGTATGCAAAAAAACCAAAAAACAGAAAACGTTGTTTTACACATTGAAACTGCCAACTTTGTTTTTGATGAATCAGAACTAACTTTTTTATTCATTCTGTTACAAGAAATAATTAGGACCAGGAGTCATCCCTTATATATAGCACACATTCAATACTATACAATCTTCCATCCCCTCTGGCACAAGGTAATGATGAAATTGATTAGTTATTGATAGGAAATGTGCTAGAGGCCTCAGAGTTTCATAAAAATCATCATGTCAGTAGCAAAGTTTTAAAGAGTATTTCTCCATCACTCAGTAATAAGCCAAAGAAATTGTAAAAAAAAAAAAATAATGCCCTACTTGTTTCTACTATAACCAAACTCCATTGCCATCAGGAAGTAATTTTAAGAGTATACATAGAAATGAAACTTGACAGATGGATATATTTCACTTTACAGAATTTAGAAAATTAAAATATGTAAATCATAGAATTGATATTATTTTAATGGGCAACTGCTTTGAGTTTGGAAAAGGCTGAGTCTGTAATCACACATTTGCTAGAAGTTATGGCCATCATGGGAACATCTGTATAAATTAAGACTGCTAATGTTCTGGCACATGTCTCCAGTATGAGGCAGTTTTTGCTTATTGTAAAAATAAATCATATTACAGGTATGCCACACAATCCTATAGGTCATAGAGAGATCAAATCATACTCTACAGGATATGCTAAATAATGAGAAAGAGAAACAAAGACCCATAGAAATAGAATGCATAATGCTGTTTTCCTTTGAATTTTCCAATGCTAATGAGAAAGGAGCAACAGCTTCCAATTGGACTGTAGAAGAAAAACATCTGAGCTAAATCAGCCTGTCTGCTTCAAAGATTTGTTGACTTCTGAATGTACACCAGAATATGTGCTATGTTGAGAAAGGAGTTTCACTTTTGTTTTTGCAGGTGAAAAAAAAAGCTATAGATACCATCAAAAGTAATAAGGACTCAATTTGAGCAGAAATCTCATGATAAGGAAAAGTGATGGCTCATCCAAGAATGTGACAACTTTATAAGTTGTAAGGAAAACTCACCAAACAAGGGTCAGGGCAGGGTTCTGTTTTTGGTCTTTATAGAAAATAGAAATTCCCAACTTCAAGAAGATGAAAGACCTTGGACATCTAGATGTCTAAAGCAGAAGGGAAGGCTATCCTGAAAAAAATTATAAACAAAGAAAAATCAGGCCTATTGGTACCGATAGAATCTACAGGGTAAAATCTCACTGCCTAACACCTCTATCTCTTTACTTTTAAGAAAAGTTAAGATCCTGACTCAATTATAAATTAAAGCTCACTTTGGAGTTAGAGTGTAGCTCTCTCCTTATCTAAATCCAAGCATGTTTGTTAAGGAAATTGCAAAATCTCTGTATCATATCAGAGGAGCTGCCTGACATGAGACAGAAGAAAAACCAAAATTAATAGACTATTTATTGCTACTAATCTCATAATCCTTTGGTTTTATTTATATTATTTAAAAACTTTTTCTTAATGTATGATTTTTATATCAAAATTTGCGTGTTTAATATATATATTAATCTTTTTGTCATGATGGTTATATTTGTCATTAATGGTTATATTTAGTACTAACCAATTCTAGGGGAAAAAGCTTTATCTAACTTTCTGTACATTGTTTTGCATTTGAGTCTCTATCATTTTTCTGCAGTGAAGTATGATGATACCTAACTGCAACGTCTGAAGTCTCAAAAGTGATAATGGGGCCCAACAACTGTGATTTCACATCTACTATTATATTACAATTAAGCTTTTAAACGCCACCTAATGATCGGCTCTGAAGTACAAACTGCTGACTACAGTTTTGAGGTGGCTAGCTGAGATGAACCAGCCTTGCAGACTACTTTAACCAGGACTTGAGACAAGCCCTACATTTTCCCATTATTCAGAAACTAGACAACAAGTGATCAGCTACCTCTTTCAGGACTTGATGATTAACCCAAAATTTTCTTTTCAGGAGTCCCTAAAGAATCCATCACTCCCAGACAGCAGGAAGTAAATTTAAGAACACATCACCCATATTCAGAGAGCTAGGGTGGGTGGTTTGTGGTCTTTCAACAGGTTTTTAAATTTTTTCATTATTATGGTGACTGATTACAAATGGTTATTGAAAATTGTTAGAAAAAAGTTGAAAAAGCTTATTTTCAATCCTATTGTTTGAAAAAAAGAAAAAGGAAAAAGGTTTAAATAGATTAATGAATATACTCTGAAAAAAGGGAAACACGGGCATGATAAAAGGGTAGATTTTTGAGTCCACTTTTAAAAAGCAACTACTACTTTTAAATATTTTACATTGAATTGAATTTTTGTACATTGCATACAAATTCTGTATATCGATACATAGTTGAGATTTTGTTACTGTATATATATTTCTACTCTTGTTTGTAGTTGAAAATTTCTGTCTCTCCCAGAAACTCTCAAATACCCAGCAGCCACTTCCCAAATAATTGACTTGGAGGTTTAATATTATAGTAAATACTGGACAAGTAGTTCAAACATTTTACTATCTAGCTCTTAGGCTTAAATTTACCCAAAATTCTTATCTCTGTTTATCCACAATGCTTGTTAAGGCATCTCTCAGTAAGGCATTCTCATCTTGCTTCTTCTGTGTCTGGCTTGTATCTGTTGCTCTGCCTTTCTTCTTCCCAGAATTCTCCTAGTCTAGCTGCTCATCTATATTTTCTGCCTCACTATTGACCAATCAGTTTTATTAAACAAATACAAGTGTCAAATATTTAGTGTTCAAGAGCATAGTCTCACAGCACTTGTTCAGGTATTGTGCCTATACAACTCACCTACAATTTAATGTAAATTACTAGTCCTTGAAAATTATTATTAACGAGTAATTAGGCTATAAAGAAATGCAAGTTAGTAGTTAGTCATTACAATCAAATTTGTAGGAATATTAGATATGTTCTCAAGCCAAAGAGAGATATATTTTAGACATTTCTTCAAACACTTCAGAGATCTACAGAAAATGGCATTTAAGATATTTTAATTATATAGGTTCTTTTATTTTTATGACAATGTCATAAAAATATTTTTTTTCCTGCTCCTGGCAGCACCAACCTACTTCTTAGAGAATGATGGGCATCAAAGAAACTCCATATGGAGTTTGCTTTTTTTTTGTGGCAACAGCTATCCACTTGCCTATAAAATGCTCTTGCCTCAACTGCTGACAGTATGATGCCCAAAAATGGATAAGCAGGACACTAAAGAAAGAACTGACAAAATCTTGCCAAGACTTTAAGGAACTTGTATTTCACAAATAAGTCTGTCAGATATGCTAGGCCTGTAGTTTCAATGCTGCAGAGGAATTCTGGGTGACTAATCAGTCAGTTAGCTATTTCTATCATTTCTCATATTTTTTGGAAGTTGCCTTCTTGCACTTTGTTTATTCAGTTAATATTTCTGTAGTTATTTTTGTTGGTTGGTTCATCTGAGGCATAATTTTCTTCCTTTCTTCCTTCCCATCCATCCATCCATCCATCCATCCATCCATCCATCCATCCACCCACCCACCCACCCACCCACCCACCCACCCACCCACCCACCCATCCATCCATCCATCCATCCATCCATCCATCCATCCATCCATCCATCCATCCACCTACCTATTTATGGTAAGGATTGATCTGAAATGTTCAATATAGGACAGAATGGTTTGGAACCTGAGATTTCCTGTCTTAGTCAACATACTTGGCTTAATCATTGTTTTTAAATCTGAAAAGAACTCTTTAGTTAAAAAAAAAAAATACCCACCACATTTATTTCTTTAAATACTGTTTATTGATTAGCTTAAATAACCCTGAACTGAACTCTGCCAATCCTCTTGCCTCAGACACCCAGGATTACTGGTTACATACCAGGATTACGTCTGGTCTACAGACAACTCTTCAAGGTTTGTTTATTTGCTAGTTTTCATGTATGCTAAGTGCTCTACCATTGGATTACACTCCCAGTACCAAATCTTTTTTTTTTTTCTTTTTTCTTTTTTCTTCAAGACAGGGTTTCTCCATTGGCCTGCCTCTGCCCTCCCAAGTACTGGAATTAAAAGCATGCACCACCACCGCCTGGCATAATACAACTTCAATGATGTATTTTTACGTGCATTGGTGTTTTGCCTTCATGTGTCTGTATGAGGGTTTTTGGATCCCCTGGAACTGGAGTTACAGACAGCTGTGAGCTGCCATATGGATGCTGGGATTTGAACCAGGGTCCTCTGAAAAAAGCAGCTAGTGCTCTTAATTGCTGAGCCATCTCTCCAGCTCCCAAATCATTAAAAAAAAAAAAAAAAAAAAAAAAAAAATCTTTCTAGTTCTTTGAGATAGGGCCTTGAATTCTAAGAATGTCCCGTGCCTCGATCATGTCATCACCAGAACTGTTATTTTAACATTCTTATTTGAAGATACTTATACGTAAAAGAAATACTGCATATGTGAATTGGGGAACTCTTGATTCTCAGGGGAGAGAAGCCCAAGGAGGGACTCCTTCCCCACACCTTCCATTTATTCCCATGATTTTCTGTCTTTTATTCCATCTCCTAGATGCTGGGATTAGGCGTGCACCACACGCCCTGCTTTCAAATAACTCCAGAAAATATTTTCGTTTGGAGAAAAATGAAGAAACGGACGCTCCCATATCCCCAGTGTAATTCGTCAACTCTGTGCGTGTTCTTCCAGGGCTTTTTCTTCTGTTTATGGACACAAATGTCCATCAGTAATAGTCTGGGAGATGTGACACTGTCTCAGGACAAAGTAGTCTCATTGCCCAGCTTCCCTCGCCAGACAACGTGTCGTAAAGTCCTAAAGTTCCCGACAGCGGCGTGGCGCTTCACGTGAGTTCTGACCCGCTTCTAAGGGTGATGGGAAGACCGCTGGAGCCAGCGGTTGCAGATGGAGCCGGCGCACCGTGATGACGAACATTAGCACTCGCTAATCCCAAAACAGCAGAGTTCACCCGCCGGGAATTAAAGGAAAATTTAAAGGGAGTGGGCACGCTGTGATGACGCACAAAGTAGCGTGCCTTCGACTCCCGCAGTCGTGGCGGTGGAGTAGGGCGGAGCGAAAACTAGCTTGGCGGGCGCATGTTTATGACGTACGGTGGCGTGCGCAATGACATTAGCGGTCTCGGCCTGGGGGCGGAGTCAATGCTGCGGCTGTCCGGGCGCGGATCCACGTTGCAACTCTTTGCTTCCAGCCGAGCCCTGGGCTTCGCGCGCCTGGAAGGCAGCCTGACCGGTAGCTCCGCAGCCCCTGGAGATGGCGGCGCTGTGCCTCACGGTGAACGCCGGAAACCCTCCGCTGGGTAAGGGCCGCGCCGCCGACGTGCGCGGGTTGCATCAGCCCTCGGGTGTGGGCCAGGTGCAGCGGGGTCACGCCGAGGGAGACTGACGTCCCGGGACCGGCCTAGCCCCGCGTGCCCCCCCCCCCCCCCCCCGGGTGTGCAGGGACGGGACGAGAGTCCTGGCGGGGAGACGCGAGGTTCCTCTCAAACACGACTCTGCCAGGATCCCAAACGACTCTTAAAGTGGAACTAAAAACCTATCTGCCTGCCTGTCACGTCTATTTCATCATAGTCTTCCAATTCTCATCTGGAACCTCCCATCCCTTACCCACCTCCCAGTGAAGATCTGAATCCACTTGCCCCCACTTTCCCGTACGTTGTCGGGCTGAAGGGGACAAGATAGACTTTCCCGTCAGCACTTGGAATTTTAACCGAGGCAGCTCTTGCTTCTAGTGAAGGCAGTAATTACGGAAAGCCGTAGGAACGCTGCGGATTGATGCTGTCGGGTGTCTTACTACTCACTGCCTGAACGTAGTAAAGGGCGGAGTAAAAGTCATCATACGTCCCTTTTCGGATTGATTTTTCAAAGTGGACAACGCTATTGCTCTATAGTTTAGGATTTCTGCCTTTTCATTATTTTGGAAAATTATTTAACCAAAATCATTTAACCATGATGTGTGCGGTGTAGACTCGAAAGTACTTTCAAACGTTTAAGAAGCCCAGCCCATTAAATACAATTGGCCGTATGAGGGCTGATGAAATTTCTTACATGCTCAACTTTGACAGCAGTCGGAGCCTGTTAGGATGAAAAGACGTTTATTTATGGATTAATGTGATGGAATAGAGCTCAGGGCGCTTTGTATTTTAGGCAAGCACTCTGCCGCCGAGTTACATTCTCCAGCCCTAAAAATAGAACGTAGTAACCATTTGAAATGTTTTAAAATGATAGTATTTTAGCATATTAGTTCCGAAACCTTTATACTAACCTAACAAAAATCTATGAGTTCTAAAAGAAGTCATTTGATTCTTGGTTTGTGGCACTAGACAGTGTTGGCCTTGTCATTAATCCCAGAGGCCTAAATTCAATCCTGGCTGCATGTTATGCTGAAATTTGACAGGTTCCTTGTTCTGTTTGACCCTGTAAGGAAGGAGGAAACGTATCCAGTGCTGGTTGCCAGAATTAAGTGAGACTGCAGGAGAGTTTTTCCACATTTTAGATGTTCAGTGCTTAGCTAGGTTATAGTGTTTGTATTGTTTCATAACTAATACTGCCTTAAAAATTGCTGAGAGGAATCACTAGGTCTGTGTCCTTAGAACCCAGAACCACATTTATGCTGGTATAGAGACTTTTTTTTTTTCACTTTGAACTCTAAGCCAATTAGAGAATAATATTTTTTTCTGCTTGCATCTTTCTCCTTATTTAAAATTTTATGCCTTACTCAAATCATATATATTTTATCTTTAAGCAATAAAGTTAGATTAAATATTTAAGAAAGACATTCTAAAAGGATTTATTTACTTTCATTTTTATGTGCATTGGTGTATTTGCCTGTGTAGTAGGGAGTCTCCTGAAACTGGAGTTACAGACAGTTGTGAGCTGCCGTATGGGTGCTGGGAATTGAACCTGCCCTGGAAGAGCAGCCAGTGCTCTTAACCACTAAGCCATCTCACCAGCCCGAAATTGTGAGGGTTCTATGCCTTCGACATGTCGTTTTTATGTGTGTTGAAGTCCTTTAAAACTTAAAGATGCACACATAGAATAGAAATTTCCTCTACTGTACTTAAGACTATACAACATATTTGATGCTTCTACACCCAGAGTACTTCATATGCCTCTGAAAGCACTTGATCTCTACCTAACTTTATACACGAACTATACACTGGTAGAGTTCTTCTACCTAATGCACAGACTCCATTATTGTTTTGAAGGTAATTGTTCCAATAGGACTCAACAACCAGAATGACTCCACTTTATTTGCTCCTTAATGTCCTGTTTGCCCAGTTTCTTTCACCGTGGAACAATTTATTAGCCTTCCCTTGGTTTTAGTAGCTTGACTTCTGAAGATGACAGGCCTCTTACTTATGTTTTCCTTAATTGGGTCGTCTCATGTTTCCCGGGGGCTGGAATCAGGCTGTTCATCCTATCTATCCTGCTCTACATTGCAGCCCATCGGTTGGTGTATGAGTTTAATTTTCCCATTCGAGTCTTGATCCCCTAAGATGCTGCCTGCCACTTTCCCCTGATGTAGAGCTTTCCCTTTCGACCAAAGGCAGTTTAATGGAGAGAATGTGGAGCTGGGCAAACATCTCTCTTTTCATAAACACTTCCATTAATGCACCCTACCTAACTTGGTTATTAAGAGGTGCCTTAAATGGTGACCTTCCAACCCGACATTTTCTTTCATGTGTATCAGCATTTTTCTCATGTTAAATTCATGACAAAAATATGTGAATTATTTAATTTTCTATCTAAAGTTAGTTGACTTGGAACTTGCATATATTTAAGTTCAACACTATTAATTGTATGTTTTAATATGTGATGGTGCATATGTACAGACATGTGGTATATAAACCTTCCTAACAATAATGCCAAATATTTTCAGTACAGTATAGTCTCTGTCCCTGGCATCTAGTGTCAGTGACCTGATTTTTGTTAATTTTGTTTTTTGCTTTTAGGATTTTGTATACATTGACACTCTCTCTCTCTCTCTCTCTCTCTCTCTCTCTCTCTCTCTCTCTCTCTCTCTCACACACACACACACACACACACACACACACACACACACACACACACACACACCTCACTATCCTGGATACACAGGATAGTGCTTTTGTGATTCATTGTGTTGCCTATAACAGTAGGTTATTATTTGTATGTGCTAGACAGGATTCCATTATGAATATGCCAAAAAATGCGTCTCATTTACTTGGATTACCCTGAAAGTATATGTTACCTTTTAAGAAATCTCTAGCTGCTTTGTGCAGCTATAAGGCAGTGCCACAGACAAGGTAATTTGTAACTGACAGAAATTTACTGGCTCACAGCTCTGGATGATGGAAAGTCCAAGACCAATGGGCCATTTGTAGGGGTGGTCTTGTTGTCATAGATCCTTGAGGAAAGACGGAGAATACTTGATGGCACAAACCCCCTTCTCTCTATTAGTCCTAGAAGGCTCAGCTCCTCTTCCCAACCCTTTCCTGGTTATTGAATCTAGGACCTCAAACATTTTCAGCAAGCCTTGTACTACTGAGCTGTATCTCCAGTCTTGTTCTTTAGGTTTCAAAAATGATCTTCTTGTATATCCCAGCCTGGTCTTGAACTCGTGATGTTTCTTCCTCAGCTTCCACAGTGTCGGGAATACAGGCATCATGCTTGACTCTATAGGACCCATTTCTTAATACTGTGATCAGGGCAACTAAACTTCAACATAAATTTTAACAGGGGAGAGACATGTGAACCATAGTCGACATAACTTATAAAGCGAGAGAGATTAACCAGCACACTTGCTTTCTATTATAGTAAGCCTTGTAAGATTACTGTGCTTTCACTGATCGGGCCTTGCTCCTGTTGTAGTATTTACATAGAAATGAGTGTCAGCTAGCTGTCCATCCTAATGACCAAATTAAGGGACAGAGGACTGGTGAGTTTACTCATTGTGTTAGGTGCTAAGAGAAAGCATTACAGGATGTCTTAGAATTTGAGATCTGAACCATTTGATTTGGCATTTGTATATGGCACTGGCCTGGCTGTTTAGCCTCTGCCAGCCTCAGCTTCCTTCTTGTAACTGGGTATCTACCGCTTGAGGTTGCTAAAGAGAGTAAAAGTTGTGTCTAGCATTCAGCTAATGTAGAACATACAGTATTCAAATCGAGAAGCCACTATTCTGCTTTCTTCCTCTCTTTACAGGAAGAAAGGAATGATTTTAGTGTCATTAGCTGAAAATTGAGCACACTTACAAACGATTGAACTGGACTGACCCCAGAATTTGTTTTTAACACTTACAAAACTTTATTTAATTTTATTTTTATGTGTACTGGTATGAAGGTGTCAGCTCTCTTGGAACGGGAGTTACAGACAGTTGTGAGCTGCCATGTGGGTGCTGGGAATTGAACCTGGGTCCTTTGGAAGATCATCCAGTGCTCCTAAGATTTTGATTTGTTACATTTCTAAGCACTATGTTTAGTTTACTGGAGGGGTGTGGCAGTGTCATACCTTATAGGACTTCATATTGGATTGTTGATTTATCCTTATTGCTCTGTCACTCGGGTTATAAATACCACCCTGTTTTTGAAGAGAAATAAATCTTTCATGCTGTCATTTTTAGAAGCTCTGCTGGCAGTGGAACATGTGAAAGGTGATGTCAGCATTTCTGTGGAAGAAGGGAAAGAGAATCTTCTTCGTGTTTCTGAGTAAGTGCTTATTTATATGTCTTTTCAGTTCTGAGCAACATTTAAAAATGTGCAGCTCTGAATTTTCTGGGCTTATTTTACTTGCTAATTGAATAGATTGTTCCTAGAAGTTTCATTGTGTGTGTGTGTGTGTGTGTGTGTGTGTGTGTGTGTGTGTGTCGCGCGCGCGCCTGAAGAAGCAGAGGTCCTCCTACCTCAGCACCCTGAGTACTGGAATTATAGGTCTGCCCTAGCTGACTGATCACTTTCTGTAAAGTTAAAGAGGAGGAGGTCGGTGCTGAGATGTAGCTAAGTGGTAAGAGTGTGTTCACTTTGCTTCAGGCCCTTAGTCTCTTCTCTAGCACTATAAAATAAATAAATAAATAAATGAGTATAATAAGGGCTTTTCTGACATATCAGGTTAGCCCCCCAAGGCTCTCAGAAGTCCTCGTGCTTCTGAGAGACTAAAAATATCAGGGTGGGTCCTGTCAACTGTGAGCTGTGTAAGTGATACTCTTCAGCTGTTTATTTGATGGACATGATGTCAGAATCCATGGTTCTTACTTCCTTGGGTTGATGAGATTATCCAAAGACTTTATATTTTATTTATTAGAGGAGAAATTTCTATTTATTTAGGGATGGGGAAGAATGGGCTGAGGTGAGACAGGATTCTCCTTGGTAACTAACCCAGGCTGACCTTGAACTCCTATAGCCTGCCAAGTGCATGAACCTCCACATGGCAGTAGGGATGGCTGTAGGGAAAACGTCGTGAGTAGCTGTGCTCCTCATGATTCTTAAACTTGCTTTCAGCCAGTCCTCTTCCAGTCAAGTTTTCTCTAGTATTCAAAATTTAAATCTGCTTACAGTTTAATTTTATCCACTGAAGAGTCTGTTTTTCCAGGTTGTATAAATTTATTTCTATCTTCTGAAGTTTACTTGCTTTTACTTTCTTTCCTTTTTCTTTATGGTTTTGTGTCTTGTAAAGAAATATTAATTATTATTATTTTTTGATTTTTTTTAAGACAGGGTTTCTCTGTGTAGCCCTGGCTGTCCTAAAACTCGCTCTGTAGAGCAGACTGGCCCCAAACTCACTGAGATCCACTTGCCTCTGCCTTGCAAGTGCTGGGATTGAAGGCATGCGCCACCACACCCTGCTGTAAAGAGTTATTTTTGTCAAGCAGTTGTGATAGGGCTCAGTCACTTGCTGTGCTGTTTTATGATGGTGGTTTTCTTCCTTTTTTTTTTAAACAACAACATCAACATGTTGGATTTGGTCTTGAACTTCTGAATCCAAGCAGGGGTCTCCTGCCTCAGCTTTCTGAGTAGCTAGTCTGTCTGTACACCACTGTCTGCTTTGATGGCGTTTTGGTGGGTTTTGATGTGCTTTCTTCTGAAAGCTAATAACACCAGGTTCCTTATAGTGGAATATCCTTGGCTTCTTTGGATTTATTTATTTTAAATTACTCTCTTCTAAATCCCAGTTACATTTTCATCACCGCCGATAAGATGTAGCAGCTGAAAGTGATGAGGACAAGTATGATGGTGCAAGTTTGTAGGCTCAGTGCTCTAGACTGAGGCAAGAGGGTCGTGAGTTCAAGGCCAGCCCAGGATATATGAGACCCTATCTCAAAAAAGCAAAGCAGCCTGTGAGTTGGCTCAGTGGCTAAAAGTCTGTTGCCAAGCCTGATGTTCTAAATTCAGGTCTTGAGGAGAGAGCCACACCTGCAGGTTGTCCTCTGACCTCCATATGCAAGCCATGGCATGTTTCTACTCGAAATGAATGTATACAATTCAAAATAAATTTGTGCTCAAATGTATAAAATTTAAAATATTTAAAAATAACGAAAACTTAAAAGGATGAAGTGTCATATAGAAAATCTTTTCCAAAGTAAATTAAATTTAGGTGGATATTTTTACAATAGATTGAATGAAACAGTATGAACAAATTAGTACTTTATATTTCTACTGTGGTAGATGTCTTCATTAAGGTTTCTATTGTTGTGAAGAGACACCATGGCCACAGCTAATTGTGGCTTACAGTTCAGATGTTCAGTCTGTTATCATCAAGGTGGTTGGCAGGCAGGCCTGGTGCTGGAGAAGGAGCCAAGTGTCCCTACATCCTGCAGGCAACAGGAAGTAGTTTTGTGTCCCACTGAGGGAAGCTTGAGCAAAAGAAACCTCAAAGCACGCCCCACAGTGGCACTTCCTTCAACAAGCCACACCTGTTAGTGCCGCTTTCTGAGACTATAGGGGCCAATTACATTCAGTTAACATGGTAGAAAAAAGAATATGGTAAATATTTTAAGGTTTCCATTTTCACATTTCTTAATGTCTTGTAAGACTTTTACTGAAGCAACTAATATTTTATGTAATGCTTATATTCTAGGAATGTGGTATTCACTGAAATAAATTCAATACTGCGCTACTTGGCCAGAGTTGCAACTACATCTGGGCTGTATGGTACTAACCTATTGGAACACACTGAGGTAAGCGAGGAATATTTATTTATTGTGTATTTATTTATTTTCTTGTGTATGTTTTGTATTATGTTTTCTGATGTTTGGTACCATACATTGATATGTGACATTATTCCTTATAAGGGTTTGAACAGAACTTAATTATAGGTCTAGGGTAAGGAATGTTTTTGGTTGGTTTGCTTTTCAAAACAGAGACCCAGTCTTTCTAAGTAATCCTGGCTAACTTATCAACTTGCTGTGTCCTGTGCTGACCTAGAGCTGTGGATTTCCTGCCTCAGACTCCTGAATGTGTTATAGCTGTGTCAAATTACACTTAGTTTTATTGTGCGTTTATTTTCAGAAAAATAAGTTGGAAGTGTAATTTGGGTAGATTCTCACTTTGGCTTGTACAGGGCCTGGGGGATCCCCCGCACCACAAAGGAACAGACTTTTCAGCTCTCAAGGTTCACCGTCTCCCTCCGAACTAAGTATGTTTTGTGTCATTTAATGCCTTCTTCACCTTCCTGGCTTCCTAGGATTTCACAGGATTTTAGTGTCTTAGCTAATGCCACTCACTCTTCATTTTGTGCATAAGACACCAGCCAAAAAATAAGAGATTATTCCAGTCACACACATGTTGGGAATTCATTGTCTTTCTTAAGTTAATGGTTAATTATAACAATAACGGGTCAATTTTCAATGCCACTCTGCACATGTGGTTTTTCTCTGTGTGTGTTCTACCCTATGTTTTGTGACTGTCACACAGTCCAAAAATAAATAATCATTTTTGTTTGTAGGATTTTTGGATAAGACTCACTGTTTATCTCAGGCAGGGGTCCAGACCTGATCCTCTTGCCCCATGGGTGCCAGTCATGTGCCAACATGCTGGGTAGAAAATGGATTTACTTACTGATTAAAACTGAGTTGCATGGATTTGTCTAGGTAACATCAGGAATTATCAAGTATTTTTCTTGTTCGTTCCTGCTGTGACCCTCCATGTACCTAGAAAACAGAAGAACAAAAGAGAATCCCTAGGAAAGCAACTGCAGAGATGGCACTTCTCTAAGTGGCGTGCGTTCTTAGAGCCCAGTTAACCAGAATTGTTGGCCCCCATAACCAAAATTGATCCATGTGATAAACTGTACAGTTTCAGGTAAGGAAAGTTTTGTGTAGCTGAGGAAGCCAGGAATGTTTTATTGCTCCATTAGCTCGAATTCTTTGGTCATTTTGTGTTGAAATCTGACTTCTGGGCTGCATTCTTTTTGTGTTCACAGATTGATCATTGGCTGGAGTTTAGTGCTACAAAGCTGTCTTCCTGTGATTCGCTGACATCTGCAGTTAATGAGCTTAATCATTGCCTGTCTCTGAGAACATACCTAGTTGGAAACTCCTTGACCTTAGCAGACTTATGTGTTTGGGCCGCCCTAAAAGGTAGCAACAACTCCTCTTAAAATTCAGGGGTTTTTAGGGATTTTGCTTTTGTTTTGTTTTATTCAAGACAGTTTTAGTGTGTAACCCTAGCTATCATGGAGCTCAGTTTGTGGTCTCAGTTGACCTAGAACTCAGAGAGATCTGCCTGCTTCTGCCTCTCTAGAGCTAGAATTAAAGGCATGTGTCACCATCACCTGACCCCCCCCCCCTTTTTTTTTAAAGGGTTCTTGGTGTTGCTGTTTAGTTTAGGGTTGGGGGGTTGATTTTTGAGCCGGGCTGGTCTCATAAACTCTTAGGCTTAAACAGCTTTCCTGTCTTATTTGCCAAATAGCTGGGACTACAGGGATGCATCGCTGGGCCTAAGTAACACTCTTCCTTTGGTCATTTTTATCTTCATTTTATTATTTCTTTATTAAAAAAATGTCTTTTTATCTATGTATCCCCCTGCTCCTACCAATCCCTCACAGTCAGCCTTTAGTTCCCCTCCCCATCCCCCATCCCCTCCCCCAAAAGGGCAAGAAGTTCCAAGGTGGGTCAGCTCAGCGTGGCACATCCCACTTCAGGCAGGTCCGATTTCCTCATCCCAAAGTCAAGACTGGGTTAAGTGTTCCTCTGCAGGGAGTGGGCTCCAAGGTGCCATCCTGTGCATGGGAACAGTCTGATCCCAAACCTCGAGGCTCCACATACTGCTTATGCCAATCTACATTTGCCTACCCTTGGAGGGCCTAGCTCCTTTTCCCCATGGTTCCCCAGTGTCTGTTCTTGATTCAGTGAGCTCCCCAGAGCTCCAGCCAGCCATCACTGGGAATTTTCCTCATACTTATCCTCTTGCCTATACATTTAATAATTCAATAGATAAAAAGAATATAGTTTTGCCTTTATGTGTATGTGTAGGCAGTAACTCGGGACTTGCTTGCTGAGGGATGGTTAATCTGGCTTCCTTGTCCCTGGTCACAGAGATTCAGTGTCTTCTGTTGGCCTTCCTGCCTTGTCTTGCCTTTGCAGCTGTTGATGTTCCTACTAAAGAGACCCTCCTCCTCCTCCTCAGCTCAGCCGTGGTGACTGCCTCCTTCTCAGTACTTGTCTCCAGCTTGGGAAATTACTTTGCTCAGTAGGAATGTGAGGGGCAGATTAGTGAGATGTTTGGAGTGTTACTCTTTTGGTGGGTCCCTTTTTCCTCTTGGATAATTGATTTGTAACAGATGTGGCGATCTTAACAACATGGGAAACAGTTAATTTGAAAAATGAAACATGAAAAACTTCATGAGCTATAATCGATATATTAAAATCTGTTCTTAAGATTGATAGTTCGGAAAAAAATTATAGTTTGAAATGTTTTGACATAATTTCTAGCTGTATTATTTTTACCACAGTCAAAATGTGCAGAAATCCTCCAGCCATCTAACAGTGATGCTGAGGCAGTATGGGGGAAAGGTGCGTTTACAGTAGCAAGGAAGAGGTTCAAACCTCACTCAGTCGTGCACTTCAGATCTTATGGATGCAAATACAGAAGTAATTTTGGAGTAAAGTTGCATAGGTTTTTATGACATGAGATCACTGAAGTCATGCGGCTAAAAGAGAGAGAGTCAGCCTTTAAAAATGAAATTTTGACTGGACGGTGGTGTTGGTGCACGCCTTTAATCTCAGCACTCAGGAGGCAGAGGCAGACAGATCTCTGAGTTTTAGGTAAGCCTGGTCTACATAGTGAGTTCTAAGACAACAATGACTACACAGGGAAACTCTGTCTTGACAAACTGGAAAAAAATTTTTTTTTTTTTTTTTGGACTGTGTAGCTTAAATGGTTGTATAGAGAGCTGTAATTTTTAAAAGTATGAATATATGAGAAAACATGGACCACTGAAGATTACTTAAGATGTAGGTAGAGGATCTGTTTTATGGAAGCTTTGAATCCATATCAGCACGAACTGGCTGATAGAATTAGGAATTTATGGCTTACTGTGAACAACATTGTCAGCATGTAGTTGAAATGGGGCTAAACAATGGCTCTGTAGACTAATGGAACTTTACATAGTAGGGAAGGAATGCAGAAATTAACTGCTCCTTGGTTACTTTACTTGTAGTTTTCTCCAGCTGAGGGACTGTGAATTGAAGCTTTAGTCTACACTGGGTATGTGGTGGAAAGAGGACCAGATTCAGTGCTGTGTTAGAGAAGCTGAGTGAATTCAGCCCTAAGGTGTTCTAGCTGTTGGTTCTGTTTCTGAGGCAGAACTAGGTAGCCCAAGCTTCTGTGTCAGCCTCCTGAGTGCTGGGTAATAGGGCTGCACCACTGCACCCAGCCTTGATCTAAAAAGTTATGTATTTTGTGACTTCTTCAAAATATGCTAAACTCGGGGTTCCACTGCAGAATTACAGCTGTAAGCTAATCTCATTTACATAAGTTACCTGTGATGGAAACTTTGCTTTAGTAAAAGCAAAAAAAAAAAAACAAACCTTTGCCAATTTAGTAAAAGATTTAATAACTGTGTTCACTAATAGGAAACGCTGCCTGGCAGGAAGAGTTGGAGCAGAACAAAACTCTGGTTCATGTTAAACGCTGGTTTGGCTTTCTTAAAGCCCAGCAGGCGTTCCGCTCAGTTGGCACCAAGTGGGATGTTTCAGAAAACAAAGCTAGAGTGGTAAGCAAGTGTTGATTTTTTGTGTATTTGTGTTTGTAGGTGCACATGAGCTATGGCATGCATGTTGCAGTCCGGTCTTGTCCTACCTGTGGGTCCCATGGACTCATCCCATATCCTCAAGCATGTAGCAGGTGCTTTTACCTCTGAGTCATCTCATGGTCTCTACATTTTTCTCTTATGCTGATGTTTCAGTCTGAGACTTTATATTTGAAAAGATTACTGTTCTCACAGAAAGTTTTATTTTCTGGTCATTGGAATATAGCTTAGTGACAGAATGTTTGCCTGACATGGTCAGGGCCTGCTGTTGGATCCATGGCACTGCTTATTAAAAACAAACAAGCAAACAGACAAAGAAGGTTATTTCTTTTAAAATTCATAGATTCTATTTTTGTTAAGACCTTGTATACCTTTAACTGCTCAACTCAACTACAAAAAGCTCTGTCTATAAGATTATGTCCCCAATGCATGTTCTTATAATAGAAATCATATTTTATGTATTATTACTATTATTATTATTTTGGTGCTGGAGATTTGTTCTATTATTAAGTGATGCCCCCAGTCACCTGTTTTACAATTGCACTTTCTTCTTCTTCCTGAGTCTTCACCGATTTTGAACCATTGAGTTGAACCTTGGTTCTGAAGAGCTTCTCTGAGTTCTGTAGGAGGTTGTTACACACAGTCCAGCAGTGGAGGCCAGCTTTCGACCTTTTAAATGTTTCTGCTAACTGATGTTTGATTTTATTCATGTTCTGCACTAGAGTTTGGATCTTTAAAGTATGAGGATGAGCAGTCATCACTGTGCCTATGACCAGTTTGTAAATGATATATTTATAAACATTTATCCACATAAGCTTCTGCTGTTTTTTGTTTTTTAGGCACCAGACAAAAAACAAGATGTTGGCAAATTCGTGGAGCTTCCAGGTGCAGAGATGGGGAAGGTGATAGTCAGATTCCCTCCAGAGGCCAGTGGGTAAGGAAGCACTACCTGCCTGCAGTCAAATTCTGGGTGGAGAAGGTCTGCACTCTAAGGACTTACTGTTGCTGTGCTCATCCAGAGGATATGGTTTAAAGGGAATAAACCTAATTTTTAGTTTTAGTTCATTAAGACAATGGAGGCCATCTAAATTTTATTTTAGAATTGTAAAAGCAAATAAGAATCCATAAATAGAAAAATTTAAATACAAATAAGAAAGTGTCTATATGTAGAAAAGCTTAGGTTCTGCTTCTGTTTTGAGGTTTTTTCAGCCTTTCAATAAAGATTTGTATTTATACCTACTCATTCCTTTCTATTTACAGTAGATGTTACAGTCACATTTATTTTTCTAAAGTAAAGGTAGAGGAGTTTTGCAAAACCTACTTAGTTCTTTCCATAAATTTTCAGGTTTCCCAAACCTATTAGCTCTTGATGCACACAGAAAATAGTATTTGCCTAACGTGGAAGAGCCCATAGGCCCTGCCCTGCATTCTCTCAGACTGAGTGGTGTCTTCCCTGCCTGTCTGTCATTCTGTCCTCTCTGAAGCTCCCTAGTCAGGCTTGTGTTGTGATAGAATCCTTCCAAGGTACTAATACAGAAGTATCTCTCCCCATAGTAGCCTCCCTCAGGAGTTCAGTCTTAGGAAAGCATTGCATATCATTTTGTAAGCGGGATGTTTGTGTCTCAATGTAATTGCAGACCTTGAGTTTGGCGGTCAGGTCTTGCCTTACTGGCAGACTGCAACTCTCCTTTCTGTTTTCTGTTTAATAGCTCTTTACTCATAGTCCTGTCACGAACTCATGTAGCAAAGCTGGCTTTGAACTCCTGATCCTGCTTCTGAGTGCTAGGATTACAGGCATACACCTCCACTCCATCCAGAATTCCACATTTTGTTTTGACTTCAGATTTCGAAATGAGTGCTAGACAGAAGAAAACGAAAGTGCCTACAGGGATGGCTCAGTGGCTGATAGCTCTGACTGCTTTGCCAGAGGACCCAGGTTCACTTTTCAGCACTCACATGGCAGCTCACAACTAAAGGGAACTCCAGTCCCAGGAGAGCTCTTATGTCATCTGGCTGTGTAGGCACCAGGGACATGACATAGACATAGTTGCTGGATAACGCCCATATACATAAAAGTAAATTTTATTTCATATTTAAAATTTTTATTTCTTGTATGTGTATGTAAGTATGTGCTTGTCTATGCGCTCACCTTGTGCATGCAAGTGCTCAGGCATTATGGGTGTTGGAAATTGAACTTGGGTCCTCTGCAAGAGCAGCAGGTGTTGCTAACCACTAAATCATCTCTACCCAGGTCCTAAAAATAATTAAAACAATCAAACAAAACAAAACAAAACAAAACCACCACCAACAAAAAGAAAGAGATGAAAGAGAAATAGTAACTAAGAGATATCTGTAGACTTGATCGGTGAGTGAGTGAGTGATCGTTGACAGTGAAGTTTGTCAGGAGTAACACCTAACATGACTCAGTTTCCACATATGTCTTGGATCCCTGATGCTCTGTTACCGTGCACTGAGAGATGGCAGCTGTCCTTAATGGCTTGGTAAAGGTGCTGTTAAGTGATATTTATAACTATGCCATTTATCCTTTTCCCTCTACTGTTCTTAAAATAGTGAATTCCTTATATTTGAGTGTATATAATATAATTTCAGGGGCCATGCGCTACTACACTGAAGGATTTGAAGCATTCCCCAGTATTCAGTTCTGTTTAACATTCTTGTTTTTGATTGCGCATCCTGTTAGGAAGCTTTATTTTTTGTTTGCATGAAAACCAGAAGGCTTGACTTTGCCTCCTTGACTTTTGTTTGCTTTTCTGGTGTTTTATTTTTTATTTTATTTATTTTTTTAGACAAAGACTCATGTATCCAGACTACCTCATGTATCCAGGCTACCCTCAGACTGCTTCTGAGCTTAACTATGTTGCTGAGGGTGACCTCAAATTCCTGATTCTCCTGCCTTGACTTCTAGAAGTGAAGGGTTTATGTGCATGTCTCACTATCCCCATTTTGAGCAGTGCTGGAATTGAACTCAGGGCTTCATGCATGCTAGCCAAGCACTCTACCAACTGAGCTACCTTCCTAGGTTCTAGTGTTTTGAGAGTTGTACTGTGAGCCCTAAGTGAGTTGGTATTTACTATGTGAAAAAGGCTAGTCTTTGAACTCACAGCAGTCTTCCTGCTTCAGTCTCCCAAGGGTTGGCATTTTAGGTGTGTGTCATCACATTTATGTGGTACCTATTATGTGCAGACACTATCAGATGTTTTATGTATAGTAGCCCATAAACCCACAACTCTGAGCAAGGGTTCTGTTACTATCTCTTTTACACATGGTTTCAGAAACTGACTCACATCATGTGTTAATTACATGCCAGACTTAAATCTCTGCCACCTGTTTCTAGAGTCCTAGTAACAAAAAATTACCACCCCCACCTCTCTGTGTGTGTGTGTGTGTGTGTGTGAGAGAGAGAGAGAGAGAGAGAGAGAGAGAGAGAGAGAGAGAGAGAGAGAGAGAGAGAGAGAGAATGTGAATGTATGAGTGAGAGATGGCAGAATGTAATATAGATCACTGCCAAGTATATACAAGTATGTATCGTAAATCTGTTTTTAGAGTCAATCTGATGTCAGTTTTTTCTTGAGAAGGTACAGTTAAGACAATTTTAAGAGCTAAACCGTGGTAGTGCACATGTTTAATCCCAGCACTCAGGAGGCGGAGGCAGAAGAATCTCTTTGAGTTCAAGACCAGCCTTGTCTACATATTAAGGTCCAGGACAGCCAGAGCTACACAGAGAAGTCCTGTTGGAGTGTGTCTATTTAAGAGACATGGTTGTTTTCTTGAAATTTGTATTAGGACTGCATACATGATTTCAGGGTCAGACATGTCTTTAAAGCATAAGAGTTTTTTTCTGCCTAGTTGACAGCTTCTTTAGTAGTAAAGTCTCAGATGAGTGTTCTTAGCCCAGGTTGCCCTGGGACATGTGATCCTCTGTCTTTGCTTGCCAGTGCCTCATTGGCAATAGACACGAGGTCATTGCTCTGTGGTACCGTCAGCAGTGATTTTTTTTTTTTTTTTATTTTTTTTGTCAGCTGCCCATGAGAACACAGTGTTTTCCTAGATTCTGGTTTGTAGAGTTTGGTGCCAGATTGACCTTTGAGATCGTTTAGGTAAAATATTTTCATTGGCATCTGAGGAGAGTGAAACCAAGGGAAGTAGTAAGAACTCATAGCCTCTTCTCTGTCACAGTCGTTTGCATGTTCTCTGACTTTGTGACCAGCAGCAGCACATCTGGTGGACAGCAGAGGTGGACTCCTGGGCTGTGTCGATAATAGCTTCAGAACTTTCTCCTAAATGACCTTTCCTCTTGGAGGAAAGAAGAGATTGTTCTTAGGGCTGTAATAGTTGCATACCTTGCCCTCTGAAAGTTTACCTACTTACGGGTACACTGTCCATGTTCTAGCCTGTTGTCTGTCTGTCAGTCACCATTTCTGTTACAGCACCAGTTGGTGGAAAGTCAAACTGGGGAGTAGTGTATTGGACGTTGTGTTCAGTTCTGATCCCTCAAGGAGGTTAAGGAAGGGTAAGAATCTAGTTGAAGCATGTTAATGAGTCTCTCTGTGGAATGTTTTGTTTTAGTTACTTACACATTGGGCATGCGAAAGCTGCTCTTCTGAACCAGCACTACCAGGTTAACTTTAAAGGGAAACTGATCATGAGATTTGACGACACAAACCCTGAAAAGGAAAAGGAAGATTTTGAGAAGGTAATTAAGTGTAGTGACGACCTTTTTCTCAGAGAAGTTGATGAAAATGAGAGCGTGATCTGATGCCTTCACGGTATGCCGATAAACTCGGTTTAATAGTTGCCTTTCCCTCCTTGTCTGTTTATTTCATGCCTGAGACCTAAGCCAAGAAATAACTGAGCTCTTGACCAAAAGCTTGAGTGAAGTTTTTCCTTTCTCCAGCTGTTGTAGAGCTTACATGAATACTGTATTTTCCTTTGAATACCAATCTAACTGGAAGCAGGTTTCCTTTCTTGTCATAATCATAAATTTATGAATGAAATTAAGACTGCCAGGTATTGTAAGGTGGTTTTCTAGCCTCACAGATTGTCATTCTGACAGACTTGTGATGTATTCACTGAGGGGCCAATGGTGCAGTATCTCTCCAGTTCCAGCTCTCACAGTAAACAGAGCTCCACCTGGACATCCGATTTCCCATCTGGAAATCTGGAAGCCAGTGCACTGAATAGCTTTCTTCATTGTTGACCTAACATTGTGTATCATCCACAATCATTTTAGGCTGTTTAAGACTGATAATGTTTTATTACATTTGCCCAAAATAAGTAACGTGGGTTAAAAATATGTAAGAAAATGACAGATACACTAATGGTTACTTTGGTCTCTTACTGCAGGTTATCTTGGAAGATGTTGCGATGCTGCATATTAAACCAGATCAATTTACTTATACTTCAGATCATTTTGAAACTCTAATGAAATATGCAGAGAAATTAATTCAAGAAGGGAAGGCTTATGTGGATGACACTCCTGCAGAACAGATGAAAGTGGAGCGTGAGCAGAGGACAGAATCCAAACACAGGCAGAACTGTAAGGCACTTTGTGTTAGACTTCGTTATAAACTCTCTCTCCCTCTCTCTCAATGACAGATGTTCCGTAAGGCACATTTTTAGGGCTATTTCTCTAATTCTTATGCCCTTCTATGTTTGTCTGATGCAGTCTTGCCAAGTGTATCCTTGGATGGGTTCAGACTTGAGATTCTGGTACTTCAGGCTCCTAAAGGATTGTCAATGTATCATTCCTGTAATAATATTCTGCTTGCATTCCTCCTGAGTTGTTTGCCTTGGGGGTCTAATCTAGGGCCGGCACATGCCAGGCCACTGAGCTTCCTCCCAATTCCTGGCTAACTTCTTGCAACCTTCCCTCTATTAGGACTGTGTACAGTCACTCCAACACCTCACTTCTGTGTGCAGTCTTTTCCATTCTTTTCATTTGGAAGATTTTTTTCTATAACATTTATAGTTACTTTATTCTAAATGCTTATCAGTTCTAGAATGCTTGGCAGTGCTGCAAGCACCACAGCATGTGGCTGTGTATATGGTTAATATAACATAAGTTCATTCTCGTTTACATTGGTGCACAGTCACCTTACTAAAATATCTGCTTCTTTTAGTTACTTATACACTGCTGTGACCAAATCTGACAGAAGCAGCTTAGGGCCATGAGGCTAGGCAGCAAGAAGTTTAAGAGAGTACAGTCAGTTGTTAGAGAAAAGCGCTCTGTCAGTCTTACTGGGAACTTACAGTATGGCTTATTTATGTGCTGGTGACTTTGGGAGCATCGAGTGGGATCAGAATTGGTGCTGAGCTATTACACTCAAAGGTATAACCTTAATCTTGCACCAAAACTGCCATCGGCTAGGGATCAAGTGTTCACACAAATAGCCCATGGGAGACATTTCACATTCTACAGTCACAACCAAAAAGAAAGACTGCCACATAGCCCATCTGATGTTGAACCTGCTGTCCTGCCCCAGCCCCCTGGCCTGGGATGACCGCTTATACAGAGTATATCGGTCACAATATCCAGACTAAGAGACGACCTTACCTTTCTGATTGGTGACTTGTCCATGAGCTTACAAATCAGACTTTTATTTTATTCTTTTTTGCTATTTGTTTATTTGTTTTGTTTGTATGTTTTCAAAACAAGGTTTCTCTATATCCGTGGCTGTTTTGGAACTTGCTCTATAGATTAGGCTAACCTCACACTCAGAAATTGCCTTCCTCTGCCCCAAGTGCTGGGATATACACCACCACCTGGTACAAATCAAAGTAATTTTATTCAGGGCAATATGTTGCCAGAACTTTCACGCTATATTTAAGTCTAAACTGTTTCATTTGGGAAACGGTAAATTTAAATTGTTACAGTAAACTTCTTTTAAACTGTGGCTTCAGAGGAGTTAAATGGATTTTGAGAATTATATATATTTATTTTGAGTGTAAGTGAGGCATGAGGCATAGCTTCTGAAGTTTCCACAGGAAGATACTGTTTAGCATTTCTTTTGCAACCTGATGGAATAAGCTTTTGATATCCTGAGGCTGGTAGAGCTGAAGCCACTTAGTGTATAGAGACCCTTGTGCATCGAAATCTCTTGTCCTTATACCCCTCACTGTCTGTGATCTTTCACTTTCTTGGAGCCAAGCATTTCCTGTGCTACACTGGGGTGCCTAAGGGGACTTTGAAGGACCCCAAAGGCCAGGCCAAACTGCTTTGTCCCCTGGTTGTGATGCAGCAAAGGGAAGATTCTACTTTAAAGACACACTGGAAATGGAGAGAAGGGCTGAGTGGTTAGTTGTTTCTTGTTGGGAAATGGGGCATAGCAGCTGAGGAGGAAGGCTCTCTCTTATGCTGTATTGGTGAAATATATCGCCTTTATCTCTCCTGCAACATTCATAGAGTACATTTCCTAATGGTATTGAGGTTTGTTGTTTGTCTGCTTGTTTCTGAGGTTAGAGATTTACTGAGTAGCCCTACCTGGCCCTCATGTTCCTCCCTCCTACTTCAGCCTCCTGAGTGCTGGGGACTACCACCTCCATGTTCTTCCACACCGGCTTTTAATTTACAGTTTATACATTAATGGGATGTGCCTGCAATACAAAAAGAAAACTCTTATCAATCAGATAGATAGGAATGTACCTGTTATATTACAGCTGTTGAGAAGAATCTGCAAATGTGGGAAGAGATGAAGAAAGGAAGTCAGTTTGGTCAGTCCTGTTGCCTCCGAGCAAAAATTGACATGAACAGTAACAATGGCTGTATGAGGGACCCAACCCTTTACCGCTGCAAAATCCAGCCGCACCCGAGAACTGGAAGCAAATACAAGTAAGCTCACCCCTTTGCCCTGTGGGGTGGCCTTGCTTGCTCCTGTGTGAACCTGGAGGGGAGTGGATACAGAACAGTCAGGGACCCTCACCTTTGTTCTTCATGGGGGAGCTGGCGAGTGGCTTTTTCTGCAGGCAGGCAGTGCATCCTTTCAGGGATGGCTTCCTCACCTATCTAAGAACATTTCTGTCCATGAAAGTCCTTGACACTTGGAAATTTCTCTTATCTGTCTTGGTTAAGTGTGGAAGTATATCTTTGATAATGATGTTTCTCTTCTGCAAATTTTTTTCTGAGCATAAATTGACACAATTATAATAGTACAAAAATTTACAGAAATATGAACTAATCAAGAAAAGAGCATGAGTGTTTTAAATATTTTTTGGGGGGTTGTTTATAAATGTTTATCATTGTTTTCTTTTGTTTCAAAGTTTTTGGTCTAAGGCCTGAGCTCAGGGTCTCGTGCCTGCCAGGCAAGTGTCCTGACACTAACCACCGTCCTGATTTTGTTATTTTCTTTAGATAAGACACCCTTTAAAGATATGTCTTTGTTCTGTAAAATTACCTCTAGAATATATGTTCTCGTTTTTTTCTTTTTAATAAATTTTGTTATAAAGAAACCTAAATTCTGTACAAGTTAATGCACCTCTGTAGTTAGAACAGCCATTCAAGTTGTGAAGCTTCACGTTGAATTTTATACTTTCACTATTAAATACATTTTTATGTATCTACCCACTGCCCAAGTGAAAGATCCATGATAGGGTTAGAACTAGGAAAACAATTAATTTTATATTCCTTTTTATAGTTGCGTTTGTTACCTGCATTCAGTCCTTTCTCATTCTCTATTAGATACTTGTTCTATTTTCCACGTGTACCCATGTGTACATCTGTTTACATATAGATAGACAGACAGACAGTCAGGTTCTTCATATGAGAAAGAATGTGGAATTTTTTCTTTCTGATATTGTGTGACCCTCTTTAATATACATCTAAGTCAATCCATTTTCCTGCAAGTTTTTATTATATTTTTTCTTTAGAGCTGAGTAGTATTGTATTTATGTATGTGTATATATATATATATACACACATTAAATTTGTGTTATCCATTTATTTGTTGATGGAGTTGATGGACTACTAGGTTAAACCCAGTTATTTGATACAGCGAGTTAAGTAGCACTAAGCCTGGGGGCTATACATGTATGCGTAAATAAGTGTACTCCCAAGAGTGAAGTAACTGAGTCATATGGTAGTTCTATTTTTAATATTTTGAGACATCTCCAAACTAATTTCTACAATGGCTGTATAAATTTGCACTCCTACCAACTGAGCACTGGTTCCTTTCTGTGTCCTCTCCACTTGTCAGAGTTCACGATGCTGGCCATTCTGATAGTGATAAGGTGCTGTCCCAAAGCAATCTTCATTTGCATTTCCTCCACAGTAGGGATATTGAACTTTCAAAATAGTTATTTGCTTGTTTTATAAAACTATCCAGTTCATTTGTTTATTTCTGGAATGGCGAGTTTATTTTCTTGGTATTTCGTTTTTGCAATTCTTAGTAAATTTAGGATGTTTAGCTTCTTGTCTGAAGTGTAGCCAGCAAAAATTTTCTCGTGCATTTTGTTTTGGGGAAATGTCATATTTTTGTGCATCTCTGGCCTTGATCTCACAGTGATCCTTCGGCCTCAACCCTCAGTGTTGGGATTACAATCATGAGCCATCTTGCTTCTGTTTTGTTGTGCTTTGCAGAAAGTCACTGTATATGAAACCACTGTGCCTTCTGCAGATTGGCAGGTGTGACTGATAGCTGGTTAGTTTTTGTTTTGAGTTTTTTTTTTTAAGAGGTGGGGTGGGTTTGAGACAAGGACTCACTTGTATAGCTTAGTCTGACCTTGAACTCGGGATCCTTTTACCTCATCTCAGGAATTGGGATTACAGGTTTGCATAACCCTGCCTGGTATAATTACATCGTCACTTGAATCTTATAAATTAGAAAGCATAATGTAATAATATATTTTAATAATTCATGTTGACGTATGTGTATTGTATACTTCCTTTTAAGCAGAAATTGCTTTTTTAAAAGTGCTTTCCCCCATTTTTTGATGGTGCTACCACGAACCTAGGACCTTACATATACTAGGCAAGTAAGTGCTCTACTTACTCATGTAGGGAATGCTGTCCTGCTGGAATACAGCTGGGCAGAAGCTCAGTGGTCCATTGTTTACCTTATATTCAGAAGATCTGGGCTTCAGTCCCCAGCACTGGATAAAAAATAAGTCCTATCTTAAATTTGTTGTTACTTGCTTGTCTGCCCTCTTTGCTTCCTTCCTTCCTAACAAAGTTTACTTCTTCTTATTTTGAAGTAGTATCTGTCACATTTTATAGTCCAGACTGGCCCTGAACAGTATATATTTGCTATTACAGAAGTACTGTAGAATTTGCCAAATTAATACTTAACTATGTATTAAGTTGCAAATTTGCTGATTTATTTCAGTGTTGGGAGGTAGAGGCTGCAGTTAGCTCAAGGCTAGCCTGAACTAAATAGTGAGTACTAGGCCAGCCAGGGCTGTATAGTGAGACAAATAAAGTATAGTGTCTCAAATAAAACTAGTGGGCTGGAGAGATGGCCCAGTGGTTAAGAGCACCGAAAGTTATTTTAGAGGACTTGGATTCCCAGCAGCCCATGACAGCTCACTTCAGTTCCAGGGGATCTACCGCTCTGGCCTTGGTAGGCACTGCACGTACATAGTGCACAGACATAAATAAATATACATGCAGGCAAAATCCTGAAAACACATAAAATAAAACAGTAGTTAAAAGTATTTTCTACCTCATAATACTCAATAGTTTATCAAAGCATTTGTTAGGCGTTCTGTCTGGTTGGGGGAGGGGGTGAGAACGTGCAGAGTCTAAGGACACAGACCCCGGGAGTCTGCAAGTCTGCTCTTTGCTTCTTACCGGACTCCTGGGGTCTGTGTTGTTTGACTCCTCACCTTTGAGACCCCTCCCCTGAGGGGTGCACAGATAGAATGCCTGTAACAAACATTTTTAGCTTTTGAGTTTTTTCTTGGTTATTATGTGTGTTAGTATGTGTTTAAATAGTGTGTTTTGCACAGCCCAGGTTGGCCTGGACTTTGTAATGATCTTTTTGCTTCTATTCTTCCAAATGTTGTTTTTACAAGTGTGAACTACCATGTCCAGCAATAAACAAATAAACAGGTAACTTAAAGGGGTATATAGCTGGGGAAGATAACATGGTCTGTGTTTATTCAAAAAAAATTCTCTTTTTTTCCCCCCTTAGTGTTTATCCGACATATGACTTTGCCTGCCCTATAGTAGACAGCATTGAAGGTGTGACTCATGCCTTGAGGACAACAGAATACCACGACAGAGATGAGCAGTTTTATTGGATTATTGAAGCTTTAGGCATAAGGAAACCATACATCTGGGAATACAGTCGCTTAAACCTCAACAACACTGTGCTGTCTAAAAGAAAACTCACGTGGTTTGTCAATGAAGGACTAGTAGATGGATGGTATGTCTGATATCACCTAGCGTTGACATAGCAGTAAGGCTTTGGTACAGCAGAAACTTTTTATTTTTATTTTTTAACTACTTGTAGGTGTCAGGTTTGACTAGGAAGTAGTGCAGCGTATCTGTAAACCTATAAGATTCATATTTCATCTCTGATTTAGTAAGTGCCTTAGGGTCTCCCTCTCCCTTGATTTACATGCTATAAACATATTTAGCTGCCTGTGGTAGACCATACCATAGGAAAATGAGAAGTGCACTGGACCATATCCTCTGGGTGTGGCTCTTAGCATTAATGTAGAGTGATTGTGACTCGTGTGTAGAGCTGGTCATCACTTCATCCTCCACTCAGAAGTGCAGCTATGCGATTTTTCTCTTAGCTGAGTACTTTCTTGGTTCCAATGGCCCTGACTTCAGGCAAAGGGTAAAGTAGGACCCACCTTGTTTGCTGAACATGTTTCCAAAAGAATCTGAAAAATTTTGTAGGTAGGAGTCACTTCCATGGGATTTTGGTAAGGAAGTTTAGTATAAAGATAGAAATCACCTTGTAGTCATATACTTCCATAAATGCTGCCTATGTGGATTTTCATGCTTATAAAGCTAAAAACACCATTTTGCCTGAATTAAGAATTTGTGTGTTGGTTTATACTATCAGCATAATGGGGCCAGGAATAAGCATTTATCATTCTGTCACTCAAGAAGTGGAGGCAGGAGGATCCTGAGTTCAGCCAAGGCTAGCCTCTTTAAAAAGTAAAAGACACAAATGATGAGCAAGAACAGGATATATTATGTATTAGGCATATGCTGGAAAATTTCAAACTTTATTATAGAGCTGAATTTGATAAAAGGCAGGCTTATCCTGGGCATGATCTTTGTATAAAGGGTATGATTGCAGCTGTACTGAAAATTTCAAATTGTGCAGAATATAAAAAACTTTCATAAATATTCTTGTGTATACATTCATAAGCAGTCGATAAGATTCTATATCTTGCCACTTTTTATTTGAGACAGAGTCTCACTATATAGTGCTAGCTGGCCTTGATCTTGCTATATAGACAGGCTAGCTGTGAACTCAGGTAAAGGAGTGTACTGTCACACCCAGTCAAATTATCAGTCATTTGATTTAAAACAGGATTTCTATAGCTCAGGCTGTTGTTTGACCTCACAATGTATCTCAATTGAATTGAATTATGATTCCTCCTGCCTCCAGCTTGCAGGTGCTGGTATTGCAGGTTTTGTTCTGGATATAATTTATTATTCATTAGTCGTCTTCTCTCTGTGGTCAGCTCATGTAAAATCTGTTTAACAATGTGCTTTTTTTTGTCAGGGATGACCCTCGGTTTCCCACCGTCCGTGGAGTTTTGAGGAGAGGGATGACAGTGGAGGGATTGAAGCAGTTCATCGCTGCTCAGGCAAGTTATTTTTGCTTTCTAGCTCCTGGATTTCCAACCGTTCCTACTAATAGTCCAGTTGTTGTTATCCTGTGTTTGTGTGTGTGTTGTTATAGCTCACTGTTGAGAGTTGCTCTTTGGAAGTAAGGTTTCACTCTAGCTCATGGTGACCTTGAACTTCTGGTGACCTTCCTGCCTCAGTTAAAAGTATTTCCTTGCAGTAGGAGGTCAAGTGTTAACTCTGGCTGGCCTACACAATGGCTTCCAACAAGAAACTGCTATTAAGGCTACACACCAAAGTTTACATTTCAGAGGAAGTAAATTTTCAAGTCTTTGTTTATTATTCTAAGCATGCTTGACTTGAAGCAAAATATTCTTCTTAGTATTTATTTTGTTAGTTTATATTTAGCATGTGTATGTGCATACACAAGGAGGTCGGGGGACACCTTTTAGGACAGTGTTTTCTCCTTCCACCATGTTGGTTCCAGGAACAAACTTAGGCCATTACTCTTGGTGGCCTACAATTTTTCCCACTGAGCTACCTTCTCAGCCCTCTCCTTAGTTCTTCCTATCTCTAAACTAATTTTATTTCCTTTCCAGGGCTCTTCAAGGTCTGTTGTGAACATGGAATGGGACAAAATCTGGGCATTTAACAAAAAGGTACACAATCCTCTGCCTCACTCTTGTGTAGCAGACATAGAAACCACTGGTGTGCTTATAGCAGAGATCAGGCCCTATGAACAATGTTATCATTGTGCAGTCTTTTAAGAAAAATGCAATGTTTTTCTTCTTTAAATGGATAAGGGCACTAAGCCTATTAATCATCCTAGCAAGGAACAATTATTGAAGAAACAAACTCAGATTTATGAGAAATGGTAATAGTTTTTCCTTAAATCTTTTATGAACGCTCTGCATTTCATTTTTCTGCTTTCAAGCTGCGAGCTCTCTGTAAGAAGGTATCACTTCATACTTGTATTGCCTTAAACATAGCTTTTAGCATAGTACATGTTACAGCCTGAGGAGTTATACAGCATTGAAGCACAATCACATTTCTGTAGCGACTTGCTCAATCAAACCCGTTGACAATGCATCATCCCTAGTTTGCCAAATGTGTCCTCTGTTTGTGGAAAGGAGACTCTGCTAACTCCATTCTGCTGTTCCCTTGTGTGCCAAGAGGACCAAGAGTTTAAAATTACATACTGTATCGAGTTGTAATGAAGGTTCTATTACTACATTTGCTGTGCTTTCAGCTTGAAAAAAAAACCCCAAAGCTTTCTTAATTGGAAAATCAAACCAGGAATTATGCATATTGACATTGTTAATCCCTAATTGGAAGCAGACGCTTGGACACTATAATAAGGCAAATCATTAGAATGCACGTTCTGCACTGTGGTTTCTGTGATTGTGTTCTGTAAATTCTTCCTGGACATTGCTGCTTGGTTGTGCTGATGTCTTGCCTCAAGTAGTTGCTTGTCTCGCATGTGTCTTGAATTTATTTATTTTATTTTTTAGTGAGTTTTTTATATTTTAAGGAATCATTAATTGGTTCTTTATGTTGCTGCAGTTACTAATGACAAACGCAAGTAGAAGTTATAAACAAGTTAATATTTGTGTACCTTTTAAACTCAGCCGTATAGGTCTAAGTTATAATCAAGCTATGTGTATGTATTTATTTCAAGTATATGAAATGTATTTCTCTGGGTCACAGGATTCTGTGAGCTCTTCCCTTTAACTTTCCTCCCCTTAGAGAAGCTGCTGATGATTCAGATGATTCTTGTGGTGTTTGTCGTTCATACCCCAGGCATGTGAGTGCCAGCTCGGTTTTCTTCAGTTGTCTTCCTGTGATGGGAAGTGAAGTTTTGGTCTTTTGCTCCTAACAGTTTGGTTTCCTTGTCACTTGTTTTTATCTTGCCTGCTCCCTCTCCTGCATTTACTGACTCCTGCTTCTTTGAGTCTGTGAGGTCACCAAGATCCTTCTGGTGTTCACATATTTCATATGTTCTTTAGCTTCCTCTTGGAGACGTCTTTGCCAGAATCTTTTGCACTGCTCTGGTGGTGTGTGGTGGTGTTTCCATGCTGTGGGGACAAAGCTGTACAGCCAGATCTCTTCACATCACCCTGGGATTCCCTTTTCTTTCTCCATGTGATGGATCAACTATTTCCTGGATGGTCTTGTTTTGATTGTATTGGGTGTCTGTGGTGCCCAGCTGGTCTCAAGTGCCTGGACTTAAGTGGTCATCCTACTGCAGTCCTTAGGAACTGGGACCACAGGAATGCACTACCATACTACCTGTTCCTTTCTTCTAACCATCCTTTCTTTTGTTCTGCACTCTGTATGGGATAAGGAGAGCTACTGAGACCTTTTATATGATGTTTTAAAAGTTATGCTTTTTTGAGGAAGGCTCACTGCTGCCTCGGCCAATCTTGAACTTGCAGATGCAAAGTAGGCACCCAATTTCAGCCTCCTGAGTAACAAAGTGTATGGGTGCTTACCTCTGTGCCAGGCTTATGATCTGGTATGTGCTTTATTCTTGAGACAGGGCTTTATTCTGTAGCCCAGGATCTTCCGGCCTCAGTCTGTCGGCTACCACGCCTGCTATGACCTGTTCTTTTACCTGGAAATTGTAGTGTACCTTGGTGTATGGGTCTGTTTTCATCATATCCGTTGAAACTGCATGTGGGTTCTAGCCTAAAAACTCACTCATTCGTTCAGTGCTCAGGCTTCTTAACACACACTCCTCTTTGCCTTTGAGACGGTCCTAAGGTGTGTAGTCCTTACAATGATTCTCCAGCCTCAGTCTCTGCCTCTCAGGTGTTGCAGTTGTAGGCATGTGTAAATTCTTTTTCCTTTTTTGCTCACTTCTCTCTGCTGTACACCCCCCCCCACCCCCGTGCATGCTTCAAGCCAGTCTTCCTTCTCTCTGGACATGTACAAACATTGAGCCTCCAATTTTATTTTCTCTCTTGATTTATGGCTCTATTTTTGGTAGATCTATTTCGTTTTCTTTCCTGTTGAATTTCTCATTTTTACTGTCTTATTTCAGAGTAGAGGGGAATGATGAGAAGTTTAAGAGCAGGAGCTTAGCTTTCCTGTAGGTTGAGATGGCTGGGCCAGGGAGGAACAACTCCATGTAATAATTTTTAAAAATTATTGAAAGATTTTTATTTTATGGGTATGGATATTTGGTCCACCTGTATATCTGTGCATCACATGTGTGCCTAGTGCCCACAGAGGCACCGGATTCTCTGGGATTGAATTTACAGCCAGTTGAGCTGCCCTGAGGGTTCTGGGAGTAGAACCCAGGTCTCCTGGGAGAGTAGCTGGTGTCCTTAAGTCTTATGTTGTCTCTCTTCCATGTAGCAACTTCAAACCTCTCTTTTAGTCAGCAGTTTTCCCAGAGGACTTCCTTTTTGCTAGCCTGGGAAATGTGGGCGAGGCTCTATCACCCTCTATCACCCCCTCCTCCTCTGTTCTGGTGTCTTGTTTGTGCGCTGTCCCCACAGGTTCATATACGAACCGGGTTCCTAGGTGCTGATACTCTTGGGAGGTTGTGGTTCTAACTTTCTCTGGTGGCCTGTGTTGTACAGCCAGGCCCCTGTCTTAAATGTTAGACAGCCATCATAATAGTG
Source organism: Phyllotis vaccarum (assembly GCA_033318265.1). NCBI lineage: Eukaryota > Metazoa > Chordata > Mammalia > Rodentia > Cricetidae > Phyllotis > Phyllotis vaccarum. The sequence goes on along the minus strand of JARWLC010000017.1, from coordinate 9,834,289 downwards.
CCACTGAGCTAGTGCTTAATCTTAAACCTGGGGACATTTCAGATCACCCTGTGGATACCCTTTTGGGGTTCTTTCAGGCCTCTTTCGGAAATCCTTATGTTCTTTGGAGTCATTTGAAAACTGCTGGTCCAGAATCTTAAGAATTCTATAATCTTGCAGCCTAAAATCTCCTTCCTTCATTCTTTGTTTCTTTTCTTTTTCTTTCTTTCTCTTTCCCCTTTTAAAGATGAAGCCTCTCCAAGTTTCCCAGGCTAGTCTCTGCTCTCAGGTTGAAGTGATACTCCTACTTTAGCTTCTAAAGTAGAATTAACAGTTGTGTTCTACCATTTTTGGTTTTGAACTCCATTCTTAAAAGTAATTCATGGTTCTCCACCTTGCTTGATAAATTTTGTAGAATGATTTTTAAAAACAAATTTTTAGACTTTGCGTAGACCATTTGAATCATACTTGTCTAGGGCAGCCTAAGAGGCTGTGCTTGTGCGGACAGACAGCTTCCTAGGTGATTAGTCAGCTAAGAAATCTGCCCCTCCCCCCTTTTTTGTTTGTTTGTTAGACAGTCTCTACATAGCCCTGGCTGTCCTGGAACTCCTCTGTGTTGACCAGACTGGCCTTGAACTCAAACTCTCCTGCCTCTGCCTCTGTCCTGAATGCTGAAGTTAGCGGTGTGCACCACCCTGCCCATCACTGTCCATTCTGCAGGTGAGAAAGTCAGCTGCAGTGAATGGACTTAAAGTTGTGGGGCTTGTTTAAAGATAAGAGGCTTAAATATTATCAGACTGCCTTTGTCATCCATCCATCCATTTACTAGAGGATGGCTTTTTCCCTAAACTCAGCCAGCCTCCCCAGCACATGGACCTACAGTCTGAGACACAAGCCCAGCTCCACATTTGCCTTTGTGCTCATTTTTCTCCCAGGTATTTAGTATCTAAGCACTTCTATAGTGCTTGATTAGTAGGTACTTTTCTCTGGTTCCAGAAGAGGAGGCTACTATTTTGGAGCCAGAATGGGTTGTAGCATAGTTAAAAGATTATCCCATTAATCTGTAGCTACTTAGTGAGTGCCTGACCATGCCAAGGATGTGTTAGATATGGGGATGTCGTAGGCTCTCTGTGTATATACATATTGAATGTTCTTTTTCCAAAACACTTGAGACCAGACATGTCTCAGATTCCTTATCCACCTTGTGTGTGGCGTGTAGCTCAAAAGGATCACCTTTTTGTTCTCGTAAACTAAAGGGTTGCCTTATTATAGTGACCTATTGCTGTTCTGCTTTAGAAGGTCTTAGCTGATTATAGAAATGATACTTGAAACTCTTAATGTTTCCCTTCAAATGGATGTCTCTCCAGCAATGTAAGACTGAATATCAAATTACCTTTAGATTTTAGCTAATAAACCCACACAGGAGTCTCCTCATTTCTAATACTGCTGATTTAAAGATTATTTTCAGAATATTTATGGCTTGTTTTCTTCAGTTTCTTGTTACCTGTCAGTAGTTATTTTAGGGAAGAAAGTCTTAAATCTTCTGTGTCTGTTGATTTGTAACTAGTTTTCTCATTTTTCTTTTTAAACTTTATTTGAGTGACAAATAGATAAGCTAAATATGAAAGAATTAACAGATAAAAAATTAGTAAATGCAGTAACATGTAAAACCAGTTAATATTTCTGTGCTGTTACTCTTTTTATTTATGTGTTACTATGTATTTCAGTATGTACACAGGGTGTTTGTTGCAGGTTATAGACCCAGTGGCTCCTCGGTATGTTGCATTGCTGAAGAAGGAAGTGATCCCAGTGAATGTTCCAGACGCGAAGGAGGAGATGAAGGAAGTAGCCAGACACCCCAAGGTCACCCTGCATTGTGGAAACTGTTTTTCTCTGGTTTTGTGATAATTTCTGTTTCATATTATTTGTCAAGATTTGATACTAGTTGGAACGCATCTTTGTGTGGATTTCTTGCTGAAGTAATTTATTTTACTGGTAATGCCTAGCATATGACAACTGTAAGTCAGTCAGCACTTCCTTCCTGTTATGTAGGGACAGCTTAGTAATGTGTGAGGAGGCCTTTCCTCTATTCACATTCTTACCTGGGTGTGGAAGCTATGGCACCTCTTTTTTTTCAATATTATACCTTTGTCTTTTCCATCATTGGACCCACCAACATGTGCACACACATTCATGGTTGTCAGCCAGTAAGTAAATGGAGTAATGAAGTAAAACGTACTATTTTTTAAAGTCCCGAAACTTAATAAAGCATTTCTTCTTCATTATTGTGAACGGAAGTAAACTTTATTATTGTAAATTGTTACTTTTCAAACTTCAGCTGAAAATGAGATTAGGACAAGACTAAATCCAAACATACAAGCGTCATGCTGCTTTTTTTTTTTCCTTGAAAAGGGATTAGGAACTGCTTATATTTGGAATTTTTAAAATTATTTTATTTTTTTGAGATTATACCATTTCTCCGTTCCCTTTCCTTCTTCCAAACCCTTCCACAAACCCCCCCCTTGCTTGTTCAAATTCCAGGCCTCTTTTTTCATTAATTGTTGCTCTCTCCCTCTGTGTGTATGTGTGTGTGTGTACATTCTTGTTCAGCTCACGTTTAGACGTAGCTGGTGAGACTCCATGGGAGAAGCTTTTCTCATGTTTCTATGAGAAACAGTCTCACAACAAAGTCCCTTTTCCCCAATTCTCACAACCTTCCAGCCCTCTATTCTGCAATGATCTCTGAGCTTTAGGTGACCGAGTTGTGCTGTAGATGGGACAAGGCTCTGCATTTTGATTGGTCTGGTTTTCATAGTACTCTCTGCCTGTTTCATAGAGAAGTTTCCTGGAACTGAGTTATCTGTGGGTACAAGGATAAGCATTTAGAATGTACTTAGGGATTATGCTGGGTCAGTAAAGTATCAGTTGTAGGTTCTCCTCCAGGATTCATGACTTCACTATCTCCAAGTAGTTGGCTAGGTTTCAAGGACCAGAAGGATTCCCTCTTGTTGATGGGCCTTAAGTCCAAGTAGAGAGCTGTTGGTTGGTTAGTGCCAAGATATGTGTGCTACTACTGCACCCTCAGGGTTATGGTGTCATACTGGTTGTTATTGTAGTTCATAGGCATCATGGCTGGGTAGGTCTGTTAGTTGCTTTCTTCCTTTGGAAGCTTGCACAGCACCTTCTGGTGCCTAGAAAGCTTGTTCTCAAGAAGGGGCCTTTTAGATCAGTTCTAACTAGGCCCTGAGTCTGAAGTGTTTGAATTTACCTCTGGGAGCTAGTCAGTCAAGAGCTATAGTTCTGGGAGTCTCTTGGACAACTCCGCCCAACAACTCAAAAGAAGGCTTTTAGTGCCTGTTGTTAGCTGTTTTGTTAGGTAGAAGCTATAGAATTAATCCTTAGGACCTTCTCAGACATCCTTCCTCTTTCTGCATTGATCTCCCCTTCTCCCGTTCTTCCCATCTCCACTTCCAGATAACTATACCCTGCTCTGGCCCTCTCTGTCCCTTTACTCTGACATGGGCCTTTTTACTTTACCTAGTTTGTGAAGTTTACTGTAAGTTATGTACTGAAGATTTGGAGCTAGGAGCCTCCAATGAGAGGTATTCTTTTTAAGTCTTCATTTTTCTTCATGTGATCCATAATGTAAAGCAGGACATTTGCCTGCCTACACACACATGGTACTTTCTCAGAATTTGTCTTCTAGAACACGAAGGCTTTACACTGTTCTGCCAAGTTGGCATCTGTGAGGGTCACAGTGAGACCAAGGATGGCACATTCTGGCTGTGGGGCAGATACTGTACTCTTAGCCCTGAAGTCAGAGGTTACTTTAGACTAGAAGCATCTGGGACAGTCGGCCTGGTGTGACTTCATTCCAGTGACTGGTCCTGGGTCAGAGATGGGCTTCAGAGTGTGCCTTTTCTACTGTGTGTGCCTGTTTAAATCCCAAGAACACAATTGGGAGCTCAGGTAAAACTTGCCCTTCCTAGTTAGACATAACAAGCTTCTAACTGTGACATGGAGGAGCTCCAGTGAAGAAGGATTTGCGTGCTGCACTCAGGGTTCGGTAGTCTGTTGCTGAACTCATATCCTGCTTTTCTTTTGATCATTCAGAATCCTGATGTTGGTTTGAAACCTGTGTGGTATAGTCCCAAGGTTTACATAGAAGGAGCCGATGCAGAGACTTTTTCAGAGGGTGAGATGGTCACATTTATAAACTGGGGCAACCTCAACATTACTAAAATATACAGGTAAGAGTTTTTTGTTTATTTTTCAGCTATGTGGGGGAAGGTCTCTCATTTTTACTTATGTGTTAAGCAGTATCTAATTCAGACCCTCACTTGTGTCCTTGACACTATTGCTGCTGCTGACTAGTAAATTTTGCCGGATGGAAACACAGAAAGTTTTGTTTTTATTTTTGTGTGTAAATTTTGTCTGTATGAATGTGTGTGCAATGTGTGATGCTTTTTGACCCCCAAAGTCAGGAAAGGGTATCAGATGATCCATAACTAGAGTTACAGCTAGCTCTGAGCTTCTGTGTGTGCTGGGAACCAGTTCAGATGGGAAAAAAGAAATAGTTTTTCTTTTTGCTTATAAGCCTTTTGATATCATCTCATTCAGTCATGATAAGGATCCTTTGGATAGGGTTTATATATATAATCTTTATATGTTTTAATTTTAGCTAAACATTTAATGTAGATTGGCCAATGTTAATGATGAATTTTACTTTCTAGTAAGTATTATGTGCTACAGGTTTTCAGATTATTTAAATGTACTATGTTTAAGATTTGCCTAAGTTCTGAAATCTTAATTATGTGGTCATTGTCATGTACTTGTCTGTAATCATTAATTTAGGATTGCAGGTTTATAGTCCTTAACAGTCTAGGAGACTTTTATTCCTGAACATGTGTGTGTTCCTCAGTGGACGTGTACACCTCTCAGCTCCACTGAATTAGTAGAGTGTGTTTGTGTTCCTCAGTGGACGTGTACACCTCTCAGCTCCACTGAATTAGTAGAGTGTATTTGTGTTCCTCAGTGGACGTGTTCTCATCTCAGCTCCACTGAATTAGTAGTATTCAGACAGGGGTTTGTTTTATTCACGAAACTAATGTCTCTCAGACAAATGTTAAGAAATTAAGATAGGTGTTTGATTTGAATTTTCCCACAGGGAATTCTTCCACTTACTACAGAGTAGTGTATTTCTATCAGTTTACTTTTATTCTTTTGAATACTTTTTGATCTTTTATGTAGAAATGCAGATGGAAAAATTGTATCTCTGGATGCCAAACTGAATTTGGAAAACAAAGACTACAAGAAAACCACCAAGATCACCTGGCTTGCTGAGACCTCACAGGCTCCAACTGTTCCAGCAGTCTGTGTCACCTATGAGCACCTGATTACAAAGCCGGTGCTAGGGAAAGATGAGGACTTCAAGCAGTATGTCAACAAGGACAGTAAGGTACCTGAGGGGCCACACCTCATCCTTCTTCACACGAGCCTTTAAATACTTTTGTTTCTGAGCTAAAACAGTAAGCTGTACCTGGGCCTGGTAGCTCTTGCCAGTAGTCCCAACATTTGGGGGGGTTGATACAGGACGATCGTGGCCAACCTGGGCTACATAGTAATACTGTCTCAAAAACCAAGTATGTAGCTCATTAGCCTATCGTGTACAAGGCCCTGGGTTCAACTTCCATAATGGAACAAAAGAAATGGAAGCAAATAAAAGACTTAAAGAATAATGTTCCCGCTTTTAAGTGACAGTTAGATACAGCGAGGATACAGTAAAGAGTAGAGGTGAACTAACCCTGTGGGTCCTGCTTAGCCTTTGAGGTGTTACTCTGTCTTTCATCTGCATTTCATATTATGGTGGGAGCTGATTCTCACAGGACTGCCAACCAGTTATGTACAGGTTTCCTAGAGCTATGCAGTTCATCCATGTCAGTTTCTAGAACGTGATGAATATGCTCTCTTATGATCCTAGCGTTTGGGGCTACGGCGGAAGACTGCTAGCTCCACGTTAGATTTGGCTTCATGATGAGATGTCGCAAAATACAACAAAAACAACCAATCAAATGCTCATTGTGTTCTAGGAACCCTGTTTCTCCCTCCCCAGTGCAGAAGCTATGAGTCCATTCCCGCAGCAGTGTTTTATATGTCTTGTGGGATCTAACTTAGGCCCTTAGTGCATGCACTGTCCAGCTGTGTGAGATTACGTTTGGTTCCGTGTCGTTTTTATAGCATGAAGAGCTAATGCTAGGAGACCCCTGCCTTAAGGGTCTGAAGAAAGGGGACATCATACAGCTGCAGCGAAGAGGCTTCTTCATGTGTGACCAGCCATATGAACCCGTGAGGTGAGTCTTGGGCCCTGGGGTGCTTGGCTGGGACGGAGGATTAAGCCCACAGTCTCACGAGGAAGTGCTCTACCCAGCTGTCTTTAGGTGAATAAATGGAACATCTGAATCAAATCTTTGAAGTTTTCATGGCGAATAATTTAAAAGTTGAACTTGACTAAAACACCATTTCCGATAAATTGCTGCTCAGTTTAATTTGATCTTCTATATTTAATTTTTCAGACTTGAGTAATTTAGTAAGCAATGCACACTGGACATTAATAAGTTATTCATTTCTAAAGTGAAACATCTTATAGTTCCCAGAAGATGTGACCAGGTCTAAGATGATGTGCTGGAGATGTTGAGCACCTTGTTTCCCCGTTGGAAGCACTGTGTGTGGGGCTGATGTGTCTTTGTATAGTTCTGAGTCAGTGGGGCCAGGAAAACTCCCGGCACTATAGAGGAGGAGCTTGTTGAGGACTGCTTAGGTTAGGTTCTCAGGTCAGACTACTCTCTTTAGACCTCATTTCCATTAGTACAGGACAGACCAAAGGAATCAGCCCCACTCTAAGTGGCATTGCCACAAGAATGCACTATAATTTGAAAAGCATTAACTATGTATCATTGAGTTTATTATCTAGTAATTCAGTTTTAACTGCTGTTTAAATAATCTTGTTCAAATAAACTTTTGGCTATTTTCTTCTTAGCCCATATAGTTGCAAAGAAGCCCCATGTATCTTGATATATATACCTGATGGGCACACAAAGGAAATGCCAACATCCGGATCAAAGGAAAAGACCAAAGTAGAAACCTCGAGAAAGGAGGTAAACACTGACTCTTAAATTTTATATTCTAAGGCTTAGAACTGTGTTTCTCTGAAAGGGTGATTTTTCTTGCCTTCGGGTCTGGGATTGAAGGAGACGTCAAGTACTGCTTTTACTTGGCTGTTTGTTCCTATTATCCGTTCTCACAAGATTTTTGTTTGTTTTATATTTTGATTTTTGACACAGTTTCAGGCTGTCTTAGAACTCTCTCTGTAGATTAGCCTGGCCTTGAACTCACAGAGATCCACTTGCCTCTGCCTACTCAGTGCTGGGATTTAAGGCATGCGCCGTCACCACCTCTCAAGAACACAATTTTTTAAAAATGTCATTTTACTATACCAGAAACTAAGACAGCCTAAACTGACAGAACACTTTGGGTGAACTTCCTCAGCCCCTGCAGTACGTCTTCTGTCTTCCCACCCTGTCTCTCTTCCTTCTTTTATTCTGTTTTATTTTTAACAGGATTCTTATTATCACACACTACCCTGTAGAGAAGCGCTCCCTCCTGCCATTAAGGTTATGAAATGAGAAAAGGGAAAGGTTGTTACTGTCGTATGGATGGTGGGGAGCTTCTTGGCCTTTCACATGGTGAATGGGAGTGAGGCAGGAGACCCGCCTGGCTATCTAGTTTAAGAGGGCATAGTGGATGGAGGTGCATATCTCATTCTCTTCATGAGGAGTGGATTTGGAGATGGTGACAGATGGAGAGAAGCAGGGTGGGAGTCCTTTACAGGCCAGAGCTCGTCAGATTTCCTTATTCATGATTGCTTAATCTCTCAGGGTTTTTCGTGCCTCCCTCAGCCATATGCGTTCACCCAAGTCTCATTATTACATAGTTACATGAAAAAACTAATTAAATATTTAATGTCTCAATTATTCAGTAACCATTTAAAAAGTTATAAGATTTTAAAGTATTGATTTTTATTTATTTTTGAAGTGATGTAGCAGTTGAAAGAAACAAAAGTAATTTTTTTCTTGAACCTGGGACTCTAGTTAACACACACTTCCTGTCTGTGTTGGTTTTGTGCTGTATTTGGGTTTTAAACACAGCAGCTGTGCAAAGCAGAGCATTATTCTGAGATGTTTCATCAAAAGCAAAATATAACACATTTATATTTGAACTGCTGTGAGCTAGTAGCACAGTGTTTGACAAGTGTCAGGCATATTGTTTTTCTTAGATATTTACTGCTGTGAACTTGGTGACACCTTTGGATCTTAGCAAGTGGGTGGGGATCCATTGAAGACAGTGGTGTGATGATACAAGGTTATGTTGGTGGTGTGTGATTAGGCTTTATCCAGCAAAAGCCTATAGAAGGGTGGGTAGGAAGTAGGACGTGGGAGCAGGGTCTGGAATTAGGAAAGACCAGTATACAGATTTATTTTAGTTGATTGGGCATGTAAATAACTTGAGTCAGAAGACAGAAGACAGTTCATTGCTTTATAACTGTTTCTGTGCAATTGATTGTAAATAGGAATTTCAGACTTTGGGCTTCCTCCCCTCCTCTTTCTCCGTAGCCTCATAATGCTAGGTAAGTGATCTGCCACTGAGCTAAGTATTCCGAGCCCAAAGTTCCTTAGGTATTTAAAATGACTGGTTTATAAGCTTATTTTTAAAAATTTTTTGGCATGGTTGTTTTGCCTGCATGTATGTCTGTATCACCTGTGTGTGGTCAGAAGTTTCTGGCCTGTTCTGCCCAGGGTCCAGACCTGCAGTCCAACAGCCACTTAGCCTCAAAGAATCACACATAGGCTTATATTAATTACAAACTGTTTGGCCTATGGCTCAGGCTTATTGCTTGCTAGCTCTTACAACTTAACTCAGCCCATTTTTATTAAATTATGTTGTCACATGGCTCATGGCTTACCTGTACTTTTATATCTTGCCTTATCAGCCTGTAGGTCTCTCTGACTCTGCCCTTCTTCTGCTTTATCTATGCTTGGATTTCCTGCCTGCCTTTAAGCTGCCTTGCCATAGGCCAAAACAGCCTGTTATTAACCAATGGTATTCACAACATACAGAAAGACATCTGACATCACCTGTGTGCCTGGTTCTCACAGAAGCCAGAAAAGAGTATCAGTCCCTGGAACTTACTTGTGGCCATGTCAGTGCTGGGAACTGAACCCAAGTCCTCTGAAAGATCAATCAGTGTTTTTGACCACTAAGTCATCTCTCCAGCCCCCACAGTTTTGTATTTATCAGTGTTTTCAAACTAGACGTTAAAAGTATTTGTTTATTTAAGTTTGAGACAGAATCTGGCCATATTGCCCAGGCTAATTTAAATTAACTATCCTCTATCCTTCTTCCTAATGTTATGTTTATAAAGTATGGAGCCAGGTTTGTGAAATGGGAAGGTTTTAGAAATTGCTGATTCACTTAAAATAACAGTCCAATTAAAATTAAAATCCAATTGCATTTTATCATAATTTTTGGGGGAGGGCATAATCTCACAATAAATTTTAGGCTGTCTTTGAAGTATCGTATGCTTGGCTTGAATTTGTAATTCTGCATCAGCTTCCTGAGTCCTGGGATTACAGGGATATATGTCAGTTTGCCAGGTTTCAGATGCCATTTTTTGTGAAAAATAACTGTATTCCAGAACAGAGTTTGCTGTGGAAAGAGCGGTGTCACTTTGAAGTTTGCAGGTGTTTTGTTGTGGTGGTTTGGAGGAGTGTAGTTGCTTGCTTTGTTTGAGACAGGTTCTCACTACGCAGTCCTGGTTGACCTAGAACTTGCTATGTAAATCAGGCTGGCCTTGACCTCAGTGTGATTTACCTGCTGGAATTAAAGGCCTGTGCCACAATAGCCAGCTTGAAAATCTCTTTAATGTCTTACATAAGCACCTCTGAAAACTTGAACTGAACACTCGTTAAAAGAATGAGATCCCAAAAAGCCAGTTACACCTTAGTATAATATTATAATGAATATAGCTGGGTCTTGCAGACCTTCTTTGAAGGGGTTTCAGAACGTGAATCTGTACAGCAGTCCCTCACTGGTCCCATGGGCACCCACCTTCTTATTTACATACTCTCTCTGAAAGATACTGATGTTCCAATAAGTACTTTTGAATGTCTGTCATACTGGAAGTAATGGAGCTGATATTAAAGATTATAGGCTTAATACAAACCATTGAATATCCCACTTGGTGTCCCTTAGATCATAGCTGCCACCACCAAAGGCTCAATTAAGCCGAACATTCAAGATAATTCATTCATCTAGGTACCGTGTGATGGTGGTTCTGTGGTGGATATGGCCTCCAGCATTGTAGTGTCATGGTAGGGGGCTACTTACATGAACAGCTCAGACCGCCAGAAGTGAGGCTCTAGAAGAAAAGAAGCAAGCCAACAAATCTCAAAAGTGTGTGTTCAGTAGGGAAAGGAGAAGCAGCATTGCCTTTATGGTGTAGCCTGGAAGGTCTCTCAGAGTCAAGTCTGCTCTGCACTATGAGGAAGATTGTTCTAAGCCTGCCAGGATTCAGGGCAGCAGATACCCACTTCTAGATGGGAGGAGTTTGAAAGAATGTATGAATATACTTTGAAACCACAAACCCTGAAGGAATTCAGGTTCAGTTGACTGGTTTTTATGTGTGCTCAGTATTGGAATGAGAGATTTCTGTAGTCGTAATGGTCTCCCTTTGATGATCTTTGAAGGTGTTTGCTCCAGTAAGAGACTGTTACTGTCAGAACTGAAGTCTGAACTAGGGATTATTGAGGCATGGGGTGTTTGCGTGTGCATGTGTGTACATTTTCTTGTTTCAGCTCCCCAGGTTGTAGGATTTTTAGATGTATGCTACCACATCTAATTCTCTCAGGGTATCTCAGTGAATTCTTTGCTTAAAATGACACTTATCTCAACTTAAAAAAAAAAGTTAATAATAATGCTGAGTGACTTTCTACAGATTTATTTCTATCTTCACATCAGCCTAAATGGGTTAAATATACTTAACTTTATAACAACATACATAATTATTTTATGTTCCGTCTCTGGTATGTGTAGTAATGGTGATTAATTTTTGTCTATTTATTTTGTTTATTTGAGACAGGATTTCTTTGTTAGACCTGGTTATCTTGGAACTAGTTTTGTAAAACTGGCCTCGAACTCTGTAACTTTGTAACTTTGTAAGCCATCTGCCAATACCTCGTTAGTGCTGGGATTAAAGGTGTGCACCTCCACTGCCTGACCTGAATAAATATTTAACACTAGACAGTAAGTCTCTTTACAAGGTACCATGTGGTACAAGAAAGTACCAAATAATATCTACTTAGAGACGTTCCATTTAGTTCTTAGACCAATAGGACCAATAAACAGATAGCAATTCGTATCCAGTTTAAGTCAGAATAGATCTTCTATCCCAGTGGTGATTTATTCTTGACCTGAATGAGTGCGTTATACTTGTGTCTCGTAAAGAGTAAGATGCAGGTGTCTGTGAACCCTCTGTCCTCCCTTGTTGTACTGGGAAGGGAATGCTGCAGTGACTCTGTTGACTTCCCCTCTTTCTACGGCTGCCATTTCTGTGGAGATGGAGTTTTTAGATGTGAGTGGATTCATCTGAGCTTTTGAAAGAGTTAAACTTAAAAGTTTTTACAGAATATGATGTAATAGTAAGTTTGATATAAGCTTGTGAGAATGTTTGACATGGATTACTGCCTTACTTTTGGTTTTCTGCATCCACAGATAAGCTCTACTCCTAAGGAAACACTAGTGCCTGCTGTGAGCAAGATTTGTGCTCCGTCTGAGGATTCCTCCATCCTTTATAGCAGAGTGGCGCTTCAGGGGGATGTGGTTCGTGAATTGAAAGCCAAGAAAGCAGCAAAGGAAGATATAGATGCAGCTGTGAAACAGCTTTTGGCTTTAAAAGCTGAATATAAACAGAAAACTGGGCAGGAGTATAAGCCTGGGAACCCCTCCACTGCAGCAGCACAGAGTGTTTCTGCTAAGTCACCATCCGGCACTGTGGAAAATGCATCTCTGTATGATAAAGTTGCTGCCCAAGGAGAAGTGGTCCGCAAGCTAAAAGCTGAAAAAGCTCCTAAGGTCAGTATGCTGGAGTCAAGAGTGCAGTGTATGCAAGCCTGTGAGTTCTGACTGTTTGAACAACACAGTCACTTCTCCCCAAGGAACACTTTGTAGGCTACCTGTTCAAAATATTTTGACCTAGAAATCAACATTTATTATTGCCTGCTGTGTGCCAAGGCTGAAAGTAAACTCACAGTTGAAACTAGAGACATAACTCAGTGGTTAAGGGCACATACTGCGCCTACAGATGATCCAGGCCATTCACAACTTCCTCTATCCAGCTCAAGGAAGATCCAGTGTCCTTGATCTCAATGTGCACCTGCACTCAGGTACACATATCTATACACAGTTACATACGAACATATGTAATTAAGAGGAAAATCTTTAAAAGAAAAAGATATTTAAATGTTAAAGAAAAAAAAAAAACTCCACAATTCATGTAGATGAGAGGCACTGGAAACAAGACAGACCCACTGTAACTTTGTGATACGAGTATAACTGTATGATGTTTTTGAGTTGGTGTGAGATGTATTTGTAGTCAAGAGTGGTGGGCAGGAGAAGACAATTTATGAATTTAAATAGTCCTGGCAGGCAAGGATATAGCCCTTTTTCTTTTTTGTAACAAGGTTTCTATACATAGCCCTGGCTGCCCTAGAACTTATTATGTAGATTAGGCTGGCCTTGAATTCGAAGAGATCTGGGTGCCTCTCCTTCCAGGATGCCGGGATTAAAGGTATAAGCCAACATACCTAGAGATATCACTTAGTTTAGAGTCTGTGTTTGGTATTTAGTATTCCTGAAGTAATAGAAGCCACTTACAGATGACAGAGTTCCCCATGGGGCATTTTGACTGTGCAGCTGTGTATTAGAAGTCTTGTTAAAACACAAAGACATGGCTTCTTCTTTAAGCTTCAGGAAGTCGAGGGTGTGCAGAGAGATGCCCTCTGTTTTGTATTATTAGTTACATTTCTCATCTCTCACCAAATAACTGGACACACAGTATAAGGGGAACTTACAGTTCAGGTACTGTTGTTCATCATGGTATCGCATGGAGGCAAGTGTCTTAAAGTGGGGACAGGAATGTATCTGTGCCTTGGTGGACTAGATCATGGAGAAAGGAGAATGTAGGCACCAATCTGGCTTTCCCTCTTTCCTCTCAATTTATTCTGGGCCCCCAGTGGTGGGATGATGCCACCAATCTCAGCATATATTTCCTTCAGTTAATCCAAAAGTATGTCTCCTAGGTGATCCTGAAGAGTAACTCTCACAGTGGTGCTGCTGGTGCTGCTGGCCCAGGGATTTAGAAATACCACAAGGCCTGACTTTGGGTCTTTCTGTCTTTCTGTCTTTCTGTCTTTCTTTCTGTCTTTGTTTCTTTCTTTCTTTCTTTCCTCCTTTCTTTCTTTCTTTCTTTCTTTCTTTCTTTCTTTCTTTCTTTCTTTCTTTCTTTCCTTTCTTTTTTTCTTTCTTTCCTTTTTTTCTTTCTTGCTTTCTTTCTTTCTTTCTTCCTTTCTCTTTGTTTTGGTTTTTTTGTTTGTTTATATGGCAGGTATTTCCAATTTTCTCTGGTCAAAAGTTCTTTGAGACATGTCAGCAGCAGCCTTGGTTAATCAAAGAGTAGAATCATGTGACTCGCCCATCCTTTAAATGGCCCTGAAAATAGCAAAAGTTTTTTAAACCGGTCATTAAACTTGGCTATGAGACCTTATCAGCCTGAGTGGTTGTGTGATCCTCGGCACCAGTGATGTGGTTATTGGAAGAGCTGAGGGAAGAAGGGATAGTTCGCGGAAGGGAGGGCGGTGGATGAGAGGGTGAGGGATGGGTGGGATATGGGGTTCAGTGAATGGATGAATACGAACCAAAGGGCAGCCAGCATTTCAGAGGCAGGTATAAGTCCACAAACTCTCCATCATTCTGCATGTTGAACCTATGCCTGATTCTTCCAGGTCCAAAAAATTACATTTATTCAGTAAGTATTTAGTGTGCAAATGACTTTAATATAGCAACCATAACATGGTGAAGGAAGGGTTTATGAAGTACTAACCTTTAGATTCTACAGCCCAATTTAGCAGACTGAAATGTCCGTGGTCCACCGCCAAACATCCTCGGTGGTTGGCTTTCTTTGTGTTCCATGCTGAGATGCGGAGTCGGACAGTTGAAATTTAGACTTACAGAGCATGAGTCCTACCCTAGAGTAGAGAGTATTGAAGACTTATATTGCTAATAGTTTTTACAAGCTAATTTTGGGCTCTGTGCAGTCCTGTACCAGATAGTTCATGACTCCTTTGGGTCTGTTTCTTACAGGCAAAGCACAGATTTCTAACTAGAAGATACAATTTTAAAAAATCGTGTGATCTTTTAATTCGTTTATTTCGATGGCTTCTAAACATGGGACACAAGCTTCAGCTTTCCCACCTCCTCAGGGAAACATCACAGTTTCTGTTTCCTGTCCACCTAGTGCAAATCTCTGCTTTGGGAGTTTATTACTGACACGTGTAAAGTATTAATTGCTGACATGTACTGAGGAGAAAAGATGAATTTTTCTTTTTAGAGAGAAAATTTGATGTATCCTGTAGTAGTATGTTTCTGGCCCGTACTTCCCAGCCTAGCCTCGAGGTTCGGAACCACAGACCCACAGAGACACACAGATGCTTACAATAGTTGTAGGCTGATCCTCCTAAGGCCCAGGCATATAACTTGCTAACTCTTTACCCTTAAACTAACCCATGATTCTTATCCTGTTCAGCCATGTGGCTCGGTATCTTTTCTCAGAGCAGCATAGTTGTCCTCGCTTCTTCTGGCTTCTCTGTGGCATTCTGCTCTGTTCTTCAGGTTCCCAGAATTTTCTTAGTCTGGTAGCCCTGCCCACACTTCCTGTTTGTCTTTGGCCAATCGGCATCTTTACTAAACCAGTAGGTGGAACAATTATTTACAATGTAACATAATCCCACAGTAGTATCCTAGCTATTTTGAAGAGTTCTCCTCATAGCATTTAACTAGATTTTCTTTTTGATGTTTCTATCACTCTCCATGTTTGAATGCTTCCATCTAGTGGATGCTGCAGAAATAGCTCGTCACTTATTTTCATTCTGAATGAGATCAAATGAGCACCTCTATTTTTCTCATCTCCCAATTTTGACTTAAGATCACTTTTGCATCCCTCAGATTCAGTCTGAAACCTTAAGAGAAATGCCTTTATTAGTCCACATTGATGACTATGGAAAATTTTATGTGTGTAATTCATATTTCATAAGCTCAAAAAAACTTATCAATAAAGAACTTAACACCTATTAGCTCTGGTTGTTGTATATTGTTTTCAAGAAGTAAGTACATCATAAAGTTTCACTTAGCAAATTCTTTTAATCCAGAACAAAATTAAAAGGTTACTTTCTTCGTCCTTTACTTGTGCATTGTGTATTGTCAGGGTCACACTCAGGTGATATGCAGTATGTGTGTTCATGTATAGTGTGCATGTGTGTCAAGGTGTGTGTCTGCCTGAACTTGAGGAGGCCTCCTCTGTCTGAGACAGGGCCTCACTAAAACTGAGCTCACTGTTTTGGCTGGAACGTCTGACTAGTGACCCCTCATGCCCACTCGGATCATTGCTCCATACACTTGTGGTCTATGAAGACGATAGTCAAGATTGCAGACACGCTTTCTGTCCACCTCTTCCCATGTCACTTCGGATCAGACACTTAGTCTCTAAGATGTGCTGCTTCTGTAAGATGAGGATGAGGATGATTTTGAGAATTAAGTAAGGCGATCCGTAAAAACTGCTTAGCATGGCATTTGGCATAGAGTAAATATAGGTTGAAATGATACTTTTTGTTGTTGTTAAAGGCTCTCATTTCCCTCAAGAACCTTATATGTACTTTCTAAGTCATCAGGGAAATTTGCATAGTGACTGGCAGAGTTTTGCTCTTATTTTACAAGTATGTTTTTAATATTTATGCATGTCGTCATGGTAGAATAGAATGACTTATTCAATAATAGGTTGTTTACCTTAATTTTCTTTTCTATAATATTTCAAATTTATATCATCAAACAAGGAATTTTTCCTTATGAAACTGTACCTTTTGACTTTAGACTCGTGAATGTTTAAACTTTATCTCTTTCTCTGTGTGTGTGTGTGAGAGAGAGAGAGAGAGTGTAGGCGTATATGGGAGTCATAGACAACTCTAGGAGTCAGGTCTCTCCCAGGTCACACTTGTGGGTCATTGAAACTTATTTCAAAAAGTATTTTGTGGACATAATACATGGCTATCCCTTTTTTCTTCACATTTTTATTCTTTTAGCTGATGGAACCCTCACCTTCCTTCTGTCCTTCCTTCTGTCCTTCCTTCTGTCCTTCCTTCTGTCCTTCCTTCTGTCCCTCTCCCTGGATTTTCATTCCCTTCTCTTTCCTTCATTTGACTGTGACCTTTTTCTTAAGAAAGAAATTCTATTGGGAACTAGCTCTAGATTCTAAAGTAATGGCAACAAAAGTCAGGTTAGGAATACAGGCAGCCTTCCCTAATCTTTCTGTTCATCCTCCCAACCCCCTTTTTCCTGAGTCAGGGTCACACTGGGTAGCCCAGGCTGGTCTTGAACTCAGAATCTCTTTGCTTCTGCTTCTGGAGTTAGGAATGTCCACCAGCGTCCCTCCATTCTCCTTTTGAGTTTGCTTTCTCTTTGTCATCCTGGGATGATAGACCACAAAGTCTGTAGGCAGAAAAACAAAGTAGCCCAAGAAGATGTGAATTGCTATCTCCTGGACACAGGTTCCTTGAGGTTGCTCT
Organism: Phyllotis vaccarum; assembly: GCA_033318265.1. Lineage (NCBI taxonomy): Eukaryota > Metazoa > Chordata > Mammalia > Rodentia > Cricetidae > Phyllotis > Phyllotis vaccarum. The sequence continues at coordinate 9,817,364 of JARWLC010000017.1, read as the reverse complement.
GGTGTTCCTCATGGCTGTGAGCTCGTCTTAGTGCACGCCTCGCTCCTCTTGCATTGACTCGCCTCCCCATGCAGTGGTGTGGTGTATTGGAGGCACTCTCTCTCAAGGTTCTCAGTCAGATGTTGATTTGTGGTATTTTGAGGTCAAGCATCCAGCTTGAGTTCTTTTCTTGTGCTGCTGTCTTCTGTGGTAGAATGTCAAGTGTCTCCTCGCTGAGGGTGTCGTCCTTTTTGTTTAGGTGTACGTGTAACTTATAGCTAGCATAGTTGCTCATTTCTTTTTAGTCTTTGAAGATGATCTGTGGAGACTGTTTTCAGAACTCAATCAGATAACAAGGGTACACAAATCCCTTATATAAAGTAGTGTGGTATTTCCTATTGTCTGTTCATTTCTTTCTGTGTATCAGTGTGTTCAGAATCTTCTCTGGATTACTTACAGTACCTAATGACATAAATAGGTGTCCTGTTTAAGACATAATGAGCTATCTGTACATTTTCAGAATAAAGCAGTATTTTTCCACATGCATCTTTTAATATAGAAAGCATATTTGTTCATCTGAGTTTTTGAAAGGCTTTTAGAAAGAAAGTATTAGTCCAGAATTTTTTTCTTTACTTACCCGCTTGTGTGTGTGTGTGTGTGTTATGTGTGTGTGTGTGTATTACGATGCAATTCTTTGTTCTTAAATATTTTTGATGTTTGAGTACTTGAATCTGAACATAAATGGCTAAGTATACTTTGATAATTAAACACTTTGAAATGACATTGACATATCCATAGATACTGAAACACTTCTCTTCCTCTTCATTTTTAGGCTAAAATAAATGAAGCTGTAGAATGCTTACTGTCCCTGAAAGCTGAGTATAAAGAAAAAACTGGAAAGGAGTATGTACCTGGTCAGCCCCCAGCATCTCAGAAGCCAAATTCAAGTTCTGTCAGCAGTACTGAGTCTGCTGGTCCAGAGACACCGGAAGCCAAAGTGCTGTTTGACAGAGTGGCTTGTCAAGGAGAAGTAGTTCGAAAACTTAAAGCTGAAAAGGCCTCTAAGGTCAGTGGAGGGTTTTCTTTGTGTGGTCCTATTTTTTATTTAATTTACATGACCATGTGTAGTTAGTGACATGTGTAGCAGTGTACTGCATAGATCGTCTATTTTTAGTAATGTAGGCTAGTTTTGTCTCTTTTATATTTTTTGTTTACTTTCTTCATATATCTTAGCATTTTGTGTCTGCATCTGTTGCCTTTGATTAATTGTTTGTATGCCCCATAAACCTGGATGTGGTATTTGTTAACATGGCACGACAGTAATTATCACTTAATGTTGTCCTACTTTGATCCCTGCAGGATCAAGTAGATTCAGCAGTACAAGAGCTCCTGCAGCTGAAGGCGCAGTACAAGTCGCTGACAGGAGTTGAGTATAAGCCCGTGTCTGCTACTGGTTCTGAAGACAAAGATAAGAAGAAGAAAGAAAAAGAAAATAAATCTGAAAAGCAGAATAAGTCTCAGAAACAAAATGATGGCCAAGGGAAAGACTGTTCTAAAAGCCAGGGCAGTGGGCTGTCATCGAGTGGCGCAGGAGAAGGGCAGGGCCCTAAGAAACAGACCAGGTACTAGAGGGAAAGGAGATCTTGGTTTATTGTCATCAAGGCAGAAGCTCATGCTCTAATGTCACTGGATAACTTCTGTTGAAGTTAAACATGGGCATTAATCGTCAGCTCGCTCTCAGTAGTCCTGTACTTTCCCACCTGTCTTGTTTCCTGTATCAGGGAAGTGAGTTGGTCACCACTGTCCCAGGTTGAGCATGTATTTCACTTTCTGTTGCTATGAAGAGTCACCGTGACCAGGGAAGCCTACAGAAGATAGAGTAGAGTCTATGACCTCCTTGGCAGGGAGCATGGTGGCAAGCAGGCCTGGTGTAGATCAGAAGCTGAGAGCTTACATCTGATCTGTAGGCAGAATGAGAAAGAGACTGAGCCTGGTGTGATCGCAAAGCCCACCACAGGGACACCTCCCCCTCCAACAAGGCCACACCTCCTAATCCTTCCCAAACAATTCATCAACTGAGAGTCAAATTTTTAATTTTTGGGCTTATGGGATGCTCAACCTTTGGAGTCCAGACAAACTGTACAGAGTGCAGAAAGCTCTGAGTCTGAAGCAGTTGTGATCCCAGGTAATACTAGGTAAGGCACTAACTAACCTAGTGAAGCTTAAAGACACATTGCCTGTGGGTTTTTCATACATAAATAAGAATTGTGTTCTCAATAGGGTTTTAAGGTTGGTAGTTTAAATATAAAGCAGCTTAAAGACCAGACAGTAAATTGTGTGTCCTTTTCAGTGTCTTCTTGTCTGTTTGAACAGTGTAACTCTCCTTCCAAAAATGCTGTTGCTGACATAGTTGATGTTTAGATTTCTTTATCTGAATATCAGATTTAACTGCCTCTCATGGTCATATTCTGTCTCCCTGGAGAGAACAGCAGCAGCTCCTCCTAGTTCTATGTATTAACTCAGCATTCAGCTCCTAATTTCAGTACTTCAGAGGCAAGAAAACTCCAAGCTCATGCCAATCATGCAGGGCTATATATATATAGTGAAACCCTCCTTGTGTTAAAAAACAAAGACTGAATTGCTTTCTAGACTAAAAACATTATTGTGGAATAGAAAAAGAAGTAAAGGTAGAAACGACTGAAATTTAAGACGAACTCCCCTTTTGAGCTTCCTTCTAGTTCAGCTTGCTGTGGTTTGAATGCATCTCACAGTACACTTGCTGAGAACCTAGCTCTCCAGGTGGTGGAGATAACAGCCTGTAAAGGTGAAGTCTTTTGTTACAGTAGGGGTTTCCTGGCAGCCAGAGGTCCAGACCCACAGACCACAGCTGATCAGGCCCCCGGAAATGACTCAGACACTTATATTTGGTTCATGCTGTTTGGCCTATGGCCTAGGCACATTGCTAGCTTGCTCTTACATCTTAATTTATTTTTATTAATTAGTTTGTTATGTAGCCTGTGGCTTATTTGTGTTTTTTTTTTAAAAATTAATATTCATATTTATTGAAATATATGTCAACATTTATGATATAGGTAATAGTTTATATAGGCGCCTGATAGACTGGATTATTTATACGATGGTTGGTGGATGTGAAACTGGTCTCTAACAGTCAAGAACCAAAAAAAACAGTCCCAAAATCTCAGCAGTCTTTTTTAATGGGGTTGACCACTCCCCATTCAGGAGCCCAGGACCCTGGATAAGCGTCTTTGGACCTTATCAGCTGACACCTGAATCTCACCACAGCCTTTGCAGTAGTAGTTAAGATAAGCCTGGGTCAAGAAAATGGGGTCCAGTGATGGTGTTAGTTAAGTCTAAGGAAGAGTCACTGAGCTAGCAGCTTCCTAGTGTCTTGCTGTTTCATGCCCAGCACAAGTTTTGCCTCTAGGGGGCCCTCTTCACCCACAGGACTGATGCTGGCACTCGGCTGTTTGAGCATCCAGCACTAGGGAGCCAAGTAAACTTCTGTTCTCTAGATGACTTGTTCTCCAGTATAGAAAACAGACCAAGACACAGCCTAAAACACAGTTGCCTTTTAAATGAAGATTCATGTTTCCTTTTCTATGTCTGCAGATTGGGTCTTGAAGCAAGAAAAGAAGAAAATCTTGCTGAATGGTACTCCCAAGTGAGTATGCTTTCAATGGACTTTTATGTTAACATTTCTAAACCAGATTCTAAAGTCTAGGGAGACAGGTAGTCATAATAACAGTGTGACACCCCCCACTTTGTGCTAGCGCTTGAGTGTGTGTATGTTCAAGAATGCGCATTTGTATGTGATGTACGCAAGTGCATAAATGCATATGGATGCTGCCTTCAGAAAAGCCATTTACCTCCTTTGGCCTAGGCTTACCACTTAGGCGAGGGTGGCTGGCCAGTGTACCCCAAAGACCCTGTTTTCTCTACTCTCCCTCCTTCTCTAGCATTGAAAATACAAGTGCGCGTCTTATACCACTACAACAGTCCATATATGTACAGGGCATTTTACCCATTCCTGTGCTATCTTCCCTGGTGCCATTATAACTATTGTGTCAGGTATGGTGGCACACCCATGTAACCCAAACACTTGGAAGATGAAGGAAAGAGAATTTGAGTTCCAGGCTAGCTGGCCTACATAGTGAAATATCTCAAAGTAAAAACTAAAAACATAAAGCTAAGAGTGTAGCTCAGTGGTAAGTCTGCAGACTGTAGAGTCCTATTACATGTTGTCTCTGCATGTAGGAAAGTCTGTTTTCCCTCCACATTAAGGAGGGTGTTTCCAAGCCAGGCATCCTGGCATACACTTGTAATTCGAGAATTTAGGAGGCAGAGGCAGTCCCATCTGAGTTCAAGGTCAACCTGGCCCACAGAGTTAGTTCCATCACAGCCAGGGCTACACCGAGAAACCCTGTCTTGAAAAACCAAAAGAAACAAGCAAATCAATAAATGACACAGTGTTTGCCTTTCTACAGATAGAAACTTTGTTACCACACGCTCTTGCCTTTGCATTAAAATCCTGGCTCAGTTTACAGCTTTTTTCTTTCAAAGGTCATCACAAAGTCAGAGATGATTGAATACTATGATGTGAGCGGCTGTTATATTCTCCGTCCCTGGTCATACTCCATTTGGGAATTCATTAAGGACTTCTTTGATGCTGAGATCAAGAAACTCGGTGTTGAGAACTGCTACTTCCCCATATTTGTGTCTCAGGCTGCATTAGAGAAAGAGAAGGATCATATTGATGACTTTGCCCCTGAGGTACACAGGAAAAGATGTGCTTTTTTTCTTTTTATACTTTTCTTTTATAAACTCAAAATTATATCTTCAGTACAGTTTAACAACCAACTAAGAGAAATTTTGGGCTATTAATTTTCTTTATAATGTCTTATGTCTTCTACTCTTAGGGCAAATTTATCTGTTAGTCACATCCTCTGACTGAATGTCTTGCCCATTTCCTTCTAGTAACAGCAGCAAGAGTTTGAACTTCTTTAGTTGATACTGAGAAATCCTAAAAGTTGGTATATACTTATGCTCTTAAAAATGCCATTGAAACTATGTCCACAATCATTTCTTATCTTACCAGGTTGCTTGGGTTACAAGATCTGGTAAGACAGAGTTGGCAGAGCCAATTGCCATTCGACCTACCAGTGAAACAGGTGAGCAGGGCCTGGAGCACTGGAGAAAGCTTGCTGAGCTTCCAGACTAAACAATTTACTGAAAGATGAAGGCAAAGTCAAAGGTTAAGTTACATAGATTTTATGCTAATTCATTTTATTAGAGTTCTTTATCAGTAGGATGTAAGTCTCTGTGTCTGTCTGTCTTCTTTTTAAAGAAAAACTTTGATTTATTTTTACACATTAAGCCGTGAGCTCATAGGGAATGGGCTCTAGCTTCCCATGTCTGCGGTGAAAGGAAAGGGCCATGGTTCCTAAAAAGCCTAGAGAAGGAGCAGTGGTCCTCTTTTCCTTGTGTTTATCATTTCTGCAAGTTACTGGAACAAAGCTGCCAGGCCGAGAGGTGTTTTTCTTTTTTAAACATCGTCTATTTTTGTTCAGTGTTACAATTATTCAGAGAGAGTTGTATTGGGATATTATTGGGATTGATTATCAAATTGCAAATGATGTTACTTATTTAGATTTATATTTCTGAAGAGTTTTTGTTTGTTTTTGAGACAGGGTCTCACTCTCATCCAACTCTAGCTGACCTGGAATTTATTAGATCAGGCTAAGTTGACTTCCCAGAGATCTGATTCCCCAGTGGTGGGATTAAAGGTGTGCACCACCATGCTCACCTTCCCTAGGATTTTTAGAGTGCTTTCATGTGGGTGTGTGTTATCCTCTTGCCTGCCGTGGAAGAGGCAGAGGCAGCCAACAGTTGATGAAACGATTTCCCTGGAATTATTCTTCGTGAATGGGTGTGCTACCAGGGTCTGAGGTGTTATCCTACAGTGATTGATTACCATCTTCAAAGTTACTATGCTTATTATTACTTCTAGTGTGTTTTGTTTGCATTTTTGAAATTATGACTCTAGTTGTTTGTTTCTCTCATACCAAATTAGTAGTTTTGTTTTACTGATTATACATTGTAGACAAGTCATAGTTTCTGGCAAGAGTGCTCTTCATTGAATGGGTCATCTGTGAACCTAACAAATTCTGATACATAGCTCTATTAAAGAATAACATTAACATCTTTAAATTTGATAAATATACCTCTGAGCCAAAGGAGAGAATTAAACAAGATGAAGAATAAAAATAATTTCATATAGAACATTCCAAATAGAACACGAGATAATCGACACTTAGATTCAAATAGGTGAAGTGCACAAAATATGATCATGTTAGGTAGATTGTCTACCTTTAGGGTTATGATTTATGAGTTAGGCAATAATGACATTCAATGAACCATCACCAATGTAGCAAACACACTTTAATTCATGTTAATTACATTGCGAATTTAACTCTTGTCAGCCTTAAGGAACAAATCAAGTGATAAGTGTCTATATTTTCTTGACTTTCAGTAATATATCCTGCATATGCAAAATGGGTGCAGTCCCACAGAGACCTGCCCATCAGGCTCAACCAGTGGTGCAATGTGGTGGTAGGTCACCATTTTTATGTATCCATTGCTTTCTTTCCTTTGAGTGTGGAAGCATTTTCAGAGTGTTTTTGGTTATTGACCATATAAGTTGCCAACACAAACTACAGTGCTTCCTCTACTGACTGGCTTTGTCCTTGCGTCCTGCAGCGCTGGGAGTTCAAGCACCCTCAGCCTTTCCTTCGCACTCGGGAGTTCCTGTGGCAGGAGGGGCATAGTGCCTTTGCCACCTTCCAGGAGGCAGCTGATGAGGTGGGAACCAGTCCTCTATCATGCCTGTGTTTTCCTGGCCCTGTTTTTGTTTTTAAATTGTTTTATTTATGCTATGTAATATCTGTTTGAAAATAGAAAGTTAAATCCAAGAGTAAACATTTTAAATACTGCTAATTAAAATTTTACTAGTAAATTTACTATATAAAATTTTTGTATAACATTTTAACTTATAAAAAAATGGTCATATAATGAAATTAAAAACCTTTTAAGGTTTTTACTCTGACTACTCTATATCTCTCAAGCATTTTATCTTACATTGTACATTTATATGCATTTAAATGTTACTCAGCCTCACATTTTGTTGTTGTTGTTGGACATCTTCCTTACATCTCACACTGACTTACTTAACTTTTCTGTAATTTTATTGTTGTTTCAAGTACATGTTCACAAACTGTGTGAGCTAGTGTAGACTGACAAGCCTGTAGTGGATAAACATGCCGTGAATGTCGTCCCAGGTCTTGCAGATCCTCGAGTTATACGCTCGAGTGTATGAGGAGCTCTTGGCAATCCCCGTTGTGAGGGGAAGAAAAACTGAGAAGGAGAAGTTTGCGGGAGGAGACTACACGACCACAGTGGAGGCCTTCATCTCTGCCAGCGGACGAGCTATCCAGGTGTGGAAGTGCTGTGGCCGCAGAGCCCGCAGAAGCTCTAGCAGTTCTTGGTACTTTATTAGTATTTGAGCAGCCAATACGGAAAACAGTATTAAGGTCTTAAAAAGTAATTACTGCTGTGTGCTCTAATAATGGATGGATGCAATAAGTGTACTGTAGGGACATCTGCACTCTGCTCACTGCAGCATTACAGACAAGTAGCTGTGACGTCACCTGGTAAAGTTAATGCACATATCCACCGTGGAATATTCTCAGAAAAGGAATGAATTCTGTCATTTGCAGCACCATAGATGAAATGGAAGATATTTGTGTTAAGTGGAAAAACAAGGCATTGAATGATCTTAATTGTATGTGAACTCTAAGAAAGAGATTGTATATAACTTGAGAATAAGATGGTGGTTCCTTAGAAGTTAGGGAGAATGTGAGTTGGTCAATAGACACTAAATTTTAGTTCTATAGGAGCAGCTAACAATGGTGGCAGACACCTATAATCGTGGTGCTCATAGGATCTTGAGTCTGTGGCTAGTGTGAGCTACATGGTAAGACGCTGTCTTTGGGGGAAGAAAAATCTGACCCGTTCTTGCACAGAAGGGTAACTGTTAATACATTGTACACTTAAAACACTCAAAGGATTTTAAGTTTGTACCAGAAAGGAATGATCGATTCTTGAGATAAGTTTAACTTGGTTTAACATTACAAGATGGGCATATGTTTCCTCATTATGTTGATTTAGAAAGTGAATTAAAAAAATAATTACTGGGGAAGCAGTGTGGTGCTTGTCTAGCATGCAGGGAACCATTGACCACCAGTTTTTATTGATATATTGATCATCAATACCCCATTAAATTGGGTGTCATGGTACTCTGTAATCCTCTGGAAGTAGAGGCAAGCAGATCAGGTATTCCTCAGCTCCAGAGTAAGTTCTAGGTCCACATGTGCTATATGAGACCCTTCTCAAAAGCCAGGGGAGAGGGGTGAGGAGAGAACAGTGGAGGAGGCATCATCTGCGCTCCAGGTCTATTCTGCACTTCCACATCAGTGGCGGTGGGCTTCATCCTGAATCCCCAGGTCTGAGCTTGAGGTAACCCGTCCATACAGAGTTACTCCTGTCAGGAGGGGCCACCCAGAGCATTCCTCATGTCAATCATACTTGTATTTTAAGCATTAATGTCAGAAAAGGACTAAGTCAGTACATGTAGTGCTATTCTAAAGTTTGTGACCTTGTTATTTTTCTCAAAGGAATAACATAATCGTTTAGAATTAAAGCTTGTGTTTCTCCTATTTTAGGGAGGGACGTCACACCATTTAGGACAGAATTTTTCCAAAATGTGTGAAATAGTTTTTGAAGATCCAAAGGCCCCAGGAGAGAAGCAGTTCGCATTCCAGTGCTCCTGGGGGCTGACAACTCGCACTATTGGTGTGATGGTCATGGTTCATGGGGACAATACCGGCTTGGTGTTACCACCTCGTGTAGCCTCTGTTCAGGTGAGGAAAATGTTTATCATTTATTATTTCTTTTATAAGATTATAGACCATGTTTACAAAGGAACTTTGAAAGGGTACAGTTCTCAGATGAAACAGGAACAATAGAAAATATAGCCTAGACCATTATAATGTGCAGACATTTGTATTATTTATTATCTTAATTTTAAAAGTTACTTTGTTGAAAACTTATTTTAATTTTTTTTCTTAGGCTTACTAATCTTATTTTGAGTGAATGTTTTGTTTGTCTGTATGTCTGTGGACCATGTGCATGCTTGGTGCCAACCAAGGTCAGAATAGGGCATTGAATCCATGGAACTGGAGTTAGATGGTTGTGAGCCAGCACGTGGATGCTTTTAACTATGGAGCCATCTTTCTAGCTTAAAACTTACTTTAGAAGTAATTTTTTGAAAATTTTTAGAATTGTTTAAATAAAATATAATGAAATGAAGTTAAATGAAATGCATTTGGTGTTGGTAAGAAATATTTAATTAGTTCATGGTGGAGATAGCTTAGAGATCACACATTGATTTGTGGTATGAGGATTGTGTTAGTGATAAACCAGTTTATTCTCAGAAGCTCATGCTGAAAAAGATATGACTCCACACCAAACCTCCAAGCAAGACTGGGAAGCAGGTCACATTAGCTGTCTGTGATCATAGCTAAAGACCTAGGCTGGAGAGATGGCTTAGTGGGTAACATAGTTAGTATACTACTGCTCTTGCAGAGGACTGAGGTGCAGAGAGACTCTGTGTGACTTTTATAGCATCCAGGGGACCTCTGGTGTTGTGAAAGGAAATGGCACTACTAGGAAGTGTGGCCTTGTTGGAGGAAGTGCCTCTGTGGAGGAGGGCTTTAAGGTCTCATATATATGCTTGGGCCACACCCAGTGTCACACCGAGGTTCACTTCCTGTTGCCTTTGGGTTAAGATGTAAGTACTCAGCTACAGCTCCATGTCAGCCTGCATGCTGCCTTGCTTCCCACCTTGATGACATGTACTAAACATCTGAACTGTAAGCCAGCCACCCCAATTAAATGTTTTTCTTTTATAAGAGTTGCCAGGGTTATGGTGTCTCTTCACAGCAACAGAAACCACAAAACAGAATCCAATTCCTTTAGCCACCCTGAGTGCATACAGTATCCCCCCCCCACACACACATACACCTATACACAAACATTATTAAACCAAATGCTGAACGTGGTAGCACACATCTTTAATTCTCGAACACTGGAGGTAGTGGCAGGCTGATCTCTGAGTTCCAGGCCAATGAGTCTGTATACAGTTTAGAGAGAGAATATGCCAGTCATGGTTCTGTAGTGAGATTCTGTCTCAGAGAGAGACAGACAGAGAGACTCCAGCAAGCTACAGGACCACAGCCTTGCAGACTTAAAACACTTAACTCTTGGGGGCAGGATTTGAGACAGGATTCCTCTGTGTAGCCTTGGTTGGCCTGGAACTCACTCTAAAGTACAAGCTGGCTTCAAACTCAGAGATCTCTCTGCCTCTGTCTCCTGATTGCTGAGGTTAAAAGCGTGCAGCACTACCACCTGGCTCCTAAACTCTTAGATCATTTCCTGACTTTTCCTAAAAAATATTTGGAGACATGGAAGATCGTGTCTTCAAAGGAAAGTGGAAGTCTGGAGATGTAGTGGACAGTAACAGAAGAACTCTGAAGAACTGTGGTCTTCCCAAAGGTGATGAAAAGGAGGAAGAGGAGGAGATTCCATTGTCCTCAGATGCCACTGGAGATGCAGAAACACCAGGTCATATGATCTCAATAGTCGGTCACAGACAAACAGAGGCTACCTACAGGAGAGTCAGGGAAGGATATTGGTGCACACTAGGAGACAAAGGAGGGGTCGAGTAGGCCACAGACTCAGAAACATGACCCAGATAAGGATGATAGCACTGCAGGTTTTCATGTAGCCGATGAGATTCTTTGCAGAAAAAGTGCTTTTAGAACAATGCAAAATTTTGCATTTCAGGAAGTTATTATGTACAATTGGATTTTTTTTTTTTTTGAGGCTTTTTGATGTTGGGTGATCCTAAATATTTAGTGGTCCTTGTTACTGTTGTTTTATTTTTAATGTAGTGGTACAGTAGCAAACCTTAGGGATTTCTGTCAGTAGTATGCTTTGAGATTTTTAGGATGTTGCATATTGTGGATTGTTTTGTTTAAAGGTTGTGTGTGTGTTTTGTGTGTGTGTGTACACTGAAGTTTATGCCTGTACCTCCCATGTGTGTTGGAGTACTCAAAGGTCAAATACAGAGGTGGACTCCCTGGAGTTACTTATAGATGGCTATGAGCCACCAGGCGGGTCCTGGGAACCAAGCCTGGCTCTTCTGCAGGAGCGGTGAGTGTTCTCAACTACTGAGACATTTCTCCAAGACGGTGTTTTTAACTGAAGTAAAATTATGTAGATTTACAAGGTATCATTGTTTTAACTTCTGTATGGTTCATTATTGTAGGATCTAGAGGACTTATTATTATGGATGTTGTTATGTGTATGTGGTGTGTCTTTGGCTGGACTCCAGGTGGTGGTCATTCCATGTGGAATCACAAATGCCCTTTCTGAGGAAGACAGAGAGGCACTGGTGGAAAAATGCAATGAGTATCGAAGGCGGCTACTTGGCGCTAACATCCGAGTCCGAGTTGATCTACGAGACAATTATTCTCCAGGCTGGAAGTTCAATCACTGGGAGCTGAAGGTGTGCTGGGGTCCTGCACTGGGGAGATCTAGATTTCTGCAAACTTAAGGGCTTTTTGTTACCTTCCCATATTTATAGTTGTAAGTTCTGAGCACTAGTGTAGGTTATACCGTGTAATAAGGGTTTCTAGAGTGTGTGCTTGATAAATAATTTCTTTTGTGGTTCAAGAAGTGAGTAGCTTGGTGACTTTGCATGTGCTTGGCCCTGCCTTTGATTCCCAGAACTGTGCCTTGTTTCCCTAAAAGTTTTATGGAAGCCAGTTTTTATTAATTAGAATAGAAGTGACCTTGAAGTGTTTGGTTATTTAATATATAAACTCCATTTGGTGGCTGTGCTGCAGTGCTTATATCTGGAGTTCAGTCACTGGCATAGTGAGGGTTTGGTGATGATGGAATCATCACAGGTTCCCTTCACATCACTGGTCTGCATGACTACATATTCCTTTGATGTTTTTAACTCTGCATACAAAGCCTATCTAAATTCTGGTTTAATATTTTTGGTATATTTTCATTTTCTGCACAACTTAATTATTAGGTAATGTTCTTATTTCATCTTAAAAGCTTTTAGCATTTACCTTTTTTTTTTTTTAAAGCTATGCTATAGCCTAGGAATTAGGAGTAGGGTGGGGCATGTTCTGAGATGGTAGCTGAGAACTTAGGAATGGATGCTTGATGTGTTATAGTTATGCAGAATTAACCATCTTGAATTACAGAGCCACTAACAATTATCATCTCATTTTAAAAATGGCTCCTACAGTAAGCCTGTGCTGGGGATTAGCGCTGCTGCTGACCCTGATTCTTCTGTGTGTGTCATACTTGGTTTTCACATGCTCCCTGTCTTCGGAGATGACCCTAAAGACAGTATTGTGTTCTCTGCAATCTGTCTTTAGTTGCAGTTCTTTCTGTTCACCCAAGAATAGATGGTGGTCCAGCAGCTGCTTCTCTAAGCCAGTTCTTAGTAAAGGAGCACAGGTTGCTGTTGGCTTAGCCAAAATGAATTTAAAATGCTGTCTACTTCTGAATCCCTCCACTCTGCTTACTTTCCTCTGCTTCCTTCATCCACAGACAGGACTTTATATCTATCCCTCATTTTGTTCCTGGGAACTTAACTTTATTAGGGTCGAGTGGGCTTGCTGTCAAGTACTACTCAGCAGCCATGTTGTATATAGAAAGAAGCATTTGCTTACAGTGTCAGAGTCCTAAATTAGTTTTAAAGTAGTAGTTCTCAACCTGTGGATGGTGACCCTTTTGTGGGGTAGAGCAACCCTCTGCTCACAGGGGTTGCTTATCAGATATCCTGCATATCAAGTATTAGTAGCAAAAATACAGTTATGAAGTAGCAATGAAATAGATTTATGGTTGGGGTGACCACAATGTAAAGACCTGTACTAAAGGACTGCAGCATTAGGAAGGTTGAGAATCACTGTTTAAAGGATATTTCACTAGAATTTAAGGCCCACTATTTTTCAGGTGGGGTTCCATACCCTACAAATTCAAGGTCTCCCTGAACCTTAAGGGCTTTATTCCCCTCAGAGATTGGAATACACAAGACTTGAATATGCGGGAGTCTTAAACTTGCATATACCAATTCTTTCCTTCCATCATGGAAGCCTGAGAGCATGGTAGTTCTCAAACTTTATCCCAAAGCCTACAGTCTGAGCAGCATGTAGTAACTCCTTCCAATATGGATCTCAGCCCATCGTTAACATCCAGTAACCAGAAACTGTAGTGAGGCCTGGTGGGCACTGCTTTAACCAGCTCTGCAGGTGACTTTTATGCTATCTTTCCATCCAGAGCCAAGGCATCCCAGCCAGAGCACACATTTACCACACATGCATCTGGGGTGTAGCAGTGTGCTAACCCCCTCAGTGCCTTGGGGGTATCTTTGGTTTTAAGTGTTGTATTATGTTTCTGATCTGGACTTTCTGGCCTGGCCTCAAGTTTCAGACCCACAAACCCACAGTCCCACAGAGACATTAATTTTATGCTGATTGTCCTGCGGCCCAGGCATATAACTTGCTAACTCTTTACTTTTAAACTAACCCATGATTCTTATCCTGTTCAGCCATGTAGCTTGGTACCTTTTCTCAGAGCAGCATAGTTGTCCTTTGCATCTGCTGGCTTCTCTAGTGTCTCTCTGGCATCTCTCTCTGCTCTTCTGGTCCTAGTTTTCTTAGTCTCGTAGTCCCGATCAAACTTCCTGTCTGCCTTTGGCCAATCAACATTTTTATTAAACCAGTAGGCAGAACAATTATTTACAGTGTAACAACATAATCCCACTACATTTAAGATGCCTTTGTATTCTTCCATGTACACATGCTATTTGTGAGGAAATAGGAATGCCCATTCAAATGGTTCTCTGTCAAGAGACGTGTTCTGACAACAGAAGACAGTGACTCCTGTCCTGAGTAAGTTTTATAGGGTGGTCTTGTTTGCTTACCATTGCTTTTTGGCTGTTAGATGATTTATAGTAAGAAAGCCATGAAATAGTCTGCACTCACCTTGAGATACACATGCACAAGTTTAACTGCGTGCTTTGTTTATAGGGAGTTCCAATCAGACTGGAGGTGGGGCCACGTGACATGAAGAGCTGTCAGTTTGTAGCTGTCAGAAGAGATACTGGAGAGAAGTTGACAATTACGGAAAAAGAAGCGGAGGCTAAACTTCAAGAGATTTTGGAGGACATCCAGCGTAACCTTTTCAACAGGTAGCTCTGAGGTTACCTGTGTCCCCCTTCTTTGGTTTTCACCTAATGTTTGAGATGCAAACAAAGGATTTGGGGATTGCTGCTTTAGGGCCACGTAGTTTCTTACTCTGTTTGTAGTAGTTTTGACTTGTGGGTTTTCCTAAGTGTTTGTTCCTGTGAAACTGGTCTGTCTGTTGAACTAATTGGGGTTAATTTCAGATCCAGGTTCTTGTATTAAGTCATTGGTTCTAAAGTGTTGGACAGATTGGTGGAATCCAGTAAGCGCTCATAAATACCAGCCCTTCCCTGAGAGACTAATTATAGCGTCTATAGAGCAGTCAGCAACTATAGTATTAAAACGCTTGTGGTGATGGCAGGAGATAGGGCTCAGTGGGTAAGAGCTCAGTGGGTATGGCTCCTGCAGAGGACTCACCTGCGTTTGGTTCCCGGCAGCCACAACAGGTAGCTCACAATTTGTAATTCCCTCTTGCATGTACTCTGTTTCTCTCTGACTCTCTCTCTCTCTCACACACACACTTTAAAAGATAAATAAGTGGGATTGGAGAGATCCCTCAGCAGGTAAGAGCACTTATTTCAGACCTGTGTTGAGTTCCAAGCACCTATGTCAGAGGTCTCGCAACTGCATGTACCTCTAGTTACAAGGGATCTGATTCCCTCTTAAAGCCTCTGTAGGGACCAGATATAGAGATAGTGCACCACATACATTCGGATACTCACAAATGCACAGAAGGTAAAAGATAAATAAATCTTGAAATATGAAAAGCTCCCCAGAGGATTATGAGTAGCCCAGGCTAAGAACCTTTTGAGAACTGTGGGAATATGATATCATTGAGCCTTGGGGCTGGCCTGACCTGTAAGAAGATGTTTTTCTCTGCCTATCTGAGGCAGTGAGAAGGCGACTATCACTAGAGATAGAAACTTGGCTTAGGGTAGGGAAGGTAGCCCATGCTGTATTTATTCCTCTGCCTTTCAATACTCTATGCCTAATATGCATTGGGTTTATTTATTTATTTTTTGAGACAGGGTCTCACTATGTAGATCTAGCCTCAAATTCATAAAGACCCACCTGTTTCTGTTGCCTGAGTGCTGGGACTAAAGGCATTCACCACCATACCAGGCCACATTGACTCTCAATAAATCTGATTGGGAGAGAATGAACTAATTGCCTTTGTTACTTGATTAGGTGTTTCTAGGCAGCAAATTTGCAGCTCTCTCTGGGCTCATAAAAGTGTCTTGAAGGATTATTTTAGGATTTGCTGGTGTATAGATAGCATGATGTATGTCAAGTTTGTCTGCGCTGGGAACAGGTAGTCCTGGGGTGAGGCCTTGACAAGCTTCCCCCTCTTCCTGTTCTCCCAGGTTCTATTCCTGCTGTTGTAGGTCCCCTGGCACTTGAGGAACAGAAATGGCTGAACCTCATACCTAGAGATCCCGACTGCTTAGAGTTAAATGAAGTTTCTTTCCTGAGCTTCACGACTTTCTCAGTTGACAGAGCAGCGTCATTAATGTCAGAAAAGCAGTTTTCTTTCCTCCTGAGAAGATCGTTTAAACAACAGTACTCTCTCATTTCCATAGTAATAGAATCTTAGACCATTGTTGAATGGAAATACTTAGTAAATACTTGATGGAAAACATTATTAGTAAAAGGTGACGTGTGTTTTCATGTGCAGGTCAGAGGTCAAACTCTAGTGCCTTTCTTCAGGTGCCATCCACCTTGTATTTTTTGAGCCAAGGTCTTTGACTAGCGTAGGGCTTGCCAAGGAGGCTAGACTGGATGGGTAGCCAGCTCCAGGAGTCCTGGGACACAGCAGGTACCACATGCAGAGCTGGTTTTGTTGTAGGTTCTGGGCTGAATCCAGGTCCTTGCACTTAGAAAGGTGTTATCGTGCTGCTGAGTTATCTCCCCGGGCTTTAGATGGGATTTTTATAAAAGCAAGTTTGTTTTTGGAGGTAGGGTCTCTTTCAGACTGGAGGCTGGCCTTGGATTCCTGTTCCTCCTGTCTCAGCATGGTGCTATGCTCCTGACTTAGCAGAAAACTTTAGCAACTTTTCATTCACTTACACTCACATTCTGTATTTCTTACATATTAGGCCCATACTAAGTAGTTTATGCACAGTTTATTCTTGGCAGTGATTTTGTTTCCATAACTTCTCTCTGATGTGTATGCTTATTATACAAAAGTTGTGACATATGAGAACAAAACTTCTCGTGGAAGCCACGCTCAGGAAGAGTTAACTGGAGTGTATTATTACCAAAGAAAAGCTGAGTTAGGATAACAACTCATTTTTAAAAGATGATAGCAATACATACTTGTTCACAGGTGGATATTTATTTTACCAAGTACAAAGAAAGTCATGTATTAATTATACTGAATTGAGGACATGGCAGTGTAGACCTATCACAAATGTATACTCCTCCTTCCTCAGGACAGGCTCCTGTGGAGAGAATCCCCTGGTTAGGTTACTGTTTACTGTTAGGGTGGTGGTGGTGCTTCTCTCAGTGCTCAGGGGGGTCTGTGACTTCATTCGTCCTAGGCAGGCTCTCTTCCTCCTCAGTGTCACCTTTGGTTAAAGAAGCCCTGTGTGAAGTGGACTAAACTGTTAGAATCAAGAGAAGACCAGAGAGAGCTACACGGCCATAGAACAGCTTCCCTTTTCTTATTTGACAGACACCATGTGAAGTTGAGCTGAAGGTCCAGTGGGTTTACTTTTCAGGAACTTAGATCCGTTCATTGTATTGGTTCTGCCATCACCTAGAAATTAGTGACATGAACAAACCAGATCATAGTCATGTCAGGGATTGCTGGTGAGCGAGGGTGTAAGAGCCATGCCTTCTGCCTTCAAATGTAGCCTGGAAAATGTCCTGTGACTTTCCCTACTTAGTCTACCCTATCTCACTACCAAATGTGTGACAGAGGGGAAGAGGAAACAGATTTGACTGACAGCTAGCAATGGCTAATAATTCACAGGGGGTTTAGCCTTAAAATTCAGAAAAGAATAATTGTATTTTTTCCTTCATCATTGCATATGCGATTTTGAATATAGAGGAAAATATTACCCATAGCATTACTAAAACCCACGGCTCTGACAGAGAGGGCTACATAGAGCCAGGCATGGTGGTGCACAGCTAATAATACTAGCTGAAACCAGGGGATCGGGTTCCAGGATCACCTGGAATATGTGACAACCGAGGGAGTGTTGAGTGGGAGGATTTGATGGTGTGAAAATATCTTTGTGTGTGTGTGTGTGTGTGCTTTGTTATGATATATTCATACCTGCATGTTTCATTATTGAACAGTTCTCTATTCTTCCTGCTACAATATTATTATTTTTCAATTTTGTAGAAGGGAAAAGTAGACCAGAAGAGATTGAAAAATAGTCAGGACCATTCAACAGTGATAGCAAAATTAGCAGCTGCCTATTATGTGTGTGGCAAACTTCTCACATGTAGGCTTGTGGTGATGGTGGCTTATTCATGGCCACTGCTATAAGGGAGTTAATACAGTGAGTTCTTCTGACTTTCATTTACTATTTCATTAAGTCTTGTTTATCTTTGGATTTAAAAAAAAAAACCTGTCATATTTGTAAGAAAAGTTATGTATTTTCTGATTTTTTTTGATAGGGCTTCTGAAGACCTTAAAGCTCACATGGTTGTGTCTAATACATTGGAAGACTTTCAGAAGGTACTAGATTCTGGAAAGGTAAGAGACCTCAGAAATTTTCTTGTTTATTTTCTCCAGGGCTAGGATTAACCCTAGGGTTTTACCTGTGTTGGTCAGTGCTGTACCACTGAGCTGCACATCTACCACTTATTAGTAAATTATATTTAAAACCCCCTCAGCCCAATACTTGGTATTCATCTCTTTTTAAGCCAGTCAAATAAAGGATTGTAGATTATTCAGTTATATGTCTTATTGGAGTGGATTACTTACGGACTTTAGTATTCTGTATACGTGTTAAATTGGCAACTAGTCCTATGTCTCCAGATTATAACAACTGAGAAACCCATGGGCCAGAGTCTAAGTGAATTAGCCTGCAGAATCAGACAGATACCAGAGGTTAGATATCTCACCATAGTTTAATGTACTTCCTCCTCAGATTTATAAAAGCTTCTTGTTGAGAGTAAAAGACAATGGTTTGTTTGTTTTGGTTTTGCATTGATAGCCTACTAATACATCTTGGTGCAGAGGAGTTTATCTCTCTGGCTCTTTGTACTGATCTGTAAAACAGAAGGTCTCAAAACCCCTGTCAGGTCCCTACTTCTTCAGCACTTGGTATTGATTTGCTGTTTTTCGGTGTTCTGTAGTGTTCCCTGAATGCATGCTGCATGCTTTAATAGACAACTAGAGGTTCTATGGCCATCTCCTATGGTGTGTTTCCCTTCCTCTGCAATTATGTATGCATTTTTTTTTTTTTTGCTTTAATATTTTCCCCCCTCAGGATTGAGGATTGAATTCAAGGCTTTGACATGCTAATTCTGGGCACTTTACCACTAAGCTATAGCACCAGCCCACTTCTTTTTGAGTAAAGATCTCCTTAATATACCTAGGTTGACCTTTGAACTCTCTGTATAGCTCAGGCACCTCTTGAACTTGTAATCTTCCTGCTCCAGTCTTTTGAGGAGCTAGGGTGAAAGGCTTGTGCCACCAGACTCGGCTTGGTCCAATAATCTTTAAATTAAAAATTTATTTATTATAATAATAGGATTGGTCTTTTTTTTAGAGCAGTTTATTAGAGAAATTGTATAAGCATTAATATAATAGAGCAGCTTTTAGCTCATGCATTGGTTTCAAAGAACAAGGTGTTAGTGGGTCATATATTTTATTCTAATATTAGGTAAACTACTGTAAGGATTTAAAATTGTAAAGTAGAACAGGGATGTTACTTACACATGTCCAAAAGAACTACATAAATAAAACTAAATAGATAGATTATGTCTACTGTATTCAGTAGTCAGAGCATCCTCCTGTCCTGCTCCATGTGGATTGTCTTAGGTGTGCTGACTGACCATCACACAGCCTTTGAGGCTGCTGTACATAGGAGTGTATTTATCAGGAGAGCAAAGGATCTGTGGAATATAAATTTACGGAAACATTGCCTTTACCCTCTCTACTTCTACTTATTGCTATACGGGGGAGAGGAGACTAATTTGTTCACTGACTTTCAAGTACACACTTTTTACTTTTCTGTAGTTTATTTGCTGCATTGATGGTGCTAAGGGTTGAATCTCTCAGACAGCCTCTCACTAAGTTATCCATCCTAGGCTTGAACTCATTGGTAAGGTAGAGTCTTTGAACTTTGCCTCAGTCCCTAAGTCACTTCCAAGTCCAAATATAAACTTCTTCATGTGCTACAACCATTATTGTGTCATATTTTGCACACTATTCTATAAATGCTCTTCTTTATGTATTTCGTTTACAAATATTAAAGGTTTGCAGCTCTCATACAGGGAAGTGTTACTCTGGCTTAGATCTTGGGGTTTTTGTCTCCACTTTTATGGCACAAAGAGTTTGTGCATTAAAACTTCCCTGAATGTGCCCTGTTCCTGATCTCTGCCCCTTCTCATCCACTGCATGACACACCTACAAATGTTTTACTTCTGTAGTCTCGGAGGCAGTTGGCAAACCTCAGAAATTAGACTAGCACATTTACTGAGTGGACACTCAGAGACTGGATCACGAGTTTTTGCGCTTCCGTGGAGTTAAGAACTGAACTGTCAGAAGAAGTTCCTGTCTCTTTAATTTCCTCCTCTCTATTTGCTTTTACTTCTTAGAGGGGAAGGTTTTTGAAGCATTACTTACTAGGTCCAAGTGCACAGGAAGGCTTTGCAGTGGAGCTTCTTTGTTTGTTTTTTGAGACAGGGTTTCTCTTTAGCTTTGGAGCCTGTCCTGGAACTTGCCTTTTAGACCAAGCTGACCTTGAACTCACAGAGATCCGCCTGCCTCTGCCTCCTGAGTGCTGGGATTTGTGCCACTAGTGCCCAGCTTTTTTTTTTTTTTGAAATCAAACAGATAAGGAGTTGGAACTCATGATTCTTGCAGGTGAACTTTTTTTAATTGTAAGAATGTGGAACACTGCTAATTCATGAAGGTGGTGAGCAGCACTGCTTGCTGCCTCTGCTCTCAGCAACCCATTCCTTATCTTTTCTGTATCTGCCTTATGAGTGAGTGCATGCCACAGCACACAGAGGTCAAAGAATAGTTTGGTGGGCTTGCTTCTCTCCTTCCAGCATGTTTCCCTGGGATTGAAGTTTCACTGTCTGGCTTGGTGACAGGCACATTCATCTACCGACCAGGTCTCCAGCCCTCTGTTCCCTCTTGGGTCTCTAGACAGCCTTCAGCTGGTATTTCTCACATAATAATGCTGTTCTTCCCAACATTAGCATTAGCATTGACCTCTAGAAATCACATAATTGCTATTGCAAACAGTTCTCATTTGGGTATAAAAAAATAACTGACAAACTTTAGTGCTGACCTGTACAACATTTGATTTTATTGAAAGAGAAGCCAGGCCTTCTCACCCCCCTTTTTGGAGCCCACTGTGGACTGAGTTATGTCTATGCATGCTGGATAAGCATTCTGCCACTGGACTCAAGCCTGTCCCACTTTGGTGAACTTTTATTTTGATAGGCACATTTGTTCTTGCTTTGTACAGAGTTTGTCAGGCCTTGAACTTGTGATCCTTCTGCCTCAGCCTTCTAGGATTACAAGCCAGCATCACCAGGTCCAACCCAAGGTTTTCTTTTTTCTTTAAAGATTTATTTATTTATTATGTATACAGTGTTCTGACCACAGCCAGAAGAGGGCACCAGGTTAAATATAAAGATGGTTGTGAGCCACCATGTGGTTGCTGGGAATTGAACTCAGAACCTCTGAAAGTGATGTTAACTCTACAACACTATTAACCTCTGAGCCATCTTTCAAGCTCTCAGCCCATGATTTTCAAATTGGAGGTAAATTTCAAAATCCACTAAAATAGCAAGTCTCGATTCTGCCCGCTATTTAAAAGTCCAAGAAAAGTTGAAAGATCTTTTTTTGGTTTTTGTTTGTTTTATTTTTTGCTTGTCTATTTTTTTCTAGACAGGGTTTCTCTGTGCAGCCCTGGCTGTCCTGAAACTAGCTCTGTAGACCAGCCTAGCCTCGAACTCAGAGACCTGTCTCTGTCTCTGCCTCCCGAATGTTGGGATTAAAGGCATAGACCACCCTCCTGGCAAAGACTGATTTTCCTGATAAAAAGTGATTTTTGTCTTTTACAAGATTGTTAGACACTTGAGTGAGGCCTGCCTGACTGTTAGCTGTTACTGTTGTGTTACCTTGAGATCATTTTACTTTTAGTTACCTCCCTTCCATTGTCCTGATAGCCAGGTCTGTAATACAGGTAGCAGTTGAGACCCAAGAGGACCTACAATAGCTTACGGCTTCACAGCCAGTTTATTCAGGCACTTAGTGTATTGAAAAGATAATTTGTGTCTTGTTTTAGGAGTTTTTGTGGATTTTGATGGTGTAAAAACCATTCTTTGCTCTCTTGTCTACTTGTAGGAAAAGTTCCCAGGTGCCATGGCCCCAAAAGGACTGGGACACCTACCCCTTTTGCTTAAAAGGTTAAAAGAGAACTCAAGTGCTCCTCTAGGAGGTATAATGGAAAAATGCTTTCTCTTTTCTTACTAGATTGCACAGATTCCATTCTGTGGGGAAATTGACTGTGAGGACTGGATCAAAAAGACAACTGCCAGGTAAATAACACTCAGCTGTGGACCTGCTGAGGAGGCCGCAGTGCGCAGCAGGAGTGAACGGACTTCTTGTCTCTTTAATTCCAGGGATCAGGATCTGGAGCCTGGTGCTCCTTCCATGGGAGCCAAAAGCCTCTGTATTCCTTTCAAGCCTCTGTGTGAGCTGCAGCCAGGAGCCATGTGTGTCTGTGGCAAGAACCCTGCCAAGTTCTACACCTTGTTCGGTCGGAGTTACTGAAGGAAGAAACCGAAGCCTCTTGCTCATCCTCATTTTTTAAAAACCAACGATACTAATATCTTTTCAGATGCAGTTTTTCTTTTTCATTTTTTAAAAGTTCTAAGAGGAAATCACATGGGATAGACAGCTATTCTTATGCCTAAGTTAACAGTGGGAAATACTTTTCTGTAAACAGCCTGGGTAATAAACACCATGAACTAGTTACATTTTATGTATTCAGTTCATCTTGCAACAGCAGACTCACACACAGGATGGTCATCGAAAACCAGGCAGGCAGGGACCCTTTCCAGCCATTGGAAGGGGCTTCTCCTCCCTTTGTGCCTTCCTGTCTTTCCCACGATGGGTCTCACCGAGGTCAGGAAGCAAAGCTTCAAGCTGGTGTGCACATTGATTCTTGTCTCGGCACACACTGGTTCTTCTGATGGTGTTAAGTGACTCCTGTTGCCTGTTGTGTCCACCCACTAAACCTTTTCTTGGTTATCTCTCTCATTGGCTTTTGTTTCTGGCCTCCTCACAATGTCTAATCAGAAATGTCACTCTTCCCACAGTGTCAAACGGCATTAATAGACTATTAACTCCATTTCTATTAGCAGCTCAGAGCTCTAAACTACACACTGAGCTCTCCTGTGATTTGTGTTTCATCAACATCTGAGGTCACCGTGTTCCCCATCCCTAGCCCCCTTCCTCCTGCTAGGAAGATTAACATTGACAAGATATACTGTCACTAAACCAGAAGCCTGAAGCATCCCAGGCAGCCTCCTCCTGCAGTACCTGCTTGCCCTCTGTATTGTTCAGCTGGCAAGGTAGACTGCTGTTGTTTTGATTGTTCTTAGGGCTTAGACCTTCATAGGTGTGCGACCACCACACCAGTCTCCATGTTTTCTTCTCTTGAAATCATTTTATAGTTCTTATTTATAGGCCAAAATGTAAACACTTCAGCCTAACCTGTCTCATTACCTGTTCTGTGTCCTTCAGTTCAACACGGCCCTCTGCACTTCTCAGGCACTGTATTTCCTATCCGCCTGTTTGCCTGGAAGGCCTTTTGTACCTCATTTGCAGCCTTCTTAGCTCATTCTTTTTTAAACATCTATTTATTTGGTGGGGGTTGTTTCCCAGGGTGATAACTAGGGAAAGCCTTTAAAGGGTTAGAATTGTGAACCATGGGAAGGGAATGAGATGCAAAGGCAGGTTTTGCTACAGGAAGCTGCAGGTCAGATACAGCACACAGCCTGAGAAGGCTCAGTGAGTAAAGTGCTTGTAGGACAAGCTTGCAGATCTGAGTGCTAGTCTCAGCTGGGAAGGCAGAGACAGGAAGATCCTGGGCCTTTCTGGCTCACCAGTCTAGCCAGTTAGTGAGTTGTAGTGTCAATAAGACCCTGCCTCAAATGAGTACCTGATGTTGGACTCTGGCCTCCACATACACTGGAAGTAAGCAGCATTCCTGTGTGAGTCACAGACTTGTGCTATGAGTCAGCCACAGCTATGGCAGTTCCGAGGATTTGCCTTACTCTCCCATGCTTACACCAATAGAAACTGTTTCTTGGAAAATGGGGAGAAGTCAGGTCCTTCTGCCTTATAGAAGTAGGTCGTCATATATAGTTGGTACAGATTTCATGGGGTCAACAGGAAGTTGCTGCTAATATGTGGCTTTGGTCATAATAAAATTTGCCCTCTAAGAAGTATATATGTTGCTTTGAGAAAACCTGGTAGAAAGTAAAGAGGTATAAAGTTTGGTTTTATATTTTATGCTGTGACCCAAGGTCATCTGGGAGGGAGAGATCTCTGGAGCTTTTTGTTGTTGTTGTTTTGTTTTTTTAACTTCTGCTTAGTAAAACTAAACCTGGAGAGCCTGGGGTTTGGTGCCACTGCCGCGCCCCCCCCTCCCCAGTCATTATCTAATGTTTACTAAAATGACATCTAATAAATCGTCCTTTCTAAAATTGGAGGTCAGCTACAATAGCAAAACCTTTTAAAACTCCACGTCTTAAAGGGGTGCTAATCTTCCAGGTGTGACAACTCTCTAAGATCCTATCACTTGAGAGGCTGAGGCAGGAAGATGATGAGTTTCAGGCCAGCTGGGCTATGTAGTGTGAGCCTATCAAAATGAGAGGCACCAGTGCACTTTTAGAAGGTGTAAGAAGCGTTTGCTTTAAATGGACAGCCAGAAGCCAGACTGTCATCCCTGGCAATTTATGGAGGACTCTTCCTCAGATTACCACCACCAAAGAGCACCAGTGCTCAGCTCCTCATCTAGACAAATACCGTATTTGCATGCATCCTGAACTCCTCACATACACTTTAAAATTATCTCCAGGTCTTCTATAATATCCAGTGCTATGTAAATAGTTGAGTGCAATTGTTTTAACCTCAAGTTAATCTTCAGGCATGGGCCCCATGAGTTTAGAGGCAGACTAAATGAGTTAGGAGTCATGAAAGTAGTTATTTGCCCAGTGTCACTGTAGCAAAAAGCAAGCCATGTAGACTGCTGGCCTTGCCCCAAGGGTCCACTAGGGCACCTGTGCTACACACCGTAGCAATTTCTAGTCATTTCATGAAAGAACTTTAAACTAGTTTCATTGTGCCAGTGGATCCATACATGAAGGTTTTGTGGGAATTGGACAGCAGGAACAATTCACAGGTCTGAGTCTAGATTTGAGTGCAGCATAGTATTTTATAAAAGAGCTGAAGAGAAGGCACTGTGACTGGACGTGGAAAGATCACCCCATTCTAGTTATTCATCATCTGTCACATAACCATGGTGTCTGCTATAGCGTCAGGAACAACTAGGAAGCTTCTAGAACTGTCCATCCAGGCGGTCTTTGCCCTTAGCTTGTCACTGCTGTCGAGATGCTTGCCAGGACCCACATGGTGGCAGGAGAGAGTGGCGCCTTCAGGTACTTCTCTGATAGACGTACTAACCCCACCCAATAAATGTAATTAAAACAATTTTTTTAATTAAAAAAAAAGCTACATAGTTGGTGGCTATTCCAAACAATATAGGCCACTGTCAGTTTATATACTTAAAATAATACCTAATAAGTGCCTACAGGATAAGGTTATTTTAAAGTGACAGTTCATCCTTGCAGCAGCTAAATCATTTGGCTTTCTTTCTGAAACAGATTGTCTGTCACTCAGTAGTCCAGTTTGAAGGTCTGAACCTTTCCTGTTTGGAATTTTTTTTTTTTTTTTTGGTCTTTCTTACAAAGACTCTTGGAAAGGGTAGCTTACTTGGTGGTCAGTGGGCAACGCAATGGGGATGGCCTTTTACTTGGTATATAGCTCTAGGATGAAAATCCTATAGTGTCCATTTCACACAGATCACACTCAAAACTACACACCTAGGAGACAAGGCATCCATGCCAAACAGCTTGCTTTATTAAAGTCATGAGTGCATGCTGCCAGAAGCTGGGGAAGCTCCTACAGGAAGGAAAGGCATGAAGCCCTAATTAAACACATCCAGACAAACAATTCCCAAGCCTACACCTGAAGCCAGTGTCTTCCATTTCCACAAACCCAGACTCACGTGACATCTCTTGCTTAATTGCCCTTTAAACTGCTTTATAGCTTTATAGCAGCCTATAAAAGCCGATTTCCAAATATGACAGGCACTGAAAGGCTGAAGGGGAGAGTTATCCATGAGTTGTAATCTCTAAAAGTGTGTTAGGAGTTCTTGCCTTCCTGAGAAAGAGGAACCACGGCAGGCAGCCATGGGACGATACTCGGGCCGAAGCTTCCGCCTGATCCTCATGTGCGTGGTCAGTGTCATACTTTTTGTGCTGGAGCTAGTGGTCTCACACATAGGCAACTCCCTCTCCCTGGCCTCTGATGCCTTCGCTGTCCTCTCGCACTTGCTGTCCATGATCATTGGACTGTACGGCGTGAGGGCCAGCAACATCAGGCAGCACAAGAAGAGCACCTACGGCTTTCTCCGGGCAGATGTTGTAGGGGCGTTCGGCAACTCCATTTTTGCTGTGGCCCTGATGTTCAGCATCCTGGTAGAAACCATCAAAAGGTACATCAGTCCCCAGAAGACAGAGAATCCCATGCTGGTTCTCAGTGCCGGAATCATCGGGTTGTTCTTCAATGTTCTTAACTATGTCATCTTCTTAGATTGCTGTTACTGCTCAGGGTCCAAGCCCCGAGGAGACACTGAAGCAGGTAAGTATTCTCCTCTAGATGGCAGCGGCAAATTTGTTGAGTCTGGCAAGTTTTCTTCCTGTTTGAGGGGGGCCTCTGAAGGTGCTATTAGCAGAGGCCCTGTTCTTTATGTGGGCCTCTTGTTATGACTTTCCAGTAGGCTTGTTTTAAGTCCGAAGTTCCTCGGGAGCAGAAGCAGCAAGCACTTAGAAGCAGCATGCTTTAGGGATGAATGGTTCTCCACTTTTTACTCTCAGAGAATAAAACTGTTCAAACAAGTGGAGAGGGACCACAGAGCAACTGAAAATGCTCCCTATGTGACTCACTTTGGTTTTATTCTGGGTTTGAATATAAAGTCAATATATTAATGTTTCCGTAAATGTTTTAAAATGCTGAGTTACCCAACTGACTCAGAGAGACCAAGGAATCAGACAGCTAGCTCTGAGTTTGTTAGAGGGTGTTACAGAAAATGTGAGAAATAGGAGGATGTGTAAATCTCATTTATGAACAGAGATATTAACTTGATTCTGAGCATTTGTTCTTGAGAAGACTGGAAAATACTTTTAAATCTTGAGAAACAACTTTAAGAGTGAGCACTATTTTAATACTAAGTGGAACCATGTTTCTTTATTCCCATAAAAGGTTTTTAAAAGTGTGTGTGTGAGAGTGTGTGTACTTATATGTATGGGAGAGGGTTTTTTGTTTTAGAAATTTCCAGTGTTTCTTTTAGAGGTTCTATACTGTGAGCAGAGCAGATCAGCAGGTCTAACCATGGCCATAGCACAAGGCAATGGTAGGAGCCTCCACTGCATTTCCACCCACCTCCACCCAATGTCATATATATGGAAGTAGTAGGTTCCACATAACCATAATAATGCTGCACATTTTAGCACTGGAAAGAAACTTGACAAAGGCCAATTTGTTTTTAAATCACAATATGGAATCTAGAATCACTTAATTCTTTAAGAGACTTCTTTAATGCTGGCTGGCTTTCTTCTCACTGGTAGACTGTGGGCCTCTCCATGTAAGTGTGTTCTTCATTATAGTCCTGCTGTTTCTGCTAGAGCTGCCAGGTCCTTTAGCCATCTCTGTTGGCAGAGTACATGTTCTGAGAGCACCTGTGTTGTATGCCCACTGAAGATACGAACAAATAAGAGTCTAGATCTATAATCAGCTTAATATTTAAGATTAGTCAGGACCCATTCCTTTTAAAAGACAATTTATCAGCTAGCTGTTACCTTATGTCTTGGCTATCTCAGACATGGTCAGAAAATGCCCAGTCTGGTATGTGTATGTAATTGGCAGATGTAAGGCCTGAAGACTGTCAGATGGTTAGTGTTGGTAGGTGTATGTCGAATCTTTGGCTGTTCTTAGCAATTCTAAATTCACCTTTATTCTGTGATACAACATAGCAGAAGCAGTTAGTTGGACACGGTGTAGCGGGTGTACACAAATGGGGTTCTGCTTAACAAACTGGATTATTTGTAGTTAACTTAGCTCTCAGTTGGGAAGTGGTCTGTTCCAGTGTTTATGTCTGTCCGATCTAAGACGCTTGTCAGGCTAACTCAGAACTTTCGCCCCTGGGCTTGGTTCCACACTGTCTTGTCTTCTTTTGACCACATTCTACGTTAAACTAGGCATGGTGCTGGGTAGAAGGAAGGGCCACAGGCATTGGGGTTCTGATCGGTTACCCTTTGGTGTTCCTTACTCTGTTAGAAATTTCAATGTTTTTGCCTTCCTGTTTGCTTAAGGTAGCTACTGGGTCTATTACCATTGATGTATCAAAATTTGAATTTATTAGTGTTTTGAAGTTACATGTTAATGCCCATATTACCTAAGATAATTTAATTAATAAACATTTTATAAGTTAATTTTTATAAATTAGCATTAGCCCAGTATCATATGGCTATATTTTAAGAAGAGCTATGATGAATTTATCCATACTAACAGGAGTTTTAAACTGCAAGAGCAGAGAAAGTCTTCTATTTCTGTGTTTTAGACAGGATCTTGTTATATAGCCCATGTTGGCCCCCTTGTGATCCTCCTGCTTCAGTTAGCCAAGGGCTAGATTTTCAGGTGTTTACTACCTTGTCAGGTAAGGAAAGAAAAAAAATCTGTATGAGCATATATAACTCCAGCTTCTTTACTTTTGAGGTGCTTGTGAATGGAGGAATTCAGACAGAATCCTGGAATCCATCTCTTCTGGAATCTAAAGCCGGGGAGGGTGTTTTACTTAGCAAGCCTTTGTTTCTGTGGCTCTTTTAACCAGTTTAGTGTAGCAGCTGATGCCAGCTATACTTGGTATTTGAGGTAACAGAAAAGGTAAAAAATTAGAGGACCACTGCCTTTAAGCTAGGTGCTAACAGAGAAGCAGTTAAGTCAGCTAAGACAACACCTTCCTGGATTCCAGGAGCAAGTTATGCTGGAGAATCAGCCATGTACAGCCAGCATTTTTTTTTTTTTTTTAAACCTGGGAAAATTTTAACAGTATCTTGGGAGTTAGCTCGGCAGTGGTGGTACATATCTTTAATTCCAGCACTTGGGAGGCAGAGGTAGGTGGATCTCTGGGAGTTCGAGGCCAGCCTGGTCTACAAAGCAAGTTTCAGGACAGCCACGGCCATTACACAGAGAAACTCTGTCTCAAAACAAAACAAACAAACAGAAAACAGGGGAGTGTGGGGAAGGGAAGAGGAAGGAGGGAGAAAGAAGAAAAGGATGAAGCTGGGAGATGACTAGCTGGTGACATTGGGTCTCCTCGGCTTGGATTTGCGTAGTTTCCCTTCTGTACCCCTTTATCTGCTCCATTCCCGTAACCACCATCATGCATAAAACCATCAACATTTTGGACTTTAATCTGATTTTGTCTTTTTCTTGTTTCTTTTTTCACTCTGCCTTTCATTTTAGTCTAAAATGCCAGTTCCCTCATCTCCTGACTTCACATGCCGCTTTACGTCAGGGATGGTCCCAAATCCTTCCTTCTCTACCTAAGACTGCCCAGCTCCTCAATTTCCTTTCTTCTCCCCCTCCCCTCCGTCTGCCCTCCTCACCTCTTCTTTCCTTTATGAGGGTCTTTCCTGCAGTCTAGGCTGACCTACACCTCTCGACTGCTCTGCTTCTACCTCAGGGGCTGAGATTACAGATGTACACTTCATATTCTGCCTTACTACTTATGAATCAATTCATGTATAAATTATACATAATGTGTAATGTGTTTATTTTTCACGAATACCTTTCCTTAGTAATTAATTGATTTTGTTTTGATCCTAAGTTGTTCCCTCCCTCCTTCCTAGCCTTTCCCCTCCCTCCTCCCCTCTTCTCTCCCTTTCCCTGGTTTGTATTCTATTATAACATTTTCTGTGGTCCACATGCTGTGTAAGCAGTTGCTTCACAGCGGCTCTCTAGGGTGGTCTTGGCAGGTTTGATGCTCCTCTGGTCTGTCGCTTGTACAATTTCTAGATAAGCCCTACTGCTCTCCCACAGGCTCTGGATGGTGGCAGCAAATAGGATTTCTTTCTTAGGAGGGAAGCCAGGCTCTGGGTTGGGGGGGGGGGGGCGGGCAGGAAGAACTTGCTGCTTTGCCTTTAGTGGCAAATACTATGGAGTAAGCTGCATGTAAGAACCTCTACAGACTGCATGTGGTGGCTCATCCTGTATGCTCAACACTTTGGAAACTGAGGCAGGAGAATCATGAGTTCAAGGCCACCCTAAGCCATGTTGTAAGACCATTCTAAAGACAGAAACGGAAAACAAAGTGCATATTAGTAGAGCCTGATACTTGAAATTGGAAAGAGGAGGGCTGGCCAGCAGTGTTGGGCATTTGCCAGTCCTTTTAAGAAACACGAAGTTTAAGCTCCTAGAAGCAGTCACTCTTATTTTGCCTATTTTTGCTCACAAGTCTGGAGCAGCCCTCTTTCGTAGGAAGGTTCAGTGGCAAATGTGAGCACATGCCATAGTGTTCTTACCTCACACCAGATACCGGTGAAATTCCCAGCATCCCCTTCTCTATGTTCCTGACTCTTGGCTAACTCACACCACCCCTTCTGTCCATTAAAGGGTTCTGGAACAGTTCCAGGGAGTGAACAGGAGAGTGTTAGGGAAGATTGGGAAATTGGTACCTTTTCAAATGTGAAACTAAATTCAACAGAAGGGAAAGGAAGCAGGCGCTCAGCCCCACATTAGGGTATTTTATTCTAGCGTGGGGGGGTATTCCCTGACGGTTTTCTGAATTAAATGATAATGAAGACCGTTTGATACTGTGAACATGTACTTACAGCTCAGTCATGTGTGCTTTGCAAAATAATTAGCTAGAGAGAACATTTTCTATTTCCATTTTTCATGTAGGTTCCAAAGGAAAATAGAGATGTGAAAAGCTGTTTGGCAGTGGTCACAGAAGAACACTGGGAAAGTAAAAATGAGTATACAGTAAATCAGATCCTAGTTTCAATCTGAGTGACCTCCTGAAAGTTTCTTAGACCTCAGTCATCTGTAAGGTAGGAAATCTCCACCTCATTGAAGCTCTGAAGACAAGATTGTGTTACAAATACAGTGTTCAGCATAACATTTATTGAACACTCAGTAAAGGGTAGTGATGGTGGTATCAGATTGCCCCCAAAAAAAACAAAAACAAAAACCAGCCTATAAAGGAGATATTGGTAAGATCGGAGGCAGGGATGATAGTGGTGTACTCTAGGGACGGGATGATGGTGAATTTGAGGCTAGCCTAGGCTAAAAGCAAATTGAAACGATAATAGGGAAAAGAGAGAGAAACAGTAAGCTCACTGTGCGGACAAAGCCCTTGCTCGGCACAGCTGTGGATGGCGTCCTACCTCAACTTTGGCCAGTGTTCTTATCATTGTTATTGGTTGTCTTTTAATCAACGCAGACCCACCACCTCTCCTAGAAATCACATTGAACACTTACGTGTGTGAATGCCGCTGGGGGAGAGACATTCCCACTAGGGTGAAGCAAAGGAGTACAGCCCCAGAGCTGGAAATGTCTGGTACCTTCTGTGGTGGACAGGTTTGCTGTGGAAGAGGATGCTTGACCATTGTGAGCCTTATTACAGCTCTGTTTTTAGAATCTTGGTGTCTTTATTTTGAGAAACCAAACACTGTGGTACATTATTTTCCAAAGAGATCTTCTGAGTGCTAGGCTTCCTCTCAGTGTTATTTTCCTCACCATCATTAGTATTAATTATTTTGAAATGTGTCTTCCTATGTTACCTGGGCTGGCCAAGCTGCTCAGTTTTCTTAGACACTGGGACTACAGGCATGTGCAGGTGTAAGGGCTTTTCTCCTACCATGGAGAACCAGGTGATGGACTCAGATTGCCTGGCTTGGCGGCAAGTACCTTACCCACTGAGATATCCTAACACACACACACACACACACACACACACACACACACACACAATCTATGCAAAATGCTCTTGTGCTCTTGGTACGGGAGCACGCATCTGTCATCTCCGCTGTTCAGAAGGCTGAGATAGAGTCTTTCAGCCTGGAGTTTGGGAATAGCCTGGGCAGCACAGTGTGTCTTTTAAAGGCAGTGACACAAATGTGATCCATGTGGATCTCTTGGTTCAGATTTATGTTTGTGTGTCTCTGTTTTCTTCTTTCTGCTGCTTAGTAACCTGCCCTTTGCTTTTGATCCAAAGGACTTCAGGCTCATAGTTCCATATGTTGTGCATAAGGGCAGTACGACTTGGACCCAGTAGGTTCTTTTAAAGTGACATGAAGTTGGGAGGCAGATTATACTGTGAGAGGAGAAGTTGGAGATAAACATGCTCGAAATATATTTTGTATGTGTATGAAAATTTCAGTGAATAAGCAAAAACTTTATTTTTCAAGATTAAAAAATTACAAAGACAATACCAGGAGGCTTCACAGACACTTCATCTAGTGTCTTTGAAACTGTAACATTAACAAAATCAAAACTAAGAAATGGACGTATGTCGTCTGTGAACATATCCCATGTAGATCTGTAACTACCACCCAGACCAAGACTGTTAAAGTCCTTGACAGCCCCCTCTTGCTGCTGTTCTGCAGCCACACCCATCACTGTTATCCTCACCCCACCTCTGTGCCCTGGGAACCATTAATCCACCCTCCATCTTGGTAGACTTTATATCAAGAATGCTGTGCCGAGCTGCTGGGTGTCCCATGCAACCTTGGAAAGCATCTTCTCTCTTTCAGGACAGTGCTCTTAAGATCATCAAGGCTGCTCAGGCATCAGTGGCTGGTGTCCTTTGTATGAATATCCATTGAGTGTTTTTCAGCCACTCAGCTCATTTTCACTGTATATTAAACCACTTATATTTAATGCAGCTGTTGGAGGGCAGACCACATGCCTGCTATTTTCAATTTTCTATTTGGTCTTTAAATTTTTCCTTTTTTCCTTGCTTTCTTTCCTTGGATGTTTTCAGAGTTCTATTCTTGAGTTTTCTGCTGTACTGTTTTGAGTACATCTTGATACGTAGCCCTGCTAGTGGTTGTCGTATACACTTGTCTAAATTGCCGTGAGCTTCCGTTGTGAGTGAACCCAAGAGTGTCCTTCTGTTACTTTTTCTTTGCCATCCCCTGCTCTGTTCTTTGCCCCCTCCATCTCCCGCTTTCCTTCCCTCCCCCTCCCTCCCTTCTCCCCTTTCTGTTTCTATTTTCTAGTGCTAGGAAGGGGCACTTTCAGCCACGCATGGTGCTGCACACCTTTATTCCAGCAATCAGAAAACAGAAGCAGGCAGATCCCTATGAATAAGGCCACCTTGCTCTACAGAGAGAGTTCCAGCACAGCCAGGGCTACACAGAGAAACTCTGTCTCAAGAAAGAAAGAAAGGAAGGAAGGGAAGGAGGGATGGAGGGAGGGAGGGAGGGAGGGAGGGAGGGAGGGAACGAACATTCACTCAGTGATTCCTCATTCTGGCTTCTGTTTTCCACTGTTGACCCCATCCATTGAGTTGCTATTTGGGTTGTTATATTTTTAGTGTTAAGGTTTCTGTTTCTTCTTATTTTTTTAAATTTGTGTTTATGTTGTGTGTGCACACATATGGTCAGGTGCATGAGTGTTTGTGGAGGTCAGAGGTCAACCTCCCAGTGTAGTTTTTCAGGCTCTGTCTACCTTTTGTTTTTGAGGCAGAGTCTCTCACTGGCCTGGGGTTCTCCAAATAGTCTAGACTGACCAGAGAGCCCCAAAATCTTCCTGTCTCTGCCTCCTTAGCATTGAGATTCTAAGTGTACCAGCATACCTGACTTTTCATGTGGAATCTGCAGATAAAACACCAGTCTTCGTGCTTGTTAGGAAAGCCTGTCGCCTTGGCCTTTTTAAACCTATATTTTTGCTGAGAATTCATTTCAAGTATGTTTATAATTAACTGCCAAAAACGTGGTTATGATCGACTACTCTAAAAATCTTTACTTATCAGATGATTCCAACACTCTGCCACCTCAGTTTAGTGTCATGTACATGCAAGTTGAGTTTTCTCTAGTTTTTAGTAGAAAGAAAGATTTTCTGTGGGTCCTGGACATTTAGGTGTTGTAAGATTTTGGTTCATCTTCACTGACAGACTAGGGACCCAAAGCCTTGCTGCTTGTTGCCAGTTGGTGGCAAAAGTCCAAGGTTTGTCCCTGAGCTTCTATGAGCGGGCAGAGGCGGGAGTCCAGCCCTCTCATTAACACTGACACCTGGCTGGGAGGAGCTTTAATTTTAACTATTTATTCATCTTTATATTTTCCTCTTTTTTATTTTGGGGAGCAAATCCAGGGCTTCATAAGGTTTCCTTTCCAATGCGCATATATATTTTACAGCTGGCCCTGTGGCCTCAGCACCTGCCACTGCTGCACATCTGACGGTGCTGTTTACTGTTGCTGTTTTAATCTAGGTGGCTTGTTTCCTGACTCTGTTTTTGAGGCACGGTTTACCTATGTAATGCAGGCTGTCCTTGAACTTTCAACCTTCCTTTCTGTGCTTCCTAGGAATCAGAGCTATAGGTGTGTGCTACCCCAGATAGTTTGTGTGCTTTATAAATTTTCTGTTGTGAATTAATGTTTAATAAATTTTTTCTGAGACTTTGTTTTGTTGAAGTGTAGAATATAAGCATAGTTGTTCAAGATTTTTGCTTATTTTTAAAAATTGTACATAAGAATTCTGTCTCTGTGTGTATGTCTGTAACACTTGCCTGCCTACTGCTCGCAAAGGTCAGAAGAGGGTATTGGATCCCCTGGGACTGGAATTACAGAGTTTTGAGTAGCCACATGATGTTGGGAATTGGATTAGGGCCTGTGGAAGAGCAAGCAGCCTGTGCTGTTAACTGCTGAGCCATCTCTCTAGCCTTACACAGGTACATTTTTAAACACAGATCTGCCGATGTGGTGGTGTACACATTTAATCCCAGTACTTGGCGGGCAGAGGCAGCCTGCTCTCAATATCAAGTTCCAGGACACCTAGGGCTGCATAAGGGGACCCTACCTCAAAGCAAAACAATATCCACATCCACAGGTGCTGTGGTGCAAAACCAGCTTGGATACATTTAAACCCTATTTGCCTGATATTTCTTGTTGTTAACCATTTTATGGACAGTATGCATTTTGACCACACTTCCACATCACCCTCAGCTTCTGAGCAGATGTTTTCCTCTCAGAAAGGCTAATATATACAACAAAGGCTAATATATACAACTCTACTTGCAGTGGCCTCAGAGCAGTGGGATTCTCTATATTTAATTGTGTTTGAGTTTGAACTTTCCTCTGAGGGATCTAGCTTCATAAGAGGATCTTGGGTTCAACTCTTTGCATCTGTCAACATTTAATCTTTTAAGCAGCATACAATCAGTTGATTGTTAAAACTGAGAGATGAGGTGTTTTTCTTTGTTGGGCTGATTAGACTCCAGCCTTAGCTTACCATTCTAGATTTCTACCTTTACTTTGGTTTTGGCTTTTACAAATTTATTTACTTTTATTTATGTGTATGGGTGTTTTACCTGTATGTGTGTCTGTAATATGGGACTGCCTGGTGCCCTCAGAGCCAAGAAGAGGGCATTGGATCTCATTGAACTACAGTTGTGGATGGTGAGCCACCATGTGGTTGCTGGGAATTAAACACTGGCAAAGCAGCACTGTTTTTAACCACTGAGCCAATTCACCAACTCCTGGCTTTAGTCTTTGTTTGTGTGTTTGTTTGTTTAGACTTTTTCATCACATTTTTTAAAAAGTTGAAAAGTTTGACAAAATGACCTAAAGAAAGACCATTTATTAAAGATAAATTTAGTTCCCCACAACTCAGCATTTTCTGCATCATGCGGCTGACAGGATCAGTTTAGAGTCTTAGCAGTGTCAGACCTGGGGAGCAATTCAGCAGATAAGAAAAGGAGAATGCTCAAGCAAGAAGACCTTGAAATCCCCAGAACTGATGCAAAAAAGGCCAGGGGAGGCGGCTTCAGCATCTGTAACCTGGTGGGCAGAGACACGAGGATGACCAGGAACACTGGGGCTGCTGGTAGCCTGGCTCCACAGTCAGAGAAACCCTGTCCAAGGGAGTGAGGCTGAGCATGACAGGTTAGAAAAATCTCACCGTCCTCTGGCCTCCATTCTTACTCACAGGCAGTATGAGTCACACAGTTGTCATCACGGGCACTCAGACTTCAGCCGTGAAGGGAAAAGACACTTCTGCTGTACCGTTCTCTCCAAGGTGTAGATCAGATTCTGATTGTGTTTCTATGTTGTTCCCCCTTCCCCCACCCCAGATAGCTTGTTTTCTCATATTTCATGTGCACCGGAACTAGTCAAGGTCTAGCAGGTCTGTTAGCACAGGGGTTTTATATAGATGTTCCTCTGTGTGACCCGGATCCTGTCCAGGGAGCGATGCTTAGATCCCCTGTGTAACTGCAGAGTTTAGCAATGGTGTTCTGGGGCTCAGACTTTGTGGGACTTTTCCATATAATGAGAGAAATGGGGAAGAAGGGAGAGAAACGAGAGAAGGAAGACATGAAGGGAAGGAGGGAGAACGCAGTTTCTTTTTGACCTTGTACCCTGTCTGTGTCCCACTCTGTTCCCTTCATCGGCCTCCTTCAGAACTGGTGGGTCCTTTAGAGAGCTTCCTCCGGAAATGGCTCTCTAAAGCTTGCTGTTAGGCTCATCACTTCAGTAACAAGTTGTCTGGGACCTTCAGAGCTTGCTTACCACTTGTGCTCTGTGCTTTTCAAGGCTGTCTTCTCTGTCTTCCCATTGCTTTTCAGCACTGCAGGTCAGCTCTGAAGGCTGGAGACAGGCCTTGGGTGCTCTGCTCTGCGCTCTCCCAAAGGCTTGGCTGGGTGGTCTGCCAGTTTAATTAAGTGCTATACTTTGCCTCCTTCCTCCTCTGCCTTATGGAAGGCCGCTGCTTCCATTGGACTGTCTTCCTCTCTTGTTTTCTGGGTCAGACGTTTGTTTTTGAAACATAGATTTTGCTATTCTTTTCTAATCACAGGGAAAGGAATGAAGTCTCTGTCTTATGGGTCAGCCAAAAGCAACTGCTTTCCAAACAAATCTTGTCCGTTTCTACCCCTGAGGTGGATTTTCTAGCTCAAAAGGCATTTTCTAGTAAATACAGCCTCTATCCTCGGCCCAATTCAAATGATCACTGCCCTGCCTTAATCCCAATCAGCTATCAGTGTGTGCCAATAATTCCAACTCCTTCTTGTTTTGTTTACTCTGCTGTAAATATTTTATGCTAGTATCTCTGGGCTTTGCTTAAGTAGTTCCAAGTTCCACAGATACTCATGTCTAGTGGCCATACGTCTCTCCCAATTACTGTCTAACAAAACACCTCAAATTTATACTCAGGGATTTTACAGTTTGGGGTTTGGAAAGAACACAAGTGTGAACAGCCTGCCTATACACAGTGAGGTCTTGCTGGGGGAGTCTCCAAAGTGGGAGTGGCCTGGTGGATCCAGGACACTTTGGGGCTGGAGGCTTCAGTCACATCTGGCACATGTTTGGGTAGGTCTTGATCCTCAGGACCATTGGCCAGACAGCCTACAGATGAC
This sequence comes from Phyllotis vaccarum, assembly GCA_033318265.1. NCBI lineage: Eukaryota > Metazoa > Chordata > Mammalia > Rodentia > Cricetidae > Phyllotis > Phyllotis vaccarum. Next base: position 9,779,857 of record JARWLC010000017.1, on the reverse strand, counting down.
CTGTCTGTGTGGCTTCCTCATGCTAGAGCAGCCTCTGGATATGACTTGAGGTGGCACAGGATTCCAAGGCCAGCTTTTGGACAATCAAAGTAGAAACATCACTGTCTTCAAATCCAAGGCTGCAGTGATGAGATTGAAGGCGTGTCCAGCCCATAACCCCCACATCTGGATGGAAGCATGGAAGTCACTGTGTAGAAGAAAAAGATGGAGAAGAGGCATCTTCAAAAAATGTTCTGCACAATGAATCCTTTCCATGGACAAAAATGCACTGGACTCTCCCACAGGTTTCTGAAAGTTCACCGGACTTGAAGCTGCTCCAAGTCCAGAATCCTATCATCATTTTAAATGACCCTGGGATGCAGATTCCACAGATTAGATTCCTCGAGGTTTTACCCTGACTGGATGATCTTTGGACTAAAGGAACAAATGGTCCACCTTCTATGCACACAGCTACCTAATACAGTACAGAGGGGACAGTACAGGATCCTGGAGTCATGCCCAATTGTATTTATTCTAGATAGTACCTACACCCTTAGGGTGATGGCTGTTAATCACTCTGGAGTCTGGTTCTCTCTTATGGGCTAGAGAATAGACTACAGTCCAGATTGCTCCCCAAAGCTTTGCCTTTCTGTCTCGGAAAGACTGCTCTGGGTGCAAGTCCCCAGGCTGGCCTGATCTAGTTTCCTTTAAAGAGTTTTCAGATATGGGCACACTTCTTTTTCTTATTTGCATTTCTTTAGGCCCAGGGAAGCTCTCCCTCTAAGTCAATTCATTGGATGTTTCTGAAGAGCAAATAACTTACTCTCCATTTCCTTTCTAAGACTGAAGCTAATTATAATAAAAGCAGTGAGAGAGAGAGAGAGAGAGAGAGAGAGAGAGAGAGAGAGAGAGAGAGAGAGAGAGAGAGAGAGACTATTAGCCATTCTTCTGTAACAGTGAGCTGCTGTGACTTGTCAAACCTACCCTGGGGCCTACCCATGCTTTAAACCCATCTGGCAGCCCTGTTTCTGTGTCTCCATCATCTCTCGTCTATCCTCTGTCGCTCCACCATCTCTATTGTCTATGTCTGTGTCATCTCTATCCTCTGTCTCTCCATCATCTGTTTTCTGTCTCCATCATCTCTATCTTCTCTGTCTCCATCATCTCTATCTTCTCTGTCTCCATCATCTCTATCTTCTCTGTCTCCATCATCTCTATCTTCTCTGTCTCCATCATCTCTATCTTCTCTGTCTCCATCATCTCTATCTTCTCTGTCTCCATCATCTCTATCCCCACAGGCTTCTTTGGACTCTAGACACTCCTCATTGTCTATCTTCACCAAAGTTTGTTGGAGAATTAACCTCTTTCGCTCCATCATCTCTATCTTCTCTGTCTCCATCATCTCTATCCCCACAGGCTTCTTTGGACTCTAGACACTCCTCATTATCTATCTTCACCAAAGTTTGTTGGAGAATTAACCTCATCTGTCCACTCTCAGAGCCCCCACCCAACAGCCTGGGCACATCTTGCTTCAACTATTTTCCCTAAGAGCTAAGGTCTTTGTGAGCATGCGAGTTTAAAAAGAAGTCCCAGAAGACACTATAAGGCCCTGGTTCCATGGATTGGGTAGATAGCAAGGAGGCTATTTCTCAGATCCTCCCTCTTTTTCTGGGTACCATCATTCAGTCACTGAGTTCCAGGGACCAGCCTCACTTTGACTCACAGTCTACCTCCACATTTCTTAAGCCTCGGGTATTGTTTCTCAGCCTGCCTATTTGTACTCACTACTAGCTCCCTGTGCCTTCACGGTATACTTCAGATTCCTTAGCATGGCACACAAAGCCCTTCATGACAAGCTCATGAGTTGGTCATAATCATCGCACTCTCCCCAGGGTATTTAACCACACTTTTGTGTGTGACTGTTGGAGTAACTATGAAACAGAACAACACGTTGGGCTTTATGCTTCATGCCAGTAATTGAGCACTGGCGAGGTGGAAAACAGGAAGTCTAGGCTGCAAAGACAAACCCTGTCTCAATAAACAAATGAACCAAGGATATTGAAATGGCTCAGTGGTTTAGAGTTCTGGTGCTCTTCCATCAGACCTGAGTTTAATTCTCAGCACTGACATGGCAGCTTACAACCATCTATAACTCCAGTTCCAGGAGATCGTATGCCTTCTTCTGACCTGTGGGTACCAGGCACTATGATGTACAAACATACATGCACTCATATACAATAGCATTAGAAATACCTTTTTAAGAAACACAAAAGAACCAATGAACTAGGTGGGATTAACTTTTTATCTTCCCTTTAAAGAAAACCTACAAATAATCTAATCCAGAGACTAGAAGACAGGCTTCTATAAATATTTGTTAAATTGAATTCATCTAGTCAACAAGGTCATAAGTAGGATGCCGTGTTGGCTTCCTCCTCAGTTCTCTTTTCCTTCTATCTTATCTCCCTTCCCTCCTCCCCTTCTCCTAGGACAGGGACTCTACGACTAACCTGCACCTCAAGGCTAAGTCCATCTTAATCTCAGTGCATTTCTTCTAGGTATTTTAAATCTTAGATTATTTTGTTTAATACGCAGTGAGTGTTTTGCTCTATGTATATATGTGCACCGTGTGTGTGTCTGTACCTGAATAGACCAGAAAAAGGCATCAGATCCCCCTTGAACTGGAGTCACAGATGGTTGATGGTTGTGAGCTACTATGTGGGTGCTAAGAACTGAACCCGGGGCCTCTGGAAGAGCAGCCAGTGCTCTTAATTGCTGAGGCATCTTTCCAGTTCCTTCTAGTTTTGTTTTGAATTATTTTTGTTTAGCCTACATATCTATCTACGTATGCCTAGTGCCCCCCGAGGTCAGAATCAGGTGTCAGATCCCCTGGAACTAGGGTTACAGACAGTTGTGAACTACCACATGGGTGATGGGAATTGAACCTGAGTCCTATGGAAGAGGAGGTTTATTGTAGATAAAAGGGAGAGCACGGACAGAGGTAAGGACATGAGAGAGTCCAGAGTGAACATGGCCAGAGGGGAGAAGAGCCACTGACCAAGAGGGGCAGCCTGAGCCAAAAGACTGGCCTAAGCAGAATGGCTGAGTTATACAGGGGCCAGAGGACCTGGAGGGCAGGATAGCTCAGCCCAATTCCTAGGCTAGGGAGTTCAGGGTAAGGGCAGAGTATGCCAGCCAAGAAGGCCCTGTAACAGGTAGAGACTGAGGGATGCAGGGAGAACCGGGCAGCCAGCCAAACATCCACTTTGATTTGTTAAAGGCCACCTCAGTCATTTGTCCCAAGTTTGAGACCTAACAATGATAACACAGGGATTGAACATAGTGCCTTGTACATGCCAGGCAGGCACTTTGCCACTGAGCTACATTCCCTTGCCCTTTAAACATGTCTAAATTTAGAAAAATAATCTGTTAACCAGAAACTAGTTAGTTCTCAGCTAATTGAGCTAATTAGATTAATTGGGCCAAGGGTAAATAGATGATTTTATGAAAAATTTAGCATTCTAAATATCTCTCAAAGGGACTCTAGAATGCTACTTAGTGGAAGTTGAGTTCTGGGGAAGCTGACAGTGAGTGAGATGTTACTGGGAGCAGCTGCCTGGAGTTTATCTACTGGTGTTGGGCCAGCAGTGCACTGTGCTATTTTATTTGATTCCCTGTGGAAGAGGGTGATACTCTATGTCTGGATTATAAATGGGAACACAAATGATATATTGGCTCCCATCTGACAGAGCTGGGACTGGATCTGAGATCGCCATGCCTCTAATCTGTGTCCTGTGCTGCCCACCCTGAAGGTGTAACCAATGCATTGAGTACACACACACACACACACACACACACACACACACACACACACACACACACACACAAAACTTGTCAGGAGGCTTCAGTTAATTAAAGTTTTTGAGACAGGGTTTCTTTATGTCACCCAGCATGATGTGAGATTCACTATGTAGCATAGGCTGACTTGGAACTCATGACTTGTCTTGCCTTGCAAATGCTGGGATGTACAAGCATTCGCCACCACACTCGGCCAACAGGGATTATTTGAACAGTTATTTCTCACAATTTCTTGGTCAAATGGCCATTTTCATTTTGAGGTAGTCCAAAGTTTAGGGAAGTCCAACAAGTGAAGAAAACTGCCTGCACAATTATTTCTGACAGCTTCAAGTAACATATGAAATCTTTTTGTAAATTATAATACAATATAGAATTTTACTTGTCATTAAACCTATTGTGAGGTTTAGAGTAAACACCAAGGTGGCATTTTGTAGGCAGAAGTTTCTGTCCCATAAGCTGTTCCCAAGTAATCACACAAAGATGCAATAATAATTATAAATGCATGGCTAATAGCTTAGTCTTGTTACTATCTAACTTTCCCATTTAAATTAGCTCATATTTCTTATCTATGCTTTGCCACATGCCTTAGTACCTTTTCTCAGTACAGCATGCCCATCTTGCTTTTCTTTGTGTCTACTCAATAGTCCAGACTCTACCCTCTTTCCCAGCCTCCTCTGGGTTTCCCCCCTAAACTTACTCTGTTTAGGTATTGGCCAGTTTCTTTATTAAACCTATCACAGTGACATATATTTACACAGTGTATAGGAATATTCCATATTCTACCTTTTTTTTTAATCTTTGAGGATTCTTTCTCTTTCATTTGAATTAGAAGTAGTCTTATAGCTGACCCCCAATCCCCTTCAGACTTCACACAATGTCAGTGAGTAATGTTGAACTCTGAATGGAAAGTGTTTTCTAACTTCCTGGTTTGGCCTCTAATGCTCACCTCTTCTTCCTCCAACCCTGCCCACATCTCCACAGGCCTTGACCAGCATCCCTCATGACCATGGCTATTAGTTGCTCTTCTCTTTGCTATAAATAATACTTGACCAAAGCACCTTAGCAGTGTATCATAGTGATGGGACCATATGACAGGAGGTAAGGCATCTGAGTTCTGAACTGTTAGTTGGAATGAGAATTCAGTACTGGTACTCAAATCCCTTTCTCCTTTTTAAGCAGTTCGGGACCCCAGATTGTGGAATGGCACTGCCTAACTTTGACTCAATCTAGACAGTTTCTCATATGAAGCATCCCCTAAGTGATCGTAGATCTGTGCAAATTAACAAGCAATACTCACTGTCATAGTGGCTTTCTGGGGCTGTCTTTGTTACCAGGAGGGATCAGATAGTCCAAAGTCAATGTTTGTAACCACAGATGAATCCCAGGTAGATGTTCTCAGAAGACAGGCCAAAGGACTGTCAGATTTATCAATGACCTGTTCAAAGTGCTGTTGCCTGCTACCTGGCTTTATAGTGGATCACCACATCAACTCAAGAATCTCTCAAATTGAGTGTATTCTAAAATACTTCTAAAACCCTTCATTGTCCTTGGTGCTGTGAACAAATTTATTCCTTAAAGAAAGTCTCAGCAGGACAGGGGTGCTATGTGCCTTTAACCACAGCACTAGGGAACAGAGTCAGGCAGATCTCTGAGTTCGAGGCCAGCCTGGTCTACGGAGCCAGCTCAATGACATAGGGCTCCAAGTTTTATATCTATGGAAGTATTGCCATTCTGTTGGTTTGTTTCCTATTGTTGCAGGTATTTCAAATGGTCTTATTTGTTTATAAGTGTGTGTGTGTGTGTGTGTGTGTGTGTGTGTGTGTGTGTGTATACTCACGTACACGTAGGGGCCACAGCATGCATGTGAACATCAGAGGACAGCTTGTTGAAGTTGTTTCTCCTTTCACATTTACCTTTGTTCCAAAGATTGAACTCAAGTCAACACTCTTGCTTGTGAAGGACCTTTACCTGCTGAGCCATCCCACCAGCCCTGAAATTGTTTACTTAATGCTTGTGTAAATTTCTCTGCTTCTTAGATGAAGATGAGAGCACATATTTAAAGTCACCATAGACTGGAGAGATAGTGTTCATAATACAGAGGATCCCCAATAGCCTGGCCTCTCTACCCCTCAAACACCTTAGACAGACCAAAGCTCCGAGTCCTTTGGTGAAAGGAATGATTTACCTCCTCCATGCTGGATTACAAAACTCAGGGGAGGGGTTACTCATGGACACTCAACTACCTGTGAGCCTTCCTTGCGATCTTTCATTCCATATGTGAGTCTCATGACAGCCCTGTGAGTTAGATTCTGTTACAACTGTAACCCCAATGAGGAAGGAGATGTGAGGTCACATGTTTGTAGTAAATAGTAGAGCTCAGATTTAGTTCCAAGTCAGCCTGACTTCAGAGACTATGGCTGATTTATTTTAAATTTATTTTTACATTTATTTATTTGTGTGTATGTGTGTATGTGTGTGTGTATGTATGTGTGTGTGTGTATGTGTGTGTATGTATGTGTGTGTGCTCATACATTGGTGTAGGCCATGGTGCTCAGGTGGAGGTCAGTTCTCTTCTTCCACTTTGTAGATTTCCAGGATTGAACTTGGATTACCAGGCTTGATGCCAAATTCCCTTACCTCTGAGCCACCTTACCAGCTGCCTTATTTATCTTTAAAGTCACATTTTAAATCTGATATATAAAACCAAAGTACCAATATAGAAAAAAGTTTTAAGTATAATAATCTCTGAATTTACAAATTGTAATGCATCAAGTTTTGGGCCATCAAAAAAGGAATTTATAATTGCAGTACTGGGAGGCAAAGACAGGAAGATTGAGTTCAAAGCCAGCCTGGGCTACAGAGCAAGACCCTTTCTCAAAGCAAAACAAATAAAACACTTATTATTTAGAACAAAAGTATTAAAAAAATATCGATCTGGTATAAGTGAAGAAAATAACCTTCGGCCATACTATGCTTAGGTCAGAGCTCACACCTGCCATTTATAAATTGTGTGATCAGATCAGCTTGGTGACTTAAAAGCTCCAGGGTTCAACTTCTTTAGAAACAAAATAGTTTGTAATAAAACATTATTTAACATGTTCAAAATACTGCTTGAGGGTCTTGGGAGGTGGAATGAGATGAAGTGTTCAGTCTAGGGCTACAGATACGAGCTCAATAAACGATAAAGCTCCTGAAACATGCACTGCAAGACGGCCTGTGTCTGTCAAGTGACTTAGGCCATATAGTGTAAGTTAGTCAAAACCTTTTTCTAGGGGATGGGGAGATGACCCAGTCAGCAATGTCCTTGCTGTGCACAAGTGAGGAACCGAGCTCAATCCCCAGCCACAGTATGAAAAGCAGGATGCGTTCTGCACATCTTGTGATCTCAGGGGTGAAGAGCAGAGACAGGTGGATCTCCACAGCTCCCGGCCAGCCAGTCTAGCTAATCATCATGGAGTTTTGGGTTCAGTGAGGGACTCTGTTCCCTCCCTACCCCATCCACTCCAAAGTGGGACTGACTGGGGAAAACAGTCTTAACCACATGAGTGAACATGTGCACACACACCTATGCAAACATAACATGTCCATATGCCACACACAGGGCCACATACACATCCCACTTTTCTACAGTGCCTTTTATTGACAGTATTTGGAACACTTACCTCTCCTCATGGTCAGGAACTGGCTGAAGACGGGACATCAGACAAATGTGACAGCTCCTGGTCCTCGGCCTTTTCTTAATGTATTGCTCCTGGGCCAGTGACACAGTTCTTATCTGCCCTTGACTGGGAGAGTGACTAACCAGGAGGCAGGAATGATATGCTTCTGCTGATTTCTGGGTTTTTACAGCTGTGAATGAACAAGAAATACAATTATCCAGGAACACTTTAGCCCTGCCAGGTGAGGTATAAAAGGCCTCACTCACTCTCTCATCACACAGTTTTGATTTTTCAGTGCTGGGATTTGAACCTAGGACCTTGTATATGCTAGGCAAGTGCTGTACCACTGAGATATATTCTCAGCTTCGTTCTTGCTGACATATGTCAAATATTTTAGAGATTCCATAGTGTGAAAACAGAGTAAGCTATATACAGCAAAGAGTGCTTGGATATACATCTCTGGCGTATATAGTAATTCTATTACATGTGTACCACATTACTGCTACACACACTGACAATGCATTTATTGAGAGCATACTGTGTGCTAGGTACCATTACAAGCACTTTACACATTAACTTGTTCCCTCCTTGCTATACAATCATCAATTCTACTTTAAAGCAATAAAAACAGGCCTGGATGATTAAGGAACTTGTTGTTTATACTGTCCTAGTTCTTCTACATTATTGATAACTTTTAATTTACTCACTAATTTAATTTCCTCAAATTCTCGTGTAGAGATGCTTCTCCTGGAGATATTTATTTATTATTTAAAGACAAGCTCATACTTGTCCTGTCACAGTCTACCTACCTCAGCCTACCAAATACTTGAGCCATCTGCCTTGCGACAAAGGGGTATTAATAAGCTCCTTGCATTTGGGGTTTTTCTAGTAATAAGGGAGGACCTTCGAATCAGGGATATTTTAATACTATTGATAGGAACCTTTAGAGACTATAAAAAAGATGGATGAATCTTTTAAGATGAAGGCAATGGGTGGGGCCAGAAGGTAGAATGTTACATAGGCAGCCCTGGTTAAAGACAGTAGCTCACAAAATAAATCAAAAATGGGATTGGAGATAGGGCTCAGCAGCTAAAAGTGTTTGGCATCAAGCCTGGTGTTCTGATCAATCCCAGGGACTAGCTACCAGGTGGAAGGAGAGAATAAATTCTGGACCTCTGACCTCCACTTGTAAGCCAGAGCAACAAATTTAATCCAAATTATTTTTTTAAGTTAAATGTTTTGATACTGGATTCCAGTCTCGAGCTAATCCTCTAGAACCGTTAAGAGAAACGCTTGCTGGTGACTTTGTTTTGGGCAATGTATTCATTTTCAAGCTTCAAACTGCTGTATTTTTCTTGGTTAGTGAAAGCTCCTGGGGATACATGAAGGGAGGTTACTCTGCTTTGGCTTCAGACCCTTCATAAAATGAGAATGAGGTTCAGGGCTCCCCATCCACACCCCACTGAAGAGACCCGCAGCAAATACCCTTTCTGAAGGGCCTCATGTGCGGAATGTCTGGACACGGTCCCTTTGAATGGAAGCAGACCCGTTTGGAAGAAACGATTTGGGTCAATCAGTTGATCTAGGAGTATCGGGCCATTTATGGGTTCAGTAGAAATTCTCTGCTTCAAAGGCCAAAGTGTATCCCTGGATGCTACACTAGCGTCCCACGCTTATGCTTCTAGTGGCGTGGCAGCCACACGCCCTTTCCTCCTCTGTAGAAAGATCTACACGGAGACTCCCCCCTTCCCCCGCGCGCACCGCCAAAGGGGAGATGGGGATTCTATGCCATGAGAGAGTAACAGAACGGATCCTCTCTGTGAAGAGGAAGAGAGGATAGAGGGCTTTGACGGTGGCCACAGGAATAGGGGCCAAGTGGGTAATGAGATATCATTTAACTAAAGGAAAAGCAGGACACGCCTTTAAGCGCAATTGGCCCCACCAGCTCATATGGAATCTGCCCTGTAACTCGCGTCTGGGCACGTAGGCACGGATGTGCAGTGATCACTCCCACTCCAGCCTAGGTCCTTATCAGCGGCATTCACAGATCTGTAGTGACCTGGGGTGGGGGTGGGGACAGCTGGAAGAGCGGGGACCGTCGGGTGCATCCCGCCTCTTTGTGAGGTTGGAGGTGGGGATCTAAGAAGATTGGCATCCCGATGCGCCCCTCCTCCCAGCAGCTCTCCTCTCCAGCCCAGTCCTAGAAGGAGACATAGGCCGGTGGCCACCTGCCAAGTCAGGCTTGGGCGGCGAGGAAGGAGGGGCAGTGGCCCCGGAGGTGGCCTTTGCGATACGGGGGCCACTCCTGCAGACTCTGGCCGTGCCGGCGGGAGCTGGCAGTACAAAAGGCCCCGGAGGGGCACGGCGGGCCTGTGGCTGGAGGTGGGCTTCAGACACCTCCCCCCCCACCTGTTGCGGGGGTACTGCGGGCTGCAGAGATGGGCCGCTACTCCGGCAAGACGTGCCGGCTGCTGTTCATGTTGGTGCTCACCGCGGCCTTCTTCGTGGCCGAGCTGGTGTCGGGGTACCTGGGCAACTCCATCGCTCTGCTCTCGGACTCGTTCAACATGCTGTCTGACCTGATCTCTCTGTGCGTGGGCCTGGGCTCGGGCTACATTGCGCGGCGTGGTTCCCGCGGCTCGGGCGCCACCTACGGCTACGCTCGGGCCGAGGTGGTGGGCGCGCTCAGCAACGCAGTCTTCCTCACCGCGCTCTGCTTCACCATCTTCGTGGAGGCCGTGCTGCGCCTCGCGAGGCCCGAGCGCATCGACGACCCCGAACTGGTGCTCATCGTGGGTGCCCTGGGGCTGGCAGTCAACGTGGTGGGGCTGCTCATCTTCCAGGACTGCTCCTGCTTCGCTGGCTGTGCAAGGGGGCGCCGGACCCGCCCTCCGCAGCCGCAGCACCAGGGGGGCCCTGGTGGCGCTTTAGGGAGCCCCCAAGGGGCTGTGGCAGTCACAGTCCCCGGCTCAGACGCTGTTGTGACTCTCCGGGGAGCCGCGGCTGGAAGAAAGCTGCAGGAGGGCGCGACCGTGTTCTCGAATGTAGCAGGTGCCTTTCGGTTGCATCCTTCCCTCCATCCTCCCTTCTCCCTTAGGCATCTAGTCCCCTTTTCTCATCCACTTCCTCTTACCTCTTTTGTTTTCTGACCAATTTACTAACTTAACTTTCCCTCTTCCCCCCCTTTCTCCCTTCTCTACCTTCTTTCTCCACCCTTCATTCCCCCTCCCTTCCTCCTTGACCCGCAGTCCTTACCCTCTTCCCTCTCCTGAGGCAGTATTGATTGTGGAAATCAATTCTTACTATTGGGCAATAGAGAGACTCCCTATCTACCTTTTCCCTGATGCTATCTGGACTTGTTTCCTCTCTTGACACATCAGAGTCGGGCTGTCCTCTGCCCCTTGGGGATTGTGGGTTTGGGGATAGGTGTAGGCTCATCCGTTTTTAAATGGGATAAGTGTGGTGCACCGCGGGCTTCCTCTGGGTTGAAAGGCACCTGTTTGGGCTTAGAGTGTTAAGAGGAATTGAAAATGATCAAAGCTGCATTTTGAGTTCATTGGTTCTTTTTGTTTGTAGAACTTATACACAACACAAGGTTTCTTCTTTGAATGCAGGTGATTCTATGAACACCCAGAATGAAGCAGAAGAGGCGATAAAGAAAGAAAAAAAGTCTGAAGCGCTGAATATCAGAGGTAGGTTGTCTTTGGGCTAGCTTCAAATCCTCTCCCATAGTTCATGGGATTGTGACTTCTGCTCGGCTTTTAGTAAGGCAACAGTGTGTTGGAAAGTAGGTCAGTTACCTACAGACTATGACCCTCTTCTCTTGCCTAATCATTGCATTGATTCTGAGGGAAAAACCAGTTGCTAATGATTTATCTTTGCTCTAATTAAGCCACGTTACAGCTGCCTGCTGCCCAGATCAGCGCCATGTTTTTCTGAGTGACACATGTATGTCATGTTCCGCTGATGCCCACATCAGTGTCATGTTCTCCTAAGTTTCACACGCATGCAAGTGTTGCATCCCACTGAGTACCAAACATGAGTGTCCTGTTCTCCTGATCTCCATATTTTCAGAGAAATATTCTGATCTCCACATGTGAATGCCTTGTTCTTCTGATCCCCACATATCAACACTATGTTCTCCTGACCTCTACATATGTGTCATGGTTTCCTCAAATCCATATATGTATGAAGTTCTCCTGATCCTTATACATCAGTATCATGTTCTTGTGAGCTCTACAACTCAAGCCCGGCTTGGTCTGATCTGATCTCCACACATAGTGCCACATTACTGCTATATTTGGTTTTCTACTTTCATGAATATTATTGACATACCATGCATCCTATTTATTTAAGAAGATTTTAGGGGTGTGTGTTTGTGTGTATGTGTGATCCTGGGGATGGAACCCAGGGCCTTATACATATGAAACACACGATGTACCTTCGATCCATACCCAAAGCGCCAATTGCAGCTTATTTTAACTGGCTATGACTTGTTTGTTTTGAGACAAGATACTCTTATATAGCCATGGCTGGCCTGGGACTCATTATGTAATACAGGCTGACCTTGGACTTGTGGGAGTCCTCCTCACTGCTGGAACTAGGTACTTATCACTATGTTTGGTGTTGGTTTGCTAAAGGTAGAAAAAAAACAAGTTGGCACACTACCCAAATCTCTGCCCTGTGTGACATTATGGGATTTTTTTTGGCCAGTTATTTATAGTAGAAATTTGCTAAGAAAGGGGCTACAACCTAATGGAAACTCTTTTAGTTTCAAAGTTGGGGTTCTGGGTCACATTATGGAAGGCTACTAGCTATTGTTCTTCTTACCCCACATTCAAAGCCAGCTGTGATGATACCAGTGGTGGCCCGTGCTGTTAGTTCCAGCACTTGGGAGGCAGAGGCAGGAGGATCTCTGTGAGTTGGAAACCAGCCTAGTTTACAAAGCAAGTTCCAAGACAGCCAGGACTGGTAAACAGAAAGCTCTGTCTCAAAAAACAAACAAACAAACAAAAAAACAAAAAAACAAAAACAAAAACAAAAAACCCCCAAAAACCAAAAAACAAAACAAAACAAAAAAAACAAAAACAAAAAAAACAAAAACAAAAAAAAACCAAAGTAACAAGACAAAAGGCTGGGAGAGGGAGCTCTGTCCTCTCATACACCAGATTAATTTTATTAAATATATTTCAGCACAGCCAGCAGTGCTAGGCGTCCTGAGGAAACGCTCCCACTGGACACTACTTTAGCAAGTATCTCTTCTTTGTAACTTCTTATTTTTTCAGTAGAGTTATTTTTAGCCTTTAGTTAATTCCCAATCTTTGGGGATGTGTCGGAGGTGGGAAGGGCAGTTTCTCCCTGTGTAGTCTAGGTTGGTCTTTACAGATGAGGAGACATAATCCAGAGAGTGTGGCAGCTTCCCCAAAGTCCCCCTGGCTAGCAGTAGAGTTAGGAGTAATCTCAGATCTCATTTTACACACGTGGCTCTTCCTGTGATCACACACGCTTCTGGCTTCCAGAGAGGCATAGTCCACTTCTTAACTGGTAATTGATGACTATGGGATATAAGAAGCCATGGGGAGAAAGTCAATAAGCCATGTCTCTACATCAGTTCCTACTCTTTTAGTCATGGTCTTTACCACATTAATAGAAAGCAAACTAAGACACATGGCAAACATTTTAACCCGTGATCCACTGCCTCAGCCCCAAAAGGCATTGTCCGTTCTCACCACTGCTTCTCTTATTTTAATGGGAATAAGAGACAAGTTCATCTTTTGCTGCAGAGTGCAGAAGGAACACAACCCTTCTGAAGTTCTCTGTAGTGGCTGATATTTCTTAATAATAGGGTCAAGCATGCTTCACTAAAATACTGTCACAGCATGTCAGCGGCACCATAAACAGATAAATGGCAGTGTGACCTCACTTAAAGAGACATTCCTGATGAGATATCTCTTCACAGTTGTTCATTTTCCCCAGAGAGAAAGCTCTCATTCTTTCCCAGTGCCTTGTGACTGTGCAGAGCATTCGCACACAAAGTCAAGGACCTTAAAGGCTGAGTTTCATCCCGGGTTTCAACTTAGGTCAAACTGACAGTATTGCTATTTGCCAGTTTCAGAGGACAGTGGTAGTTTTTATTGAAAGCATGTGAAGTCCAAGTGCAGAGGTTTTCTGTGTTCGCAAAGTAACCATGTAGGCCCAACGAAAGTGATGGGGCATCCATGGAGATTTTTGTCCTTCAGAATACCCGACAGGTTCATCTCTGGAAACCATAGCTATGCCAGCACTTTTCCCTACACATAACCTCCCTGCCTTCCCCTGACTACTGCCCCCAGACCTCTATCTGCTCCTTTGCACACTCTGCCACTGTTGCACAGGTGAGTGGGTAGGCACTCTGCTCAGTTAGACCCAGGCTTTGCCTTTGGCAGTTTCTAGTTTTGGGACTCTGGCTGATTGCCCCTCACCCTCAGTTGTCTGCAATGGCATGCATCTACAGCTGTGGTGAGGGTCCCATGCCCTTGTATGAACAGAGGATTCCATCATTATTTGTACCTCCAGGTCAGTACTTAGAGGGACCTGAGACTTTGGCACACATACCATGGGGACCAGTTTCTGAGGGAAGTGAGGTAGATGATCATTCTTAGCTCATGCATGAGACTCATCTTTCGTAACCTCTGTGGCTCAGAGAGACAGCATCAGGGTCTGAGGCTACCTGTCTCTTCTCCTATAAGGCTAGTCTCCTTGGAATCCTGCCTGTGTGACGATACTCTCCTGGGGCTGCCTGTTACAGTCAGTCTCCTCCTTGAGGACCCCTCAGTGTTCTCATCAGGACTATCCCCTCCTTCCCCAACATGTCACTGACACACGCAGAATCTGGCCTGTGTGCCTTCATTCAGTGGGCCATTCTGACGGTGGTCAGGTATTACTGTACATTTCAAAAAAGCTAGGAGAAAGGCTTTGAGTATTTTCTTTTAATTTTTACCATTAAGAAAAGGAAATGAAAGATAGGCTCAAGGAACTAGATATTTAACTTAATATTCCATAGTCTGTACGTGTATCAGAGTAGCACATGGAGCTTTGCTCAGTGGCACAGAACAGGCTCCTCAGCACTGCAGAGGCTAAGGGAGGAAAAGTGTGAACCAGAGACCAGACTGGGCTATAGAGTCTGTCTCAAAACAGAAAAAGGAAAAAAGGACCAAAAAAACAAAAACAAAACAAAACAAAAAACAAAAAAAAACCCACTTCTCCAAAACGAGTCAAGACAATTCCTAATGTGTCTGATTTTTATTTATCAGTTAAAATGAGACTTTTCCTTCCCATTTTGCCAGAAAACTGTGAGTCTCTGGGTAATAGACACTCTTTCTTCACACTTTCTTTGATGAGGAACTGTGATTTTACATTGTAAGATGTTAGAAGGTGTGGTTTTGTGGTAAAATGTTCACCTAGATTATTGTAGATTCTGAGCTCTAGCCCAGCACTGAAGATGCATTTTATGTATATATGGAGAGATGAGGGGGTGTCTTTTAGTGCGTCAACAATTTCAACAGTTGGTTGTATTACTGGTGCTGGGGCTTGAAGTTATGGCTCCGTGCATGCCAAATACACACTCTACACTTGCAATCTTCACCCCACCCATAAATTTTTCTTTCCAGCTGAAGTACATGATGGTTTTGGCACTAAATTCTGCTGAGCAGAGTTTAATCATCACTAGGTTAGAATTAAACAGAATAGAAAAAGAGAAATACATCCTAAGGGTGGGGCTTATTCCTTCATTGTTCCAGCTTGCATCTCTGTGTGTGCTGGGGTAGAACTCAAAACTTTTAGTGTAGACTGTGGGGAACCAGAAGTGAAGGAGCCGCTATTGTGTCGGGTTCTTAATAGCCAAACATGGGAAACCTGGGGTAGGAACTGGAGTTTGCATATGATCGGAGGCAACAGCCCTCTATCCACACTTCCTGGGCATCCATCCTTCTCCACAACTCTGCTGTGGCTGTTCTCAAGAGAGTCCCACTCTGTAGTCTAGGTTGGCTTTGTAGCTAGCTGGGGTTCTTTTCAAACTCCTGAGTGCTGGGATTACAGGCCCAAGCCGCTGTTCTGGCTTTCTCTCTAGCTGTGTGCCTTTGAGCTTCCCCTATCTGTCTCTAGGAAGTGAGAGTGTGACAGCCCCCCTCCCCCATTGGATTTAAGTGAGGCTAAGAGTCCTAAGATTCAGAGTGAAAAGGAGACCATAGGTTTTCCTGTTTGGATAGTAACATTTGGTAACTGTCACCAAGAAAGCAAAGGCTTCCTTAGCTAGTGTCAGGGGAACAGGTGAGTAGGGCAACTCCTGGGAAGATTCTGAATTTCTCTCCTGTGGCTGAGAGCAAGGACCGGAAGGATGGGAGATAAGGAGCTAGCAAGTGGGACGGAACTGTCTCACGTATATATGGAGTGTCCTGATGCTTTACGTAACTGCTCAGTAAAAGGCACGGGGACAATGCTGTTTATCAAGGGTGTCATTCAGAGGCCAGGAAGTGTGAGCAGATCAATTCAAACATCTTCCAGGCGAGACCATCCAGTCTCATCCACGAGGCAGTAGTTAACATTTGTAAACATTATCAGATGTTGGGTGGCCTTTTGGATACTCCGCCTTTAGGGCCTGGGCAGTTTCATGCTTTCTTAAAAATTTTTATTTATTTGTTTGTGCTTTTCTGAGACAGTCTCTTATCATGTAGCCTAAAGAGGCCTGGAAGTCTCTTTGCAGTTCAGGCTAGCCTAGAAATCTCCATGTAGCTCAGCTTGACCCTGAATTTTCCATCCTTCAGCTTCAGCCTTCTGGGTAGTTGGATTGTAGGTAGGTACCATGATGCCTAGTTACAGGTCATCTTTTTAGAAAGTCATATTTATTTATTTATTGTGTGTATAATATATACATTATATGCACACACAGGCACACCTGTATAAAGGTTAGAGGGCAAACTTGCAGGAATCAGGTCTCTCCTTTTTACCTTGTGGGTCTTGGGGATTGAACTTCAGGGCCTTTGTCTTTGAACCATCACCATGGTCTATTGACAGGTGTCCTTAATGTGACCCTGGTGCTTTAAAGTTCTTGATTGGTGTGATTTTGTGGGGTGTGCTGAGTCATGTGAATGACACTCCTTTCTCAGATCAAGACAGGACCCATGTGAAATTGAAACCGTTTCTAGCAAGTTCTTCTGCTTCAGCTGCTAGTGATGCTCTAATGTCAAAGGAGCAAGATTCTGATATTCTTTTCAGGAATGAAAATACTTTGTGTCTGCCCTTTTAATCTCTCTGAAGAGATTTTCACTGAATTTACTGAATTCTAATGTCATGCACGTCTACAGCCCAGATCTTCTTTGCTGAAGGCTGCATATTTCCTGCAATTCATTCACTGAGACCTATCGAACTTACAGCTTTAACCCTTACACATGGAGTTTTAATTTTATGTGATTGTGACAAATGGCTTTTTATTCAGAGGAAACTTTATCAGCATTTCTGTTTATCAGGCCTTCTTAAACTAAGTGTCACAGACATAATGACAGGCCAGTGAGAAGTATGCGAAGGTCTCCAGAAAAAGGGGGAGTGGATTGGGTTTGAGGGAAGCCAGAGACCCCAAAAGGACCACTCTTGATGTGTCGTGGTTCTGTCTAGAACTGTATCCCAGTAGTGGAATGCTTGCCTGGTGCTGCAACCATTCAAAAGAGCATGAAAACATGAGGGGGCCTCTATCATGCTGAGCTCATAGGAACTCAGAAGGGGAGACCCACCCCGCGCCTGACTCATGGCATAATAAGGACAAACTTTGAAACCAGTCATGAGGACACGTCTGCAATCCCAGTATTAGGTTGCTGAAATGGGAAGATTTGGAGTTTGAGGCCAGCATGATCTAATGCAAAATTAAACAAAGGTTTAAAAGAATGTAATGTACAGATGATTTGTCTGGAAGAACAGTACATCATTTGCTCAGCTTGATTACCTGTCATGATGCCCTTTGATTGGTGGTGGGGGACAGAAGTGACAGTATTGGCTGCTAACACAGCAGGTGACATCTAGCCCAGGTTCTTCCTAGGTCATCCCTCTTCCTGGGCTCTCTGGACCCTGGGTTTCTGGCCTGAGATTTTTGTTTAATTTTTTTCTTTCTTTTTAATTAAAAAATTTAAATCAAAACATAATCATATCATTTATGTTTAGAAATAATTTTCATTATATTTGTGTGTGAGAGAAAGAGAGAGGAGAGAGAGAGAGACAGAGAGAGAGAGAGAAAGAGAGAGAGAGAGAGAGAGAGAGAGAGAGAGAGAGAGAGAGAGAGAGAGAGAGAGAGAGAGAGAAATGTGTGGTATATATGTGGAAGTTAGAGGACAGAGACCACCTTGTAGAACTACTGTCACTCTAGCCTGTGGCTCCTGGCAACTGACCCCCACTTGCTTGAGCCATCCCATGGCTCTGGCCTGAGATTTTGTTTTCTGAGTAGTTGATAATTTGTTTGTTTTAAAGTGGTCTCACTATGTAGCTTGGGCTGTCCTCCTGCCTCAGCCACCCAAATGCTGAGATTATAGGTGTATATCACACACTGGGCTTGTTTTGAAAATTTCTGACTTATTCAGGTTTCTAACAGAAAACAGCAGTGAACCTTTGTGAGTCCAGACCACTGATCATCATGTGGTTCCAGCACTCAGCTCTGGGATTTACTGGTCTGCCTTCCTTCCCACAGGTGTTCTTCTGCATGTGATGGGAGATGCCTTGGGGTCTGTGATCGTGGTGATCACAGCCATCATATTCTATGTTCATCCCCTGAACCCTCAAGACCCATGTAACTGGCAGTGCTACATTGACCCCAGTTTGACGGTTGTCATGGTCATCATTATTTTGTCATCTGCTTTCCCACTGATCAAGGAGACTGCTGTCATCCTGCTACAGATGGTCCCCAAGGGAGTTAACATGGAAGAGCTAAGTAAGTGGACTGCATGTAGACAGGGACCACCAGAGCTTTAACGTTGCTCTGTCTGGAGGCTTATTGTCACAGGGCATTGCTTGATTGGTGTATTCTGAAGCACCCTAGATCTCTGTGTGATGGAGCCATGCTTTAAAACTGGGATAATAACTCACACCTCCAAGAACCAAAAGTCTTTTGTAGCATGAGTCTCTAACTTGCACATTTTTGAGACTGTAAAGCTTGGGCAAAACACGCTGCTGGACCGTTTGACCTCCCTACAAAGATGTGTTTTACCTCTGCTGAGGCCACTCTACAAGACCTAGATTTTTTCTTACCCCTTTAAATAGAACCTTTATACCTATTCCCCCCTAGAAAGATGAGACATTCATGGTAGAGAAAATATCGTCCAGTTAGTTGACATTCATGAACCAGGAATTACCTGGTGGCACATTACACTGTGCAAAGGCCATGTTAAAGGCCCAGGTGCAGCCGCCTTGTTTGCTTTGCTCAGGTAGAAGTCAGAGTCTCAACTCAGTTATGTACCCCAGAGCCTAAAAGTTTCAGAGACTTAGAATATATGCCTAGAGGTAGCATTCAGGTGGGTGCACTTTTGATCCACGCCACTACAATAGCCCATTTGTCTGTCTGTTTGCCTGTCTACCTATCTGTCATTTATCTACCTACCTACTTATTAGTCTATTTATCTATTGATCTATCAATCTTTCATCTGCATATCTATTTATCATATATTTATCTCTGTATCATCTACATATCTATATCATCTATCAATTACCTATTTATCACCATCTATAATCTATCATCTCCTATCTATCTGTCTGTCTGTCTGTCTGTCTGTCTGTCTATCCGAGTTAGGGTCTCTCTATATTGTCCTGACTGGCATGGAACTTCTATGTAGACCAGGCTAGTTTAGAACAGACTGTGCACATTTAGCTCAGGCTGCTTTAAAGCTTACTGGGACTGGTCTTGAACTTGTAATCTTTTTTAGCCTCAGGCTTTTGAGTTATTTATAGGCTAACACTGTGTGGTGTAGAAAATCAGAAGGAAGGGTGATTAGGGGAAAATGGACTCTTGAGGGACAGTTCTTCCTGTTGTCTGTGATAAACACACAGCCTTGGTGGGTGTGATCAGGCATGCAGGCCCCTCTCATGGCTCTACACTTCCATCTCAACACTCACTATTGTCTGTTGTCTGTTCCTGTCTGTTGTAGTAAACAAGCTCTCTAGTGTGCCTGGAATTAGCAGTGTACATGAAGTGCACATCTGGGAACTGGTAAGTGGGAAGATCATCGCTACCTTGCACATCAAGTCCCAGAAAGACACGGGGTACCATGATGCCAGCAGAAAAATCCGAGAGATCTTCCATCATGCTGGAATCCACAATGTGACCATTCAGTTTGAAACAGTGGACTTGAAGGAAGCCCTAGAGCAGAAGGACTTCTTGCTGACCTGCAGTGCCCCCTGCATCTCCCAGAGCTGTGCTAAGAAACTGTGCTGTCCCCCAGGGACACTGCCACTGGCTCTTGTTAATGGCTGTGCAGAGCACAACGGTGGGCCCTCTCTGGAGACTCACCAAAGCACAAGGGATGCTCAGGAAGTGGCCATTGATATCGCTTCGGATGGCTATCTGAGGGAGCAGGGACACACTCTTAGCAAGACTCAAGAGGGACAGAACTGTGAAAACAGTACTCATTTTTAGTGGGTTCCCACAAAAAAAATCAAGACTGTCTGGACAGACTCTTTGGGTCACCTGCTCTGCTTATGGAAAGAGCTTTTGCGGGTGTACCCTGTCAGTAGGGGTCAGATGTTTGGGATGTTAGTGGAACAGGCCTGTTGATTGTCATTTCCATCACCCTGGGCATCTCATGCTTCCCTTCGACAATTTTAGTGTGAATGTGGGTTTCCTAAAGCAGACTTCACTAGCATATGCATCAGGGATGTTGAAGGCTGGGGTTCAGTAACTATGACACAAGACTCAAAGTTAGTCCTGTCTGTCTGGTGGTGCTGGGGAATTGAACACAGGGCTCATGTGTGCTAAGGAACTACTCTGTTACTGAGATGCACCATGTAGCCTTTGTTTTGAAACTGATCAGAACTTCTAGCTGACTCTCAGGTGACCTGAAAGCTTAAGTGGGTAGGAAAAATCTTAAAGCACATTAGCTATGATTTCCTCTCTTCCCCTCAAAGATCATAAAAGATAAAAGTCGGCTATTTGTGGCACTGCAGAAATGTATATTCTTAGGTACAGATACCTAGTAAATAAATGCAAAATGCATAGTTGTTAAGGCGCACAAACAGGATGCCTCTTAGGGCCTCTCACCACATTAGCAGGGGCAGGCTTTGCTGCGGTGGAGGGGAAAGTGGGTTTTGAACCACCTCCTTGTTCTGTGAGGTGTGAGGTGGCTCATGTTTACTTTCTGCTGGAAATGAAACTGCAGCAATGGGGTGTTGTGCGTGTTTAATCGTGTAACACTCAGAAGTGTGGGACAGGATTTTACTTTCTTATTTACTAATTCACCATTCCTGAGAGTCTCAGGTAGGATTATTGCTGCTTATTGTTCTGATAATGATTTTCTTGTCCAGATTTCCTCACAGTCTTTTCTTCAGGACACATTGATCCAGGGGGAGATGAATATCTGGCAACAGGAGAACACTCATTCCTGCTAAATAAATAAGCTAGCCTGCCTTTGCTTTCATCAGGCATATTTTAAAGTATTTATTGTAGCTGCCAACTAGAAACTGCATGGGAATGTTGATATCCAGCAGAAAAATGAAAAATAATCGGATTGCTGCTTTTAATATGTTTGGTAGCACTTAGAGTTTTATGTCTGTGACCCTTGCTACCAAGTTCAAATAAATTGATTATGATCTGATTCAGATACATAACTGAACTGCATTGATAGGAGAAAGAAATGTCTGTCACGTGTTTTACACCTTATTTGGGCATCCTTGTTTAATCAAAGACTTGTAGGTATGATGTGGGGATGTCTGATTGAGGGAACCAGTACCATGTTTGACAAGTTTCAAGGCTGATGGAAAGTGATCTTGTCCTAGGCTATCAGCTTTTATCCTGTTGAGAAACTACACAGGATTCGTGGTGAATGGCCACAGAAACAGCACCACATTTTTCAGTGCAAACACCATTTTAAAGAAAATGTCTTTACTGGGCATGGTGGAACATGCCTGTAGCCCCAGCTACTCAGGAGGTTGAGAAGGAGAGTCTCTTAACTATAGGAGTCCGGGCAAAATAATGAGACTCAGTTTTTTGTTTGTTTGTTTGTTTGTTTTTAAATTATTAGTCTTAAGTTTGGAGGCTGTTGGACAGTTGCTGACAGGAATATAGAAAATTCTTTGTTCCTTATAAGTTGATTAGGTTTAAATTAACCTATCCATAAGTGTACAGAAAAAAATCTAAAACCTTTCTAATTCTCAGAAGTTTATTGTGTTAGATCATATGCACTTTATGAGCTAGGAGAGAAAAGACAAAATTTCTACCGTAGGCATCAAATGTGACAGATGAGTGTATTCCCTAGGAACCCAGCAGGATGCTGTGCGAGCAGATTCCTCCACACAAACACCGTTTAATGCCTTAGGTGAAGTCAAAGTAGAAATTTGTCTCTGATGTATAAATCTGAATTCATATCACTGCCTTATTATTAAAGGAAAAACTATTAATTTTACAGTTTTCCTGCTACTAGCTAAGAGAATGTATTTTAGTTTGCATGTAAATAACATTCTTTAATCTCTGAAGTATGTTTCCAGAAAGAAAATACATCTAATCTCAAAATAATTGAATTTAACCTTGGAAAAATAATCTTGATTGGCACTTGCACAGCAAATTATAGACAGGAACCAGTGTGAAATATGCTTTTTTGAAGATAGCCAAAGTGCATTTAATAATGTACAAGCCAATTGAGATGTTTTTCTCTACATGGTTGTATCCAACACCTCTAGCTCTGAATGTGTGATGTTTTTGCTAGGGGTTTCTTTTTTTTTTCTTTAAATTCTCTGAGGGTAGTGCTTCTTTTTCCTCCCTGCACCGGCAATCAGCTATGCACCTGGTGGACAAGATAACACACTTTGTTTGAGCTTAGGTAAATAGTGACAGTCAGTTTGTATTCCTGCAGGCTTAGGTTCCTTCTAGAATTCCCAGCTCCAGCCCACCTGCCCTTCCTTCCATGCTGCTTATTTTCTTTGTTTTCCCCCTAAAGTGGTGGTGGTCAATTAATTCCAGGGCCTTCAAGGTTTCCAGGCATAAGCTTAACTATTGAGCTACATCCCCAACCTCAAGGGCTTTTTTCCCTATAACATGCATTATAAGTGGGACACATCAGGACTAGGTGTCCTGCATGCTGACTTCTCCTCCAACTAGAATTTTCCTGGCCTTCCTATGGGCAACACATCACTTCCTCCCAGCACTTCATACCAGTTATAGGAACTGATGGCTTTTTTTTCCATTT
The DNA here is from genome assembly GCA_033318265.1 of Phyllotis vaccarum. Classification (NCBI taxonomy): domain Eukaryota; kingdom Metazoa; phylum Chordata; class Mammalia; order Rodentia; family Cricetidae; genus Phyllotis; species Phyllotis vaccarum. The sequence continues at coordinate 9,756,957 of JARWLC010000017.1, read as the reverse complement.
CCTATCTTCTAATCCTAATGTTAAAAATGGGATCTTTATTTCTTGTCATTTGGTTATTATGAACACTCACAGGGCTACCAATCTCTCTCATCCTGTAAATTAGGAACTCCAAGGTATTAATGGAGTCAATGTCTCCATCTTGACATGTTGACATTTTGAGTTGGGTGTGTCCAGGCCATATTAGGCATTACATGTTATTCAGAAGCATTGTTAGTTTCTAATCCCAAATCCCAAATCATCTCCCCAACGTATACTAACCAAAACACTCCCCTAGACAGTTCCTTGGGAGGAGTTTTGTGGCCCTTTCTACTTCTAGACTACTAGTTGTAATCACGATTAAACATTGTTGATGAAGCCCTCACCCACCTCAAGCCCAACAATCTTTTTAATATCCTTCATTCTGCAGGATGAAGTTATGCTCTGTCTCCCGGGCTGGCCCGAAACTCTATTCCCCAGCCTTAACCTCCTGAATTCAGGGGTATAGGCATTTACCACCACACTTGGATAAGGATTCACTGTTTCCAAGCAGTATTTTAAAAATTATTTTATTTGTTGTGCAGAGGCTAGAAGGCAGAGCCTTGCTACGAGGCCATTCACTCAACCACTAAACTACCCCGAGAGCCAGGCACATAGTCACCCAAGGCGGCAGCCCAAGTTATCCTTGACTACTTAGTGAGTTCGAAGCTACCTTTCTACATGAGATTTCAGTTTGGTACACTTTGACTTGACTGTAGTTAGGGATCATTGATTGACAGTGTGCCCTGTCCTTGCCTGACTTCCTGTCACCCTTTTTCTGCTACTGAGCTTATTTCCAGTCAAGTGACCATGAGCGGGAACAAGGTTATCAATCCAGGAAAGCAGTTTCTTCAACAGAACTTGCATCAGACAAAAATCCTCAATGTATAAAATATTCTTTGAACTTGAATGGAGGGGCTTTGGTATTTTCTCACATTTCCTCTCTCCCTAAGCACCCCACTTCCACCCCAGTCTTTTCTTATTGACATGGAACTTTCTTAGCTAGTAAGTTAGTAGGACTGATGCCTTGGGGCCAGAGACACTGAACCCACTCTCAAACGTCGTGAGTACAATCCAGGAAAAATGATTGTCTAGGGAGAGCCATCCCTTCTGGAGGCCTGAGATTATGTTACAGTATTGTGGAGTTTTGTTGCTTAAAAACCTCCTCCTATTCTCAAGGGCACATCTGCCAAAGTGTAACTATCACATTTGTGTGAGGGAGGGGGGGAGATTATTAAAACTTTAAGGTAAAAAGTTTCAATAACTCCTTGCTAATTGCATGTGAATCCCCCACAAAGATGTACATATATATACCTGTTGCAGGTGAAATCCTTCAATGGTGCTGTAAATGAAATGTTTTTGTGGAAATTAAAGAGACAACTTAAAGCAGCTGAATTTGTGGAGTCTTTGTCATCTGGGGTGGCTAGTTTGTTACTTAATAATGTCTCGGTCTGATTTTCACAGCTGGGGCCTGGCTGATCTTTTTATATTCCAGCTTCCCATCAGCCCCTGCAGTACCACAGCCCTTATCTATGGTTTTCCATGACTGAAACAGGTACCTAAGACAGTCACCTTATAGAGAGATCATGCCTCATCTTGGCTCAGAGTTTTGAAAATTCTAGTTCACGAACAATCAGCCCTGCCATTTGAGAGATCATGGATTGGATGGCATATCTCGCTGGGAGCCTGTGGTAGTCCTAAATAATGTCTCACTTCATAGCTGGGAAGCAAAAAAGAGAGGTGTAGAGCCACTTTCTCACTCTTTGCTTTAATGGCTTACCCTAGAGCTGGGGAAATCTGTAGACCCTATCTCTTAATATTTCTAGCATCTTCCTGTTTATAACAGGCTGGAAATTATACATTAACACAAGGGATTTGGGGAACATTCTCCCAAGTGGAAGACTATTGTCTCAAAAAATAAAGCCTAGAATGATTGAGGGGGACACTTGACATTGACCCCTGGCCTAAACACACACATACACACACACACACACACACACACACACACACACACACACACACACACACACACACACACACGAGCGCGGTGCCGGCATACTTGAAGGCAAACATACATCCAATAAAAATTTACATTTCACTCATTTCCTCCTCTGTGTCAGCTTTGACGCTGGCCCTGCTGTGAATGACAGACTTTAGCCCTCAGCCTCTTACTTGAGTCTGAGCAGATCAGGATTCCCCCTGTGAGTAGGAACAAAACCATATCTTGTCTGATGTGTGAGGCAAAGAGTGCCTCTTCCTTCTGTTTTTCTCACCACAGAGCCACCTGTGTCAGAGCCAGAAGAAGGATCACTGATTTAAAGCCAAGAGACCCACACTGGCGCTGCACAAAGTAAAATTGTGTGGGACTCTGAATCTTTCCCTTTGTCTTTTTGAGAATGGAGGTGGGAGCTGGGGGCAGGGAACACGAAGTGTGAGGCCTCAACACAGGCTGGGGGGATCATGATAGCCAGCAAGCCTCTTATCGCAGCCAAGAAGTGTGCTCCTCCCCCCCTCCCCCAAGTGGTCCTGCTGGGAGGCTGGCCTCAACTTCATGACCATATTCTGATCCTCAAAGCCGTCCAGAAAGAAAGCAATACAATGGTTTTGAGAGGAGTGATGTTTATTCAATACTTGTGGTGTGGCTTTGCTTTTAGCATAGAAGTTTTTTACTCACTAGTACATCCTAGGTGGAAAGGCCTGGCTGGACTCACGGTGCCATCGAACTTGGGGTATAGAAGACTGTATAGAAGGAATGTTGCAACAGTTAGCATGTCCTGAAGGATATGCTGTGAAGTAGAGGGCTTCGGCATTCCATTTAGGTTTAAATCTTAGAGCTTTTATGTCAGCTCTCTGACCATCAGAGGTCAAAATTCTCACACCCACTTACACGGTCTGTATGAAGGAGAAAAGCATCCTTCCTTCCTTGTGAGAAGTGTGCCTGAAAAGGGCCAGGGTGGGTGAGCTTCCTTGGGGAGCATTAGGCCTCTTTAAAATGCTAACATTAGTCAGTAAAATCGCAGACATAATCTTTCTCATTTTTTAACTCACTACTCAAGTGGCAATGCCAATGCATTTAGCATAGAGCAGTATTCGATGAGATATTTGATTAATCAATTAACTACTTATTTATCCAGGGGATATGTTTTAAATAGCTTAGGCTGGCCTCACACAACATAGAGCCTCAAATGACCTTGAATTCCTAATCTTCCTGCCCTTGCTCACCAAGGGCTGGGATTACAGGTAGAATTGAGTCACACTCTAGTCCTGCAATTAATTTAAATTCCCTGAAGTTGAAGGCATCATCAAAGAACAGTGCAGACTTGATCACATACCAGAGGTATTCAGGGGGAACTTACTCCTAGAAAATAAAAATGCACACGATGCTGATGGGCTTCCAGGAGATATCAGGGGTCAAGCCTAGCTGCCCTTCCTTCCCAGCCAGACAGAGGGCACCTCGAACAGTCAGAGCATACCTTTAGCCAGGCTTCTAAATCAGGAGCATCAAACATTCTGACAAGGTCCTCCAGGATCAAACCCATTAAAAACAAGTGGGGGCTAGCCTTTAACACTTACTATGGGGCAGCTAGGCAAGAGGGGAACCCAAAGAATAGTTGTAGGGATCAGGCAATATGAGCCAAGGTTTTTTGATAGCAGGCATTTGCTCAGGTTTGGTTGCTGCTAGCAAGAGGGGCCATTTCTATCGCTGGGCATCCATAAGTCTGACTGTAAAGGCTCAAGTCTCAGCTGGAGGAAGTGTTATCCAGGATAAGGTCTGTTCTGCGGCTATATGGGCCCTGGTTCTTTTGTGTTTACACATGCTTATAGTCTGAATTTGCTTCTTGACTTATAATTGTCAATAGCTCAAGGTGTCATCCCATCTCCACCTGCTCTTTTGCTTTTTCTGTGAAGTCCCCTGTGTCCTGGAACTCTCTGTTGACAAGGCTAGCCTCAAACTCAAGAGATCCAACTGCCTTTGCCTCTCTAATGATGGGATTAAAGGTATGTGTTATCATACCCAATACAGGGTAGTTGTATATTTAATAAAAACAGTATCAGAGGATAGAGACAAGCCATGAAGGTCAGGGAGTGGTGACCCATGCCTTTAATCCCAGCACTTGGGAAGCGGAGACTCTCTGCATCTCTGTGGGTTCAAGGCTAAATAGAGCTAAGCGGTGATAGCACCCACCTTGTTGAGTAAAGAAGTAAAATAGTTGGGCAGGGACAGAAATATAAGTCAGGAAAAGGCAGAATTTCTGCCCTTTTTGCCCAGTGTGGGGCACAAGCCTTTAAGGCTTGGCTCTGTGGATGACTCTGTCTTCTGATATTTCAGGCTATTTTTATTAGTTATACAATATATCACCATACAGAGGTACTAATAATATAAGAGTGGGGCTGTAACATGGTGTTTCTGGCCCTACTAACACCATGGTCCACCCAAGGCAGCTCCCCCCCCCAAAAAAATAACTCAGATGCTTATATTAATTTCATACTGTTTGGCCTATGGCTCAGGCACATTGCTAACTAGCTCCTTCATCTTAATTCAACCCATTTCCATTAATCTGTCCTGCCACATGACCCGTGACTCACCTGTGTTCCTTACATGATGCTTCCTTGGGCAGCTGGCTCCATCTGTCTCTGACTCTGCCCTCCTCCTACCTATGCTTCAATTTCCCTGCCTACTGCTACGGTCCCTGTCATGGGCCAAAACAGTCATTTATTCACAGCATATAGAAGGACATTCCTACATCATGGGGCTGTACTTTTCCATTTGTTTTCAGCCCCCAAATATCTTCAATGGTGTCTATCATCTGCCTGTTAATCATCTGTCGTCTATCTATCTACCTGTCTATCTTTCATCTGTCAACCATCCACCCATCCATCAATCCATCCATCCATGGAGACAGAACCTCATTTTGTGTCCCTGGCTGGCCTGTAACCATGCAGACTAGTCTGCCACTGTATAAGAAGGTCTTTAGAGTCAAACTGCTTCCCTCTTGAGGAATTCTACTGGGTTAGAGTCATCACAGCTGGGCTTGTTGACTGCTTGTTTTTACTGAAAGAAAGATGAGGTGGGAGGGGGCCGTGGAACCTGCCCCTGAGTACCCAGCTACTCTGCCACCCAGCTGTATGCAACTAGGCCCTAATTCAAGAGGTCTCCTCCAGGGCCTTGGGGGAGGAGCTAGAGGCTGTAGGTGGTAAGGACCAGAGTAGAGAGGCTTTTCACGTGGCTATGGAGGGAATGCCATCATCCCTGCTAAGTAAAGACTCTGGAACATGCCTTTTTCAGCAGAGCATCCACACTCCTGTAAGTAACTCCTCGTCTGCACGCTGGTTTTTGTTGCTTGTTTGTTTTGTTTTTGTTTCCTTGATTTTTCGAGACAAAGTTTCTCTGTGTAGCTTTGGAGACAATCCTGGAACTTGCTCTGTAGACTGGACTGGCCTCGAACTCACAGAGATCTGCCTGTCTCTGCTTCTTGAGTGCTGAGATTGAAGGTATGTGCCACCACCACCTAGCTTTATGGGAGCTCCATCCGGAAGCAACTCCTTAGTCTCTTAGCAGGAGTTTAGTGGAGTAGCACCTCAGTTTGACACTGTGACCTCAGGAGGAGGGGTAGGTATTGTTTATGCCACTGTACAGCTGACCTCAAACTCACAGAATGGTGGGAGCTACTATGTCCATCTGGTCCTTCTTAATGGTGCAGGTGACGAGCTTTCCAATCCTAGCTCAAAAACCACTTAGAAGCTTGTGCTTCAGGTGTGTTGATGTCTTCTGTAGCAGAAGAGTGAATAAAAGGGGACCGTGGGAGTTCAGTGAGATACTGTCCATACCTGGCGGAGCCCTAATGAGCACTTCCAAAGGGTTCCTTCTCCAGCTGTCTTGATTTGTAGGACTTAGATAAAATGTGTGTTCTGTTCTATCTCCTATGGAACTGTTAACAAATAACTTCAGTGTGATTCCAGCATTTAGAAATCTGAGACAGGAAGATGGAAAGTTCCAGGCCAGCCTGGACTACACAGTGAGACCTTGTTTCCCAAACCAAAATCAAGCATGCAAACAAAATCCAAGCAAAACGCTTTAACTATTATAAGACCTGAAGACTCCTAAGTTTGTTTTTTTTTTTTTTTTTTTGTTCTCCCTTATTCTATTGCCTGAATCTTCTATTGATGTCGCCATTGTGGGTATTGGAGAGAGTAGACAGATGGAGTCAACATAGGGCTCCTCACCATGGAGGCACACACAGTTTGTGAGGAGCCAGACTCACGCTGATGTCCTATACCTGCATGAAACCATGGGTGCAGACTGCAACATGCCGGCCATCCCCCCCCCACCTCATTTGCATCATACTGGTATTTTGTCTTTTGACACTGTCCTGCATAAGGGACTCTCTTTTATGTCCTAAGCCATGCTCCACTCCCTAACAGAAAGAATGATCAGTGAGATGGGGCTCTTCCAGTCAGCCTCCTGTTGGGGAGATGTCCTATCAACTCTTTGCACTGGCCCAGGCACAGGCTGCCACACCCACATCCTTTTCAAGCCATCGAATTTGAAACAGATGTTTTCACCCCTCTGCTGCTCATTCGATAAGAGTTTCCTTTGTTCTGTTTGGAGGTTGATGCCGGCTCCTGTTTTTTTCAAACTTCATTTTTTAGTTTTCTTTTCAAAACCGTTCTTAAAATGCCAATGGAACAAAATAGAACAGGTGTGTGCAAAACATTTTAGAAAACCCCAGACGGTGTAGGGAAAGAGTTCAGTGCAGCCATCATGTATGTTTTCGTTTTTAGCTCTACTTTCAAAACAGTTAGTGTATTCTGAGTCTTTTTCGGATGGGCCTCAATTTTGCTCACACTTACATAATATTTTATTCTATAGAAATATCTATTAAGTAGCCACCCTTCTGTGATATACTTTATCTCTTTTACGAAATTATTCGGACTTTGAATACCCTGGCTGGCTTCTGCGTGTGTGGACTTTTGCTTGGTTCCCTCCCTCTGCTTCTAAATGTGTGTATGTGCTATTTCTGTGAACTCAGAAAAAGTTCATAATGACATCTCACATTTCTCTTGTTTTCAAGCCAAGGACACTTCCTGCTACTCCTAGGCCACTGGATTATTTTCCCTCTTCAAATAAATAGCATGCTTTTGAGAAGAGAGATTGCATCTTAATAACATTAAGATCATTGATTTGACATTCCTGCATGAGATGACAGATAATTTTTTGACAGTCTGGAGGTTGAATGTCTGGAATTTGCCATAGTAAAAAAGCCATAGACTGGTTAACTTAAACAGGAGAAATTTTCAGGGACTCAGCATTTCTATGTTCCAGGTATTTGATCTGTATATGTGATCTGAGTATGTGTGTGTGTGTGTATTGTGTATGTGTTGTGTGTGTTTTGTGTGTGTGTGTGTGTGTGTGTGTGTGGTGTAGTATGTGTGTATGGTGTGGTATGTGTGTTGTATGTTTTGTGTGTAGTATGTGTGTGTGGTGTGTTGTGTGTATGTGTTGTGTGTCATGTGTACACATGCCAGAGTATGGCACTGGTGTTGGTTTTGCATGTGAGATCAGACACACACTACCAGATGCCACACTAGAGTTTATTCAAGGTAGTTGCTGAACGGGTTAGGGGGAGAGAAGCAGAAGAGAAAGAGAGAGACAGACTTTTACGTGGCAGCTCCTTTTAGTGGGGGTGGGCACGGATTTATTTAGCCACACCTGCCCTCTGTTCACCAGTGTTAGGCCAGCACCATGTTGGGTTTACCACGTGGCTGCTATGTGCCAGGAATCCTTACAATTGCTGCCCTGCTCTGTCACTCTCCACCTTTTTAATTCCAGACAGGGTCTCTCACTGAATCTGGAGCTCGGCTACTGGTCACAAAGTCCCAGCAACCCTCCTGTTTCTACCAATCACAGTGTGAGGGTTAAAGGTTTGAGTAGCCATGACTATACATCTGCATGGCTTCTTTCTTGATGTTTGTGTGACAGATCTTGCCCACGGAGCCATCTTTCCAGCCTTATTTTCATTTTCATCAAGGAAGAAAAGATTAGAGACGTTTGCTTAGCTCAGTTTCAATGGAGCCAGAATGGGAAACAACATCTCAGATTACAGCACCTCTGTCCTCTTCCTTGGCTCTGGAGGTCCCCTCCTCTGAACCCATGGGGAATATTAACACACACTGAAGGATTAGTTAAAATATACTAGCACAACAGTGGTGCTAGGCCCAGGAGCCAGACTTGAACTAGTTTCCTTGAAGACAAGTGTTTGATCATTACCATGGCTGACTTTCCATCAGAACCACCAACTTCTTCCTCTCCTCCTTCTCTTCCTCTCTCCCTCCCTCCTTTCCATTCTTCTACTTCCTCCATCTGTATCTTACATCCACCCTTATCCCTTTCCCAGCTCTCAGCTTCTGCACGTTCCCTTCAACACGCCCCTCCCAACCTCAGTTCTTCTTATTTTTGTAATATCTCAGCGAACCCAGTTAGTGTTACAAAATGGTTTCTGACGCCCCCCACTCCAGCCAAAGGTCCAGACCCGCAGATCTGTAGTCTCAGGCACCTAGTATACGCCGCTGCTTAGCGCCCCCCCCCCCCCCAATGACTCAGCCGCTTATATTAATTTTACGCTATTTGGCCAATGGCTCAGGCACACTGCTAACTAGCTCTCTCATCTTAACCCATTTCCATTAATCTATCTGCCACATGGCTCATGGCTAACCTGTGTTCCTTACATGTTGCTTCCTTGCACATCTGGCTCAATCTCCCCCAACTTCGCCCTCCTTCTTCTACCTGTGCTCAGTTCTCCACCTACTTCTACGGTGCTCAACAAGGGCCAAAACAGCTCCTTTATTTAAAGAATGATATTCACAGCATACAGAAAGACATTCCCACATCAAATTAGTACTGCGTATATGTGGGTGGGTGTGGAGTCACCCAATGGAGCATGGACAACTTACACCTTAGAGGAAAATGTTTCTGATGGCCACCCGCTGCCCAGGGGAACCGCAATAGCTCCTGCCCCATCCCCTAATAGAATTTTGACCGACTCTCTCTTGTACTGGTCTTTTTCAGACAGCCACAGTTGCTGTGAGTGTGGTAGTCATGTCATGGTTAGAAGTCAGCATTTCACAACACTCCTCCATCCTTTGGTTCTTACAGTCTCTCTACTTCCTCTTCCATGGAGATGCTTCTGAGTCCTCACAGGAGGATGGGGATTGCAGGTAGCAGGTGACAAAGGGGAGGGATTGGATCTGTAGTTTCCTTTATAACATTCTCTCTTCAACACATGGCCTTTGAAAAATTATAACTTGGAAGAAGAAAAGCCACTGGAAGGAGGAGGTAAACTCAAATTCCCAGATAAAAAAGACAAATCTGTGGAAAGATTCTAAGGCTGACTGGTTAAAACTACAGTAATTGTGAAGAGCTAGAATATGGCAGATCCAGATCCAAATTGGCTGGAAGTTTCTTTATCTCCCCTCTACACCTGTTCCATCTAACATCCTTGTGACTATAAGGTAAAAATCCTTGTTGGAAAGTGCAAATGGACCCTTAATTTACAGCCTGTCAGATCACCTGAGGCCATGCCTCCATTGTAAGGTAGGTTCCTGCTGAGTTCCCACTGGTCTTGAAACTACAGCTGGTATGGTAACTTTCTTGGTTCTGTTCCTCTGAAAACTCGATGAATCTCCTCTCACATAGAAACATGGTATTTGGGGTAATCGGATGTGTTAGGGTTTCTATTGCTATAGTAAAAATATCATGCCAGAAGCAACTTGGGGAAGGAAGAGTTTATTTTAACTTACCCTTCCAGGTAACAGTCCATCACTGAGGTAGATCAGGACAGGAACCTGGAGGAAGGAGCAGATGCAGAGGCCATGGAGGGATGCTGCTTACTGCCTTGCTCCTCATGGCTTGCTCAGTTTGCTTTTCTATACACCAAAGAACCACCATCCCATGGATGATACCACCCATATTGGCCTGGGCCCACCCACATCAGTCATCAATCAAGAAAATACATCACAGGCTTGCCCACAGGCCAATCTAGTGGGACATTTTCTCAACTGAGGTTCTCTTGTCCCAAGTGACTCTAGCTTATGTCAACTTGACAAAAAATACCCAACACACCTGGATCTTCTGTTCTGGGGCCATAACCACATGTCTTTGGCTTTAGAATAAACCTCCTATTCCCTTGGAGATGAGAGCTATGTTTTTGTATGAACCAGGGAAAGGTGAAGAGGCTTGTGTTAGGCTAGAAGACAAAGGCTGAAGCTTGGGAAATCAGAGAGAATGACTTTGCAGAACCATGGATTGGTAACTGGTATTTAAGTATGAGAGTTATTAATTACCCTTATCAAAATAGTGTTCATTAGAACCCACAATTGCCTTGTCATAAAAGAAGGCTTTTGTTGTGAAATGTCAGGCAAGCAAAACCTCCATGACTTTAAAAGGACATAGAGCAAACTTCTCTAAGGAAGGAAGGCATTTCAGGCTAACTTCAGCCTGACACTGGCGAGTGAAATGTGCTGTAGGGAGCGTCTGGGGCAGAGATGCTGTCTTTTCTTTTTGTGAGCATCTCTAAGTGTTTGGTCATCTGTTAGTCTGTCACTCTGTCCAAAACTGCACGTACTTGGAAGACTTGAGATTCTAGAAAGTGCACTGTGACAGCCCCTGTAGGTGATATGGAGAGGAGCCTAGGCATTAGGAGACTGAAGACAGGACAGACCTGGAGACCTCTGCCAGGCCATCTTAGGGAAGAAAAAGCAATGTGGAAGATTTAGCTGACCCTTGTCCCTGGGAGTTCACCTGACAGGAGCCACAGCAAAGTAGAAAGAGGACATGTGTACAAATACCCTGAAAGGCAGTAAATAAGGGACATTTTCCAGCTGGGGTGTGGTGATGTCATGAGTTGAATACTGGCACCTTCAGGACACATCGACAACCTCAGACATTATTATTATTGTCTGCATTATGCTTTTTGTTTTCAGGATTATTTTAGGTGATACATAGTACAATGTTGATATTTTCCATTTTACTTTTCCTTAAATTCAATTTAGTTAAAATTATTAAATTTGTGTATGTGTGTGTGTGTGTCTGTGTGTGTCTGTGTGTGTCTGTGTGTGCATGTGTATTCTCCCCTGGCATGGAACTCAGGCTGTCAATCTTGGCAGCAATTTTCTTTACCTGCTCAGCCATCTTGATATCCCCAGTAAGATTTTAAGACCTCTCACTCCAATGTTAAGTTGTAAGTAAGAGCTCTTAGAAGCCCAACTCCAGTGTTTGGGAAAATTTGGGAAGAGTATCTGTTTTATGAATGAAAATAGAGAGACATGAAAAACTTAAAAATAGGATGCAGGATCCACAGAAAAAAGCAAATGTAATATTAACAGTGTGAACCTAATTAAAAGCATGTTAAAATGGCAGCTCTTGGCTAAATGGAAAAGAAAACAGCAGAACCAGGAGCTGCATCAATATGTGCTTCAGACTAAGCACAGATTTACCCTCTAGTTCCCTCTTTCCCACCTGGCCCCTGTGGGAATGTAGATGCCTGCCTTGGCAGCACTTGGGGATTTTCTAGGTTGGGAGAGGAAGTTTGGGAAAGGCTTTGTTTACTCAGGCAGGCAGACAGAACACACACACACACACACACACACACACACACACACACACACACACACACACACACACACACAGATGGGGAGAGAGCTTTCTTCTTGCCTCTTCTCACAGTAGCTTGGGTAAAAACAAACTGACTCCATCAGGCTTCTGCTGTGGTTTGAAGGCAGTTGGAGCTCTTCAGAAATCCGGTGTTCTAAGGTTAGTCTTTGAGGACCAGTGGTGGGAACCCTGGTGCTGGAGCCTCATGTGAGGTTTTGGGGAGAATGTCCTTGTAGAGGCTTGTGAGAGCCTGGTCTCTTCTCCTCTCTGACCCCAGACTGTTTTCTGTCAAGCCTACTGTCATATATTGCCGTCATCAAAGACCCAAAGCCATGTGGTCATTCTGTCTTTACTGGAACCTCCAGAATGGCGAGCTAAAGCCAACCTTCCTGTTATGACTTAAATGCCTAAGGTATTTTGTCATACTACCAGAAAGCTGACAAATAACAGCTCTTCAATGAGAGCCAAAAGCTAGATTTTTAAAACTACAAGTCAACTTGTGTTATTTTACAGCTATTTCTAGAAATGCTTATATATTTGGAGCAAGAATAGTTCCTAATGAAGCCCGGTATTTTAACTCTCTTCCTCATTGACAAACAGCAGCCTGTTAATGAAACTATAACAGCTGATAGTGATCCTAGGGAGTGTATTATATTGGCTTGTGTTCTAGTCTTCATGCATTTCCAAGTGACATTTTCAATAGTCACTGTTACAATATGGTTTTCTGGCCCATCCACCCAGAGGTCCAGACCCACAGGCCTGCCATCCCAGAGCACTTAGTTGACTGCCACTGTTTAGGCTTCCCCCAAAATGACTCAGACACTTATATTAAGTTCGTGCTGTTTGGCCTACGGTTTAGGCACCTTGCTAGCTTGCTCCTTCATCTTAACCCATTTCCATTAATCTGTCTGCCACATGGTCCGTGGCTCACCTGTGTTCCTTACATGTTTCTTCTTTGGGTGCCTGGCTCGATCTGTCTCTGACTCTGCCCTTCTTTTCCTACCTGTTCTGATTCCCACCTACTTTTTCTATGGTGCTCACCAAGGGCCAAAACAGCTCTTTTATTTAAAGACTGATATTCACAGCATACAGAAAGACATTCCCACATTAAGTCACAATGTTTTAATTGATATTCATTTATATTCTGTGTAGGAATATTACATAGAACATACTGTGTCTCTATGTTTGATTTTTGAAAATGAGCAAATGTATGTTGCGTCAGGGGAAAAGAGTCTCATCTTAAACTTTGACGCAAGGAGGTAACAGGACTTCCAATTCATAGGGAAAATAGGACTTAAAGAGGAATTTGTACATAAAATTCCACATCATATCAAAATTTGAAGGACTAACAGAAAATGTGCATCCTATGAGGGATGCTCACATATTTTCATACTTTCTTAAATTAACAAGTTAAAAGCCCTAGATTTATTTTGCCTCTTTCACTCTGCAGTCCTTGGAGGATGAGGCCTCATCATATGACACGTGTTGGCCTTGAACTCACAATCACTCCTGGTATAATTTCTTTTCAGAGCTGAGGAACGAACCCAGGAGCATGTGCACTTGAGAAGAAATGTACCACAGAATTATGCCTCCTCTCCCCTCCCTTCCTCCATCCCAGGGATCCAGTGGTCGCTACAGAAATGTTGTTGGTTTTTTTTCTCCTTGACTATTTGGTGCTTCTTTGCCCCGAGGGCCTCTGTTTGTACAGCTGTGGCCTGTCGTGAGAATTTAGATGCTGTTCTTATAATTGCATCCCCTGTAGCTTCTCTCTGTTTATTTCTCTTACATCCTTTGTGCTGAGAGTTTTGCAGTCTATTCTGAAGTCCCACTAGAACTAAAAACAGGATTTGGATGTTTCCCAGGCTGGGCTTGGACTCAGGGTCGGCTCACCTCAGCTTTCTGAGTACTGGAGTTAGAGGCTTGTCCCACTCAGGTTTTCTTAAGAACCTCACTTGCCTCCTGACGGATACCTGCATCCACCTGCAGCTGCTTGAGCACAAGTAGAGAATAGAGGCTGATACTGGGAAATCCCCACCTCCTTAAATATTGTATGTGCACATATGCATGTGTGTGGGTATATTGGTGGCACAGAGCACATGTAGAGTTCAGAGGACAATATATAGGTGTTATTTCCATCTACCTTATGGGTCTGGACGATTGAACACAGACTGTCACCTTCGTGGCAGGCTCCTTTACCCACTGAGTCACATTACTGTCCAGACCTCTTGCTTTTAGCACATTAGTTACATAGAAAAAACTTGATCACGTAAACACGTTTTAAAAGTTTTTACACTGTGTGCGTGCTGGCAAGTACTGTGTGTGTGTGTGTGTGTGTGTGTGTGTGTGTGCGTGTGTGCGCATGCGTATGTTGGGAGGTGTCATAAAACAACTTGGGAGCCTTCCCTTCTGCCTTGTTGTATTTATCACTGTATGGCTTACCTCAAGCTAGCCAGCCTGTGAACTTTTGGGCTATTCCTGTCTTGGCTTCCTATCTCTCCAGGGGAGAGTCCTAGAATTAGGGATGCACACTCCTACATTTGCCTTTCCACATGGATTCTAGGAATCAAATTCAGGTCCTCAGGCTTGTGCACTGAGCCATCACCCCAGGTCTTCTCTTCCCCCAAGATTTTGATTGTGTTTATAATGTTGAGCATTTTCATGATGCTTTGCAACATATCAACTCACCTTATTCTCAATCTGTAAGAGGTAGGAGCACTTTGCACACCACTTTCTTCAACATTCAGAAATACATATAAAAGTCCTGTCAATTTTCCAAAGATGAATCCAGAGAAAAAAGACTAACTTAATAGATTGACATCAGAAGTATGTGTCACCACTAAATCATTCTCTCTCTATGAAAAGAGACAGTACAGGTACAGATCCCAGTATAGATCACGAGGGTGGCATTTGAGTGACTAAAACACAGAAATAACTTAAGTAATGGGATATGTGTGGATTTGGAGACAAAACTCAGAAACTGGGTCTGTTGATGAGTTATAAATATTTGGGATATTAGTTAAACTCATGTTAGTAGACAAATTACAAAGGATTCACCTTTGGTTTTTAGCTCGTGTGAGTTTATCCCCTTTCTGTTATTCTTAAGGTTTTGTTGGGATTTTTTGGGGGTGGAGGTGGGGATGAGGGTGAGGGTAGAGTGTCTATGAAACCTCAGGGTCCGTGATTACTAAAAGGGTTAGAAAAATCATCAGCTGTCAGTGTGCACATAGCATTACAGAACACCCCCAAACCACACACTAGCCTGGAGAGATGGCTCAGCAGGGAAGAGCATTGGCTGCTCTTCCCGAGGACGTGGGAACTGTATGACAGCTCATAACCTTTTGTAACTCTAGTTACAGGGGATCTGATGCTATATTCTGCGCTCAGGCATCAGGCATGCACACAGTACACAGACACACATGCAGGCAAAACACTCAGTACATACACAAATGCAAAACAAACTTTGGCACAGGGTGAGGAGGGAGAGGTCCTGGAAAGTGGGCTCAGTGGTTAAGAATACTTGTTGTTCTTTCAAATACCCTGCATTTGGTTTCACATACATGGCGGCTTACAAACACCTGTAACTTCAGATCTAGGGGATCTGAAACCTTAGTCTGGCCTCTCTGGATACCAGGCATTCACATGATACACAAACATACATGCAAACACTCATATGCATAAAATATGGGAATATAGCTCACTCAGAAAGTGCTAGTCATATAAGCATGAGCATATGGGTTGTACCTCCAGAGCTCACCTTAAAAAGCCTGTAATCCCAGCACTGCAGGAGACATGGAATTATTTCTAGGCCTTGCTAAAATCAGCAAGCCAACCTGTGGAATCAGCAACCTCTCTACATTCAGTGAGAAACCCTATCTTAAAAAAAAAAAAAAAAGGTGGTGCTGGTATGGTGGCGCACCCAATTAATCGCAGCACTTGGGAGACAGAAGCAAGAAGATCTATGAGTTCGAAGCCAGTCTAGTTTACTTAGTGAGTTCCAGGCCAACCAGGGCTACATAGTTAGACTCCATCTTAAAACATTAATGGAGTGGAGAGTCATCAACACCCAAGGCTGACTTCTGACCCCTACATGATTGTGTATACACACCCGTATACACATATGCTTCTACACACAGGCACCTACACATCCAAGTACATGTTCCTACATTCTTGTAGCCATTGACATTGAACATCTACACCTGCCTCAAGAAAGCGTTCTCTTTTCTCGTCCACTGACCAACACATAGTCAGCCTTGTTGCTGCTAACCTCCCTTGTGCAGCTGCAGGATGGTCATATCCAGGAAGGGAGTATTGTTCACCCCCAGAGCTGGGCTGAGAGGAATGTGGTTATGTTTCATGAAGAGAACAGGAAGTGGATAGAGAAACAAGCCCATAGGATCATTTGCATTCTATGGATGGACCTGGGCATGTGTTGTAATTAGTTTCTTCACTTTGTGGGTTGTCATAAAAAAATTTTCCCCTCAAGATGTGTTGGTGGGTAGTGACAACTAAGATTCAAAATAAGAAATGCCTATAGCAGCATTCTAGTAAAATATTTCCAGCTTTTATAACATTGAACCCATTATCCCATACAAATGACTGTGGACTGTTTACCCAAGCGATTGCAAGGAGGTCTGGTAAAGATAGGGCCGTTTCATTCTCACCAATGATTAAACTTCCATGACTAGCACAAGAGCAATTATGTTTTAAAGAAAGGGATTGATACTAGGAATTTTGGAAATAGCCACATACTTTGGTGTAGTAAGTGAAGATGAGGTTTCCAACATGCTGACCGAAAGGGCTTTACAAGCTCCTTACATTTCTTTTGCATCATGGGGCAGAGAGGACCTGGAGGCAAAGCTGGATCTCAGTGCTTACCTGCCCTCCCACCTGAGACTGTCATGTGACCTTGGGTGTATGTGGGTACTCAGGACTCAAGTGTCTTATCAATAACAGAATATAATTAGAATGTCGTCATCCCTGCCTTACACATTGGGTGGGGGTTGTCGTATAAGGTAACATGCATGCATGTTTTGAGCACTGTGAAGTTTCAGGGCACAAGTATCCCTGTTGCCCACATCTTCTAAGCAGACACCATGTTTTCTTTCCAGGTTGTATGAGCTTTTACTTGTCTTCTCTGTAAAGCATAGCTCCAAATGCTACAGGAACTGGTTCTAAGGCAGTGGAAGCCTCTTTGGCTATTAGAAGATAATGTCTTTGCTTAATTCTTTTGACTTGTTTGACAAACACAGACTGAACCTCATTCATTTGTGGAAATCCTGTAAAAACTGGAGTGTGAAGAGCCAAGGAGTCACAATCCTTGTATACTATCTCCTGGAGTCTTTCCATTATTCTAACGTTTTGACCATTATGTACATTTACCAATATTAGGTGCAAAAAAAAAACCCACCAGTGGATTTTTACCTCTGTGTGTGTGTGTGCTTAAAGCATATAAGAAAAAAAAAGCTAGAGCAGACACACTTCCTTGGGGTACATGGACTTTAAAGGAATGCTCAGAAGTGTTCTTATGGGTCCCTGTCTCTATGTTTTCTGCAGGGTAAAGATGGGGTTTGCATTTGATTCTAAAAGGAAGTGTAACTGAGAAAATTAAAGGCCAATCACTTGAGAACTGAACTGATTCAGACAACATGCCAATATGTGGACAGGCGGAGCAAATGGTACACAGGTTATTATGCAGTAGATTTAGTAAAGAAATCTCTCTCTCTCTCTCTCTGTATGTGTATGCACATGCATGTGTGTACCCTCACACATGCACTCCAGTAAAGTGAACGATAGACTGTCATTCTGAAATCCATCACAACAAAATGTATGTGAGTGGAAGTGTTTTTAAAATCTTTTAGAAAAAGAAGATTGTGTCAAGTCCCAAGCTTTCCCGGCTTTTGGCTGACTCTGCTTAAATGACTGGAGAGCACCAATTTATCACATACTGCAAAGGACTGTGGTAAGGGGCCAGGATGTCCATGTCCCCACTGAGATAGCTTTAGAAGATTCAGCTGTTGACTTGTAATGTCACTTTAAACTACTACATTAAGAAGGTTTTCTGAATACGGTGGAAAGTTCAAGTGAATGTCTGTAGCTTTGGGGAAACAGAGTGGGAAAGTGTGTTTGGATCAGTGACGTCCTTTTTTCCTATCTCTTAACTTCATCAGCAAGCTCAGATGCTTCCTTAGTAAACATTATTCATTGAGTCCCTGCTCTGCCCGTTACCATATGTTCTGATATCTTTTCTATTGCTGTGATAAATACCCCGAGTAAAGGCAACTTAGGGAAGTAAAGGTTTATTTCATCTTGCACGTCACAGTTCATCACTGAGGGAAGCCAAGACAAGAGCTTGAAGTAGAAAGCATGGAAGAATGCTTCGTGGTTGATCACTCTCAGGCTCATGTGGTCCAGATCTACCTGCCTACATAATGCAGTCGCCAAAAGTGGACTGAACCCTTCCCCATCAATTAACAGCTAAACTATCCCCTCTCCTAGACATGCCACAGGCCGATCTTACAGAGGCAGTTTCTCAATATAGGCAAACTAGGACACCATATAAAGAATTCAAAAGTTGTTGGGAACCAGGTTCCTTGGTTACTATTCAACTGGATGATCAGGAGACAGAGAACACCACCAACCTTCCTCTAACATAATACAAATTTAATAATGAGCACCCAGAGTGCTTCCCTTATGCTTGTTGCTCGAAGCTTAAAAGAACCTGAGAGCCAGGGCTTTCTATTTTCTTCCGAATTTTCCTTCTCCATGGCTGAGCAGAATCAGGCAGATCTGGCTTCCAGTGACAACTGACAGCTTATCAACAGGTTTGCTGCAGTGACCTGCAGAGTGAATGTTGCTTCATCCTGGCTTTCCTACTGTGCAGAAGCGGGAATGAGTGTCCATTTGTTTAGCAGGAGAAACATCTTGAACCAGAGAGACGAGTAACAGCAGTAAAGGAGCATGTGAGTTGGCCACTGGGGAAACACGGGTTGAGAGGCCCCATCTAATGGTCTCTCTCCAAGAAGTGAATAAACGTCTAATTAGGAGGTACAGCCATGTGAGACCAAAGGAGTGTCAAACATCAGAGTTGCTCAGAAACACGTGTGAGTGGGTTGGGGCCAGGCAGGTGGGGAGACTTAATGAGGTTAGAGAGCAGATGTAGGGGTAGGTGTGAGGAAGGAACGGTAAGGAATCAAAGTTTAAGACTGGATGTTGAGGAGTTCCTGGTGATAGGGTGGGTCATGGGGTGAAGGAGTTCCTGGTGACAGGGTGGGTCATGGGGTGAAGGAGTTCCCGGTGACAGGGTAGTTGGCTATAGTGGACGGAGAAGAAAGGTCATTGGAACCCAGGAACTAGAGCACGGGCTATGGGTCGTCCCATGGGCCGTGTAATTTTCTAAGATTATAACAAAACTGAAAGGCAGTGAAGGGTCAGTAAGATGACTCAGTGGAGAAGTCCTTACCTGAAGCCTGGTAGCGATGATCTTAACCCTTGAGCCATCTCTCCAGCCCCAGGGTTGACAATTTAATGAGTGTCCCTGTTCCAAGAGCATTATGAAGATATTATTGGCTTATGTGCGTATGAAATTAATACTCTGTTACCTCCTCAACTTCAGTTGGGGGAAACTTTGAGAATTGCTCAGAAAATACTCACGTTATGTAGCAAAAACAGAAAACTCAATGACCTTTTTCCCTTCAAATGAACAAGTGTTCTCTCTGCTTTCCAAGTATTCAAAATACTCTGACTTCTCCTTCCTTGTCAATTTTCTTGCCAGGTGGAATTTTACATGGAACAGGCCAACAAAAAGCTGTGTGTTTAGTATAACACTTTATTAGACGTCTGGAGTTGTTTTTAATGTTGTTTTTATGACCTCATGAAAGGGAACCTTTATTTGTTTCTGAGAATCATGTCTATGAATTTTATATTTGGGGTTAAAGGTTTTGCTTTGACTTCCTAGAGACTCCAGATTTCCGTGTAAGGCCTAACTGAAGGCTCCTAACCTGGCCTCTCACGTGGTGGAGGGTGGCGGTGGGTTAGGGCACTCTTTAGCCCAATTGGTAGTTACTAAAGCAAGGGCAGGGGGCTGGGGGGACCCACCTCCTGGGGACGGTAGGTGGTAGGAGGATTGGGATCCTGAGGGTTTTTCAGGAAGTGGAAGGTGACATGACAGTCTCTCTCATCCTCTCTCAAGCTCTCCTTCCTTTTGGCCTTCTCTGTTGAAAACCTAAAAGGCCATGTCTAGAAGATCATTTTGAGAAGTTTGAAAACCTTTGGAGCTTGTGTCTAGTGTATGGGTCAGATTGATCCAGGAAATAGATGTGTAGTACCCAAGTTCCTCAGGAGTTAGCTCCACATTGTTTTTTTTTTTTTTTGTTTTTGTTTTTTTTTTTAATCTCTTATCATTGCCTCATTGCCTCAGTGACGTGGGGTGAGAAAAAAGTAGAGTTTCCAATGGGCTCTGAGTGACCTCTTTCAGTTTGTCAAGGCTGACTCTTGAGTGGGCATTTTGTGGCGTGTCCTAAGCTAAATAAGTTACAATTAACTGTAAGCCTTCTGTCTGGGGGTCAGTGTGCTGGTGATTAGAATTTGGGTCCCTTAAAATGGCTGCCTCCCCCTGATGGGGAGAGTGTCATTTTCTTCATGGAGTTTATCAGCATGGTCCCAGGCTGTCTTGAGATATGGTCCTTTTCATCTTGAGTGAGGGTAGATGTCAGGGTATAATGCATTATCATGGCAGGTGAGGTCATGGAGTTGAGTTATCCTGGTGAATTGTTTTCAGGAGTGGAGTGATTTTCAGAGGCTGAAAATTTGCTCTACAATGTCCATTTCCTGTAGTGTGATCAGTATGAGGAATTGCAAAAAAGGCAGAAGAACCTCAGATCACCCACTATTTCCTTTGAGAAAGTTGTCTAGGTCTGTAAAAATTTCAAAATCCAAAGTTCCAAATTGGGGCCAGCAATGGCCATTATTGAGGGGATACTAGAGCCAGACTTGAGTGGATAATTGAATGAGCTTGGTAGACTGGAGCTCACTAAAAAAGCAGCTTTTTAAGAATATCTCCGAGATAAGCCAGGAAGAGTCCTATAAGATAAATCATTTAGAGCTCTAGTTATAAAATTTGGTTCAATTTTGAAGAGAAAAGCCGGACTGTTAGAGAGTATAGTCCTGCTTCCTGATGCATATCCCAGGCTTAGGGAGAAAGTGATGGTGGACCAGAGTATTAGGAGGGTACATCCCTGCGCTTATAAGACTTGGGGGAATGGCAAAGTTAAACATGTGAGGTTCCTGGAACCCCTGAGCCTTTGTGATTCAGAGGAATGAAAAGCTCTGAGAACTTCTGGGTCTGCTCAGGGCACCTCTGACTTAGACCCAGGCGGTTACCTCATCCTGCGGAATCTGGGTGATAGACAGCAGTGGCCAAATGGGCAAAGGCCTCTTAGTCTGGAGATCAGAGTGTGTGAGGAAGATGGAGAGGGAAGGCTTGCAAGGGAGCAGGAGAATGGAGTCGGGCTGGGCTTACGTGGCGTGCCAGTGAAGTCCCACGACTTAGAGCCACAAAGACACGAGGTCTCAGTTGGCAACTGCTTAGCCTCTACAGTAGGCCTTTTTCCTTTCCCTTCTCATTCTCAATCTCTTCTTTTTTCTCTTCCTCCTCCTCTTCCTCCTCCTCTTCCTCCTCCTCCTTCTTCTAATGTAGCTCAGGCTGTTCTGGAACTCAGTCCTTGGGCCTTCCACATTTGCTTACTGGCCTGTGTCACCACAACCAGCAGCATTATTTTTATATGATGGGGCAAACTGGCTCCAGGATGTGATTGAGAAACATGGTTTGAGTTCCAGATAATAAAAGGCAGTCATTCATGTTAGTTGTGCATACTCTATTGTGGGTACCTTACACTTAATTCCAAGAATGCTCAAAAAAAAAAAAAAAGGTGCTACTGTTGTGATCATTTTATATGTGGGGAAACTGGGGCAGAGAAATAAGCACTTTACCTGTGGTGACACGTGGAAGACTTAGGAAGTAGGAGCTTAGAGACTCGAACAAATGTAGGCTGATTCTAGGAACTTGGCAAATATTTACAGAGAGGGATGAAACCCTGTATATTATGAGCAGTGTATATGCCGATCCAGAAAGTTCTCCACTATAAAATCAGTACTATGTTTACTCTGTGGGCAGTGGATTTGGCTCTAGCAAAGCACGGTAATTTTTTTTTTTTTTTAATCTATTCTTTTGAGAAGAAGGAGGGTCTTTGTTTCTCTTCCCTGGGAACTGAGCAGCTCCTTGCTCTGTGGATAGAGTCAGTGCAGGGTTCAACAGAACTGCAGTCATCCTGGCTAGAAAGACCCAGGCTGATTTTCAAAGGCTTCAGTTCCCTGGGTGACTGCACTGTGGAGAAGCAGAATCCTGCCCTGAATGGCTCCCCAGGCGGGCTTTATGTAGTCTGAGAAAGCAAGGGATGCCCTGTGATTCTTAAGGAAACTGGTGTAATTTTGCATTGTACAACAGGCTCCCAAGACATGCATCCTTTTCCAGAAAGATTTCCTTAGAGGAGAAGAGGCTGGACCAGTCCGTTTGGTTTCGCTAGGCTACAGAAACTGTTAAAGACCAAAGTAACTGGACTGTAGACTATCAAGTTAACCAGGAGTCTTTATGGCCCTTTAGACACCGCTTCCTAGTCTTACCTCATGTAAGCAAGGCTCTAGTCTAGGATGAAGTAAGTCATAGCTGTGATTCCATCTCTCAAACTACCTTGTTAGAGTTGTTACAAAATGAATACCACTGTCATAGGCTGACATTGACTCTGTGGTTAGGAAGAATATAAAAGATCTAATCCAGGTTTGCAAATCGCTCCAAGACACCATAATAAGATTTCACCAATATGTATCTATCCAGCAATAGTGTATAACTGAATCATATGGTGGTTTAATATCCAGTTTTTGAGGAGGCGCTGTGCCTGGATTGCTTTTCTCTGTCTTGTTGGGTCCTATGGTCCCATAGCTGTTTATAAAATAATCACTCAGATGCTTAATATTAATTAGAAATTGTTTTTGGGTCTATGGCTTAGGATTCTTGCTAGATAGCTCTTATATCTTAAATTAGCTCATATTTACTAATCTATGTATTGCCAAATGGCTGGTGGCTTACCAGTACTTTGACATCTTGCTTCTTGGGTCCTTCCCAGGGTCTTTCCTGACTCTGCCTTTCTTCTCCTTGTATCTTTCTTGGATTTCCCAGCTGGCTATATTCTGTCTTGCTATAGGCCAAAGCAGCTTCTTTATTAACCAATGGTAAAAACACATATTTACAGCATAGAGAAAAACCATCCCACAGGAAAGCTCTGTATGATTTCCATGAAGGCTTTACCTGTCCATTTCTATCAGCAGGTTACTAAGGGCTCCCCTCAACTCCAGCCTCACCAACATTTGTAGTTGTGGGTTTTCTGGGAGATAGGTACAGACTTCAGAGAGAGAGAGAGAGAGAGACTCAACTCAGTGTTAATTTTTATTTTCTGGATGGGTAAAGATATTGAATACTTAAAAAAAAAACTGCTTATAAGAGATTTATGATTGTGAGCCACCACGTGGGTGCTGGGAATTGAACTCAGAACCTCTGGAAGAGCAGTTAGTGCTCTTAACCACTGAGCTATCTCTCCAGCCTCCTTGGTGCCATTTTTTTTATTTTAGAGAAATGTTTTAAATTTTTCCCTGTTTAGTAAAGTATTAGCTATAGGTTTATCACATAGCTTTTATCATATCAAGGTATGTTCCTTCTGTTTCTAATTTCTTTGGAGCTTTTATCATGAAGAGAAGCTGAACTTTGTTGAAGACCTTTTCTACATCTATGTAGGTGGTCATGTGATTTCTGTTCCTAAGCTTCTCTTGCTAAATTACATCACTGATTTGCATACACCGATTGACTCAACCTCAAATCTCTAGCAGGAAACTAACTTGGGCTTGGAATATGCTCTCTTAATGTGTTAAATCTGTTTTGCAAACATTTTATTGAGATGTTTTGCGTCTCCATCCACCATCCCTAACCAGTTGACCTATAGTTTCCTTTTTTGTGGTTTGCTTGTTTGTATCTGTGTCTAGTTCTGTTATAGGGACAATACTGGATTAATAGAGTGAGCTTGGTAATGACCCTTCCCTTTCTATTCTGAGAAATAGTTTCAGGAGTGTTAGCTCTTCCTAAAAGGTTTGTTAGCATTTATGAGTAAACCTGTATAATCCTGGGATTCTTTTGGTGGGGAGAGATTTTCTCTTTCTGCTCCAATGCTGCTGCTTGTTACTCATTTTTAAAAATGATTTATATCTTCTTGATTTAGTATTGGTAGGTATCTGAGTTTATCCATTTCTTCTAGATTTCCTAGTTTTTAATTACATGTGTTATCAAATTATTCCATGATGATCTGGGCTTTGTAGGAGTCTGTTGCAATTTCCTTTTTTTTTCTTTCATTTCTTCTTTTTATTAATGTGGGTCTTTGCTTTCTTTTGGATGATTAGGATAGCTGCTTATCAGTTGTTAATCTGTTTAAGAAATAACATTTGATTCTGTCTATTATTTGTTCAGTATCCATTTTGTTAATTTTTCCTTCATGTTTGTTATTTATTCACACTTCTCCTTTTAGGTTTGGCTTATGCTTGCTTTTCTAAGACATTAAGGTATAAAATTATTTATTTTAGATAATTTTGAATTTTTAATGAGCACCCATAGCTATGCATTCCCTTTAGAATCACCTTAACAGAATCCAAAGCATTCTAGTACATTGTGCTTTAATTTTCAATTGATTATAGAAATTTTAAATTTATCCCAGCTAGGTGTTGGCACATGCTTTTAATCCTGGCATTTGGGAGACAGAGGCAGGGGATCTCAGTGAGTTCAAGACCAGCCTGGATAACAAACTGAGTTCCAGGACAGTCAGGGCTGTTACACAGAGACACCCTATTTTGAAAAACAGACAAAAATGTCTTCCATGCTTTCTTAAATGACCCACTGTTTATCTGAGAGTGTATTGTTCGGTTTCCAAGCATTTGTTCATTGCCTGTTATTTTCTTTCTGATGGTTTCAAGCTGTGTCCTACCCTATCATCTGCTTAGATGCAAAAAATTGGTCAATTCTTTTGATTAACTCAGACTTCTTTTGTGGTCTGTTTTTAGGAAGATTCCATGCCTGTTGAAAGGAATGTGTGCTCCACACCTGTTGAGTGGAATGTTCTGGAGATATCTGTTTAAGTTGGTCTGACCTGTCTTAGTCTCTTTGCCGATTTTTTGATTTGGGTTAAAAAAAAAATGCTTCCTTTCCTATCTTCACTTTTATAATTTTTTTTTAAATAAAAAATGTTGTGATCTGTCGAGAAAGTCTTCAATGTATTATGCTCCTGCCTCAGTTTCTTCATGCTGGGATTACAGGTGTGCAGGACACCTGCTTTCTTTTCTTACCTAGAATCCCAACATGTTAGAACAAGTTTGGGAGAGAATACTTAGCAAAGTGATTAGAGTTCAATGCTGAGAAGGTTTTCTGAGCACTGTGGCATCCACCCACACGGTAACCCTACAAAGGAAGGAACGCGGGAGAAATTGACATCAGACACAGAAAGGCAGAGACACCAAAGGGCATCACGGCCATGAGTGCACTTTGTGCGGATTATCACTTGGGAAATTGTTTGTTTTCCTTTTTTGGGCACAAGTCAGCTAGATAACCGGCTATAAGGAATCTCCGAGGAGTGCAAAAACTTCCAGGTGACACACTGAAATTCGGTGTGTTAAGCGCTTTTATTGTTTCTGAATATAGACGTTTTATCCAGTTTTAAGTAGTTCCTGAACAAGATAACATTGTTTGGATTATATAACTTAATTAAAATGCATACATCATTAAACATTTCAAAATAATATTAAATATAAGGCAGAAAGATAGCTAATATATTAGAGGGTGGTGAGTTCATTATATGTTATTGTCTCCACAATTACAAAGTTAAGGTAAACATAGTGCTGTTTAGATAAATATTTTTCATTTGAAAGAGGGGTAAGAACTCAACATTTTGATTTAGTGGCTAAAGAACAATCATATAGTGGCCACAATAACGTCTTGTAGAAATACTGGATGAATGAGTTTCTTTTTCATTTCTAAATTTCACGCCAACACTTAGAGGTTTATTGCATCTCTTAGACCATTTGCTTAGCCAGGACTGCATGGATGCTAAGTGGTTAAAGGATGCAGCTTCAGTGTATAGCTAATAAATACAGAAATGAGCTTTAAACCTGAAAAGCTTAAAAAAAAACCCATTCTTTTGTTTGCCAAAACCCCAGTAAACTTCTTCAGTGAACTAGTTTTCTCTTTTAGAGTAATAAACACTTCTGTTTGCAGTGTCAGTACAGACTGGGTATCTTTTAACACGTGCACATTTGCTTTCTTAGTTAGGATTGCATGATCCTTGCAGCCTATTCTCTCTTATTCAGGCTCTCAGCATTGGCCAGGTGCATAGTGGAGACACAATACCCCGGTCTTCTCAGGTGACTGCCTATATATTTTATGGATTCTCCAAGTAGTGGGTTTGTACACCTTACACAATCAGATGTGGATGCAGCCTTTAAAAATACTTTAAGGTCTTTCAGGGTTTTATCACTGAATAGCTGTGAGCTGGAGTATGGGACATACTAGTTTTGCTTGAGAGGTGACTTTAATGAAATGGGTTTCCAATGCAAACTATTGAGCAGGTTTTTTGAAAGAACCTGTTGGTTGCATTGTAATATTTCCATTTCCTAGATATTTTCCCCTTACTTTTTGTTTTTGTTTGTTTTTGCTTTTTTTTTTTTTTGCTTTTTTTTTTTTTTTTTTTTTTTTTTTTTTTTTTTTTTTTTTTTTTTGCAAAACACACTCTGAATAGTTGTATGGCAATTTTATAACTCAATAAGATCGTCTTTCTGATAGGACTCTAGTTTTAGTTGTAACAGTAATAACATGAAAATACAATGCCTGGAGGCAGTGACTTATCATTTATAAGGATTTAGCTCTGTTCAGATCGTAGGGAAACAAATCACAAAGATTCCTTAGGATTAAACACTAGATTTTCAAACCCCTAACCAAAGATGGTTAAAATATTTGTTTATGCACACTTAAGATGTAAAGAGAAAAGATCTGGAAAAGAGTGGTTTAAAGGAAAATTCTGAAGAAGCCAGTTCTTTGTAAATTTTCTACACAGGACTGTGGGGCTTACTGGTTTGACCTGGAATTGAGTTAGGTATGTGAGGTAAGGTCCTGTGTCTTTTTTACAGGGTTGTCATAGGACTAATCTAAGCAAAGGCAGGGTTTTATAGGCTGGCATAAAAACAAAGACAGATGATATATGAATAAATAATTAACAATTAGCTTAGTGCTTATTGTTATGGAAAGGTTAATATGCAGTAATAAAAACAAATTCATAAAAACTTTCTAACTTTTAAATATATAATATTCTCTCCACCAAGAAATTTCTAATTATTTTTTTTGAGTTTTGGCAACATATAATTTTTAAGGGGTTTAATTTATTGAGGTTATTTCACATATTGATATTTTATAAAATAATTGTGTCTTCATCAACTAGAAATATCCTCTGTATTTCAGGACCTTTTCTTTTAAGAATGGCATGTCCTGTACACACACTTTGCCTCTGTTTTCTTATGATGATCAAAGAGACAGCCCCTTTGGAGGTCACATATCATATATCCTGAATATCAGATATTTGCATTATGATTTTTAATAGTAGCATAATTACAGTTATGAAGTAACAATGAAATAATTTTATGGTTGTGGGTCAGCACAACATGAAAGAATATATTAAATGGTTGCAGTATTAGGTAGGTTGAGAAACACTGTTCCTATCCCATTTTGAAATTCTTGACATGAAGTCTGTGTCACACCCAAATCACATGGATCAGAGCAGTCCCCTCCTTCAGGATACCCCGTGGGATTACATTCCTGTTCTCTTGACCTCAGATTTTCACATTTCACCTCAGTTTTCCGGATTTATTTTGTCTCTCTCCCAAGAAGACAGTACTTTTTCATGAAATCATCAATATTCAGAAGCATCCTTTAGTTTTAAAGGTATCTTTTATATGTCCTTTGTTCATTGTATATATATATATATATATATATATATATATATATATATATATATATATAGGTAAGCCCAGGTGAAATAAAAATGAAATAAATGAGCAATATGATCTTTTATTTCTAGAGCTTTTGAAAGGAGAAAAGTTTCTGCAAATGCAGTCAAGTGATTAGTTGGCATTTTTATCACATAAGCAGGCACTGAATTCAGCTTAAAATAAATAGCCTGTGTGCATGGGGCAGAGATAACATACCCATGGAAGAGGTACGGGGGGGGGGGGGAATCTTATAGGACTTACAAGGTGTCACAGTGCAAACGCTTTTTATGTATTCCTCACTTAGATGACCAGAGACACAGTTTCCCATTGCTGGAATGGTGAGATGTTGCCTCACAAAAGAACAAAACAAAGCCCCATGACCTATTTGATTAACTAAAACTAGGCATCTTTAACGATTTAAGAGAATTTGAATTCCGATAAAATTCTGTAAGTCGTAAATTTCAGGGATGTAATTTGATGGCGAAGGTCCAGTCTCCAACACTTGTTTGCTTGTGGCCACTGCCTCCTCCTCCTCCTCTTCCTCCTCCTCCCTTTCTTCTCCTGCTTCTTCTCCTTTTCCTTCTCCCCACCCTTTCTCACCAGGGTCTCTCTCTCTCTGTAGTTTTGGCTGTCCTGGAACTCTCTTGCAAATGACAGTCACAGCAACGAAACTCAGCCTTATAGCTGCGTCCTCCATTTTTATTACGGCTGTGTACCATTCAGCTTGTGGCCTAAGGAAAGATTCTGTAAAGGTCTCTCAAATTGTGTGAATTTTCACACAGTTCAGGAAGCAAATGCCAAAACCTAAACAAGCTGACTGTGTTTCCATCTTTTCCTTTAGGGACGTTTCAGAAACTAGCCAGCTTTGAAAGTCGAAGGGATGAATTTGCAGCCTTGCAGTGTGTCCCAGCAGCGCCCCCCTCTGCTCTGACTCTAGAATGCACAGAGTGAAAACTGACAGAATCTTTGTCTAACTGCCCATCTTTTCTGTTCCCAAAGACCAGCACCCGGAAGCTTTTGCTGTCTCTCTAGCCCTTTAAAAATCTTTCTTCCCTGAGCTTCAGAAAGAGTGGTGTGTAGACAACTTAACGTTAGGCTATAAATTGCTGTGATTCGATTGGCTGCAGCCTTGGAGAGATTTTTGCTTCCATTACAGACAATTCTGCAGATCAGGGGCTCTGAGAACTTCCGGAACCACTGAACTACCCAGAAAGGGCAAAATGACAACTGAGATGATTAATGCTGGATCATCAAGGTGCAAAGTCAAATTCTTTTAATATTTATACTACATTAGTGAAGTATCCCTTTATCATACATTTTTGCATTGATTTTAGTTTAAATAGATTTCTTCAAAGTAGAATCCATTTTAATGAGTAATTTCTGGGATGCTACCCTCCCCTGTAAGCTGTTATCCACCCCAGTGGCCTACTTGCCTCACCCTAGTCCCAGGTCCACTCATTCAGGTGCCTGCTATTCCTAGAGTTCTAGATATGACACTCTGAAGTCGCCATCCAGGCCACCTCCCCAGCTGAACTCAATGACCAGCAATAAATGAGCAGTCATTGTGTCTTAGCAAAAGTACATGGCGCAAAGAAGCCGAAATGAGCACGCTAATCATCCCAGTGACGTGGAAAGGGTTTAATGGGTTCATGTGAGTTGTAGGGAGGAGGTCCTTGGGTTCAGAGAATCATAAAGTAATAAACTTATATAACATATGATTTACTATAATAAAATAATAAAAGCTGTTATATTGGGTTATTATCTATGGTCTTGGACTGATCTTTTACTTAGAGTGGCTGGACTTTTTAGTGGTCATTATTCTTTTTTACCCCATAAAATTATACATTCACTTGTGTGAATAAGCATTGTTTTTAATATTTAAATTGTTCACAACTTCATACTTCCACAGGATATACTTTGGTCATGTTTGCCCCATCCTCTGCTCTTCCCCCCTTTGTCTGGACCCTTTCTTGGCAATTCCACACTCGGCTTTCATGTCTTGAATTAGATTGGATGAGCATGGGAGTGCTGTTTTCTTGAGCAAGGGCAACTTTGTAGTTCCTACACCAATGAGGAATATGACCCCCCACCCCCCAGTAACATTAGCTGCCTGTAGCTTCTTGGGGAGGAGCCTTATGAGGCCCTTTCCACCAATGGTAGAAACTTGGCAGGTCCCATCTAGTGCAGGTCGCTACCACTGTTGTGGGTTCCTGAGTGCAGCAGCCACATGATGTGAAGAAAACACGTCACAGCTCTGTTCCCCATCCTCTGGCTGTTACATTCTTTCAGACCCCTCTTCCACATCATTCCCTGAGCTTCAGAAAGAGTGGCATGTAGACGTCCTGCTCAGGGATGAGCTCTCACCAGTCACCAATTCTTGGCTCTCTGGTCATTCATCTTAACCTTTTAAATGGTCTTTTCCCTGCTAAGATGGAATGGATGAAAGCAGAGTGGAGACAGTAACTCTTTGAGAACGTGGTTAGGATGAACTCTTGAGAGCAGTCTGGAGGACTTCCCAGCAAAGCTTGGCTCCCTGAAGGAGAAAGGCTAAAGCCTTTCTTTGAATGTGAAAGTCAGCACAGGGAACTCTTGACTGAAACCCATGATATTGGGGACACCTTTGACAGGGAGAATAGTGTCGGCGAACAGTCCTGTAAGAGCCATGGGCAGTGTTTCTGAATTGAATTGTTTTGGTGGGAGGCAAAATTCCTACTATAGATCATTTTCCTGGCTTTGACAAAACATGGCATCTAAAAGCCTTTACAAAATAGTTATTTTAAAATTATGCTTATGCATCATGCTTATTTTTGGGGTATGTGCATGTTAGTACAGTGCCTGTGGAAGCCAAAAGAGACCATCAGATTTCCTGGATCTGGAGTCCCATGTGGGTGACTATGAGCCCCATATGAGCCTCTATATGGATGCTGGAAACCCTTGGGTTTCTGAACTTGAGTCTTCTGAAGAGTTGCAAGCTCTCTTAACCACTGAACTATCGCCATAGCAGTTGGACAAGGAGGTCAGGGCTAGAGAGAGGTGGGTGTTGATGGCTACCAAGAGTTTGAGTTTGCAAAGATCTTGGGTTTTGGTACTTGCCAATGGGTCTCCACCCACTTGAAATGTTCACTTCAGAATGGAAGGGATGTCTTGATTGTGGTTCTCAGAGACAAACATCTTGGGGGATCTAGTGAATTTGTTCTTCAGCTGTCTAGATCTCACTGTGGGAGATCTTTAAACAGTTAACAACGTTTGTCACATACCATATTAAACAGCCACACATGGTCCTCATCCTCTGTTTCTGCAAAAGTCAAGACAATGGCACAGGGCTGTGCTGCACTAGGAAATGCGCCTGGCTGCATTTATAGAAAACACCAGTGTTGTAGTGGCGTTCCTCGGGTCTCAGGCGCCAGAGGTCCGGAGACCCACAGACCTGCCGCCCGGGACCACTTAGCCGCCCACCGCCGCCCAGACCCCCAGAAACAACTCAGACACTTCTATTAACTTTATGCTGTTTGGCCTATGGCTCAGGCACATTGCTAGCTAGCTAGCTCTTATATCTTAAATCAACCCATTTCTATTAATCTGTTGGCCACGTGGCCCGTGTGGCTCACCCGTGCTCCTTACATGTTGCTCCTTGGGCGGCTGGCTCGATCTGCCTAACTCCACCCTGCTTCTCCTACCTAAGCTCTGATTTCTCCTCCTACTTATTCTATGGTGCCTGCCATGGCCCAAAACAGCTCCTTTATTTAAAGATTGAGATTCACAGCATACATAAAAGCATTCCCACATCACTTCCCCCTTTCTCTCTAATCAAAAAGGAAGGTTTCAATTTTAACATAGCAAAATTATATATAACAAAATAGCTATCAAGCAAGAATTATATTTGTATTTAGCAAAATTAAAGAAAATATTCTATCATCTACCTTATCTTTATGAATCTAAAGTTTTATATCTAATATATCTTTCAAATGACTAAGAAAAACTATACCTATAACTATCTAATCTTCAACTACATCAAAGACCACAGAAGGATATATTTACCCAAGTAAGCCAGAAGTGCAAGCGACTTCTAAAATCTAGAAAGGACAGAGATGACACCTATCTGCCTGGACAGTCACCCAAAGTTCCTTTATAAAGTTGGGGCATCCATCTTCAGCCTACAGGCCCAAAATCTCTTTTTATTTCAGTGAAGCAGGAAATCTGCTCTTCTCATTCTGACACAGTTAATCCGTTGTTTCTCCTTGAGTCCTGAAGAATGTCTGACAGTTTTCTCTGTAAAGCAGGAACCTGAATGACCATCTTGGCTTATTCTGCCAAAGTTCAGAGGTCATCTTCTTATGGAACCTGCATGTCCAGTTTAAACAGCATACTGTTAAGCAGTCAATATAAGAACAGGTTCTTCTCTAGTGGCTTACCATTACCACAAATAGAGTAGACTCCATATGGAGTTTCTTCGATGCCCATTTTCCTGTTGAAGTAAATTAGTGCTGCCAGGAGCAGACCTGTCTCACTGTCCAGAAAAGTCTAAGCTCTTAAAACATTTTAAATGCCATATTCTGTAGGTCTTAGAAGTATTTGAAGATTACCTATCTAATTGAAATGTATCTTTGTATACCTAAAAATCCTAACTAACCTAACTATAAGTTTGATTATCAAAAGTGACTATTAACCTTCATTTCTTAATTATACACTACAATTTTAAAACAGTTACATGAACATCATACCTTAAACAAGAATAGAAAAACACATACAGCATAACAAAATTGACCTTAAATTTGTATCAATAAACCAAAATCTATACCAATGTAAAGCATTTTGAGATTAACAGCTGATTTCCTGATCTAAGTAAATTCAATAATCTAATTTTTAAAAAAGCATTCACATACCATATCCCCCTTTTCTTCTTAGAAAGAGATTGACTATGACCATTAACCATTTATAGTGAAAACAGACATTTAGAAACAATATTTGGGGAATTTGGGCGAAGTTATCCATTACTACTTCCTGCTGATTAAGGGGCGTTGAAAATCTCACGGATTGTTGAGACTGGATCATAATCTGCAGCCATGAAGCTGATCTGGCCATCTCTTCTCATCAGAGGTTTTTTCAGGGGGTCTTGGTTGATGAAACCATATTTGCCTGGAAGCAATCCACAGGTTCTCATCTTCTGTGGAAACAAAAGCAGAACTCTCCGAAGCAATAAATCCTTAGACACAAATTTTGAAATCAAAATACCTTTAAAATATACATTCTTGTTTAACTTAGTAGCCTTTGCAATCCGTTGTCTTTCTGCAGTTAGCTCATTAACAGTTAAAAAATTAAAAGAAAACACAATAACAACCAAAATCCAGATTTTGTGTCTATTTTCCATCTTTACGTGGCTTATTATATTTTTATTACTCTATTTCTCGCTTTAAAAACTTTTTCTAACCTCTTTCTTTTCTCTCTGAAGCCTATGTACCTTTTACAAACATTGTAACCCGTTTACAGGTTTTTCCTTTTATCTGAATCTGTTTTATTGTGAATCCTTAATCATCTTCTAACCTTAAGAGCTTTTAAAATACATTCTCTAAAAAGAAGCACAGTTTTTGCAAATTAGGCTGAATCACTAAGTTCTCTCAAACAGACCGTGTATTTATTCGTGGCCAGTAAACAGAGCACACCCCGGAAAATATTGCTACTAAGAAACCGTCTTTGTTTCTTTTTTGTTCAAAAAAGGCAGAAATCTAAAATCGATCACATGCTACTGAGTCTTCTGTGAGACTGATTGCAGCTGCAGCTTACACTGCCTGCCGCCAGCCCGCCGGCGCCATTTTGAATGTGACCTGTCGGCCACGCTTTTTTTTACAGAGACCTGTTTCGTATCCACAACTTGGAAGCTGTCTTTGCTCAGTTTTTGATAAAACCCTTTTTAAACTTTCTCAGGCATTAAGTGGATAATCGCCCCACGTTGGGCGCCATCTGTTGTAGTGGCGTTCCTCGGGTCCCATGCGCCAGAGGTCTGGAGACCCACAGACCTGCCGCCTGGGACCGCTTAGCCGCCCACCGCCGCCCAGACCCCCAGAAACGACTCAGATGCTTCTATTAACTTTATGCTGTTTGGTCTATGGCTCAGGCACATTGCTAGCTAGCTCTTATATCTTAAATCAACCCATTTCTATTAATCTGTTGGCCACGTGGCCCGTGTGGCTCACCCGTGCTCCTTACATGTTGCTCCTTGGGCGGCTGGCTCGATCTGCCTAACTCCGCCCTGCTTCTCCTACCTAAGCTCTGATTTCTCCTCCTACTTATTCTATGGTGCCCGCCATGGCCCAAAACAGCTCCTTTATTTAAAGACTGAGATTCACAGCATACATAAAAGCATTCCCACATCACACCAGTATATCCTAGGTTTAGACTATTCATTGTTAATTTTCTTGATTTCCTATATATGGGAAATTTTATGTTTGCCTGTTTTAAAGCCCTCCACATATATGTGTGATTTAAATATGAATGTGAGCTTTTCCTGGGTAGATGTGAGCACAGAGTTACAAAAGTTTTTGCATAGAACTCCAGTTTAGGGCTGAAAAGACAGCTCAGGGGTTTGGACCACTTATTATTCTTACAGAGGAACTGTGTTCAATTTCTAGTACCTACCTGGTGGGTTACATCTGTATCCCCAGTACCAGGCCCTCATGTGCTTCACACATATATCTGTGTAAGCAAACATTCATAGACATAAAATAAATCTAAAAACCAAACCAAACCTCTGCTTTGTCTCCATAGTGACTTAGTTTTTGAGATGGGGAAATCTTACTAAGCTGCCCAGGCTAGACTTCAATTCACAGTTCTCACTGAACCTCCTGGTGCAGCTTCTGGGTCACTGGGAATACAGATCATGCCTTGATTCATGTTACATTTATTTCTTATGTGTGTGGTATGTGTACATGTTCTTTGTTTTGGTTCACAGTTTGAGGGAGGGTGTGGTGGTGGCATATTTTAGTTGATAAGGAAGCATAAAGATTGATTGGGCCTACAGCCCAGGCTGGGTGACTTTATCTTGAACAAACTTAATTTCTTGAATCCCACTCTCTTAGTGTGTAATTCGATTTCCCAAGAATCTTCCCTAGACCCTCCTTATGTGAGGTAAAATTTCCAACTTTGTTTAGTAAAACAGAAAATGATGGTGGATGATTCTGGAAGGGACGAATACACATCATTAAACTGAATTTCTCAACCTGAAAATTTTCACACATTTAAAAATCTAGTTTACTTCTTTTAGCCATTTCAGTTTGCTGTACTTGGGATCAGTTTATAAGACAGGAGGTGGTGAGTTCTAGACCAGCCTGAGATGAACTGCAACACCCTGTCCCCAAACAAAAAGCAAAAAACAAACCACAAAATATTTGAAACAAATCAAGAGTATTTGTTTTGTAGGTCATTATTTATTGTCAGTCATTAATGGCATTACCTCACGTATACCGCCGACATTTAATACACCTGGTGATTAATTTTAATATAGACTCCCAAATTAGGGCAGAGTTAGCATACTTTTTATTTCCGAATGATAAAGATAGACTTAGCTTTGGTCCTCTGTGACATGCCAGCTACATATGCTTAATATGAACAGAATGGAGATGCTGTAGTTTGGGGTTTGTCTGAGGGAACCAACACTCTATCCCCTGAAAGAGTTTTTTCCTAGATAGTTTATCTTTTTGTTTTATTTGTTCTTAGCTTTGGAGGCAGCTTGGGATTTAG
This sequence comes from Phyllotis vaccarum, assembly GCA_033318265.1. NCBI lineage: Eukaryota > Metazoa > Chordata > Mammalia > Rodentia > Cricetidae > Phyllotis > Phyllotis vaccarum. The sequence continues at coordinate 9,721,436 of JARWLC010000017.1, read as the reverse complement.
AAATGCTCTTTGCTCCATCTTTTGTTATTGAGGCTGAAACTAGTACTTAAGACAGGCTTTAAAAACCCGAGGAAGTGGAGACTCACCTCTGGACTCTGGGCTTTAGCAATTTTCTCTCTACAGCTGATACACAAATCTGCAAAGAAATCGGCAAGTGTACAGGATACACAAACAACACTGTCAACTAACATGGTCTAAATGGCGTTTCTGACAGTCCAGCTCAAAACCAGAATCCTTGCTGGAGAGATGTTGGCTTACATTTGCAGTTTCAGCACTTGGGAGTAGAAGGCAGGGATGCCAGTTCAAGGCCAGGCTGGACTACCCGTCCCAAAAACAAGTAAACAAAAATAATAACACAAAAAAATCAAATCAAAACAACTATACCCAAATTTATAAAGGGGGACCTCACACTCAGAAAGCTTCATTAAACTGAAAAAGTTTGATGTCTTACAGAGTATGCTGTTAGACCATCAAGAAATTAGACACTTTCAGAAGACCACCATCCCACATATTTGCAAATTCAGCAACCTATTACTTAATCCCCAAAGGTAAAAAAAAAAAAAGAAAAAAAAAAAGGAAAAATGCATTGTCTTATAATGTGTTACTTGACTCAGAGCACTGGAATGCATTGGCATAATAACATTTAATGGCCAGCTACACAAGGGCTTTGCCAGGGATTTACTAGGTTGACTCATGGAGGCTCCCTGTCTAGGTAATTTCTAGATTTCACTTTTGTAAACAATGTTGCTATAAACAACACCGTTGTCCAAGGGCCTGTTAGAGAAAATTCTTAGAAGTCATATGGTTTGTTTTGTATATTTGTGGTCCTCATGTGCTCTCTTAGGGCTGCCAGAGGAGGCCATATCAGGTGTCTTGCTCTATCAAGCAGGCTCTACCAAGTCCCTCACTGAATCTACAGCTAGGCCAGCCCGTAACTGTAGGTCCCATGATTCTTTTGTCCCCTCCCCTGACTTCTCCACACAGCACCAGGGTTACAGGTGTCCACCAAACTTAAGAGGTCAATTTTTAAATATTGTTCCTGAGATTTTATTTATTTTTTTATTTTATATGTATGAGTGTTTGCCTAAAGGTATGTTTATGTACTGTGTGCCTACGGTACCCATTGAGGCCAAAAGAGAACACTGGATACCCTGGGACAGGAGTTACAGATGGTTTGTGAGCTATCATGGTGGGTCCCCTGAAGAGTAGCCACAGCATTTAATCCCTGAGCCATCTCTCCAGTCCCACAAATCAATTGTTTTGACCAGTATTTGATCTAAGCATCTTCGATACACATTGTCAAGTTTTCTTCTGGAAACTGTACCAAATAAGTACCTCCCCAGCAGGAGAGCTCTTGTTTCCCACTGACTGAGTTACTGAAGACCAAGCACCATCCTGGCAGATGGGGCAGAAGGAAAAAGGCAGAAATCTAAGTAGTTAGCCCTGGAAACACCAAATTGTCTATAAGAACAATTGGCAGGCCAACTCTGATTATATCACAGAGTTACTCACTGACAATTAATTATATACAGGATTAATATTTATTAAGGGGTTTATATAAACACTCACTGATACAAATTGGACCTTAAGGCAATTCTTGGAGAGTGGAGCTGTCTCATGCAGTGATGGCGCCAATCCTCTAGCCAAGAACACAGGAACAAACAGGAAGGAAGGGCAGCGTGCAATGGGATTAAGTCATACTTCAGACATTTGAGGCATACTTTCTAAAATTAATTTTTAAGATAATGCATAAATGGGAGTTTCATAGAACATTTTCACGCTCAAATCATTTGCTGTTTGCTCCCCCACCAAGCCTCTCCCCGCTTCCTTCCATTCTCCTTCTCTTCCCAGGTCGACTCCCTTCAGCTTTCATATTAAATCTAGATTTTATACATGAGGGAAAATGTGATATTTGTCTTTCTGACCTGTGGCCGGTATTACTACACAGCCCAGGCAGGCCTAGAACTTTCAATCCTGCCTCAGCCTCCTGAGTGTTTAAGGCTTTAGGCGTGTACCATCATGTCAGGCTACAGATGTGAGAGTTCCCCAAAAATGAAAAAAGGGAGATCCCATCAAAGCAAGTAACTGACAGCATTCGTTGGTGATGATAAATGCCAATCTCTGAGTTATGTAAATCGTCTTTGGGACAACCTTTACTCCTTCCTGCTCCTAAAAGTCTTTTAGTACTGTTCTGATAAGAGATGTGGTATTCGTGACCTTGGCTTGTTGGTGATATATCTGGAAGTGTGCCAATATCTGAAATGTCAGCATACCTCACAGACAAACTAATTTTCACATCCCAAACACCCATTCTTCTGCTGTCCTGCCTTTGGCTTCAGACAGGAGTTCCAGACTGGCATTCTGGGTGAAGATGGTAAATTGCGCGATTTTCCAACCTCTGTCAGTGCACAAATTGTGTGTGTGTCTGTGTATGCATGTGTGTGTCTGTGCATGCATGTATGTTTTATATGTGTGTATGTGTGCATGCATATATGTTTTATATGTGTGCTTGTGCTTGTGTATGCATGTGTGTGTGTGTGTGTATCTGTGTGTGTCTGTGCATGTATGTATGTTTTACATGTGTGCATGTGTGCATCTCTGTGTGTGTATGTCTGTGTCTGTGTGTGTGCCTATGTGTGTGTGTGCCTATATGTGTGTGTGTGTTTGTGTGTGCACATACATGCACATGAACACATGAGGATACTACATGGCTCAGGGACAATCTGTGGGAGTTGCTTCTCTTCTTTCATGATTTGGGTCCCAGGGATTGAATCAGGTTGTTGAACTTGGTGGCAAACACATCTACCTCTCTGTGTCTCTATGACCCCACCCCCACCCCATGTGTGTATTTATGCTTGCACGCACATGTGTGCACCAGAGGTTGATGTCAAGTGTCTTTCTCAATCAATTTGTGTCTTCTTCTTCTTTTTTTTTTTTTATATTAAAGTCAAAGTCTCTTGAACCTGGAGCTCAAGCCTCCAGCTTCACTGTCTGGCTAGTGAGCCCCAGAGATCCTCTTGTCTCTGCCTCCCTCAGGGCTGGGATTATAATTGTGCCACAGCAGCCTGACTTGTGATGTGGATGTGGAGGCTCCAAAGTTAGATCCTCATATTTGTATGGTGAATGCTTTGCTGAAGGAGCCATCTCTCTGCCTCCTCACCTCAGGTCTTTTGCTTTTAAATATTTCCTTGACAGAATCAAATGGCTGGATGAGATAAATGTGCAATGTCGCCCCCCCCCAAATGATCAATAGACATTTTCAGAATCATTGACTGGTGGCATGGATCTGTGTGAACATTCCAGAGACATCCATGTTTTTCCCCTACCTCCCCGAATCTTAGTAATGAGCTTTTATCGTGACTTGTAGATTCAGCCTACATCAATGTGTATAACATATTTCAGTTAGAGTTAACAAAATTTGTATTACAACCGAACTCTGCCAAAGCAAATATGGAGAGTAATAACAGTCAGACCTGCTGACCTCTGGGATTGAGATGTTGGTATGATGATAAATAACCCATAAAAACTACTGGATTGGAATTACCCCAAAGCCAGAGCCTGGGAAGCCAATTTTCTGAGCTTTAACCATTTCCTGAAGGCGATTCTCCAGAAAAGAAAGGGTGAACATGGGTTCTAGATAGAGAGTAGGGAGATGATAAAGAAGATGAAATTTTTGTGTTTTTCCTTTGATCTGAGGACTCCCGAGTATCTAACTATGTGGAACCCTTTGCACAGAGATTCTATTCTACACAGAAAACCAGGAGCTGGCTGACCCTCTCAATGAGGGCACTTCTCTTTGATGGGGACATCTGTGGTGCTGGGCTCACTCTTGTTTAGTTAGGGAACTGGTCTTAGAGAGGTGTCATGGCTGCCTGGCACTTCTCAGGAACCTGTGGACCAGCGGAAGGGCCATAGAGCAATATGAAACCAGCGTGCATGGAAGTGGCTTCTAGAAAAAAGGAAGGCGTTCTTATTTCTGTTGAAGGTCAGGATAAAAGCACTGCATATGTAGGTCACTGTGGTCACGCTAACACCCAGATCACTTCTTGGTTGAATCGTAGAAAGTTCCAAACTAAGCAACCAACCACTAACCCTCAAAAGGAAAGAGAAAGTTTTTGTATCTTACATTTTTTGAAATACGTTATTGATTGACAAGGAAGATTATAGAAAAATGGGACAGAGGAAGGGGGGAAGAGACGGTGCGTGGGTGGGGAATGAGAAGGCAGTGGTATACTTCTAGATGTCAGAGGGAAACTTGGGTGCCAGTCTTCGCTTTCTATCTTGTTCTTACTTGCTGCTACCTATACCAGGCGAGCTTGGCTAAGAGCTTCTGAGGACTCTCCCATCTTACAAGAGGAACACTGGGGGATTGATGCTACTTTGCCCGCCCATCTGTCTGTATGTGGGTCTGGGAATCTGAGCTCAGATCCCCAAGCTTGTCCAGCAAGCACTTTACCCACTAAGCCATCTCCCCAGCCCTGAATGGCAGAGGTTTTCATAGGAATATGTCTTTGGAACTCGTGATTTCCTGCAGGCCAGCTTGGAAGATGAATTTCCTTGAAGCTGGCATGCTCTTAGTCCTCTGAGTCTACCATTGGTGGTTAGACTCCCTTATTTCTGTGGGCAAATATCTAACACAGACAACTCAAAGGAAGATTTATTTTGGCTCATGGTTAAGAGGACACAGTCAACCATGGTGGGGAAGGCATGGTGGCTGGGCTGGTGGGAGAGTGATCTGTGGGGGTAATTTCCCATTTAGTCTGTAGCCTGCTCTTTCCTGTGTCTCTGTGGTTACCTTTTGAAATGGCAGCATTTTGGGTTATCCTTGTAATTACTGGAATAGATGCCCATATATCACCTGAAAAGAGTGTAAAATAAGAATCAATAAGTTTTTCTAGAAACATTAGCAACTCAGAAAAAATATAAATGGGTAAAGGTTCACATTAACTCATTTTTCAGTTTATTTACAGATATAACTATATGCAACACTGTTTTAAGAAAGAAGTTAAAGTTCCATTACAGACACTGTCAAAGGCTTCCATCAAACCGTGTTCCCTAGATACCTAATAAGTCATAGCATCTGCCCTTGGAACCTAGAAAACCTAAGTGAGTTTTAAAGTTGTACATTTGTGTGTATTTAATGTACATAGATGGATGCACTTGTCATGGTACACATGGATCCGAGGGCAATCTTGTGGAATCAGCTATCTTTCTCCATCTTTATGTGGGTTCTGAGAGTCAGGGTCTCTAGGTTTGTGCAGCGAACACTTTGATCCCAAGAACCCCCTTTGGGCCCTGTAAGTGTCACGTTCATTTTTTAAAGAAACCTATCAAGAAATTTCTTTGTTTGTTGAAATGATTATTTTGGCAAAGTTGTTAGCCTCTTAACGACTTAAAATAACTTCATATGAAGATATGTTTATCCTTCATTCTCAGAGAGTTACAAACAAACTTCCAAGTATTTGTCTGATAGTAAAGCTGGAGTCTTATGAGACTGAATATTGCAATAACTGATTCATCATCCTCAAACTATGAAGATTTGAAACCAGATCAATATACATACGTTTAGCTATAATTTCTTATTTTATTTCTTTAAAAGTTTTACATTTGTGATTCACACACAATGGTTATATGTAAGTGTGGGGTACAATGTGATGTTTTTGTGTGTGCTGTTTGTAAGTGTATATTCCATGAATGCACATGTGGTGGTTCAGAGATCACGGTCAGATTTCTCCCTCAGTTACTCCCTATTTTGAGACTGGGATTCTCACTGAGCCTGGAACTTGTCATTTCAGCTAGACTGGGCTGGCCAGTGAGTGACCAGTATCTGCCTGTGTTCTTCCTCCTCTAAGCTCTGGGGTTATAGATGTGTGCTGCCCTGCCTAGCTGTCATCGTTGGGAGTCTGGTCACCTTCTTATGCTTACGTGGCAAGGCCTTCACCCACTGAGCACCACTCCAGCTCACACATGATGCTTGGATATATGTATATATGTATCGAGATCCAGTCAAGGGCAACAGGCAGATCCATCACCACAAACAACCATTTTGTTTGTGGCGTGCACACCCCAAACTGTCTCTTTAAGCTCTTTGAAACAGAATACATTATTGTGGCCCATGTCACACTACCACATAATAGCAACCAGACCATAGTTTTCCTCTAAGTATAAAGTGCCCAATTGCCAACCTCTTCATATCCCTTTATTCCCCATTCCACTACTATACCCTTAAAGTCTATGAGATCAACTTTGTAAAATTCACATGAGAGTGAGATCGTGGGTCAGTTGTTTTCTCTTCATGGCTTGATTCACCTTAAGCTGTGTTCGCCAGGTTGGTTTGTGTGCAGCCACTAGTGACTGGACTCCACAATGCTGGGTGGTTGAAAGTTTTCCATTACAGCTGTGTCTACACCTATCACCTCTATCATCTATCTATCGTCTATCAGTCAGTCTGTATCTATCTATTATCTATCAGCCATCAATCTATCTCTACTTACCTATAGTCATTTTGAAATTTATTTGTGAATGAAAAGAATATTCTGTACTCATAAGGTTTGTAAATGACTTGAATTGGATATTGAATGATAGAAATGGGACATATTTGTGATGCGGCTAGCACCCAAAGCCTGGTGCATACTAGGTGAGTGTTTCATGTCTCAGCTAGGTCCTCACCCTTTAGAGCCTTTTATTATATGCTTTACTCACGTTAATTCATTTATTTTGGACTCTCCTGCAAGAGGGCACTTCTATTATACAGACAGGAAACTGAGGCAGAGACTAGACATGTCTTGGTTAAGACGCGCACACAGTAGAGCAGACAGTGGAGTGAGAGCACACTGTTCAAAGAAGAACTTCCACTGTAGACTTCTGTCTGCTGGCCCTCACCTTCCTTGTCCTTGTTTCAGTGAGAGGTCGAGATGAGCTGGATAAGGTGGGCGGGTGGATGGGAGACTGAGGGAGGGATAAAGTGGGCGGGTGGGATGGCATTTGCATGGCAGGCAAATGCTTTAGCTAGAGAAGTCTTCATTTTAGGAGAGTTGCAGTCACTCTGCAGGGTCCTGAGTCTAGTTTCACAGAGAACAGCACCACCTACCGGACAAGTCTTGTCTATGCAACACTGGGCAGTAGTTTTCTAAACCGAGAATGTACTAGATTGTAAAATCAGCCATACATTCAAATAACCTCACACAAAGCTTAAAAAGATAGCTCTTGTTGGTATGAAGAAACTATGAAATTTATTCATGCACACACATATATTAGGTACAATAATTTTAAAATGTGGTTAACTTTTACATACAGTATTTGCTAATGCATGCAGCATAGTGCTGTATATAATGAATGTGTCTATGCTATGGAATGGTCAGATCATGCTAACTAATATACCACAATGTATTCACTTGTTTCTTTCTGATGAGATCACCTGGAAATGTGGGGATATCGGGTACATTATTAATTATAGTAGGGGCATTTTGTGTCATAAATCACCTGCAGAATTGCAAGCCAGATTTCTGGCCTACCTAAGAACTGCATCTCCCCTCCCCTCACGTCTGTTCCGGTCCATGTGTCTGTGTGTCTTGTGTCTCCCCTCCCCTCCCCTGCCATCTAAGAAGCCAGACAATGGTTAGTGGTGAAACCCATATTGGAAACTCACTTTCAGGATGCCCAGTCTTGGGTTTACTGAGCTATTCTTTGGTGTCTAAAGCTTTCATCTGGAAGCTTCCCACTAGGGCTTGCAGCTCCTGATGAAGCTTGGTAGGGCTTTAAAACTTTTCCAGTCATGGTCTCTTGTACTGGAAAATCTCTATGCTACCTCAAGTATACAGGTATATGAAATAGGCACTCAAACACCCATAAATCAGAGAGAAATTGATTTTAAAGCAATGTTTATTGTCTACATAATTTTACTATTTGTCAATGATGAAAACAAATTACATATCAATGAAATGGAATGTACTTGTTCATTCTTACATAAAGAATTCAATCTTGGGACTGGAGAGTTAAGATCCCGTGTTGCAGTTGCAGAGAAACCATGTTCCGTTCCCAACACCTACATGGTGGTTACAACCATTACTAACTCTAGATCCAGGGGATCAGACACTGTCTTTTGAACCCCACAGATACCGTGCGTGCACACAGTACATAGACAAGCATGGAGGCAACACTCCTACACATAGAATAATTAAATTAAAAAAATTAAATCTTCACTGAATCACTTGAGACTGCAGGATGTTAGGGATCTTCAATATTTGCCAAAGTTGACCAGCATTGTGTTTTTATAATCACCAAAGCTGAGGATTCTACTTTGTATACAAATATAATACAAAATGAGGAGTTACATTCAGGGCCATTTCAGAAATTGTTAGGTTTGTTTTGTTGGGTTTTTCTGTTGCTACAAAAAAAGAGCAGTTAGCAGAGTTAATGTAATTTTATACCTCCCACTCCACAGTCTACCACAATCAGGGCAGGAACGGACAGAGAGCATGGAGAAATGCTGAGTACTGGATTCTCTCCATGGCTTGCTTATTTGGCTTTCTTGAATACCCCAGGACAACCAGCTCAAGGCTAGCTCTGCCCGCAGTCACCTGGGCCCTCCCACATCAATCATAAATAAATACTCTCACAGACTTACCCATAGGCCAATCTGATGGAGGCAATTCCTTTATTGAGAGCTACTATCTCCAGATAAAATTTGTATTGAGTTGACAAAATGTTAACTAAGTGCAAAATTCTATTGTAACCTGAGTCACTAAATGGTTTTTTAAGAAAAGGTTTATTTTTATTTATGTGTATATGCTTGTTTAAATGCATGACATGTGTATACAGGAGGTCAGAAGAGGTTATGGGATTTTTCAGAGCTAGAGTTATGGATAGTTGTGACCCACCTGATGTAGGTGCTGGAAACCAAACTTGGGTCCCTGAAAGAGCAAGAAGCTCCAGGAGAGTCACCATCAGGGACAAACATGACCTCTTTCTGAGAGGCCAGCTAGGGCTGTGAGAGACCTACCAGACCATGGAGTTTCCTGCCACAGTAAATACCCAAAGGAAGCACTTTAGGGGAAGATGGTTTATTCAGATCCACGGTTTGAGTGTGCAGAAGGGTGATAGAGTGGCTCATAGCTGTGCCAGGCTGTGGTGTGAGGCTGCTTGCTCACACCTTAGCATACTGTAAAGCAGAGAACTGGACCCAAAGTTTGCCCTCCTCCAGCGGGGGTGTGCTGTCTTCTAAGGTCTCACAACCTTCCAAAACAGTACCATCTGCTGGCGACCAAGTGTTCACAGATGGTAGTCTCTGGGGGACTTTTATATTTAAAACAGGGAAAGGCTGTAGTATGAGGTTTCTGGCCCTGACTTGCAGGCCTAGCCTCAAGGTTTAGGCCTGCAGACCGACAGACCTGCGGAGACACACAGATGCTTACAATAGTTTTAGGCTGATCAGCCTAAGGCCCAGGCATATAACTTGCTAACTCTTTACCCTTAATTTAACCCATGACTCTTATCCTATTCAGCCATGTGGCTTGGTACCTTTTCTCAGAGCAGTATAGTTGTCCTCTGCTTCTGGCTTCTCTCAGGCATTCTGCTCTGTTCTGCCCGTTCTAGAGTCTTCTTAGTCTGGTAGCCCCACCCACACTTCCTGTCTGCCTTTGGCCAATTAGCGCTTTTTATTAAACCAATGGGTGGGTCAATTATTTACAATGGAACAACATAATCCCCCTACAAAAGGCTTCTCAAGGGATTCAAGGACTCAACATTAGTGATAGTGGCCAAGGCAGGGCTTGGCTTGGAGGTAAAGAAAATAGGTCATGAGAGGAAATGAGATGACTTTAAAACCACAGACTGATTCCCAGATTTCCCCTTGTTTTGTTGTGACCTGTGGTGTCAGCCTCTTGGGATGGCAGACTAAGGGAGTGCTCAGCAGGCCTTCTTCAGTCAGCAAGATGTAGGCAAAGAGGCTCAGGAGCCAGGGGCTCTCATAACACACCCTCTGCCTCCACCGAGACCTCTTTCTGCAGCCCGAGTGCATTAGCAATGAGAATGCTTTAGTTCCTGGTTTCAATTCCTGCTTCTGGGAGCTCTAATGAGGGCTTGTTTCTTTTCTAAGGATGAAGGTTTCCTGGAAATATGAAGGTGGCGTCTCGGCTTCGTTTGCACTTAGGTCACCCCGATTGGACCAACTTAGTTTGAAGGAAACCAGAGGCCTCTCTACTCCAAATATTTCCAGCCATTTAATTATCAGGCAGTCACAAACCAGAGTGGTTCTTTTTGTAATTGAATATGTTTTCTAGGATGACGATTCCTAGAGTAAGCACTGTTTCTTAAAGTGTCTGTGTGTGCGAATTTGTATGTGTGTGTGAATGAGTGTGTATTTGTGTGTGTGTATCTGTGTCTGTGAGGGTGTATGTGGAGGGCAGAGGTTGACTTCATTTGTTTTCTAGTGCTCTCCACCTTATATTTTTGAAACAGGGTCTCTGTCTAATCCTAGAACTTGCTGTTGAGGCTGGCTGGTGGATCATCTAGCCCTGGGCTCTCTCTGTCTCCACCTGCCTCCAAACACTCTTTTTACATGGGTGCTGGGAATCCAAATTCAGACATCCATGCTGTACAGAAAGAAGTCTCTTTACTGTGCCATCTCCTGGCCCACAAAACTGATTTAAAGTGAATATCTACCCTGATTCTGCACTCAGTTCCCTTTCCAATGAATTTTACTAACACCACAGAGTACTGGTGGACAACTGAAAATTTCAAATTAACTTGCATAATTGTTTTTCACTTTCTACCCAAGATTTTTTTCCCTCTGGACATATAGCATTTTCAAATGTAAAGTGTGAATGCAAACAGATTTGTACATTTATACCAAATCTAGGCTGATTTTCGTGTTAATTGAGCTATAACCCAGTAAATCCCACTGAGATTTATGAGTTTGTATTAATGTAAATAAGCAAACAAATCCATAAATTGGAGGGATGAAAATATTCCTCTTTAAATTCGATTGCCAATTTATAAATATAGAAGTAATAAAGAATTTACAAGATCATGAATACATGCTAAAAGCAGTTACTGAAAATTGATGTAAGAAGCTTCCTGGTTATATAAGAAAGCAAGTTGAGAAAGCCCCGAGGAACAGGCCAATAAACAGTGTCCTTCAAGGCCTCTACTTCAGTTCCTCCTTCCATTTTCCTGCCTTGAATTCCTGTCTTGACTTTCCCCAGTGATGGAGTGTAAGATGAAATAAGCCCTTTCCTCCACAAGTTGCTTTTGGTCATGTTTATCACAGCAACAGAAACACATAGTGTAGAAATTGGTACCAGAAAGCAGGCATTGCTGTGATAACCTTGGCCATGCTGAGTTTTTTTTTGGAAGATTGTGGTCATGTTCAGAAGTCTGAGCTGAAAAAAGCCACTGAGTGCTTAGAGATTCATAGGGACGTTTTGTGGGAACTTGGATGATAGGAATGTTATGAGAGCTGCAGATAATGAACCCCACATAGACCCCACAGTCAGTGTCTGCATGCAGAGTTGATCTTAAGAAATGTTTGATGAATGACTTAGTGATGTATGAACAGGCCAATGAATGTCATGTAGCTCCCCCCCATGCCCCACACAAACACACAGCTTCAGGTGAATACACCTTTGTTCACATCAATTCACTTCTGTCGGAACAAAGCTGGCACTATCTATCTCCCAGAAGCTATTCCAGATTCCCCTCAGTTGGGATGAGAACTCTGAGACCTTGTAGCAGCTTTCCATCAGAATTAATATTTTCCTTATAAAAATTCAGACGGTGCTAAGACTACCAGAGCATGTTATGTGATATTTTGAAGTAATACTCTATCTACATGAGTGAAACCATTGCTTTTCTGGGATGAATGAAGCTGGTTAGCTGGGCATAAAATAATCAGCTGTGATTAATATAAGACAGCATTATAGACACAAAATCATCTGGAAAATATATCTTTGGGTTTAGCACACAGAAGCTGTGGTCCAAAGTAGGCTAAGGATGCACCTCAAGTTGGCAGCTTAATTTTTCTAAGAATCTCCTATGTGGTCCTGGTTTTGTTGGTTTGGAAATCTGCAGGATTGAAGGGCTATGGAGAACTGATGAGGCCTCTCTATGAGAGGCCATCAGTGAGGTGAAGTCCTTCACTGTCCCGGAGTTCAGGAACTCCTGGATGGAACTCCACTTGCAGTGGAAGCCCTAGGTCTGAAGGAGTCATGGAGAGAAGACGAGGCTGGCCACTAAGTGGCAGGGGAGGAGTCCTGGAAGAGAGGGCAATAGGCCATTGGTGAAGGCGCAGCCTCAGCTTCAGTGGAGACCCCAGGGTATTGAAGATAACAGTACCAAGGACAGTGGCAGGTGCAGAGTGGAGCCACACAAAGATAAGATTCATGGTGTGTGTGTGTGTGTGTGTGTGTGTGTGCGTATGTGTGTGTATGTGTGTGTATGTGTGTGTATGTGTGTGCGCATGTGTGTATGTGTGTATGTGTGTATGTATGTGTATGCGTGTGTGTATGTGTGTATATGTGTGTGTATGTGTGTGCGTATGTGTGTGTATGTGTGTGCGTGTGTGTGTATGTGTGTGTATGTGTGTATGTGTGTGTGTATGTGTGTATGTGTGTATGTGTGTATGTGTGTGTGTATGTGTGTGTATGTGTGTGTATGCATGTGTGCGTATGTGTGTGTATGTATGTGTATGTGTGTATGTGTGTGTGCGTGTGTGTATGTGTGTGTATGTGTGTGTGCGTGTGTGTATGTGTGTGTATGCATGTGTGTGTGTGTATGTGTGTGTATATGTGTGTGTATGTGTGTGTGTATATGTGTGTGTATGTGTGTGCGTATGTGTGTGTATGTGTGTGTGCGCGTGTGTGTGTATGCGTGTGTGTATATGTGTATATGTGTATGTGTATGTATGTGTGTGTATGTGTGTGTATATGTGTGTGTGTATGTGTGTGTATGTGTGTGTATGTGTGTGTGTATGTGTGTGTATGTGTGTATGTGTGTGTGTATGTGTGTGTATGTGTGTGTATGTGTGTATGTGTGTGTGTATGTGTGTGTATGTGTGTGTATGTGTGTGTTTGTGTGTGTGTGTATGTGTGTATGTGTGGGTATGTATGTATGTGTGTGTATGTGTGTATGTATGTGTGTATGTGTGTATGTGTGTGTGTATGCGTGTGTGTATGTGTGTATGTATGTGTGTATGTGTGTGTATGTATGTGTGTATATGTGTGTATGTATGTGTATGCATGTGTGTATGTGTGTATGTGTATATGTGTGTGTATGTGTGTATGTGTGTGCGGCGTGTGTGTGTATGTGTGTGTGTATGTGTGTATGTGTATATGTGTGTGTGTATGTGTATGTGTGTGTATGTGTGTGTATGCGTGTGTGTATGTGTGTGTATGTGTGTGTGTGTGTGTTTGTGTGTGTGTGTTATAGATGGCAAAGCTGGATAAGTGGGTTTACTTAAGACCGTTGGAGCCCAGAAGACATGAGTGAGTTCTAGATGTTGGACATTGAGCTTTTTATACTATTAGATTTCAGTTTTGCTTTGATCTGATTGTAACTGTACCCTGACTATTCCTTCTTGCAGCAATAAAGTATTTACCCATTTTTTATTTTATAGGAATTCACAATTAAAAGACTTAGATGAACTTTTAAAGTGTTTGAATTTTTTAAAGACGGGGACTTTCATAGTTAGTTATACTATGCTTTATGTTATGATAGGAACATGAAATCTTTGATGGGTTTGTGTATCAAGTTTGCAAGAGGTCAATTGTATTGGTCAGTCCTGTCAACTTGACATAAACTAAAGTCAGGTGGGAAAGGGAACTTTAGCTAGGGAATTGCTTCTATCAAATTGGCCTTGGGCAGGTCTGTGGGGTATTTTTTTTGATTAATAACTGATATGGAAGAGCCCCACATCACATTGTGGGCAGCACCTCTCCTAAGCAGGTAGTCTTGGAGATTTAAGAAAGCAGGCAGTTCTAGTCATGAGGAACAGGTCAGTGTAACATGAGGTTTCTGGCCCGACCAGCCCCAAGGTCTGGATCCTCCTGCAGCCACTTCCCCCAACCCAAAATGACTCAAATCTTACATCAAGTTTGTGCTCTTTGGCTCAGGCTTATTGCTAGCTAGCTTCTTCATCTTAATTAAACCCATTTCTATTAATCTGTCTTGCCATATGGCCCATGGCTCACTTATGTTACCTTACATGCTGAATCTTGGGTAGCTGGCTTATCTCTCTGTCTGACTCTGCCCCCTTCTACCTATGCTCCGATTTCCTGCCTACTGCTCCAGTGCCTGTCATAGTCCAAAAACAGTCCTTGATTCATCGCATACAGAAGTACATTCCCACATCAGGCCAGTAAGGAATATTCCCCCTTGAGTTCTTCAGTTCTTGCCTACAGGTTCTTGCCCTGATTCCCCTCAGTGATGAGCTGTTGCCTGGAAGTGTAAGATGAAGTAAACCCTTTCCTCCCTGTGGTGGTTTGAATAGGTATGGACCCCAAAGACCTATGTATGTAATGCTTGGCCCATTGGGAATGGCACTATTAGGGTGTGTGACCTTGTTGGAGGAAGTATGTCACTGTGGAGGTGGGCTTTGAGGCCTTATATGATCAAGCTGGGCCTAGTGACATAGTCTCCTGCATGTGGACCATGATATAGAACTCCGAGCTCCTTCTCCAGGACCATGTCTGCCTGCACGTGGCCATGTCCCAGAGGACTAAACCTCCGAAACTGTTAGCCAGCCCCAAGTAAATGTTTTTCTTTATAAGAGTTGCTATATTCGTGGTGTCTCTTCACATCAATAGAAAACCTAGAAGACCCAAGTTGGTACCAGGAACTGGAATATTGCTGTGATAGGTCTGACCATGTTTTTTGTTTGGAGGAATTTGGACTTTGGAGCTTTGGATAAAAACAAAAACAAAAACAAAAACAAAAACAAAAACAAAAACAGTTGAGTTCTTTAAATGGGGCTTAATGGATCCTAGTAGGAACATGGAAGACAGTGGTACTGAGGGTGATTTGAACTGTGGGAGCCTGGCCTAAAATGGTTCCAGAGGAGAAGAATGATAGTTTGTGACCTAAAGACTATCTTGTGATTTTTATTTGGGGGGGGGGAGTGAAGTATGTGGCTGCTTTTTGCTTTTGTCTGAAAAGTCTTCCTGAGGTGAAAATGAAAAGTTTTGGATTAATTCTATTGGCAGAGGAAATCTCAAAATAGCCTGGTATAGACTCTGCGTGGTTATTATTGTTCATTCTTATGCAGATCTATAATAAAAAGGAGCAAACTGAGGAAGGGGAAAAACCCCACAAGATGTACTGTTTGGGGACCAGGAAGTAGAATGGAGCTAAATGGAGATGAACAGATTAAAGGAGATACTGACCTTAGATAGAATAAAGGGAGTGGGGACCTCTGGGCAAGACCCCCGCTAAACTTCCACCTTATAAAAAGGAATTAAAGAACAGTTTAGGGCTGGTAGACACCTTTAATCCCAGCACTTGGGAGCTAGAGGCAGATGGATCTCTATGAATCCAAGATCAGCCTGGTCTACAAAGTGACCAGGAACCTGTATGTTCCAGGGCACCCAGGGCAGCAATACAGAGAAACCCTATCTTAGCCCCTAACCCAAACCAACCCCCAAACCAAACCATACCAAACCATACCAAACCAAGCAAACAAACAAACAAACAAACAAAAAAACCAAAGAAAACCAAACCAAAAACTCTCCAAATTCAGAAAAATAAAATAAAATAAAAATAGCAGTGGGCATCAATTAAGGATTAACAGTAATCTTGACCCCAATAAACAAACTAACAAAATGTGTTCTGGGACCAATGTGAGGAGGGCACCACCAACCCAGGGTGAAGGTTTTGTAACCCACCACAGTCTGCTGGAGCCTGGTGGTCCAGAACTCATGAGAATCTTGAATAATAAATTCCTGTTTAAAAATGAATGGCTTAAGTATCTGCCCTCAACAGATTCTGAACTTGAGTATTTGATGATAGAAAAGTATTGAAATCATTTGAACAGAGAATTGTTGCTGCAAAAGCATGACATTTCTGCTTAGGAAGTGTTCATTTAGAGATCCAGGAGGAAATGTCCTAAGGTTACACTGGCTGAGAGTACTGTCACCAGCGGTTTTTATAATATTAGTTATTAAAGTTGTGTTTTGGGGCTGAAAAGATGGCTCAGCAGTTAATAGCCTTGCTGTTCTTTCAGAGGGCCTGGGTTTGGATCTTAGCACATGTTATGTTATGATAAATATGTCACCAGCACCTGTAGGCGGGCAGATATGGCCCCCGTGCAGATGGGCAACACGGTGGCCATCGTGGGTGTGGGTCTCAGAATGAGACACTCGGGCTATGCTCACGTGGATACTTAGAATACGGAGTGGGAGAGAGAGAAAGATGGGGGGCGGGGTTCGGAGACCTGCACAACCTCTGGCAGGGAGAGTGAAGCGTTGAGAGCAAAGGGGAGGAGTCTTCTTAGATGGAGCTGACGTCAGGACACTGGGCGGGCCACGTTATTGCTATTGGTCGGGGCTCCAGAAAGTGGGTCAGAATCTTCACAACATCCACAAGATAGCAATAGCTTCAGTTCTGGGGATCTGATGTCCTCTTCTGACTCCATAATGCCTGTGGTGCACGTACATACACATGTACACACATTCATACAGGCAAAACACTCCTACCCACAAAATAAAGATAAACTAAGAAAGAACTGCATTTATTCTCAGGTCTCAACCGAAAGGTCTGACTTCTTCATTTCTGTGGAAGAATCTTGGAAGTGGGGTTAGGGTCCTTGCGACCAAAAAACTCTATATTTGTAATTTGCCTTTTCTAGCTTTATCGTCTTGAATACATTTTTATTATTAATTTTTTTAACATGCTTATTTCTCACGTGTGTGGCTGCACACCACAGTGAGTATGAAAGTTAAGAAGACCCTAAAGAGTTGATTCTCTCTTAATATGTAGGTCCCAGGAACCGAACTCAGATCTTCAGGCTTGGCCGAAAGTGCCTTTACCCAAATGAATCATTTCATTGGCCCCACATAAGTTATTTTAGCTCTCCCCAGGGGGCTTTTCTTTCTTTCTTTCTTTCTTTCTTTCTTTCTTTCTTTCTTTCTTTCTTTCTTTCTTTCTTTCTTTCTTTCTTTCTTTCTTTCTTTCTTTCTTTCTTTCTTCCTTCCTTCCTTCCTTCCTTCCTTCCTTCCTTCCTTCCTTCCTTCCTTCCTTCCTTCCTTCCTTCCTTCCTTCCTTCCTTCCTTCCTTCCTTCCTTCCTTCCTTCTTTCTTTCTTTCTTTCTTTCTTTTTTGGAGGGGGGGTTAGAGACAGGGTTTCTCTGTGTAGCCCTGCCTGTCCCAGAACTCACTCTGTAGACCAAGCTGGCCTAGAATTCACAGAGATCTACCTACCTCTGCATCCTGTGTGCTGCCATTAAAGGCATGTGTCACCATCATCCAGCTTCTTTGAGTTTCTAAGCACAGTGTTTACTGTAGAGACAGAATAAGATACCAACAGTTTTGTGATTATGGAAGCACTGATCTCTTTAATAGGCAAATGGCTGTGGCTGCATTGAGTCTTCCTATAATGAATGATCCCTACCCCTGAAGGCAGAGGAAGCCCTGACACTGAGAAGTGATAAGTTAATTGCAGGAACTTAACAGGTTGGCCACCAAGCCTCTTGCTCCTGGGTACTCAGCAGGTCATTTATTGCTGTTGGCCCCTGCTCTGTCCTGGGAATAAGTACATATGGGTGAGGGAGGGATCATGTTGGTGAAGCCCTCCACTTCAGCTGGCAGGAATAAGAACATCCTGGAACACGCAGCAGTAATCCCCTGGCACGCTTCTCTCACAGCCACGATGGGGTCCTACTGGGAGCAGTTAGGCGGCTGAAAAGGGGCCTTCCCTCAATTAGACACGTGAAGCAGTAATGGGAAAGGGCGTTTTGTAAACTCAGGAAATTAGCTTCAGTTTAGGAATCCCGAAAGGGAGCTTGTTTTGCAGGGTAAGGAGAGATTTTCCAGGGCTGACCTTTACTAAAAGGAAACTTCTGATTTGAAGTTTAAAAGTGCCCGAGGACCAATTCAGAGTGGAGAAAGGGAAAAGGGCCCCACAGGGGCTCCTGCTAAGACATGTGCATGCTATAAAACAATGGTTGTTGGCTCTGGGGTTGGAATTTTTGGACTTGTGCACTTAAAAATAGTTTTTTCTACCACTGAGTAAAATTATTACTTAAATCAGTTCCTATGAAATATGATGAAATAAATGTAAACTAGATAGAACATTTTGGATTAAATCAGTATGTGTGTATTATTTATGATATATATTTAAACTTTATTTGTGTGCCTGTGTATATGTTATATATAACATATGTATTTTAAAATTACATTTAATTTTTTTGTTGGTGTGCATATGCATGAATGTGGATGGGTGTATGTGTGCAAGGCATGAGTGTGGGGGTCAAGGAGCATCACTAGTGGGGGGTCAAATGTTTCCTTCTATCGTACAGGTCTCAAGCTTGGCCTCAAGCACCCCTACTGGCCGAACCATCTTACTAGGCCCATATTATATTCTCCATTTATGATTTATTATTAGCACATGAATTATAGAAGTTAAATGACTCACTGTGACATTTCTGAGCATGCACCAAACATGTCTATCTACATGTCTACCCGAGCCCACCTCCCCGAGCCTTCCCATACCCATCCAATTCTCCAATACCTCCTCTTTTGCTCACTTTTTAAAAAGGTGAACTTTTTTTTGTTTTAGTTCAGAGTTTTCACAACAGAGTGGTCCTTGCTCAGTTTGTTTTGCTTAGCACACTTCTAGTTCTGTTCACTTTGTTACAGATGGTAGGATTTCATTTCCCTTTCTGCTCCATCATGTAACAGCCTACTTTTCATTATCCAAGCATCCTATGTGTTGATGGTCACCTCTGCCTCTGCCAAATCCATGTCTTAGCTAATTGAGACTCAGTACTTAGCAAATAACTAAGTTTGTTTTTATATATAGGACCAAGAGGATCTTCCATGTTCTAGACACAGTAATGACCTTGCCTTCTTGGCTCTGTTTTAATCTACAGCTCTTAGGAAGAATACTCCCAGTCTGGAGGGCTGGTTCAGTGGTTAAGAATACTGGCTCTAGAGAACCCAAGTTCCTTTCCCAGGACCTACATGGCAGCTTACAACTGTCTGTAACTCTAGTTCTAGAGGATTGGATACCCTCACACACACATGAATGCAGGCAAAACACCAATGCACATAAAATAAAATTAAATAAATGATTTTAAAAAGAATAATCTCAATATATGAGACATTGCTGGAATAATGAGTTGGTTTGTCCCATCATAAATCATGTTTATACTTGAGTACAGCACTCTGGAGAAACCATAGTCACATCTGAGTGTTTACAATTGTCTTTTTCTTTATTTAAAAATAAAAAATCACATTTATTTATTGAGTGGTATGCCATGGCCCTTTTATGGAGCTAAGAGGATGCTTGAGGAATCAGTTCTCTCATTACATTGGGGTCCCAGGAATAGATCTCTGGTTGTCAGATCTTTACCAAACTCCTTCACTCACTGAGCCCTCTTCATTGGCCCCACTATCCTTTTATTAAGTCAATCTCCCCCGCTCCTCCATGCCCTCTCCATTTTCTTCTCTGTCCCCTTTAATGACCATGCTTAAAACCTTTTCTTAATACCTACCAACACTTTTTTTTTTTTTTTTTGGTAAAGACACCTTTATTTAGGGCTGCACCCCTCCCCTAATTTATTTTAGCACCTGTGAGAATTTATGGAGTTAACTGGGTGAAGATTAAAATTTAACTTTTCAGAGAAGCACAGACTGCCAGGTCTTAATGCAGGAACACACATGGTTCATCCTCAGGCCCTCTACCCAGTTGCTGTTCCTTTCTGAGCACATGGATACCTTTCTGTATTTGTGAAGATTAGTTTTATGTCTACTTGACACAAGCTAGAGTCATTTAAGAAGAGGGAACCTCTGTTGAAATTGAGAAATTGGAGAGTGACCCCATGAATTTTATAAGTTACAGGAACTTCCTGAGACTTGTGAGTTTCATTTGATTTCTGATTCCTACCAAGCTTTTCCTTAAAGAGGAATGTTTAAATTCACAGGAAATGTCTACAAAAAGTCATTAAAGAGAAAGTTTAAATTTTCTGTAAGATGTTCCTACCTGTTTGGCTGTCTCTTATGTTTCCATATGACCTTTTGTTTCTTTATTTTGAGAAAATTCTGTTTGTCTCATGTTTTCTTGTTCATCTGCTAAAATTAGTTTGTAAATGCTTTGAGGGCAGGAACATATCTCATTTATTTTCATCCTATGTTTTTTCTTTTTAAAAACATGTAATGTGTTTAATAATTTTTGATAGGCTGTTGAAGCCAATTTAGAATTTGTCTTCAAGTGGCTCTGTGGCCCAAGGTAAAGGCAGAAAACAAGGCAACAATAACAGTATACAGTCACACAGTCTTCACAATAGGACTCTGCTAGTAGAGCTGACATCTACCTTAATACATAGAGCCAATTGCTAGTAAAATTTTTAAAAATGTGTGCATATGATGTGGTGTGATGTATATGTTTGTGTGTGTGAGTGAAAGACTACATATGTCATGCTAGGTGTGTAAAAGTCAGAGGACATCCTCAAGTGTTGGTTCTCAGTTTCTACCTTGTTTGAGATAGAGTTTCTTATTGCTCACTGCTATATATGCCAGGCTCGTTGGCCTGTGAGTTTCCAGGGAAGGCTTTGTCTCCATCTCCCATCTCTTGGGAGGAGTTCTAGGGTTATAGACACACTATTTCATTCAGCTTTATGTGGGTTCTGGGGATCCAAACCCACATTCTCAGATTTGTGGAGTAATTACCTCCCCCCTCCCCCACCAGCCATCTCTACAGCCTGAGATTTTTATTATTGCTGCCATTGACTTGTTCTGCTCAGTTTATTTACTATTTTCCTTTTGGTTCTCTCTTCTGTAATTTCAACAAGGTGTTGGGACAAAAAAAAACTTCATTTATTGAGCCTCAGCTTTTCCATTTGTAAAACGAGATGAGTTTGTATAATATTTGATCATCTCAGCTCCTTTAGAAACACTTTGCCAAAACTGTGATGCTCTTATGGCTGTAGAAAGGAGACATCCATGACAGCAGCACACTCATGTGACAGTAGCCTTGTTTCAGTTACTTATCTGTGGCAAAGCACATGATAGAGATGACTTAGGTAAGGAAAAGTTTATGCTGGATCACAGTTCAAGGGTGCGGCCCGTCATGGTGGGGGAAGGCGTGGCCAAAAGCCTGTGCTGTAGCTGATCACCTGCAGTCAGGAAGCAGAGAACAATGAACAATAGGCTCAGCTTGCTTGCTTGCTTACCTCCTAAAGAAAAGTTTCTATTAGCTTGTGAGGAAACACACAAAAAACATACAGAGAAAGATCCTTTACAAACCAGAAACCAAAGCCCTGCTCACTTTTTTTTTCTTACTCCAGCCAATAATACAGGGCTACTCTACTCATCTATCCCAATCAATCAACTTCCTCCCAGACATGCACAGAATTTTGTTTCCTAAATGATTCTGTGCCCCATCAAGTTGTTGGCCAATATAACTCATCACAATATTCAAGTGAGACAGTCTTTGAGTTCACTTTGCCTGATGCCCCAGAGTTCTCTATGAGTCCAGAGCATCAACACAGAATATGCAGAAGCCTACGATGCTGATTTTGTACATTTTGCCTGTCACTCACCTTAAAGTTATAAAAGCCATATATGCCCCACACCCCTGGTCTAGAGAACTGTAACAAGTTTAAAGAGTTTCATCAGGCTCTGTGGTTTTGAGTCATACCTAGTTGCTTGGTTTTAGCTCTGGGGTGATTAGGGCTGGCATATTATCTCTGGAAAAGTTGGTTTGTATTTCAAAGACAGTTCTCTAGGGTTCCTAAGGCCTCAGAAGTGAAGTGTCAGGATACAGGAAATAAATGATAGGGTTGATGTCCCAAGTCAGAAGAGGCCAAGGTTGGCTCTGGAGCTGCTTGATGGAGCTGCTTGATAGGAGCCTGAAGACATGGTACTGGATGCATCCTATTTGTGCCAAGAGTGTGACAGAGAACAGGTTTTGTTGGTGAATGAATGAGTTTTACTGGGGTTACTTGCAGGAGCATGGGTAACCTTACCAAGATGACAGCACCGAAGATAATGTCTGTCTTCTCCAACTCTTGTCCCAGCAACTATTAACTACTAGGCTATGTTCCCTTTTCAACAATCATTAACTGCTGAATAGCTCCTCTATTTTGACTGGCTTCATCTTTTGCAGGTTATACAGGTAACCACAGCTGCTGTGAGCTGATGCATGCAATAGCCAAGGTTGTATCTAGAAGACAGTATTTCCCAGCCCCGCTTCCCATTGCTATATAAGAGTAAGATTCTTTTTGTCCTTCTTCTGTGAAGTCTCAGGAAGCATTTTTATTTCATACTATTGACTCCATGGGTTAAGCCTCAGCTTCCTAAAGAAAGATAATTTATTTTTAATTATGTGTATATGCATGTGTCTGAGTGTGGGTTTGTATGCGTGAGCTCAGGACCCACTCTGAGAAACAGGTATCAGGTCCTCTGAAACTTCAGTTACAGACAGCTGAAAAGCCATTACATGGGCACTGGGAACTGAACTCCCATCCTCTGCAAGAGCAATATGAACTCTGAAGCACCGAGCTATCTCTAGCCCAGACCTCAGCTTCTTAATTGCCAAACAGAAGTAATGAAGGGCATACGCAGGACTTGTGGGAACTAAGGAGCTGTTTGTTAAGGAGCTGTACCTCTCAGGGGAGGGGCTACTGTTGCATTGCCTGCATCTGCCTGTCTTTACCCACCTTTCTGGCAGATTCCCCTACTGGAAGCCTTTCTGGTGAGTACAGAGTAGAGACTCCTTATGATTTTAAGAGGAAAGACATGTAGCAAAACACTTTAAAAAATGTACCAAAGACTAGTTCGTAGATGACATCATCCTTAAAAAGGGGCTTTAACACCCAGCTGGGAAAGCTGATGTCTTTGTAGTAACTCTGTGTGTGTGTGTGTGTGTGTGTGTGTGTGTGTGTGTGTGTGTGTGTCCATCCCAGTGAGATTAGGGCAGTTCAAAGACATTTATGGTTTGCAGAAGGAAGTGGTTTTTATTTCTCCTTTGTGTATGATGTTCATGGAATTAATTACAGCTGGGATTTATAGCTGTGGATCTATTTAGCGAAGTGGAAAGACACTTCCAACACTATTAGAGTGGAAATGTGACCTTTTGTCAGATGGTCTCTATCTGCTCCTGACAAGTTGATGTCCTGCTGGTTTCTCCCCTAATCCTCAAGGCCATTATTCTGTTCTGTTTCTTGTATGATTCATGAAAATCTGGGGCTCTAGGGTGAGATTGCCTCTTCTACATTTCTTATATTTTTAGCATTTTGTGATAACTAGATTATTTATTCACTACACATTTTCTTTTGTTTTGTGATGCTTGAGTCATGAAAACTAGTTTAAAATGAGCTTGTAGCTATAGTTAGTGTTAACCCTTGTCCGTGTGTTCTTTGACCACAAATAGCTGGCGGTGGCAATCTGTGTTTGGTGACTGGAATGGCCCTTTCTCAGTGTCCTTTCCATGTAGCTGGGAATCCCCTGTGCTCTTTTTCTGTCCTGACCTGTGTGGATCTGAGGAGGAAACGGGATCCATTCACAGACACATCTCTGCATTTGGATTCCCACTGATTTTGAAATGCAAAATTCATGTTTCATTTTAAATTCAGATGTGGAAACATGTGTCCACTGAGCATTCTGTTGGACCTGTGTATAGGCAATAAATATTAATTTAGTTAAATGGAATGCATTTGCATTTATTTTCTGAAATTGCCAACAGCTTGCTTAATGAGAGGGAAATACTCCTGTTAGTGACTTTTCTAGTTTCCTTCTGGGTGCTTTTCTTTTTCCTTTGAAGACAAGGTCTTGTACCCCAGACCAGCCTTGAGCTTTCTGTGTAGCCAAGAATGACTGAGAACTTCTGACCCTTTTCTCTCTGCCTCCCCGGCTCTAGGCACTGGAATGGTAGGTGTGTATCACCATAATAGTTTGTGTGGTACTGGAGATTAAACACAGGGCTTCATACACACTATGCAAGTGCTCTGCCAAGTGATTTACCTCCTCAACCAGATTCTTTTGATGTAACCTGTGTGTGTCTGTCTGTCTATTTGTCTGTCCGTCTCTTTCATACACTTTTTTGTATCCATTTACATTGTCACTTGCACTGAGGTAGCTGTTATTAAAGCATTTTTTTTTTTTGGCTGACTTTTATTGTGCTGTTTGAGTAGGTGACCAACTCCACAGGATAGTTTGTTAAAGGCTCAGGAGGCACAGTGTAAGGCCCAATTCAGTTGCTCAGTGGAACAATCCTCATTTAGAGTTAGACCTTTGATTCCTTACAGTAACAGCAAAAAAGAAAACCAGCTGAGCATTAAGCTCCCTGGGGTCTTTCCACACAAGTCCAGAAAGAACAATAAAGACACACAGAGAGTTGGGAGTCTCCTGTGGAGAACCCAATTCTAAACTGCAGCTCAGTGGCTTATAGTCTTCATCCCTGCTTTGAACAGTGCAGACAAAATGTTTTATCCCTTATCAGAACCCTGGAAGCCAGGAGACACTGCTTCCTGATAGTCGCCTAGTTGCCAGGAGTAGGTGAATGGCTTCAGTGACCCTGCCAAAGTTCCTTTACCCTCAATATCTGGGACAGTCAAAGATATTCATCAAGACTTAGAAGATTTTAGTTCAAGCTTTTGCCTGCATAACCTCTGTGCAAGTACGAGCCAGCGGGCTGCCTTAGTGGAGCAGGACCCTGACAACAGCATCCTTTTGAAGTAGGCATGCTCTGTGACAGTCACATAGAGATTGTATCAGGGTCTCTCTCTCCTTTTCATTCTGAGGGCTCTGGTTTGTCTTGCCTGAATTTTTAACCGCTGTTGGGCATCAAATGGGCAGATTTTAGGCATTATTCAGGCATTTTAGGACTTGTTTCTCCGATCCCAGAGGGTGCCTAATCTACTGTGATGCTGAAACCTTTCTAAGTGCTTTGGGAAAACTGCTGGGCGTTGTTTCTGCAGTCAAGCTCAGCCTAAGGTTTAAAAGAGGAGCCTATAACTGGGCATTTCTCCTCTTCACTAATAGGGTGAATGTAAGCAAGTTCTTAACATCTATGGGCTTCTCCCATCTTAGGATGATGAGGGTTTTGATTTGAACGTGAAATGTCCCTCATAGGCTCATGTGTTTGAATCCTTGGTCTCAAGCTGGTGGTGCCATGTTGGAAGAAGGTTAGAGAACCTTCTAGAGGGGGCTGTATTGAAGGAAGTGAACCACTCTAGGGAGGTCTCGAGGTTTGATAGTTTAGCCTCTCTGTGCGCACATTCTTTCTTGACTGCTGATGCAATGTAACCAGCTGCCTCCTGTTCTTTTGGCTCTGCCTTCCTGACGATGATGGGCTGTATCCTCAAATTATGTGGTCAAACAAACCCTTGCCTCCTTAAGTGGCTTTTGTCAGGAATTTTGTCATAGAAAATCAATTCATTAATTCAAGTATGGGTTCATGGGAAGCCTTCATTATGGGTAACTTGCTT
Source organism: Phyllotis vaccarum (assembly GCA_033318265.1). NCBI lineage: Eukaryota > Metazoa > Chordata > Mammalia > Rodentia > Cricetidae > Phyllotis > Phyllotis vaccarum. The sequence goes on along the minus strand of JARWLC010000017.1, from coordinate 9,695,800 downwards.
AGGGTGGTGCCTGATACATATATAATTGATAAAGTAGCTCTAAATGTTATTGGGAACATAGAGTAGAGCTGAGCTCTCTGATGAGACACCAATGAGGATGGGAAAAGTCTGGAACAACACGGTTCATTTACCATACAGTTGAGCTAACTGGACACAGACACACGGCCCTAAGGTAGAATGCCAAGGACTGTTGACCATGGTCTTTGAAAAAGGAAAGAGAGCAGTCATTAAGATCCAGCTCCTGGCTGGACTCTAGTAACAGCTCTGTGTTGGTCCACTGACTTGTTGCTATAGGTTGGAGTGTTGGGTCACTGGGTACAGATCATGACCAAGGAGTGTTGTCACATTCTCTTTGTGTAACGGTGCTGGCCACCGACCACACAACACCTTTCTTTTTCTCTCAGGGCCCAGCCCTCAGAGCATATACAACTAACTGCCTTGATCCTTCTGACTGGAACAACTGGTCATTTCATGCCCCATGGGATGCTGACTGAGGGCATTAAACCCAGGTGTGTGAGGACAGAGGGCAGGAGTCTAACCATTTCCCAATTAGCAGCTTGTTGGTTTTCTGAAACCCAATCGTATGGAGTGAACCAGACGCCCCTGTCTGGAGCTTCGTATTCAGCTCAGGATCCAACTCTCAGTGGAAAATTAAAAACAAAGTCATTATTATATATTAGATTTATTAAAAATGCAACTATTACCAAGAGCCTGTGGGCATGTGTGGAAAATGCTGTAATTAAATTAAATTAAATTAAATCCAGCAGTTAGAAGTAACATTTTCCACTTAGAAGAAGGACAATGAAGGGGAAAAAAAAAACCCATCAGAGAATTCTAAACCAGAGAAGTGTAAGAAGTGGCCAGGATTCTTCTAGAAGGAAGATGTTATAACCGTTATTGTTATTATTATTGCTGCCCTGAGATAATGGAAAAGTAATACACAAATTTTTAGCAAAGTTGGAACTTGCCAGGCATTGAGAAATCATATTTATTTGGAAGAAGGTGAATCATAGTAAAACTAGGGATGGAAGAGCATTCATTATGGAGGGGAAGTTTGTTTGTGGTGATTACCTAGAGTAATTATTCAAATAGTAGTGATCAGATCAGTGGGAAAGTGAAACTTTTCATGTCACCAAGGAGAGGGAATGTAGAGTTGTGTGCTGGGAGACCTCACCGCTCAGGCATTATTGTGCAGAGGATTTGAGCCATGGAAATCCAGTGGTGTTGGGGAAGGCTGGAGGGCACTCCTGTCTTTAAGAGAGGAATGATTGCTGATTCACATGCATGTGTCATGTGATCTGAGAGAAAAGCAGACACAGTTGGTAGGATGATCTCTGTTGCTGCAAAGCTATTGGAAGGTTCTCCTAAGGCCTGTGAGCATGCCCTTGAGTCCCTTAGGAGGCAGAAGGTCTTCTAGTTAGCTTGGTTGCTGGATTGAAATCCGTGTTGCCTGACTTGTTGGCTGCTTCGGTGACATCAAAATTGGCTACAACAATGCTGCTGTTCCCTAAATCCAGACAATTCTGGGGTATTTTTAGCAGATGAAATGGACCAGGCTGCTTAAGGGTGAGGTCAGGGCACAGCCAGTACTTTGGGGGGAAGTGATAGTTCCCTAAAATGTGTGGTTAGTGGGACACCTTGGCTATGACAATTGAAGCTGTCACCTGTCTGAGATTGGTGGTTATGGACAATGATGCTCAGAAACATCCCATTAGGGTGTGTGTGTGGGGGGTCAGAGGTTAGCATCAGGTGTCCCCCTCAGTTTCTCTCCTCAGTTTTCGAAGCAGAGCCTCTCACTGAACCTGGAGCTCACTGATCCAACTAGACTGGCTGGTCCATGAACTCCAGGGGATTTACTGGGGGAGTTACAGCTGTACCCTGCTGCACCTGACTTCTTATGTGGGTTATGGGCATCGAGTGTAGGTTCTCATGCCTACATGCCAAGCACTTTGCTATGTGAGCGCCTCTACCCCAGGTTTGTATCAGAATCATCTCTTTTGATCTATATCAGGACAAGGTGTTTGGACTTTTACCAAGAGGGTGTGTGGCTGCTGCCAAGTGGTTTGGTTGTACTTACTCTCCATTTCGAATATCAGTCAGAGCTGGTTGACTCCTAATTGGCTGAAATACTCAAAATGTTCAAAAATTTCAATTGGAAAGCAGTACTGGGGGAAGTCATCACAGAACCACTGAGGGATTTTGATCGAAAATTTAGAGCCCCAGAAAATGATTGTCTTTCCAGGGGTGGGGTACTGTTGGGGCTACGGATAGTTTGCCCTGTTCAGGAAGGGAGCCTGTGGGGGCATTGGGTGGTTTATTGAAGTGAACAGTTTCAAACACTTCTAAACTGGAGGAATAGGGGAGGTGAGGGATTCTGGTGTCCTTGCTGACTGACAGACTGATGATCAAGTGAGGCTGTACAAAGGAGATCAGTCTGTCTCTAGCTATGAACAAAGACTTTGCATTTACACGAAAGGAGTTTGCTTGTCCTCTGTAGGCCCCTGGGGGAGGGTCAGAAGAATCAAGACCTTATTTGACACTGTATAATTAAAGAAATATACTTTCTAGTTTAAACATGTGTAGAACTCAACTTCCTAAGTGAGAAGCCTTGAGTTTCTTCTTTTGCAGGTTTTCAACAGATATCACTGTCAGGGTGAAGTAGCCTCACCTTGATTTGTAAGCCACAGTTGAATGTTAGGTGAGATTTTGGTTTTTCTTAAATCCCTGCAAGATGACACGAGTCAAGTGTTGGAGCGGGACAGGACCAGATATCTTCACCCTTATTGATCTGCTTTTTCGCAGATCTGCAAAATTACTTGAAGAACTAATAACACCCGGCCATACGGTGTGAGAAGATCTGGTGTCACCACCAGAGAAACAAATTCTATAACTTGACAGTTGAGATTAGAAAATTTTAATCTGTTCTCAGAAGTTTTTTTGTGATAACTCTCCCATTTCTAAAAAGCAAGTAGGAAGGAGAATATACCATGGAAAACACAATCCCTTCCTTTAAAATATTTTCCTATCCATTTGTTTTGTGTGTGCATGTGCATGTGTGTCTGTGCATGATGTTCATATACATGTGTGTGTGTGTGTGTGTGTGTGTGTGTGTGTGTGTGCATGCATGCAGGACAGAAGGCAGTCTTTGACATCATTATTTGGCACCATCTTATTTTTAATTTTTTTCTTTTTGGACACAGGGTCTCTCATTAGGTTGGAAGTTGCCAAGTGAGGCTAGGGTGGTTGGCCTGGATGCTCCAGTGATCCGTGTGTCCACCTCTCCAGTGCTGGGACTATGATCCTGTGTCTCTATGCCTTATTTGTTTTAAAATATGGGTTCTGGAAATCAAGCTCATGTCTTTGTGGTTGCAAGGTAAACCCTTTACTAAATGATCCAGCTCCCCAGTTCTCCAGCAATGGATTGTAGTAATTATTCACTGGCAGTTGGTTATATAAGGGATTAATATTTATTAAGAGATTTATATAAACACTCACTGATACAAAATTGAACCTTAAGGCAATTCTTGGAGAGTTGAACTGTTCCACACAGTGATGGTGACAATCCTCTCTCCCAAAATGCAGGAACAAACAGGAAGGAATACAGTATGCATTGGCGTCCTCAATGGGGGCTGGCCACACTCCATCCAGGGCCTTGAAACCCCAAAGGTATGCCTCTAGGTGTCTCTCAATAATGCCTGAATCCCACCACAGCAATGTTTCTAGTACCTATGGTAGAAGTGATGGGGAAGAAAAGTGATTTGGTGATTCATCCCATGTAGGGGGATTTGCTCTTAGATGTTCTCAGTAACCAGATTGCTAGAAACAAATTAGGGTTCAGATACTTGACATGCATTGAGGAGAATAGTAGAGAATCCTCTGACGTTTCTAAGATAGTATGTAATATGAATGATCTAGTGGCAAGGCAGCTTTTGGACGGTGGCTTCTCTCTCATTCCCACTGCCGTGTGTATGCTTGAGCTGAGTGGGATCCGTTTATACTGGTGGCTAACCACTAGAAAACAGTAGTATAGTAACTAAGTCTTCAGCTGAGCAGTGAACTGGGGGGAAATGTAGGTCTGAGGAAGTCAGTGTCGGGCTAGATAAAATGTCAAATGATGGAAAAGCTTAGCTAACTCCATGGGAAGCACTGAGAAATGGGAAAATATATTGACTTCGGTACTGTTTCTGAACATCCAATTTTACTAAAGTCCTTTGAGTATAGTTTCGGTAGTCTCTTATAGCCTAGGCTGGCTTCTGACTTGTTATGTAGCCAAGGATGACCTTGAGCATGTGACCCTCCTGATTCTACCTCAGGTTCTAGGATTATAGGTCCATCAATGCCCCGTTTATGTAATACCGGGGATCGCGGGGCTTGGCGCATGCTAGGCAACTACTGTACCAACGAAGCTTCATCCCCAGCTGCCTGCCAAGGATTTAGAGCCAAAAGATAACAGAAAAATCAACATTTCCAACTAGTTTTTGTCCTAATCATGATTGGATTGGTTGGGAAGTGCAGCTGGTCCATGAAGACAAGAATATAAGCCATAAAATTCATATTTTCTTGTATGGGAGTATTTTTTAAAAATATGGAGAGATGGTATTGAATATGCTCTCTTGTTCCTCAGTTCTGGGAAGAGAAATAGAGTATGGCTCAGAGCAGAGACTGGAGACAAGATATTGAGCCTAGACCCCAGGTCTATCATTTTTCGGGAATTTGGGTCCCTGTTTCTCAGTTTAGTTCAGTCTTACCAATGAAGCTGAAATGAAGCAAGGCACCCTAAGCACCTGCTTTATTTTTAGAAAACATAATGTGTAATAAAAATATTATTCCCACTGCTACTTAACATCCACATAGACACATGTTTAACTTCAGTAAACATTTTGCAAAAGAAGACTTATGTGTAGTATGCTGTGATTTTTTTTTGTTTAATTCTATTTCATATTAAAAACATTCTGGTCATGACCCACAGTTTGAAAAACATGGGCTGGTACTTAGTGCCATGTCCAGTACAAAGGCATTGATCTGTGAGGATCAAACACTGCTATAGGGGAGGGGATGATGTCAGGCCATAGATTTGCTGAGGCATGATTCTTTAGTCAGAGACAGTCACAGTAGAAAGCTGAGAGAAACCTGGAGGCTGCCAGTATGACGGAAGCATCTGCTCTCCCGCCCTTAATTTTTTTGTCTTTAATTAAGGCACAAAATGGAGTGAAGAAAAAAAAGTCAAAGAACTGGGAAATGTTGAAACCAGAAGCAAACATTTTCTTAAACAACTTAATTATAATCATCTGTCTTTTCCTTAAACAACTTAATTATAATCATCTAATATAAAGACTAATTACAGCCTGGGTTAGTATCAACAGTTCTGGAGGATGAGTGATAGAAGGGAGAAAACAACACACCTCTTAGAAAGTGCTTTATGTGAGTGCTTGTGATGTGTTGGGAGCATTTGTGGTTTTCAGCATGGGCACACACTACAGTGTGAGTACGGAGACCAAAGGACACTGAGTGCTGATACTCACCTTTCCCTCATGGGAGACAGGCTCCCTGTCTGCGGTTTGCTGTACGTGCCAGGATAGCTGGCCTATGAGCTTTCAATCCTGGGCCTGTGCCTGTCTCCACCTCCCATTCTACTGCAGGAGCACCGGAATTATAGATGTGCCCTATTGCGTCTGCCATACCGAGTTCTGGGGATTCAAATTCAGGTCCTCATTGTTCGTGTAGTGTGCACTTACCCTCAGAGCTATTGCCCCAGACCCCAGTTGTCCACCTTTAATCCTCTGAATGATGGCAGATAAAATCAATAAAGGGAGAGACAGATAAAGGTTATGTAGTTGCCTCCCTCCCTCCTTCTATCCTTCCCTCCCTCCCTCCCCTTTTTCCTTCTATCTTCCTGCCTTCCTTATGGCAAATGTTTAAGACAACACGTTGCTGTTGCTTGCAAAAGTCCAGGCTTACTCGTGGTTGGTACCTCTGCTCTAGGTGGTCTCACCAGGCTGTAGGTGACTTACTGGCCGGGCTTTTGCCTTTCTGCAGTCTTTGGGGGTGAATAAGATTTCAAACTCATCCAGATCCATTCAGTTCCTTAAAGTTGTAGGACTGAGGTCCCCATTTCTTTGCTGATTGTCTTGGGGCCAGTTGCTGCTCTCAGAGATTCACTTGCATCACACTGATATGAATTTTGGTTTATTGATACAAATTTAAGGTTAATTTTGTTATACTGTATGTATATTTCTACTCTTGTTTAAGGTATTATGTTTATGTAACTCATTTAAAATTGTAATGTATATTTTAAAATGCAGATTAATAGTCTTCTGTGATAATCAACTTATAATCATGCTAAGTTTTTTAGATATACAAACATATTTCAATTGGGTAATCTTCAAACACTTCAAGACTTACAGAATATGGCATTTAATATGCTTTAAAAACTTAGACTTTTCTGGACAGTGAGACATGTTTGCTCCTGGCGGCACAAATCTACTTCAAAATTTCAATCCCTATAACAAGAGTGGTTGAGACCTCTAGCTGTCCATTCTGTTTGGCTTTCTCTTCATCTGAGACTTTCTAGTTCCAGCCAGAGGAATCATTTTGCTCTTAAAGATTCAGTTAGGAAGGTTGGATCCACCCACCAGGATAATGTCCCCCCCCCCCCCCCATTGCAGGCTTATAAACTAGTCTCTTCTGCCATTTAAAGGAACTACTCATAGAATCCAGGGTTGAAGACATGGGTATTTTGGGGGTGAGGAATGCTGAACAGTTTTTGGTCTGCCACATGTGGTTAGTTAGGAAGTTTTCTGTTGAGATAAAAATGATTTTTTTCTTTTAAATCAGATTTTCATGGCTCTTAAATAGCTAGAGTTTTTGCATAAATCTTAAAATCATAAAAATTTAGAGGTGAACACCATACTAGAACTCATGAAGGTTCACTTTTTCACTTCTGGATGAGGGCATCAGATGAAGTTGTGGAATCTCCCAGGACAGCAGGGGCGGTTCTTGCTTTCTGGCCCTCCTTCATGGCAATGGTACTCATGAATGCTGCTGGATTGTGCTTTGGAGACAGTAAAGAGAAAACAATTGAAAAGTCTGACATTTGTTTTACCTAATTCTTTATCGACTTTTAGGAAGCATTTATGACATAAATCCTGACAGTCATTTGTCAAAGACTATTTTTAATATTGTTTTAGAATGGCAGACATCTAGGTTCAATTTTCTTTTGTTATGATAAAACACCATGGCCCAAAACACCTTGGAGAGGAAAGGGTTTATTTCATTTCACAGTCCTTCCATGCCACATTCCATCACCAAGGGAAGTCAGCTCTGGAAGGCACAAACCTGGAGAAAGAAACTGAAGCAGAAGTCATTTAAAGAATGCTGCTTACCTGCCTGTTTCTCATGGATTGTTCAGCTAGCTTTCTTATAGCATCCAGAACTACCTGTCCAGGAGTGGAGCAACCCCTAGTGTTCTGGACCCTCCCATATCAACCATCAGTCAAGAAAATGCATTATAGTCTTGCTTACCCGTTTGGCGGGGGGAATTTTCTAGTGTAGGTTCCCTCTTCTCAAATGAATCTAGCTTATATCAAGCTTACAAAAAAGCTAATGCTAAACAGCTTAAAACACACACACACACACACACACACACACACACACACACACACACACACACACACAAACAAACAAATAGGGTCTCATTATATAGCCCTGAAACTGGTTATGAAGATCTAGAACTTTTAGAGATCTATCTGCTTCTGTCTCCTAAGTGCTGGAATTAAAGGCAGATAGATGTTTTAAAAATAAATATTTTATTTTACCTTCTATTTAAATATGTTTTTTAGACATGATTTTACTATGTATCTTTGGCTGACCTGGAACTCACTGTGTAGACCAGTCTGGCCTTGAATTCACAAAGACCTGCTTGCTTCTGTGTACCAAGTGCTGAGATTAAAGAAATGTACAATTCTACCCTGTTTTTACTTTGTGTGTTGGAATGTGCCCACTAGTGCAGGTGTCTGAAGAGGCCAGAGAGGTCATTGGATCCCCTGAAGCTGGAGTTAAAGAAGGTTGTGAGCCACCTGACATGGGTGTTAGGAACTGATCTTGGGTCCTTTGTGAGAACAGCATATATTCTTAAGCACTGAAACATCTCTCTAGCTCCACATTTTAATATTTTCATTATGGAGGTCTTGTATGTCTTCGGTTATGTTTATTCCCAGCTATTATGAGTAGATGTTTTCTCTTGATTTTTTAACTAGCTTATTACTGCTATGTAGGTAAGCCAATTTCCATGTGATTTTTATGGCCTGCTAGTTTTTGAAATTGCTCATAAGATCTAAGAGTTTCCTGGTGAGGTCTTTAAACTCTTTTGAGCATAAGGTCACATTTGCTAATAGGGATAATTTGACTTTTCCCCCCCTATTGTATATACCTCTTTTTTTAAAAAAAAATCTCATTTATTTTTTTTCTTAATATAATGTAGTTGTTACTGTTTCTGAAGTCAGTGAATCTGAAGAAAATAAGGAAGGAAAAGATGGAAGAGGTTTTTGTTTTTGGAAATAAAGCATAAAACAGTTCTACAGTGGCCTGTCAGGGAAATTCTGTGTTTGTTCTAGATGTCTTAGGTTGCAGTGAACACAAAAGACAAACCATTCAATCTTTATAAATATCAGCGGAAGCTGGAAAGTCTGTCAATGTATGTATGTATGCATGCATGCATGTATGTATGTATGTGTGTATGTATGTGTGTATGTGTGTATGTGTGTATGTATGTGTGTATGTATGTGTGTATGTGTGTGTGTATGTATGTATGTGTGTATGTGTGTATGTGTGTATATATCATCTATCTATCATCTATAAATCTCTTATCTATCATGTATTATTTGTCTATCTTCTATCAATCTATCTTCTATCTCCTATATATCTATCATCTATCTTCTACTTATCTATCTATCTTCTGTCAATTAATTAGTCAATCAATCTATCTCCTAAATATCTATCTGCCTCTCTTATGTAATACTAGAATGCCCTGCATGGTATGAGGCTAAAGTTAAGAAGCTCAAAGTATCTTGCACTAAGATGAGGCCAATGGCAGCCAGAAGCTTCTACCCAGGACATTATAGAAGAGGGAAACTCTCCGTGTCACTACCTGCTACCATACCAACATGAGATGAAAAGGCAGAAGGAGAGTGGAAGCCATTTATGTCAGAAGTTTGTAGAACTAGAAAAGGACACAGCAAAGGTTTTGAGTTACTATTTTGTGGGAAGGACAGAGTTCATGGTAAGAGGGCTCTGTTCATTTTTTCAAGAGGAGGAAGAGGTATCTTTTGTTTCCATGACATCCAAAGGATCCCCCAGTCAGTCACTAGACTTGCTACACCCATTGGCTAAGGAGAATAGCCTCTTAGCTATTTGTTTGTTGATCTCCCTGAATCTGAGAAACAGAGAGCAATGAGAGTGAAGCCTTAGGGCACAAAGAAGCTCTCAGCTCTACCAAGTCCTGTAAGAGCACAAGTTATTCTGGAGGGTCAGTAAGCATAACTGGGCTCCAATCTTTGGCTGATACTTCACCTAGAGAGCTGCCTACAGGATGAAGGGCTCTCCACGATTAAGAGGTTAAGAGGATAAACCATGCATGACCTAGAGAGTTGCTTACAGGATGAAGATGACTCTTGATCATCAAGAGGTTTAGGGGTATGATATAAGATGTCTTTCTATATACTGTAAATAAAAAAAATTGTCTTGGCCTATGGCAGACATATTAAAATAGGCAAAAAAATAAAAACAGATTAAAAAAAAAAAGAGTCAAAAGAGACAACATCCAGCCACCCCAAATTTAACATATAAAAATAATACAGATAAGCCACAGGCCGTGTAGCAAAATAAATTAATAAAAATAAGTTAAATTAAGATACAAAACTAACAATATGTATTAGCCATAGGCCACACAACATAAAATTAATATGAACCTTTATATAATTATTTAAAGCTAAAAAAATTCCAAACCTCTAGACCTCTGGCCAGATGCCAGACGCCTCTTATTACAGATGTCACTCAATGTGGGGCATGAACCCATGGCCCTGAGATTAAGAGTCTCATGTTCTATTGACTGAGTTAGCAGATATTGTATTAATATTTATTTGTAATATATCATATAAACAATTTATATTTATTGAGGGTATATTAACTTTCATGATATAAATTAAACTGTAAGATGATTTTTGGAGAGAAGAATTGTCTCACGTTGAGTTGCTGATCCACTCCCCAGCATGCAGAAACCAAATATGGCAGAACTTGGTAATTCTTGGGTCCCAATCAATTTTGGCCATGCCCTGTAGGGGTCTTGAACTCAGGAGCTATGCATCTGGACTTTCCTAAGTAATGTCTGAATCTCACTACAGAGGGATGGATCATACATGATAGAAATATGAAGAGATATAAACGGGGTAGGATTTCTTACATCGGCCAATGTATTGAGAAGGATTCCAAGACCTTCTCTAGATACCATGCTCATGAATCAAACATCAGTTTTAAATACTGGCCACATACATCACCTTTGTGGGTATTCACAGCTGGCTTGAAAAAGAGTTATAGTGACCCTAGTTAAATAAGAAATTGTTAGTGTCCATCGATACCTTCACCTCCCCTTTCTACTCCTACTCATAAAGCATTGGAACCCATGAAGGAGGAAAAGGGCAATATTCCAATAACAATAGGTTTTTCTTTCTATCCCATGTCCCTCGAATCATAGGTCTTGTGAGCACAGAGAGCAAAAAGTAGAGTGAGAGAAATGAGTTTTGAATCTGGTGTGAGCCAGATAAAGGCTGAATCTAAGTCTTAGTAATTGAAATAGGAAAGTCGGGGTGCTTGTCTGGGATGTTAAAGGGTTTACTACTGGGCAGAAAGGAAAGTCTGACAGAGTGGATGAGAACAATAATTTTAAAAAGTTTAGGATTTGAAATTCTAATTCCTCAGCTTGGTGGTAAATGCAAACCAGGACGATTGGTCCTGAAATGGTGGTTCACACAAATACTTCCCCTTTCCTATGCAATGCTTTGTTTTTCCTAGACTCAATGAACCTGTCTTAATGTTTATTTGTTTGAGTTTCTACTTATGTCTTAACAATGAAACCACAACCATTTATCCCCAAATGTCCAAAATTTCTTTCCTGTTCGCTGGAGGACCTAGTGGGGAAGTCTTTATTGACTCTTTCCAGCCAGCTCCGATTTGAACTGCTTGCTCTCTGGGCTATTACACAGCTGACATCTTTTGTCTGCTCCAAAAATTTTATTTCTGGAAACTCCCCTTTATGACAGATTCTCTGTTTTCTGGATTATAAATCTTAGATCTTCTCCCACCCCTGCTTTCCTATCTTTTTTGGAGGGGTACTTGCTACAGAACCTTCTGGAAAACATTGAAAAATGGGATGCTTATTTTCAAGAGCATGACTTCTAAAAGTGTTTTTGGTCTTTTTTTGTAGTTTGTTTGCAAAATAGCTGCACTATTTCCTTTTTCATTATGTTGTTCCTAACTATACTGACTGATTTAAGCCAATAGCAATATATTCAACATGAAAGAAACAGTAATTGAAAACGTTTACCTACCGGGGTACACCATTTCATGCTGCTTTTTGGAAATCCTAAACACCACAGGAGAAAGGTTAGTTTTCTGGTAAACAAGAGACTATGTAGAGCAGAGACAAGTGGCAATAATACAAGGCTATTCCCTTCTCACTTCAGACTAGCTACCCTTCTAGAGTGTGTGTAAGGTCATCCTATACCACTGAGCTCAAGCTTTACTTGTCTATAAAGATTTGTCAAACCAGACCAGCCTAGCAGAGCTACTTAGCTGATTCACAAATGTAGAAAAATTAATAATTTTTAAAAAGCCACCAAGTTTTATGGTAACTTATTTTCTAGAAAAAGCCACGTAAGACTCTATGGTGTCAGTTGATAGTTTAGCTGGTAGAGAATTCTGCATCAAAGGTCATTTTTCCTTTAGAAGCTTAGAGATATCATTTCATTACCTTCTAGTATCCAGTGCAACTAACAAGAATCTTAAGTCATAGGATTTTTGAGTTTTTACCTGGAGGCCTTTTGCCTTTCTTTTTAGGTGATTAAGACTTGGTTTCTAGCTATCTGTTCTCTGTGTCCTCTCTGAATTTACCTCTGTTTGGATACTGAACCTCTCCGATGGAATCTCAAGTTTTCCAGTTTACTTTTCTCTCTTTTCCAAGGCGCTGGCTTTTGGGTCTATTTCTTCTGGAAGAGCTATATCTGCTTTTGAAAATAAAATTACTTTTCTTTATATGAGAATTTAACTTGCATTTATGTATGTGCACCAAATATGTACCTGGTGCCCTTAAAGATCAGAAGAAGGCATTCAGTCTCGGAGCCAGGAATAGTGGGCGCTGGGTACTGAGCCTGGGTCTTCTGAAAGAGCAGTAAGTGCTCTTAACTTTTAGGCCATTGCTCTGTCCATGAACTCTTTTTTTCTTTCATCTTTTCACTTAACTTATCACCTAGGTAACCGTAGGTCAGCTTCTGAAAACCTTTTGCCAGTTTCCTCCATTTAAAGGGTACAGCACCTCTTTTAGGGAGGGGACGCTTTTTCTTCTTCTGAGAATATCAGATTTTTTTTTTTTTAGTTTTACTTGCCTATAGACTTTCTATTTCCTTATTTCTTTCAAATTAGTCATCTTTGTTGGCTCATTATAACCTGAAAAAAATTGTTGAATTTGTAGGTGCCTTAAAACTGGCAAATGTGTGAGATCATTCAAAATTGTAAGCTATCTTAAACAGTGGGAATGGCATGTGTCTGATAAAGGAGTAGAATAAATCTGAATATAAGCTTGGGTTAGCCCATTAAAGTACAATATGAAAGAAGTGGACCTAGAAGTTAGAGAGATGGAAATGACTTATTGAGTTTCCTTTCATGTACCACGGATTCTTTAGACACACTAAACAGGAAATTCTCACAGTCTCATTAATAGACATATAATGTTAAGGATGCAAGAGGAGATTCTCTGGTTATATTTTACGAAGCTGTGATACAGCAATCCTAATGATAGCTATAATTTGATTGACACTTTCATTTTTCTTGGTGTTACTTTAATTCATTTTGAGTTTATTAATTCAGGTAATACAAATTTGATGATGAGAAAAAGAAGAAAGTATGAGTTCCTGTTCAAGGTGACATCATTTGTTCAGTCATGGCATCTTTAACATTAATTTAGATTTGGATGTAAGTGGTCTGACTTCAGAGTCTAATTGCTCTGTTCAGACACACAAAAGAGGTTGTCACAGCAGAGAATTCTCAGGCTGGTGCAAGACACAAAAGCCAAACCTGACAAGGATGGCCTGAAGGTGACTGTGAATACTAGATGCACAGGAAGTTGACAAATGTCTTTAAATATCTGAAGAGCCTTTACACTAACGAGGTGTTAGATGTATTCTCTTTGGACCGGAGGTTAGGACTTGGTTGATGACTAGCAGGTACTGAGAGAAGTTAGCAAGACCTTTAGATAGCTTTTTAACGATGAGGTCTTACAGTGTTGTGTAGTTTACTTCACAACTGAGTTTTCTGACATCAGAGATATGCAAGAGGGAGTGAGCATGCTGAGGGAAGATCCAAAGCTGTTCTCAAACCTCAGAGAGGTCCACCTGAAGAGGTCATTTTATTTTGCCATGCCCAAGTGAATGAAAACAATTTCAGATGTTCTATCTCCAAAGGGCAACATCCAGTTAGAAGCTGAGTGTGTCATTTGGTAGCTGAGGGGTCTAGGATCCTGAATGACAAGATCCTCTCAAGAACACTTTGCTAGTTGGAACACAGAGGAAGTAAATCTGGTCTTTTAGATTCGAAGTTGAATTTTCTCTGCAACATACGCATTGCCCTCCAGCCCCCTCCATGAAGGTTCTCTCTTGACTTCTATTTCCACTTAGTACCCACACATCCCAGTTTTCTCCCTTCTTCAATGACAGCCACGAATGTGTTTTCCTGACACCAAAGTGTTTTATTGCCCATAGCTTTTTCCCTCTCCTGCAGTGGGGAGAACCCATTTCTCACTCATAGTCATCTAAAGTGAGAATTCTGAAGAATAAAAAAGCAAAGCTCATGGTCCTGCTGTTTGTAGTCCGTGAGACCAACCAAGGTCAAGGTCTGATACCCACATGCCTATAGCCCTCATGCAAATGTCCTCTCTCAGGAGACAGCCAAGCCTGCACATTGTGACTGGATATGACATTGATCCTACCCAGTAAAACTGTAGCCAGGCCAGCAGGTTGTGGGGACCCAGAGTTGAGCAGTGGCTTTGTCCAGGGCTACTTTATGTGCCTTAGGTTTTAGCATCCCTGTTGACATCCCAGTCCCCTGCACATGCACTGTGACTTCTATGTGTACAACAGAGGTTGGCACACCCAAACCCCTCCAGTCCTCTCCCTCTAGCTGCATAGATTGTCTTTTAATATGTGGAGGGTAAGTGAAGCGAGTTATTTTTGACAAGTAGTTTGAAAAAGGACTCTAAGAGTTATTTTTCTTTTAAAGACATTTATTGTGTGTGTGTTTATAAGGAAGGAATCAGAGTCTATAGCCTATAGCAATAATCAATCTATAAGTTGGATGTAAGAAAATTTCTCTGGGTGGTATACTCCACAAAACCACTAGAGGACGAGAGAGTCTAAAGAATGATTAAAAAACCCAAACAAATTCAACAGGACAAGTCAGGCAAACAAACTGCTCATTGTTTGCTAGACACCAAGCCATCAGCATGATCTGCAGACCCTGGCAGCCCTCTGGAACAATAGAGGCGTGTTGTGGGTAAAGTGGCTGAGGTAGTCAGACTCCTTAGGAAGGCATCAGACTTCTGAGGCCAAGATTTACAAGCTGTAATCTCTGGCAAATCCATTCACATCTCCAAATCGGAGTCTTCCGTCTGGAAAAGTGGGCTTCATCACCTAAGCATACCCGAGGTGGGGGTAGGGTGGGGTGGGGGGCTTCAGCAGAATATAACACCTGCCTCATGTCCCTTCCAGTTTTCTCCTGTGCTTGGTTCTGATGCCCAACGTCACTCCTTCCTCCTAGGGAAACTGGGTTCCCTTCTTTGCCTCTCCCAATGTCTTTGAGAGCTCCCTATTGCTATGTTCTAATTAATTTGTTTCTAAGTTTATTATGCACACTGGACAAACAGCTTCAGAGGACAGCCCCTGGGTATCTCTAGAGTCCAGCGGAGGAGGACTCTAAAACAGTGCTTCCCTTTGTCTGTTTGTATAGGGTCTTAAGACAAGGATGGGCATAGACATGAGGGGGACCAGGACCCTGCTTGGATGAGTTTACAAAGTAGTCATATTTTGCTTAAACTAAGAGCATGAGTTAGATGTGATGGTATGGTCCTGTAAGCCCAGATACTGGCTTGAACCTAGGAGTTCCAGGCAAGCTGGGCAACAGAACTTGTCTTAACTGGGCAACTCTCCCCACTCTCATACATGGTAGGGTCAACATACATGACAGTCATTTGATAAATGATTATACTTTTAGAAATAAGCAAGTGGTACATGGTGTACAGGGGGAATAAAAAATATACCTTGTGAACATGAAAGATGGCTCAGTAGTTAAGAACACTGACTGCTCTTCTAAAGGACCTAGGTTCAATTTCCAGTGCCTGCATGCATGCCAGCTCACAATTGTTACTACAGCTGTAGGGAATCTGATGTCATCTTCTGGTCTCCTCAGGCATCAGGCTCACATGTGGTGCACAGACATGCAGACAGTTGGTCAAAGGTGAAGGACAGTGGCTGGTTTATAAGGACATCCCGGGATATGGTATCTTCACTGGGATTTGTGTGTGTGTGTGTGTGTGTGTGTGTGTGTGTGTGTGTGTGTGTGTGTGTGTGTATGTTTGTCTGTATGTGTTTTCTACTTTATTAAGATCCTACAGTGAGGGTGACCTGTAGAAGAGAGGCCTGATAATCACAGGAAAAATGGCAGATTCCCTGAAAAAATAGCTATGCTATATGTTTTGGGCATTAGCCACCGTACCTCTGAGCCCCAGTCCAGTGGCAGCCTCTCCAGTCTGTGAGTGAGAAGAGTCATAGCATGCAGGAAGAGTTACAGCATGATCAACCTTTTCGCTACCAGGTCTGGTGCTGCCCTTGTCACATCCAAACTTTTGTTAAGAGCTCCTATTGAGCTGTGTGTGGTGCAATGCACTCCGTGACCTCAGTTCTTGGGAGGCTGAAGCTTAAGGGTCAAGAGCTCAAGGCTAGCCCGAGTTACAGAGCAGGACCCTGTTTCAAAAAATCCAGAATAAACAAATGACAAACCCCCAATTTCATGGTGTGTCTGTAACCCCTTAATTTATCAGAGGATGGAAGAGCCTGTGAGACTACTTCCTGCTTTTCTGGTGGCTGTGGGGTCTCAGTCAGGGAAGCAGCAGGCTGCAGTCACCTTGCACGCATGGCTACACAGTGCATCAGCTGGTTTGGAGAAGGAGAAATAACCATCCTCATTGCCCACTTTAGGCTTCCTGATGTGAGTGTGAAACTCACCTCCATGAGACTTTCCAAGATAAGTTCTCACGTGATTTGTAACTGTGCTTTAGTTTACTGACAGTAGTTATTATTAATTATTGTAAAGAGGTAGGGGAGACATTATCCTTTACACAACCCACCTTGGCTGTGTCTTGGGACCTTGGAGGTAGAAAGTCACATTCGGATGAAAACTGTAGTTTCCCTACAACTTAAAGTCAGCCTTTAAATATTCATGCAATATTTTCCATATTTTTTCACTAAATAGGTGCTAGAGGAGACCTGGGATATAATAATTAAGTTC
This sequence comes from Phyllotis vaccarum, assembly GCA_033318265.1. Lineage (NCBI taxonomy): Eukaryota > Metazoa > Chordata > Mammalia > Rodentia > Cricetidae > Phyllotis > Phyllotis vaccarum. The sequence continues at coordinate 9,678,976 of JARWLC010000017.1, read as the reverse complement.
TTTAAAAAATTTTTTAAAAAATATTTATTTACTATGTAAAATTTTTTTTTAAAAAATATTTTTTTACTATGTATACACTGTTCTTTTTGCACAGCAGGAGAGGCCACCAGATCTCATTACAGATGGTTGTGAGCCATCATGTGGTGCTGGGAATTGAGCTCAGGACCTCTGGAAGAGCAGCCAGTGTTCTTAGCCTCTGAGCCATCTCTCCAGCCCCAATAATTAAATTCTTAAAGAACTATTTTCTTGGAAGTAGAATGAATACACGAGCTATTAGGCCGCTGGTCCATGATAGATGTTTATAAACGCAAATAGCCTTTGGGAAATGGCTTTATCAAACCAATGCAATTTTCAGAATTTTCTTTTACATCTCATAGGTGTTAGGCATGGATGTGAGCATTTACAGTAGTCAGGTTAAAGGAACCACATTCTAAATCTGGGAATAATAGCACGGAAGGAATAACCTCCCTCCCCAAGAATAGAGATAAAAGCAGAGACAAGAGGGGTAGACATTTTTTTTTTTTTTTTTAAATAACAGGCTTTTAGCAAGTTGACAGGAAGGACTGAGTCCCCTTCTGCCCGTCCCCACACATCCATGATGGCTACTACTGCTGTATTTGCATGTGATGATTTCTGCATGATCTTAAGACTTTTTTTTTGACATTTGATAACTTCTGTATATTTTAGACATTTTTAAAACTTAATAGAGTCTTTTAAGACAAAGTGCTGGTCTTGAGTTTTGGAGCTCTTTGGAAGAGTCTTGATCTTAATGTAGGGATACAGTTAGAATATTTTTTAAAAATTAGGCTGGAATGATGGTTTGAGTCTCCAGAACTCATGTAGAAAAAAAGCCAGGTGTGGCTGCCTATGCTTATGATCCTAGTTCTTGAGAAGCAGAGACAGGTGGGTCCCTGAGGCTCACTGGTCTGTCAGACTAGCCTACATGATGTCTTCCAGGCTACTGAGAGACATTGTCCCCCACAAAAATCTCTATCTATCTATCTATCTATCTATCTATCTATCTATCTATCTATCTATCTATCTATCTATCTATGTATCTATCTAGGCAAAGAGGATCTGAAGAATGACACCTAAGGTTGTCCTCTGGCATTTACATTCACACTACACATGTACACCCTTCCATACCACACCACACACACATACCTGCATACTCCCACACACTGTCACACACACAGTGCTCCTACACACACACACACACACACACACACACACACACTTCATGTGTGCTCCCCACCACACCATGCATGTGTACCTTCACACCCTCTCACATGTGCACCAGCACACACACACACACACACACACACACACACACACACACCCACATACCCATATGTGCACCTGCATACACATAAGCACACACACACAGATGCACATATCGGTTGCGCACACACACATAACTTTCCTATGAAAAACAGTGATTGCCTGAGATGACCAATTTAGAATTGTGTGTCTAGAGACAAACCTCCCAGAACCTGCCCTGGTCATACAGCGCAGCCGAGCTCTTCCTTTTCCATCTAACATTCTCCATTGGTTGAGGTTTCAGAAAGGACTTTGCAGGTGGCAGGACTTTAAAAAAAGTGCCATTTTTTTTCTTCTATTAAAAGCATGCCTTTAACTTGTGCCTTTCCATCATCTTATATAGCTTTCCAAAATATGAGCCTCACACATAAAGACAGACTGCGCCGGGTGGGCCTGGGAGATCCCGGCCTTGATCATTAACCGAGGCTCAGTGGAGGAATTAACTTGTTTAGTTCTTTGCTCCAGGCCTGGTGAAATAGGTAGTGTTTCAACTCAGTCCTTTGTGGGATTCAGGCTGCCAATATCTCGGCTTTGAAGTGGTTTTTCTGCCTGTGATGTAACTGCATTCCCTTGTTGGGCCTGAAGAGGCCTTTCTCATCTCCCACACCCACAGTCATCCCACATGCCAGCTTGAGTCTGATCACACTGCCCCCTGATTTCCAGACATTCTCCTCCCCACTGCTCTTGCTCCTGCTTTAGATAATTTGAAAGTGAAGATTATAAGATATTCTGCTTGTCTGCGTGTGCCTGTGTGCGTTTGGGGAGCAGGTGCTGGGGGAAAGGCAGCTGCTATTAATTTTTTGTGTGTGTATATTTACTTGTATGAACATATGTGTGTGTGGTGTGAAGTGTGTGTGTGTGCACGCACTCAAGCCAAGGTCAACCTTGGGTGCCATTCTTCAGGACGATATCCACCTTGCTTTCAGAGACTGTCAGTTATTAAGCTACAATGGCTGGCTAGTCAGCCTGGGGATGTGCTTGTCTCTGCCTCCTTGGCACTGGTAGTACAGAGCCCAGCTGCCACACCTGACCTTTTAAATGTGGGTTCTATGAACTGAACCTAGGCCCTCATGCCTGCTCAGCAAACACTTCACTGCCTCAGCTATTTCCTCAGCTCTGCTTTTGACCCTCTGTAGTCCCCCCTCCCCTCCTCCTTCCCTCCTCCCCTCTTCCTCTCCCCTCCTCCCCTCCTCCTCTCTTTCCCTCTGTCCTTTGCTCTCTTTCTCCCTTCCTTTTTTCCTGAGTCTCCTTTCATGGCTCAACTCGCTGTTTCCTGCCTTAGTTTCTCAACGCTGGGAGTTTAGGCGTTCATCATCAGACTCTGCTTAGTTTGTTTCTGCTTAAAATTTCTCTGAATTTACCTTCTCAGTGTGGCTCGTATGTAAGAATGATTCTGCTAGCCACACATATGTAACATGCAGAATATATTCCACATATGTAAATACAACACAATAGGTTCACAATAGGACATGGCTTAATTTCCACTAGAGAAATTACTGGTTTTTCTGGTTGATTATCGAAGAAAACACATGTTCTTTGTAAGGGCGACACATCCTCAGGTCAAAGTCTTCCCAGGAGTCAAAGATCTGAATTTTTTTTTTTTTTTTTTTTGGTTCATGTATATATATCATCGTGGCCTTGCTCGCTTTGAGTAAAGCCATATAACCAGAGAGCTGGTATGTATGATCCACTCAGGCCTCTGTGTAGGCCATTTCACAGAGTACTACAACCGCATGTGTCTCCAGCCTGCAGTGAGAGGTATTATCTGGACAATCATATGGCAGGTATATTGATTTTCAGGAAGTTTCCGAAAACATGATGAAAGGGTTTGATGATGATGATGGTACTAACAAGGACAGGACCAGCAGTGGAGTCAATAAAGACCTTCCTCATATCTCACACAGGCTGTTTCTGCACTGTGGTCGGTTAGGAGAAAGGAGTCATGGCACATATAAACATCTCACTGGAGCAGCCACACAGTTTAGGAAAAATTTCCATCATTTGTATGTGTGATTTTTGATCTAAAAGCGAGTGTGGCCTGTCTTGGAATGCATGCAATGGTACATTCTTTCACCAAAAAAATCATTGGCAGGGTTCATAATCGTGGCCTTTACTGCACTTATCTTATGAATGTACTATTGTTTTGTAGTTTTTAAAATAGTTTGGGGTTTAATAGAAAATGGCTTGTACTTTTCAGGTTCATTTGTTTGTCTTTGATCAACCTGTGGTGGTTTGAATAAGGATGTCCTCATAGACTCCGATGTTGGTCTCCAGTTGGTGGCATTGTTTAGGGATAATACTAAGATGTGGCCTTGTTGGAGGAAAATGGCACTGAGGGAGGCTTTAAAGACTTACTGTGTTCCTAGTTTGTGCTCCCTGCTTCCTGCTTGCCATTCACAGTGTGAACACTGAGGTATTGCTGCCACCACCTTTATAGCCCACTGCCACGGTTCCTCTCCAGAGAAATAACTAAGCACAATACCAATTGTTCTGTCCAGGTCTCTTCGCGCTAGGTGGTGAAAGTGACTTGTAGAAGAATTTAGTTTTTGATCTTGAACTTTTATGGCTTCTGGGGGCAGGGGCTTATGGAAATGAGGAGTCAGGTACTGACAATGAACCCAGATATCCTGCCATAGTGAGCTAAGTAACCATGGGGCTTGGGAAGGGTCTAAGGTGCCTGCCGTCCAACATATCTTTCTACCTTTTTGTTTTCAAGAAAGAATGTGTTTGTGTGTGTGTGTGTTTTGTGTGTGTTTGTGTGTGTTTTGTGTGTTTTTGTGTGTGTGTTTTGTGTGTGTTTGTGTGTGTGTATATGTGTGTTTTTGTGTCTGTGTGTTTGTGTGTGTGTTTTGTGTGTGTTTGTGTGTGTGTATGTGTGTTTTTGTGTCTGTGTGTTTGTGTGTGTGTTTTGTGTAGGGTATATTGGAGGGAAGACAAGAAGGAGGAGAGAATGCTTAGGACACCTTGGATTGGTCACCCCTGATAGCTGCAAAAGGCAATAGTTTTTGCCACTGAAGATGGTACAGATCTCAACTGTGTACCATGGTGGTCAGGTGAAAAGTTTTGGAATTCTACCCATATTCTGCTTTAAGGATCAAGTCCACTGTTTGGACATTTGATTTTGTTTCGTATTGGATAAATTATTTGAGCTGCTTAATAGTAATTCTCCTCATCTATGAACTAGTTCTTCATTGTGTCACACTATGGGTAATGTTAATTGTCAACTTGACAGAATCTAGAGTCATCTGGGAGATGGACCTTTGAGCATGCCTATGAGGGATTACCTTGGCTAATTAATTTATGTAAGAAGACCCATTTTAACTGTGGATGAAACCTTTATCTGAGCATCTCTGATTTGTATAAAGTGGGAGGGCAGGCTGAGCATCAGCAGCACGCATTCTCCCATGCCCTGGTTTATGGGTTTTGGATGTGTTATGTGTGACCAGCTTCTTTGAGTTCCTGCTATTTTGAGGTCCCCACCATGATGGCCTGTAGCCTGGAACTGTGAGCCAGGCAAAACAAACAAACAAACAAACATACAAACAAACAAACAAACAAACAAAAAACAAAACCAAAATCCAAACCAAAACAACAACAAAAAACCCCCTTTTCCACTAAGTTATTCCTGTCCAAGTCTCTTTCCACAGCCCAGAGGAACAAATCAAAATGTATGTTTGAGAATAAAAAGAACTAATGCTTGAAAAATATTTGGCGGATGACAAGCATACAAGAGATCTCAGTTACTGATCAAGTCAAATGCTCTACTGTTAGCCTCTCCCCCCCCCCCCCCCGGATTATTTTTGGTCTTGTTTATTTGTCCTAGGTTTCTAGATTAAGGTGATCACCTTGCTCAGTCTCTGAGTACTCGGAACTACAAGCATGCCTAGTTTCAGCCTCAGCTTCATAATTTATAAAGTGACAGGTACAGTTGGGTAAGTTGCTTGCCAGAGTTTCTGGTAGCCTTCAAAGAAGCTTGAAGATTTGTACACTGTGCCTACAATGCCGATGTGATATAAACAGACATACATATAGGTATATATCATATATAACCAAATTCTTATTTATTTAATTAATTAGTGATACTGGGGAAGCGGATCTAAGGCCTCACACATGCCAACCACATGTTCTACCACAGAGTTGGCCCTGTGTTGCTTTTCTGTCACTCACAGAGTCTCACACATGGCTGTGGATACAACAGCTAATCATGTGCTAGTTAAAGGCTTGTTGAATTCTTGATAAATAGTAACATCATTGTCTGTGTGTCTAACATGATTTATTTTGCGTATAAGAAGTTGATGAGGGTTTAAGTACTATATTCTGTTTTTCCTCTCCTAGTCACTCATTTAAAGAATAATGTTTTAAATAATGAACATTTGTGGACTAAACCCTCACTACACCTCAGGAATTGAGCTGCGGGTCAGGAAGGGGGAAAGCTAAGATATGCCATGGCTCTGGCTCCCAGTACCTGATTTTGGGGTGAGGAGATAGACAAATGTAAAATGGAACTACATCATTCATGTTTGCATGTTTCCATTAAAGCAGAGGTGTGTAACCTTGTCCTTCCGACAGCTGCAAGCCATGTGATATATCTGGGTATAGAGAGTGCCTGTGGGGAATGCTGGGAAGTAAGCCTATTACACATATTTTCTAGAATTTAGAGTGTACATAGCTGGGTTTGGTGGTCCCTATCTTGAACCTAAGGCAAGATGGTCCGAAGTGAGAAAACTACAAGTCCAAATAGCCACATTCTGGTTCGTGTGTGTGTAACATTCTACATTTTAAATAGTTCATTAATTCTTTGAGAGACTCATACAATATATTTTGCACATATTTATTCCCCCCCTCCATTACAATAGGTTTCTGGCCCAGCTAGCTAGAGGCCCAGACCTACAGACCTGCCATCCCAGACCTCTTAGCCGTCCACTGTTGCTTAGGCTCCAAATGACTCAGACACTTATATTAATTTCATGCTGTTCGGCCTATGGCTTAGGCACATTGCTAGTTAGCTATTTCATCTTAATTCAACCCATTCTCATTAATCTGTCCTGCCATGTGGCCTGTGGCTTACCTGTGTTCCTTACATATTGCTTCTTTGAGCATCTGGGTCAATCTGTGTGTGTCTCTGCCCTCCTACTACCTATTCTGATTTCCCTACCTTCTTTTTCTACAGTGGGCCATGGGCCAAAACAGCTCCTTTATTTAAAGACTGATATTTACTGCATGCAGAAAGACATTCCCACATCACAACCCCCCATGCCTCTCATATCTATACCACTGTTCTGTGGCCATATGATATTGGGTCTTCATTAAAACACACACACACACACACACACACACACACACACACACACACACACACACACACATTGAACTTACTGAGTCCAAAATGTATTTTAAAAAGCTAGAAATAGTCCTTTCACATGATTCCCATACAACTCTTGGGCATGCACCCAGAGGTTGCTGTATCCCACTACAGAGACACCTGCTCACTCATGTTCATTGCTGATCTAGTCACAAGAGCCAGTGAATGGAAACAGCTTATATGTCTTTCACTTTTAATTAGTTAAAAAATATATTGTCTTTAACATTTATTTTTAAAAATTCTCTGTATTATAGCAATAGAATTATATTTTTAAATTTTCAGCATTGAGTCATTATCTCACTTGATTAGTTATTATAATGACATTTTAAAAAAAACTAGGTGAACTGGTTTATGTTTATAATCCCAAAACTTGGAAGGATGAAGCAAAAAGATCTCTGTGAGTTTGAGGCTAGCCTGGGATAGAAAGTGAGTTCTAGGTCAGCCTGGGCTACAGAGTGAGATTCTGTCTTAAAGCAAACAAAACTCAGATTGTCTTTATATAATGAGTCCATATTATTTAGCAGGTACTATGTTTGGTATCTGACATATATTATTTCATTTATTCCTAATAGATATCCTTGTACAAAAAGCTCATTTACCAAAAAGAGGAATTATGCCCGGGGGCAACAAGACTGGGTTTTTCCACCCATCCACGGTATTTCCAGTGTTTGGAATGATGCCTGGTGTAGTTGGTTTTTACCATGACCAATAGGTGAAGGAGCTGAGTATAAAGATGTTTGATTTTGGTAATCAGGGTTTGATATAATGAAAAGCAAAGGGAGTTTACTTGTACAATGCAGGAGAGCCTGGAGTTCAGCCTATGCCTGCTGGTCCTTGCTGGTAAGGAAAGTTATGGTAGGCAAGCAATTCTCCTGCATCAGATCTGTTGATTCTACAAGACTGACCAGTTGACAGCAGATAGTAGAGTAGGGTGTTGCCCTCCCAATCAGAGATAGGGATGACAAAACCAGACAGGGTTACTATTGCACAATCTGTACCTCTTATCAGCTATCTTCCATCTTTTGTGGTAACTCAGTGGGCTTCAGGGAGACCTTAATTTGTGCTGCATCTGTGAGACACAAAGCCTCAAAGTTGGAAATAAACTCTCGGAGATATCTTCTTCCCCTTCATTTGGTCAAATAATTAAGTCAAACATATTTTATTATTATTTTAGTTCTGGCATTTAGGGTCACTTTGATTAAAGGAAGCTCATCAAAATTTTGAGGTATTAACTTTCTTTCAGAGAATATTTGAGATCTTTGAATTTTAAAGATCTTTGGTTTTACTCCCTTAAAGAAAACAAGGGCTGGGGTGATAGCTCAGTGTACGAAGTGCTTGCTGCACAGGTGTGTGGACTGGAGGTCACTCCCCCAGAATCCATGTAAAAACTGGGTGTTGCAGAGCACACCTGTGACCCCAATGTGGAGGGTGGGCAGGTAGAGCTTTGGAGTTTGCCGGCCAGTATAGGCAACTGGCTAGTTCCAGGTTTGGTGACAGGTCTCAAAAACTTAAGTGGTTGGTATTGTGGGTTGATTGAGAAATGTCACAACACTCTCATGTATTTGGACATTTTGTTCTCAGTTGGTGGTTTTGGGAGATGTTATGGGAAAGTCTAGGAGGTGGAGCCTTGCTGAGGAAGTGTGTCACCGGGACAGGCTTTGATGGTCTGTACCCTCACCTCACTTCCTGCTCACTCTCTCAGCTTCCTGTGTGTTGATAAAAATATAACCAGATAATTTTCTGCTTCTGCTACTTTAGCCTTCTGGAACTTTTAATAAGCCCAAACAAGCTCTTTCTTTCAAGTTTCTTTGGTTGTGATATTTTATCATGGCAATAGGAAAATGATTAATACAGAGGGCTGTAGAGGAGGACATGGCATATTGACCTTGAACTTTCATACTGTGACATGCACACAGGTGCAGATGCACCAAACACATATGTATGTGCCTTTACATACACACATGCATACATGTAAGTACACACAAACAATGAAGTTATCTTTAATAAACTCAATTGTCTAAGTCAACAAACCGTTACTAATAATCACTAAGAAGTTAAGTTGTAAGGGCTAGCTGATAATGAGCCTAAGTTGTAAGCTGGTTTGTAATTAATATAATACTTTGTGTGATTATTTGGGGCTAAGCAGCAGCTGAGCTGTGGGCAGGTCCAAACCTTGGGGCTGAAACAGGCCAGAAACCTTTTATTACAGAGAAACCTGATCATGAGCTGTGTGCTAAGGACACAGGGTGGTTAGACACAGCTCTCACTTATAGGGAGGAGAGGTGGAGATGGACCTATGGGCAAATATTACCACAGTATGTGAGACCCACAGAGGGAGCAGAGAAAGTCATGGATGCTTAAAGAGGCAAAAACTGAGGCCTCAGATGGTTTCTAAGGATCAGGAACTATGAGAAAAGCACCGACTTCCAGGAGGTGTAGAAGCATCAGTTGAGCAAGAAGGGACCTGTGTACTCCCAACTCTTCACACTTGATCACCCAGCAATTCTCCAGCTTTTACAGCCAGAGTAAGCGCTTTGTGTAGTGTTATGATGTGTTTCATAGGCACCAGGTGCAAGAGCCCACGTCCTAATTGGCTGGGATGGCTCTCAGGTGGAGGAGCGGCCACCATGCCTTCTGCTGTTGTGGGTCAGCCGAATGCATGCACCTCTCATGCTCTCCGGGGTCAAGGCATTTCAGCTCCAATCTGTCTTTGGCTATTACCTTGAGCTTGGGATGCAACTCATTCTCCCCGCAGTGCTGACTTTCCCTGGATCCTCATCTTGTTTCTGGCCTAGTGTTTAAGCCCATGCTGAGATCATCTGTAGTTACTTTGAGGATGTGTATAAGGCTCAGTGTAAACAGGAGTATGATGGCTCCTGAGTGAAGCTGCTTATCTTCATCCATGAGTAGAGACTGAAGGATTTCACTTACTTGAGAAACCCCTCTGCTCTCTCTCTCTGTGTGAGATAGTGTGAGTGTGACTGTGTGTGGATGAGGTCAATGTCAGGTATCTTGCTTACTTGTCTCTAGAACGCATTGATTTGGCAAGACAGGTTGCCTAGTGAACCCCAGAAATCTTCCTGTCTCTGCATCTTCAGTGCTGGGGTTACAGGAGCATGCTGCAGCACTCAGCTTGTAATGTGGGTGCTGGAAATCTAGACTCTGGTCTTCAGAGTTGCGGGGATAGCACTTTGCCGAGGAAGCCATCTCCTCGGCCCCCCACTCTCTGCTTTGACCCCTGATTTTAGTCCATTTGCTAGAAAGAGTTCCTGATCTGTCATCAACACAGTGGACCTGTGTGAGAGAGTCAGCACCTCAGCTTGTCCTCTGATTTGAAACAAAAAGGAGGCAGTAAGCATTCCCATCCCTGAACCAGCACCGCTCGGGAATTGGAGCTTGAAAACGAGTCCCTGAAACATTTTCTTTCCAAACATCTGCAGGTTGTTAGCTGGATTTATTTTGAATTAAAAAATCTTTTTGAGCTGGCTGACAGCTTATTTTAATTCCCAGCTGTTAAAATGTTTCAGTGGTTGGAAGGGGACTGTGCCTGTGTCTTTTGATGTGGTGGGAAACAGTTGGGCACTCAGATACACCTGCAGGACCTGCCCCTTCTCACCACAGCACACCACAGTTTTATTCCTTCTGTTTAAGAGACTGGTGGTGTGAGCCTTTGTTTACGATCTCTTTGCTTGGGTCCTTGGCCTGGTGGCTAAGGCAGTTGAGCTCACATTCTGTGATGTGGTGGCTTTTATCCAGCCTGTAATGCTCTTGCGGATGCCTTAGATTTTTTTGTGGGAACAAACAAATGCACAAATAAGTTAGTTTATATTTAATTAATATTTCCCTCTCCTTCCCCCAAATTTGCTGAATTAACTTTCTGTTCAAAGTAATTCTCATAAATGCTTTGAAGATTTGTGGTTTGGTAAAGAGCCTTGGCTTATTCTTCATTTTTGTTGGTTCTGAATGAGCATCTTTTATTTTTACTGTAATTTTTGGGCAGGGGACCTGAGAACTACTTCTGTCCCCTTCCTCACAATTTCCTGTAATACCCACAACTACTGCTGCCACCACCTTCTTCTGTTACAATCACAAACACTTCCTGGACACCTCAACTCCCCTAGAATCGGCTCTGCCATTCATTTACCGTCTGGTTCTCCCTAATTCATTTACTAGTTATGTGTGTACTCGGCTCCTTTTATGCCCCAGAGGTTTTCAGATCTGTGTGACTTGCTCTATCATTCTGTGGCGTTGAGCTCTCAACGCTCATTTGTGATTTTTTTTTTCTAAAATGTTGGTTCTCACTTGTTACTTAAGTATTTGCTTGTCACGTAACTTCCATGGATCCGCATGGAGAGGGATCATGAAACCAAACACCAGCATCACAGGTTGGAACCCTGATCACGGGAGTGAAGATTTAGGTGAGCACTGGGCTTTATCCTGTTCCCAAGCTTTGTTCAAGTAACAGGAAAAAGAGCCCCTCTGAGACAGAATGAGTAAAAGGATCTCTATGAAGATTTCAGCCACAATGTGGGAAGGAAAGCTACTGTAGACATGATTTAAGAGAATGGACAGGAGGTTTGTGCAGAAGGCAAAAACCAGGGAGACTGAAGGAGACCAAAAGGTACAAAGGGAGAGAGATGGACACAGGAAGGAAAGCAGAGGAAGACATCTATCTCCAGTGATATCTTCATTTTTACCCTTCAAATTCTATTTACATTTTCTCTTTTTAAAATACTCTTTGTTGATCATTTATTTTTCTAGAACTTCATATATTTTTGTCAGAACACTTTCAAAATATTTTTTTCATGAAATCTGTCTTCTGTCTATTCCTGCCTTTCTTCTGCCCCCACCCCACCAACACATTATCTATCTTGTCTCTTTTTAATGATGGATATCATGCTTTGTCTTTTTTTTTTTAAATAACTATATTTTACTTTACAGTTTTGTTTCTACACAATCTATTTGGGCGTATATTTGTTGTGAAAATGCTGTTTTATCTTCAAAGTTTTATAAATTCATTTTTTAACCTAGGGAAAGAATGATTTCATTGTAGCATTTTGATAGATACTTTGTTTCTATTTCTGTCTCCCACAGCTCAGCCCATCTATGTTCCTCTTTTGTATGTGAATCCGTGTGAGGTAGGCACATGTATGCATAAGGGTGCAGACGTGGAAGTCAAAGGAGGCATCTGGTGTCTTTACCACTCTGTACCTTTTGTCTTTGAGGCAGCATCTCTCCTGAACCTGGAGCTCATGCTTTTTTAGAATGGTTGGCATCTACTCCCTGCAGTGCTGAGGTTACATTTGTGAGATGAAGCCTGGCTTATAGCAATGAAGTTCCTGGGATCCAGACTCAGGTCTTCACCGCTGTGTGGCAAGTACTTCTAACCACTGAGTGATCTGGCCAGCCCAATCTTTTTGTGGAGATGATAATTTAAATGACATTTTCAAAAATTCCTTTTGGAAGCTTTGGGGTGATCTGGGTGTGATGGGATATGCCATCCTAGCACTTTTGAGGATGAAGGAAGTTGATTTGAATTTCAGGGTAGGTTGGGATACATAGCAAGTCAAAAGGCAGTATGGGTTACATGGAAAGACCTGGATATGGAGGGAGCAAGCTGGGGTCAGTTGTAACAGATGTTATACCAACTGTGTTGACTTTTGCCATCTTCTTTCTAAAATCATTGTCCATACTCAAGTCATTTGAGATAAGTGTAATTATCCCAGCTCGGCAGCGGGGAAAATTAAAAATCTGACCTACTGACATTCACCTATAGGGTGTAGGCATGATCCCAGCTGCTGACTCCACTATCCACACCTCCCCACTATATTGTTCTGCTATGATGCTCAACTCGGTATAGATGCTGAACATACCCCACAGGTTTTGGCTAGTGAAAACTCTATAGGATATACCAGTACCTATATATTATTCTACATCTGTAAATCCCCCCAAAATGGGGTTGGGAATGCAATAAGAGGTAGAGAGTTTATCTAGCATGTGGAAAGGTCTAATCTAAATCCCTCGTGTTGGCAAAACAAATTTTTAGGATCCCATAGACTACACAGTGCCAAGAGTGAGCTCTCATAAACTATGGACCCCAGGTGGCAGTAAGGCATCACTGTAGGCTCATCCACAGCACACTCTGATAGTATGAGGCTCTTCTCAATTTTGCTGTAAATCTAAATCCAATGGGGGGAAAATGAAGTCACGGAGATTTTCTCTGATCCCAATGAAAAATAAACTTTTCTGAAATTATGAGCATTCACATAGCTGATGGCTAAGCAAAGTTCAGTTTCTAGAGCAGCAGAAATGGGGAGAGGGAGAGAGAGAGACAGAGAGAGAGAGAGAGAGAGAGAGAGAGAGAGAGAGAGAGAGAGAGAGAGAGAGAGAGAGAGAGAGAGATTCAGACAGACAGTAGTTATAAAGATTCCCAACTCTTCCTCGGCACTCACCTCCTGGGGCTGCTGAGTCCTTTTGTCACATCCATCAGCTTTCACCTCTTTCTCATCCCTCATGTACTTACCCCAACTCTCACCCTTCCTGATGGTAGTTCAGCATTCACAAAGTAGTTACCAGACGTGAGAAATTGAAAAACAAACTGTCATTGATTGTTCTTATGAGTTACACACCCAGGTCTTGGTGGCGGCAGTGGCACTGTGCTCTGAAAGCCTGGCTTCAACCCCACTGGGAAAAATCCCACAGCTGGTGTGGTGCAAAGGAGACGGGTTTGGGAGTGGGCCATTGGGTCTAATTTGTTCTTTAAGTTTATCTAATGGCTCGCAAGGGCGCAACTATCTATCTGAGTGCCTGTGACACATTCTCCTAGGCAACTGAGCTCACCAGATAATTCTTGGGAAACTGTGCTTAGGGACTGGACAATCAGCAGGAATACATTTAGGAAGGGAGTCACTTCTGTGTCTGGTCAAAGACGGGGGGTGGGGGGGGGCATTTCCACTGTGATGTAACTTGTGTATCTGTTCCGGGTGTACCAGTGATTTTCAAAGTAGCTGGAGGGCATTTCTCAGGGGGCTAGGTGCTTTTCTCCTATATTGCAAGGCACAGAGAAATCTCTCTTTCTCTCTTTCTTTCCCTCCCCCCTTTCTCCTCCTCCGCCTCCTGCTCCTCCTTCTTCTTTTTGCTTGCCCAAGGGTAGAAATTTAGAGGGAAAAGGTCAGTTATTCTTATCCCACAAAAGAAGATTTATTCATCATTTGTCATGTAAAGGAGCTTTAGAGTGTAGGGGGGGGGGAGCTGCTAAGAGCTTATCAGCATTACCCACCCCAGCCTGAAGCTCTTATAGAGGAACATGGGCCCAGGTGTGGTGTGTGCCTGTGTCATTTTGAAAGCTTCTTCTGCTAAAACACCTCCAATTTTAATGATGGACACACACTCCAAAACCAACATGGAGAAGAGAGAGAGAGAGAGAGAGAGAGAGAGAGAGAGAGAGAGAGAGAGAGAGAGAGAGAGAGAGAGAGAGAGAGAGAGAGAGAGAGAGAGAGAGAGAGAGAATATATATGAATAAAATAGTTTTTTTCATTTCCTGTTCCTCATATCTAGGAAGAGGAGGTTTTTAATTCTGGATGACTGTGGTTTGGCATTTCTAATTTAGCCCCAGATGAACCTCACAATAGCATGTGAGTTATTAAATTCGTGCACTGGTGAGCTACCTGACAGTCTGGGAGTCCCTGAGTAGTACCAGGGCAGATGCTAGCCTGAGTAATGAACTACAGCCATCAGCATGAGTGAAACACTGATGAGAGCTGGCATGTGACCACAACATCCCCAAATTTCCTTTTTCTGTTGCCGATGGACATGACAGTTCAGGTTAAGACATCTGGGAATCTATGGGGACCAGGGTGACCGGAGGCAGAAGCTGCCCTATGTCTGCCAACTGGTTCGTATTTCCTCAAGAGAGAGAAGCTTTCTCTTGTAGCCTGGGGAAGTGATGGGAATGTCCTGAAATTTTATGGACCAGTTTTCACTTTTCCAGATGCAAAGAGAGGGGCCATAACAGTCTTGAGAACATGTTGGGAATACCCTCCGGCAGGGAGAGGAGGAGAAGGAGGGAGGGGTAATTCACAATAGATAAGCTATGTGTTTGCTCCAGCATTGGCTCCTTCATCTCACCGTGGGGGTGTTGAGTGATGCCACAGGCAGCTGGAAGGATTCATTTATTTGACCTAATTATTCCCCATGTAGACCTGACTCATCCTAACGGGCTCTTCTTCAAAGGGAACGAGAGCCAGATTGCCTCCTTGGCAGCAATGAAAAACAAATGCTATCCACAGAATGGCTGTTAGATTGAAAAAAGATGCAACCTGCCTTTGGGCCCGGCCAATATTTAATGATGTTACCAAGAATAGAGGACTGGAAAGAGAGTTAGTGTCAGGTTCTGACATTCTAGCTTTCTAAAAATGTTCTTAATAAAATTAACTTGCCCTTGGATGCCATGGACAAAAGTAACTCAGAACCCAGGGAAGAATGGAAGCCTTGGGCTGTTGTGTTGTTTTCATTAATGATTGACTAAATCCTGATGGATACCACAGGAGACTTTCATAGGGGACCTTGTTATTTCTCAGTCCTCTTGGGTACTCTGTTAAAGAATTAAGAAAAGTGCTCTCTCTCTCTCAGGAGATGGGATAAAGGAACAAGAATTGAAGGGGCTCTCCCTTTGCCATTAAACAAATCAGACTCAGAACAGGACAGCACGCCATTCTTCTGTCAAACCTTAAAACAAATTGCCATCACCAAGGATGTGTTTCTGAACATTGCAAGCTCATCTTGGATCATCATCCCACCTGTCTATTAAAACCTGGATGAGAGTTGGAGAGAAACTCCAGTAAGTAAGACAAACAAACACAGAGTGAGGACCCAGGCTCAACTCCTAGAGCCCACGGAAAAAAGTTGGACATGGAGATAGATATACAGCTCCGAGGGGGGAGAGATAGGCAAGACTCTGGGGCTCGCTTGCTGGCCAGCCAGCTTCCTACACCATGGACTCTAGGCCAGTGATAGACTCTGTTTTAAAAAACATGGTGGATGGCTTCTGAGGAAGGACACCGGTGGTTGCATCTGGTTATGTGCGTTTCCACACATTTGCACCTGTGTACACATCTCAATCCATATGTGAACACACACGTATCAGAAATACATCTGAAAGCAATCGTTTGTATTATCACCCCTGTTCCATCTTCTTATAGAACTGAGCCTGTCACAACTTGAAGAACATGGGAAAGAGGTATATTCAGGCAAATGGTCCTTTTGCCATTGTAATTTTGTGCCTTGTTGGGGCAACTTTGAAAGGCTGCCTCTTGTGGCTGGAATCTTTAGGAAAACCAGGTTTGATCTTAAAATGGGTCCTGTTGTGGAGGTGAAGACGGAAATCCTGTCGCCACTTGTAAAAAGACCTGTAGTTTCCCCAAACAGTTCCATACCATAGCTGCCCAGTAAGCACGCTGTTGCTATTCATATCCTGGCATGCCTAACTGTGTTTACATCTTTTCCTGGTCTTACAGCCAGAACGTGGGTTCCTTTTGAAGCAATTTTGAAAATACTTTGAGTTTGTGCTCCTTTGGGCTCTGTAATAACAAACTGACTCTGCGGCATGGCTAGTGTTTACCTAATTGGTGGGAAGACTTTTTAATATCAAAAAGAAAACATTCCTGAGCATTCCACATAGGTAGATGCGGTTTGTTGTGCTACGATGTGGGGTGGGGAAAAGATGAAGAAAAGAAAAACAATCCAGTTTCCTCTTTGGGCTAAAGTGAAGGGCAGGGTGGGTGGGAGTGAACAAGAACTGAGCAATGGATGGGGTAGGAATGGGAGTGGAGGGGATGGAGTGGCAGGGACAGGGGGTGGAGGGGATGGGGGTGGAGGGGATGGAGTGGAGGGGATGGAGTGGAGGGGATGGGGTGTGGAGGGTATGGGGGGAGGAGGGGATGGGGTGGAGGGGATGGGGTGTGGAGGGGATGGGGGAGGAGGGGATGGGAAGTGGAGGGGGTGGGGAGGGAGGGGATGGTGCTCCACAGATGTTGTTCTAAAGGGAGTCATGACTGAGCTTGTGTTTCTTTTGCAGTTAGCTCCAAAAATAGATGAGTAGTGAAAAGCAGCTGGTTCCTGATGCTTATTTGAGGGTCAGTTAATACCTCTTCCAACTGCTGGGCTGAGGAATGGCCAAGCTATATATCTAACAGAAAAGGATTGCTATACCTCATGGTGCCATGTATTAAATTTCATATGGCTGTTTTCTGGCCAAGTCATTAGCTAAGTAAAGGGAATTTGCAAAAGGATAAGAGGGGGTGGTAGCTTGCAGTGGTCATTATAAATACACATGCATATGGTGTTCATGGGTGTGTGTACTTAAGTCCAGGTTGGTCTCAAGCTTGTTATGTCCTGACTCAATCTCCCTACTGATGTGATTGCAGACATTGTACCACAATGTCCAGCAGAATACCCTCTATTGCCATTTAAGCATTCATTTTTTTTTTTTTTTAAACAGGCTGGCCTTAATTCCAAAAGTGACTTTGAACTTCTCATCTTCCTGGTTCCACCTCCAGAGTGCTGGGTTTATAGATGGGCACCACCATACATAGCTTGGCATTTGTTTATTTATGTTTATGTACCACATTTGTGCAGTATCTTCAGAGGTCAGAAGAAGGCATTGGACCCCCTGGAACTAGAGTTACAGACAGTTGTGAGTTGGCATGTAGATGCTGGGAATCCAACAGAGGTTCTTTGGAAGAGCAGCCAGGGCTCTTAACCACTGACCCACCTGTCCAGACCCCTGGAATCTGTTTTAATTGGCCACTGCAGAGCATCAAGGGATAAAGATGGAGCAGTGACTGCAGGGGCCTGTGTGGGGAGAACGCACCAAGGATCAATTAGGAGTAAGACATCTGGTCTAATTGGGGAGGTCAGGACTCTATATCTCCTACAGATCTTAGGATAGGCAACTTTGGGACCAGAAAACTCCCAGAGCTTCCTGTACTTCCTAGGAAAGTTAGAGGCCAGGGGTTCTGTATGTAGGTGTGTATGAGGGACAATCTCACTATGTTGTATTGTATGGTTTGAAGTTTCTCTGTCCTTCCTGGCCAATCCTGAAGCTGGTCAGTCCCAAACAAACATACAGAGGCTTATATTAATTTCAAGCTGTTTGGCCTATGGCTCAGGCTAACTCTTAGGTTTAGCCACATGACTTGGTATCTTTTCCTCAGGGCAGCATACTGGTCTTCCTCTGCATCTCACTGGCATCTCTGCTCGGCTCCTTCCTCTTCCCAGAGTTCTCTTACCTGGTAGAACCCCGCCTCTACTTCCTGTCTGCCTTCTGGTCAATCAGCATTTTATTAAACCAATACAAGTGACAAATGCTTACAATGTACAAGAACAATATCCCACAGAAGTGCTGCTGTCAACTCAATTCCATTTCTTAGTTCTTAAGAGTAGAATATGCCAAAGACTTTCCCCAGGCTCTACTCAACTAGAAAACAAGAGTCCCAGAAGGGCAGAGGCATCGGGGTTGGTGTAAAAGTCTGAGGGTGAGAACGGGTGGGTTTGATTTACTCAGCTGCAAATCCGTTATTAACTATTTCCTGCCATTCCTTGACTCGTTTCCTATTTCTCTGACAATGTCTCTTGGAACCTATTAAAAGTTAACCAACTGCATTTGAATGTAGTTCTTAGGGTCTATATGTATGAGAGGGTCCAAATTGAGAGAGAGAGAGAGAGAGAGAGAGAGAGAGAGAGAGAGAGAGAGAGAGAGAGAGAGAGAGAGAGAGAGAGAGAGACCAAGGAAGCAGTAATGTAATGTACTATTGCCTTTCCTCTCCTCCCTCATTTATACCTTTCTTTGCAAATAAATGCCCAGCTGTCCCAGATTCATTTGCTGAAAAAAATGTATCGAGCTGCGTGGGTTTATGTGTATTTTTGTCCCACTACCATGCTGTCTTGGTTACTATGGCTCTGTAGTATAATTTGAATCAGCTACTATAATACTTCCAGCTTTGCTCTTGTGCTCAGAATTGCTTTGGCAAGTCAAGATTCTTGATGTTTCCATGTAAACTGTAGGTAGCTTTTGTACTTCTCTTCAGAATGCCAGTGGGATTTTGATGGGGGTTGTATTGAGTGCATAGATTGTTTTAGGTAATACAAGTATTTCCACAGTCTTTATGGTCTTAATTCTGCCAATCCAGGATCGTGGGCAGCCTCTCCATCTTCTAGCGTTTCCTGACAATCCTTTCTCTAGTGTTTTCTCTGTATAAGTGTCTCACTCCTTCTTTTAGTTTTACCCCCTAGAGTTTACTGTTTTTGAGGCCAGTCATGAGTGTGTCAGTTTTCTTCTTTCTTAGCTCCTTTGTTGCTGAGTCTCAGGGAACTGCCAATTCTTTCATGTTTATTTCACATCCCACATATTTGGCTGAAACAATCTATCAGACCTAAGGGTTTTCTGGTAGAGTTGCTGTCTACTTGGAATAGAATCATCTTGTCAGTCAGTAGGGAAAATTTGAATGATATTCCTGTCTTTATCCCTTTGGTTGCCTTCTTTCTCTCGAGTAAGTCATATGGATGAAATATTACACTGGAGTTTTATATGAATAAAAGCCCCAAGAGTGTATATCCTTATCTTGTTCTTGCTTTCAGAGGAAATGCCTCGAGTTTTTCCCCTTTTAGTATGATGTTAACAGTGGGTTTGTCTTCTAGCTTTTATTACACTGAAGCATGTTGTTGAACTTCCTCAGGGCCTTTTAAATGACAGGATATTTAATTTCGTCAGTGATCTTTCTGCATCAGTTGAGATGTCCATGTGATTCTGTTTATATACTGTATTACATTTATTGAGCCATATAGACTAACTCATTCCTGCATTCCAGGAATGATGCCAACTTGATTATGATCTTTTAAACGTATTGTTGAGTTCAGCTTGCAAATATTTTGTGGAGAACGTGTGTCTATGTTCATCAGAGTGCTGGATCTATACTTTTCATTTATGGTTGTGTCTGTATCTGGCTTTGGGATTAGGGAACTACTGATTTACAAGGAAGGATGAGTTTGGAAGCATTTCTCTCTATTTTATGTGATAGTTCCAGGAACATTGGTGTTAGCTATTCTTTAACATTGGAGTAAAATTCATTGGTCAAACCCTCTAATCCTGGGTTTTTCTTTATTGGGAAAAAAATTTTATGTTACCACATCAACCTCATGACTTGTTATTGACATATTTGACTTTTGGGGGGGTATCTTTTTAGTTCAATTTTATTAAGTTATTTATGTCTAGAAGTCTAACAATATCTTCTGAGTTTTATTATTGGAGGGTAAGATGTCAAAATAGCCTATGATGAACCCTTTGGGGACAAAAGAATAACTAAAAATAAGAGACTATTCTATTGTTACTAATCCTATGCTGAATAAATGTTTATATTAAAACCTATAAGATTATGTATATATATTTAAACTTTTTGCCATGATAGTGATGTTCATATAGAATACAACTTAATTATAAAAAATGTCTTTATTTGGCTTCCTGTACATTGTGTTGGGTTTAAGTGTCTCATCAGTTTTCTGCAGTGATCCATGACGATGCCTAACTGTGAACTTGAAGTATCCAAAAGGAAGATGGGGCCCCAAAATGATGATTTTACATGGACTCTGACAAAGCCACTAGGCTGACAAACATCAACCAAAGAACAGATTTGGATTACAAACTGTTGAGGACAATTTTTATGTGGCTAGCTGAGATGAACCAGCTTCACAGACTACTATAGCCAGGACTTGAGACGAGACAAGCCATGCACTTTCCTGTTATGCAGAGACTGGAAAACAAATGATACAGCTTCTTATTTCAGTACTTGACAATTAATAAAACTTTTATTTTCAGTATCTCCTAAAGATGTCATTGCTCCAAGACAGCAGGAAGTAAATTTAAGAACATGGCACCCATATTCCCAAGAGGTAAGTGGGCAATTTTTGGTCTTTCAATGGGTTATGCATGACTGTCATGTTTAGGGTAATTGTATCCCCTTAATCTCTTTTGGTTCTCTTAATGCTTTAACTAAAACGTCAAGAACTATATTGAAGAGATAAGGGGAGAGAGGACAGCCTTGTTTTGTTCCTGATTTTAGTGGGGTTGCTTTGAGTATTTCTCCATTTAGCTTGATGATGGCTGTCAGCTTGTTGTATATCGTATATCGCCTTCATTATGTTTAGGTGTTTTCCCTGTATTCCTGATCTCTCTAGGACTTTTATCACGAAGGAATGTTGGATTTTGTTGAAGGCTTTTTCAGCTTCTAATGAGATGATCATGTGGTTTTTTTTCTTTCAGGTTGTTTATATGATGGATGACATTCACAGTTTTTTGTATGTTGAACCATCCCTGCATCTCTGGGATGAAGCATACTTGATTGTGGTGGGTGATTCTTTTGATATGTTGTTGGATTCAGTTTTTGAATTTTATTGAGTATTTTTGCATCAGTGTTCATGAGGGAGATTGGTTTGTAATTCTCCTTCTTTGTTGTATCTTTAAGTGGCTTGGAAATCAGGCTGATTATGGCCTCATAAATAGAGTTTGGCAATGTTCCTTCAGTTTATACTGTATGGAACAATTTGAGGAGTATTGGTATTAGTTCTTCTTTGAATGTCTGGTAAAATTCTGCACTGAAATTGTCTGGTCCTGAACTTTTTTTTCCCTTGGGAGACTTTTAATAAGAGCTTCAATTTCCTTTGGGGTTATAGGTCTGTTTAGGTCTTTAATCTGATCTTGATTTAATTTTGGTAAGTGATACTTGTGCAGAAAGCTGTCCATTTCTTTTATGTTTTCCATTGTAGTGGAGTATAGATTTTCAAAGTATGACCTGATAATGAATTTCCTGGGTGTCTGTTGTTATAGCCCCCTTTCATTTCTGATTCTGTTGATTTGGATTCTCTTTCTCTGCTTTTGGTTAGTTTGGATAAAGGTTTATCTATTTTGTTGACTTTCTCAAAGAACCAACTTTTTGATTCATTGATTCGTTGTATTGTTCTCTTTGTTTCAACTGTATTGATTTCAGCCCTAAGCTTGATTATTTCCTGCCATCTACTCCTTCTAGGTGAGTTTGCTTCTAATTGTTCTAAAACCCTCAGCTGTGCTGTTAAGTCTCTTTTGTGAGATTTTTCTAGGTTTTTTTCACATAAGCATCTAGTGCTATGAATTTTCCTCTTGGGACTACTTTCATTGTGTTCCATAAATTTGGGAGTGTTGTGGATTCCTTTTCATTGAATTCTAGGAAGTCTTTGATTTCTTTCTTAACTTCTTTCATGACCCAGAGATGGTTCAATTGAGAGATACCCAATTTCCATTAATTTGTAGTCTTTCTGTGATTTTGGTTGTTGTTGAACTCTAACGTTAGACCATGATGGCCTGATAGGATACAAGGATTTATTCTCATTTTTATATCTATTGATATTTGCTTTGGGACTGAGTATGTGGTCAATTTTAGACAAAGTTCCGTGGGATGCTGAGAAATATGTATATTCCTTTATGTTTGGGTGGA
The DNA here is from genome assembly GCA_033318265.1 of Phyllotis vaccarum. NCBI lineage: Eukaryota > Metazoa > Chordata > Mammalia > Rodentia > Cricetidae > Phyllotis > Phyllotis vaccarum. Next base: position 9,656,773 of record JARWLC010000017.1, on the reverse strand, counting down.
AGGTTCTGTATATATCTATTAAGTCCATTTGGGTCATAACATCTGTTATATCCCTTATTTCATGAAAACTGTGGAGTTTCTGTCTGGTTGACCTATCCAGGGGTGAAAGTGGGGTATTGAAGTCTCCCACTATTAGTGTGTGGAGTTTGATGTGAGGTTTAAGCTTTAGTAGTATTTCTTTTATATATGTAGGTGTCCTTGTGTTGGGGCATAAAAGTTCAGGATTGAGACTTCATCTTGGTATATTTTTTCCTGAGATGAATACGTAGTGTCCGTCCTGGTCTCTTTAGAGTGATTTTAGTTTGAAGTCTATTTTGTTAGATATTAAGATGGCTACACCAGCTTGTTTCTTAGGACCATTTGATTGGAAAGTCTTTTCCCAACCCTTTACTCTGAGCCTGTGTCTGTCTTTGAGTTTGAGGTGTGTCTTTTGTGTCCAGCAGAAGGATGGCTTATGTTTCTGTATCCATTGAGTTAGGATGTGTCTTTTTATATGTGAATTGAGCTCATTGATATTAAGGGATATTAATCACCAATAATTTGTTATATCCTGTTATTTTTGGTGGTAGCTTGTGTGCATTTCCCTTCTTTGGGTTTTTCTTCTGTGGAGTTATCAATTATTTGTGGTTTCATGGATGTATATGGTTTCCTTTGGTTGGAGTTTTCCTTATAGTACTTTCTGTAGGGCTGGGTTTGTGGATAGGTATTGTTTATATCTGGTTTTGTCATGAAATATCTTGTTTACTCCATCTATGGTGATTGATAGTTTTGCTGGGTATAGTAGCCATGCTCTTTTAGTGTCTGTATAATATCTGACCAGGACCTTCTTGCTTTCATTGTTTCCATTGACTAGTCAGGTGTTATTCTGATGGGTCTGCCTTTATAGGTAATTTGGGCTTTTTCCTTTGCAGCTCTTAGTATTTTCTCTTTGGTTTAGTAGCTTGATTATTATGCGGTGAACAGTATTTATTTTTTTGGGGGGGGGGTTTAGTCTATTTGGTGTTCTGTAAGCTTTTTGTATCTTTATAGACATTTCCTTCTTTAGGTTGGGAAAATTTTCTTCTATGATTTTGTTGAATATATTTTCTGTGCCTTTGAGCTGGTATTCTTCTCCTTCTTTGATTCCAATTATTCTCAGGCTTAATCTTTTTATGGTGTCCCAGATTTCCTGGACGTTTTATGTTTTGACTTTTTTTGGTTTTAGTGTTTTCTTTAACTGACATATCTATTTTCACTATTGAATCTTCTACTCCAGATATTCTCTCTTTCATCTCTTGCATTCTGTTATGCTTGCATCTGTGGTTCTGGTTCATTTCTTCAGGTTTTCTGTTTCCAGCTTTGCTTCAGTTTGTGCCTTCTTTATTGCTTCTATTTCAATTTTTAATTCCTGGAATGTTTCTTTCACCTGTTTGTTTTGTTTTTTCTTGGTTTTCTTTATTTTCTTTCAGGAATTTGTTAATCTCTTCCATTTTTTTGTTCATTTTTTTTCTATTTCTTTAAGAGATTTAAGGTTTCTGTTATCTTCATAAGGTTGTTTTTAAGATCATTTCCTTCTGCTTCTTCTGCATTGCTATGCTCAGGTCTTGATGTAGAACCACCAGAATCTGGTGGTGCCATGTTGTTCTTTATGTTGTTATATATATTCTGGCACTGGTGTCTGCCCATTGCTTCCTCCGTTCACTGCAGGATTTGTCTGAATCTCAGAGAGCTGATTTTGGTACAATCTGTTCTGATGTGTCTGTGTCTCAGAAAGCCTATCTTGGTCTAATCTGGGTTTTTGGTCCACTTGGAGGTAGTATTCTGTGTCACAGTGTCCCCTCTTAATCCAGTAAGTGCTGACATACTATGGGTTTCAGGTGGATGCTTTTGATCTAGTAGGTGCTGAGAAACTTAGGGTCTCAGGTAGCTGCTCTTGATCCAGTAGGAACTAGGAACTCTCTCAGTCCCTTGGTCTCTTTGTCTCTTAGTTTCTTAGTCGGCTGTGGGCAAGGGGTCTGATGTTCTCTACTGATTTTGATATGAAGGCTGCTTGAACATGAGTGAGTTACTCTTATTTCCTCTTGGGCTCTATTTGTTTAGAATATAATTTTCCATACCTTTGCTTTCAGTCTTGCTTAGTTAAGATGTGTGTTTCTTCCAGGTAGCCAATGCTTAGATATTACTTTTGCCCTGAACAGCCAGCCAATCTAGATTTGTTAATTGGAGGGTTAGGACCATTTATATCACAAATTACAATTGAAAGGTAGGTGCTGATTGCTTCTAATATTTGATTCTTTCTAGTCCTGCCTCTTTCTTCTAATAATATGTTTTTTCCTTCCAGTGTCAACTGTGCAAGTCAGCTGTGCTCACATCTGCACTGGATAGTTTATGCTAACTTGACACAAACTAAAGCCATTGTAAAGGAGGAAGCCCCAGCTGAGAAAATGCCTCTATAGGATCAGGCTGTAGACAAACCTGTAGGACATTTTCTTAATTAGTAACTGATGGGGGGAGGGACCTATCCATTGTGAGTGATGCCATCCTTGGGCTGTTGGTCTTGGGTTCTATAAAAAAGCAGGCTGATCAAACCATGGGAAGCAAGCCAGTAAGCAGCAGCCTTCCATGGCCTCTGTATCAGCTCCTAATTCCAAGTTCCTGCCCTGTGTGAGTTTTTATTCTGTCTTCCTTTGATGGTAAACTGTGATGTGGTGGAAGTGTAAGCCGAGTACACCCTTTCTTCCCCAGCTTGCTTTTGGTCATGATGTTTCATCTCAGCAATAGTAACCATGACTAAGATACCACTCTACCAGCAACACCATGCCATCCATCGAGAGCCAGTTATAATACTCACCTCTCTAGCAGCAGCCATGATGGGGAGAAAAATATTTTAAAACACAATGTTATAAAAGATGATTTAAAAAGCAAGAAAAAAATCAAGAAATGGTAAGAAAAAGAAAAGTGAGAATATTGGAAAGATGGAAAGGGAGGAAGCAGGAGGAAGGTGGCAAGTCAAGGACAATTAAAAAAATATAAATTTCTGACTACTAGAAGATTAGTAAGAAAATCTAAAGAACATAATAAAAAGAAACAAAAGTAAGTATAATATATAGTACATGTAAGGGGAAAAAAGGTTGGGCGAGGTGGTACAGGACTGTCATTCTAGCATTCAAGAAGCAGAATCAGGGAGTTCAGTGTTTGGGAGAGCTGACTTTTCTAGAGGATTGAATTAAATTCCCAGAACCATCTCAGGATATCTGATACCCTCTTCTGGCTTCTATAGGTATCTGTGCCCCCCCCCCACACACACAGACACACACACAGACACACACACAGACACACACACACACACACACACACACACACACACAAGCTCATAAGTAAAAATACATCTTCAAAAAGAATGGAGGCAGGAGGATTATCAGTTTGAGATGCAGCCCACTACTATAATCTACACAACCGCCTGGGTCCTCTTGGACTGTGTATCCCTTAGAGACAGAAAAGCTCAGGGATTCAACACCCCCCCCCCATTACTCAGTGAGAGTGATTTGGAATGGGGTTGGTTGGAATGGCTTTGTTCTTTGTTTCTCTGCCCACCAGGACAAAGTAAACTGGAACCAAAGGCAAAAAATGCTCCAGTCTGAACGTTTTTCAGAGAATGGAATATTGAGTTTTATGAACGTTGTACTTGGGGGCATGATGGGTATGACAGGAGAATCTGACGGAAAACTGGATAGTTCTGGGCCAATCTGGAAAGTGTGCTCATCCTACTTTATGCCCCCTTGTCACTATATGTGATGACATCTCACTGGTGGCATGGTTCCTGGAGCACCTTTTCACCTCTGTCAGCTTCAAATTTTATTACGCATCTTGGCATAAATATCTAAAGCCACAGTATCTCATTGACTTTATTTTTTTAGTCTATGACAACAAGTGACAATAGATAGCCTTATAAATTAGCAGTTACACCATAGATGTCTTTCCTTGGATGTCACTTTCTTCTCCGATATCTTTCCAACACACACATAATGAGCGCTCAGTAGTGGACATTGCTTTGTAATTTTCTTTTATGTTTAAGGGCTCATTCTGAAGGTAAGGTAGAGTGAGGGTGCTGAATATTGTTGAATATCCATCTCTGTAAGTTACGTTAAACAGCAGATGAAGAAATGCTCTCCACTGTTGTGCATGTACACTAGTCCTTTGAAATGTTCGCCTCCTCTGGAGCACACGAGAGCCCAGGCAGTCCCTGGGGCTAGTCAGAAAGGGCTTTATTGGGGAAGGAGAGGAGGGTGTGGACTGTGGCCTTCCTATATTCTGGGTGGATCAAAAGCAAATCTCATACAGAGTTGGCAAAAGAAAACTCAATATATTGTAGCAAAAAAAAAAAAAAAAAATTCTGGATTAGTTCTTGGTATCTCTGCCAGAAGTCTGGTAAGGTCCTTGAGGACACGGCCTTCATTGATCATTGCTTTCTTATACTCAGGGTCAGGACTGCTTGGGTGGAGCTAGGAAGGAGGGGTGACTTTGAAGCTCCTTGCCATTATCAAAAGCAGGAAGTGAAGCCTCAAAGATGTTATTCAAGATTTCTCTCTTTTCTTAGTTCTGGGTCACTATGGCTTCCTATCTACCTCTTCTGAACTTTGCCCTTCTTCCATATCTGGGAAGTCTTGTATTCATTTGAGTGGCCCAGATGATTATCTCAGCTGGTTAGGGTGTGGGGCTTCGGGAAGCAAGCCAGCAGATGGCATTTCCATATGAGCTTGTGAACTTAGCCCATAGGGTCAGCCTCCCAAGTTCTCAGATTGCCTCAAGGACTCTCCACTTGTGAATATGTGCCATACAGAGCCTGGAACATGGATGGCCCATCTCCAGCCCTGCAGATCTCCCCATAGAAGATGATCCCTGAACTCCCTACCCCCTTAGAAACCACTTGTCAGACTCTGGAACTGTTTATTAATCTGGCAGCACTTCCCTTCAAGATGTTGTGTTTATCTTGAAGTAATTTATGAGCGACTGCAGAGTTTGCATTGTTGTAAAATTTAATTGTTGATAATGTACCAACCTACTTGACAAATGGTTCCTTGCTTCAGTCTATTGGAATGTGAAGTCAACTCCATGGATTGAAGAACCAGTCTATGGGCCAGCAAGTTGGGACTGTGGTAGTTGAATTATGTCTTTAAAAGCTACCATAGAGTGCTTTCTCACAGGCTAGGCATATGCCCAAAGCCAGGGATGTAAATCCTCATGAGCTCCATAAATGTTTCAGGGCATTGTGCTGGAAACTAAAGGCTCAGTACTGAGACCCAATCTACATCCTCCGGAGACCTGGGCTCAGTGTAGGGCTTCTCTCTCATTTATAACGTGGGTCCTTAGCAATCTGAGGAAGCCTGCAGGGGCGTGTTAGAGTGATGATTGTTGGCATCCATTCAAACACATGTGATGATGATGAAGGGAACCAATTATAACACTATGCAGTTGCCAAAATATTAAACAGACACATCAGTGCTAAGTGCTAAGTACTGAACAAGCAAACCATAGCGCCTGGTGTTCACAGTTCCTTCTCAGGGAATCTGCCCCTGCACAGATCTCGCTGCAAGGATGAGGCTAGATCTCCCTGAGTTCTTTTCATCTCCCAGGAACAGTTGAATAAGATCAGGAAAGACCAAACCACAAGGCTGTCCCTAAGCACTGAGATGCACTAGCCAATCAGAAAAGAGTTGGCAATTACAAAAATGGACAGTGCAGGAAAACCAAAGCGGGTATGGCAAAGAGTTGGGTGGGTTTCTTAAAATCAGACAGACAGAGGAGAATTCCTCTGAGGAGGTAACATTTGAATTGAAATCTGAAGGAGGTAAGCTAGCTATGGGCAAAAGGTCAGGGTAGTACATTTCAGGTAGATGGGTTGTTAGGACAGCTAGGGATGAGTGAGACAGAAACACAGGAGATCAGGATGGACAGGATCGGGAGTGCAGCATGCTTAAGCTGGATAGAAGTAGGTAAGCCTTATCTTAACTGTGGGATAGAGCACTGTGCATTGGGTGCCCCTGATGATCTAGACTCTGCCAGGGCTAGAGACACAGCTGTGAAGAGAGTAGACAGAGCTTGACCTTCACAGAGCTTCTCCTGAGCAGCTCACAATGAGCCTTGAGAGACGAGACAGGACTAGATTTTAATCCAAGGTAATGAAGAGCCTTTGACATTCTCAGATTTGTGCTTTAGAGATACCATGCTGGTAGCAGAGTGGGGTGGGGCAGTCAGGAACCAAAGAGATGTGAAAGAGATTGTGTGAGGAAGGGGCTCTGGATTTAGGGGATGCAGTAGGCTGAAGATAAATGGGAAATTCCAGATATACTAAGAAAGTGAGGTGCATAAGGTTGGCATGGATGGTGAGAGATATAGAAAGATACACAGTGTGTGAACATGGGGATTAAGGTGTGTGTATGTGTGTGTGAGTGTGTGTGGTGTGATTTGTGTACGTGTATGTGTGCCTATGTGTATATATGTGTGTGTATGTGTGTGCCTGTGTGTATGGGTGTGTTATGTGCGTGTATGTGTGTGTGGCGTGTGTGATGTGGTGTGTGTGTGTGAGTGTGCATGTGGTATGGTGTGTATGTATGGTGTGGTTTGTGTATGTGTGTGCCTGTGTGTATATGTGTGTGTATGTGTGTGTATGTGTGTGCCTGTGTGTATGTGTGTGTGTATGTGTGTGCCTGTGTGTATGTGTGTGTGTATGTGTGTGGCATGTGTGTATGTATGTGTGTGAGTGTGTGTGTGATGTGTGTTATGGTGTGTGTGTGTGTGTGTGTGTGTGTGTGTGTGTGTGTGTGTGGTGGGGCTGATACCCAGCATGGAAAAAATGAAGAAGAGAAGCTCAGAGGGTGATGCTGGCATTTATTTGCTGAAAATGCAGCAGGAAGAATAGCTTTTTGGAGAATAAAAATTTTTACCCTCTGTCCTTGATGATGTTTTGGATTGAGGAGGCAAACATGGAAATAAGATCAGTCCGTCAGCTGACAAACTTCCTGGATAAACTGCTGATGCATGTTAATCAGAACTCTCAGGACAATGGATTGTCACCACAAGAATGGATTCTGTCATGTCATGTGTCTAAAACAGACAGGGTGGATCAGGGGGTTTGTCACACAGAAGTTAACAAGCCAAGACCACATAGAATCCATCTAAGCTCATAGCTTAACAAAGCACCACACCACACCACACCACACCACACCACACCACACCACACCACACCACACCACACACCCCACACACCACACACCACACCACACCACACCACCCCACACCACACCACACACCACACCACACCACACCACACCACACCATACCACACCACACCACACCACATCACACCACACCACAACACCCCACCCCACACCACACCACACCACACCACACCACACCACACACCACACCACACCACACACCACACCACACCACACCACCCCACATACCACCCCACCCCACACCACACCACCACACCACACCCCACCCCACCCCACCACACCACCCCACACCACACCACCCCACACCACACCATACACCACACCACACCACACCACACCACACCACACCACACACCACACCACACACCACACCACACCACACCACACCACACCACACCACACACCACACACCACACCACACCACACTACACCACACCACACCATACCACATCATACCACACCACACCACACTACATACCATCATACCACACCACACCACACACCACACCACATCATACCATACCACACCACACCACACAACCAAAAACCAAAAAGAGAGCAATAGTGAATTACATACCCAACTTTTAAATGTTAAATGGAATTCAGGAAGGATATCTGGGACTTCCTTTTCCAAGTTTCAGCCTCAAGTTGGCTTATTTTAAAAAAGGAATGGAGATCCATTTGCCCAAATTAGACTTCTCTAAAGGCAAAATGATTTATGTCCCCTCCGCTCACTATTATTGGCTAAAACAGCTGGCTCAGTGGGTCAAGGCACTTACTGCCAAGCCTGATAATCTGAGATCTATTCCCAGGACCCTCATGGTGGAAGGAGCGAACTGATGCCTGCATCTTTTTCTCCAATTTCCACATGCACACAATGGTACACACATGAGCAAACACATACAGATGTGTGCATGCCCCCTCCCCCATGCATAAATATACACGCTACTTGCCCCGTCCATTTGTGTTATTTGTATGCACATGATTTCAGGGATGACCAATTGGAGTTGAATAACCAATTAGGAGGCTCATACCTGGGGAAGACTGTTTCTCCTGTTTTTAGTATTCCTATTGTTGGCAGTTCTTTATCTAGGGGAGGGGCCCCAGAAGATCCCCCCTTCTGTGTTAGAATGTCTATTGTACTTGTTCAAGTCTTGTTTGGGCAGCCAGTGGGGGAGGGGGGTAACATGAATCAGATTTCCCTTCCGTTTCTAGGAGACACACTCTCCAGAAGACTGGCTCTTACAGTCTTTCCTCCCTGTTTTCTCAATGTGAAGAAGTTACGTTGGGCAATGAGATGTGATGAACAAAATGAATGGCAGTCTTCATTGTTAGTTTGAATGGACCAAGGATGCACTAAAAAGCACACTTTTGGGGATGTCTGTGAAGGTGTTTCTAGAGAGGGTAACTGAGGAAGGCAGACCTACCAGGAATGTAGGTGGTCCTTCCCATGTGCATGGGGCCAGACTGGACACAAAAGGGAAACAAGGGCCAGGATGTCCTGTTCTCTTGCTTTGTGTTCTACCTGGTTCACCGTCTGTGGCTAAGGTTGGTGGTCTGGGTGTGATCAAACCCAGATGCTGGCTTATTCTGTCTCTTCCACATTGGGATTGCATTTCATCATGAATTCAATCAACAGCAGAGTGTATTTATGTTCAAATCTCTGTCTGTTATAGGTTGACAGCCATGAGGTCACATAGATGCCCCTAGTTCCAGGTCCACAACACAGGTATATATTGCTTCTTTTTGTATAACCTAAAAATCCTTTCTGTTTTCTTTCTTACATCAGAGCCCTGGTCACCCTTGACTTAGCATGCTAGCTGCTCCTTCCTCACTCTGATCTCTGACATCCAGCCCCAACATGGGCCTTCTATCTGATTGTCCCAGTCCACGGTGTTGGGGATACTGAAATAGGAAAGACTTCATTCAGTACGTTGATATTCCATATCTTGCTGGGTAGCATTTTAGCCAATAAAGAGTTGGAAACCCAAGTTTTCCGATTCCTGACTCACTTGGCTTTCAACTACCTGACCTCATGAGCCATTAATGAAACCCGTGTAGGATCTCCATGGCTCTTCTTTGATTTCAGTCTCAAAAGCAGTTATTTATTTACTATTTAAGTGGGTAAGTCTAGTTACCCATTTCAGAGTTTTATAAAGTAGAAAAACCCCCCATTTTTTTTTCAACAGCTCAGAAATTTTTCTAATACTTTTTTGTCTTTAGATTACTCAAAAGCAGCGTAGGATATTCCAAACATGGCATCTTGGGTATGTAATCCAAAGTGAGGGATGTGTGCTTTGTCTTGTTTGAGACATTTCCTTTGAAATAACACAGCTTTGGATACTTAAAAACACTTCACAGAGCAGACATGGCGGCTGTGTTCCTTTGCCTTTGAAATATTCTTTGCATTGTAAAGCTGATTGTTTTCAGGGGCCTGGGCATTTCATGGCATATACTTATTTGGTTTGACATGGGAAGCTACTCAGTAAGTTTTACTGAGTAAATTTAACTGGTATTAGTACATTTCAGCAACTGTGGACATCATGTATCAGGTTTGCAGCAACCAACTGATAGAAAACAAATGTTCTCATTTGCTATGAATTCCCCCTCCCTCCCTTCTTTATTTTTTAAAGATTTATTCATTTTATTGTATGTGTATGAATGCTTTGTTTGCATCATGGACTGGTCATGTTTGTGCCCGTGCTCTAGGAGGTCAGAAGAGGGCATTGGACCCCCTGGGACTGGAATTAGTTAGCTGTGAACCAACAAGTGGATTCTGGGAATCAAAGCCTGGTCCTCAGCAAAAGCAACATGTTCTCTTATGCCGCCTAACCATCTCCACTTCCTAGCCCTTCTCCTCACTTTCTTGAAACCAGATCTGATGTATCCCAGGCTGGCCTCGAAGATATAGCTGAGTGACGCTACTTCCTGAATACTGAGACTATAGCTATGTGCCACCACATCTGCTTGACACGGTGCTCAGAACCGAACCCAGGGCTTCATCCACAATAAGCAAGTACTCTATCAGCTAAGCTGCAGTCACAACCCTAAACTATCTACTTCCGTTTTGACCTGTGCTTTGTCTATGGACTGAACACAGCCTGCCATCCGGTGCATTTGCTGGTTTGTACTTTTTAGCCTATAGGCAGAGTATGAATTTTATGATTTTATTTTTATTTTATCTTATTAATGACATTTATTTATTTATTTATTTATTTATTTATTTATTTATTTATTTATTTATTTATTTATTTGTGTGTATGTGTGTGTCTGTGGCATGCACACATGATACAGCTCATGTGTGACTATCAGGACAACTTGTGGGAGTTAATTCTCTCCCACCATGTATGTCGCAAGCATCCGACTCAGATCCTCTGTTTTGGTACCTCTACCCACTGCATCATCTCACTGGCCTGAGTTTTGCAATCTTAATTATAGAATAAATATTAGACTAGCATTTCACAATATGAGAAAATAAGTCCTATAGAATTCATATCTTAGGATAGCCAGTGCTCATCAATGTCCCAGGACCATGTTCCTATGAGAGTGGCAGAATTGGACAGCATGACAGATTCTATAGCTCACCATGCCTAATGCATTTATGATCTGGCTCTTTACGGGAAAGAGTTTTCCGTTCCTATGTCAGAGAGAAGCAGATCTTGTTCATTTTAAGGTTTGCTTATGTCAGAAAGTAACACTCAGAAAAGACAGGTCTCAGAGCACCTTGTATTAACTGGCACAGAGCACAGGGCAGGGGTTTGTGCTAAAAAGTTTTATGCAATGCTTGTTGTTATCTGTTTGGTACTAGGTTCTGTTGTTAGCTGCTGTATACAAAAAGGAAAAGATGTAATTGCATTATTCTTTGGTGATGGTAAGCACTGAAATGCATTTAATTTTTAAACTAAAAATTTTAATAGTTTTGAGAATTTCATACTATATTTATACCTTTCCACCCCTCCTCCCCATATATATGCATATGTGTGTGTTTAAGTGTACATGTGTGTCTGTAGGTACACATCTGAGTACATGTACATGGAAGCCATAGGAGAGCCTTGGGTGTCATGTTTCGGGTACTGCCCGCCTTCATATTTGTAAGGGATCTGTGTATGATCTGAGACAGACTGAGTAGGATGGCTGGCTGGTGAGCCCCAGGGGTCCTCCTGTCCCTGCCCGTTCAGCACTGGGATTACATGTGTACACCACATACCTGCCCTTTTACATGGGTGCTGCTTATCAAATTCAAGTTGTCCAAGTACCTGCCTGACTGAGTTGTTCCATCAACCTCTCAAGAGGCAGGGATTTTTAAAACAAAGACACACACAGGAAAAGGACAGAAGGAAAATCAGAAGAAGCCACTAAACGGGGACAGAGTGAAACCCAGCAGCCTACAGTTTAAGCTCCACATGTTGATGTGTTTTTGCAGTATATGGCTTGTCTTCAGTGCCAGCATGAAGCCTGCTATAGCATTGGCTTGGAAGTGATCCAGTACTGAGTTTCCTGCCCTGACTACCTACAGCACCTTATTGTCTGTTCTACCTTCTGTATGAACACCGCTTCCAGGCCTGCAATGGCTTCCTCCTTACCATCACCCAGCTCTCATCCGTGGGGAACTTTTCTTTATTTAGGTATATCTTTAGTTTATTTTTTGAGAATTTTGGACACATGCAATTTATGTTCAACAAAGCCACCCCTACCCTTCCCTTTCAGCTCCTCCCAGACCCCCTATTCCCTTCATAACTTTGTGTTTTCTTTCTTTCTATGATAATAACTCATTGAGTCTAATTAGTGGTGCTCATTTGTGGGTGAGGATGGGGCCATCATGGTTTAAAAGTGAATGTATGTGGCTCTGTTCCAATAAAACTTTATTTAAGAGAACTGTGATTTGGAAGTTGAATAATTTATGTGCTACGAGATGTTAATCACCTTTTGATTTTGAAAAATCATTGAAAATGTTTGTAGTTATACCAAGTCAAGGCTGGATGTGGCTCAAAGCCTGTAATTTTCTAATTCCTGTTCTACTACATTACCATTCACATTATCATTTTTTATCTTGACAGTGCTGAATATGAGCTCACATCCATCTTGGTGTGCTTTCTTTTCCCCTTACAACATGACCTCCTGGCGCCCAGAACTCCATCCGCCTGTGTACCACTTCAGTCTTTGAGGCCACGGCAGTGCTTGGTTGGAGCTGTCTTCTGCCCCAGATCCTGCCTCCTCCCACACCTCTCTTCCTTTACCCTAGTTTCTGAATTGATAATTTCCATCCTAGGAATTCGTTGTTCACCTCAGAAGAGGAAGCTGGTAAATTTGTCGTTTGGTTGGAATTGAAGCTCAGCTTTTAATGAGAGGGGGGCTGGTTTATTTTGACTAACACCAAATAAACAATACTTGCTCTCCATCCACTCACTCATCATCCATTCACACACTCATCTATCCATCCATCCATCCACCCACCCATTCATTTTTCTTTCTTTCCCTCTCTTTCTGTCCCTCCCTCTCTCCCTTCCTTCCTTCTTTCCTTTCCATCATTTCCTTCTTCTTTTCTTTCTATCTATCTATCTATCTATCTATCTATCTATCTATCTATCTATCTATCTATCATCTATCTATCTATCTATCTATCTATCATCTATCTATCTATCTATCTATCTATCTATCTATCTATCTATCTATCTATCTATCTATCTATATCTATCATCTATCAACCATCTATCTATGCACTATCTCTCTATATCATCTATCTATCATTTCTCTATGTCATATGTCCATCTTCCATCTATTTTCTCTCTAGTGTATGTGCATATGTGTGAGGAAGCTAAGAATGACTTGCTGAAGTCTGGTCTCTCCATCCATCATGTGGGGTCTGGGGATTGAAGTCAGGTTTTCAGGCCTGGTGACAAGTGTCTTTGCTCACTGAGCCATCTAGTCAGCCCCCAGAACTTGTTCTAATAACATACATTTTGGTCCAGTAAAGAAGAGACCCTTCTATGTAAATAGCATGGGACACTTGACTCCAGGTAGATAAGACAGTTAACAGCAGCAGATACGTCAGTTACATGTAGTCTATCTAGAGAAGGCAGACAGGATATATGCCAGCATTTATAGCAGAGAGGTATCAGGTCTATGGCAGGCAGGATTTGTACTTATAGAAAAGTGATTGAGCTAGTTGAATGATTTAATGCCTGAAAGGGGGAAAACCCTTTAGGTTGAAGATTGGGTGGGGTAGAAGTGGTTTGAGTGATAGGAAATTAATGGAGTAGAGACCTTTTGTTTCCAGCAGGTGTGTGTAATTGTTAATGGCAGGAAAATAAATGGCCATGCTTTGGAAAATCTATGAAGTCAAGGCATCAAGGTATCACTTGGAAATTTAGGTGTTATATAAACACAAAGCTTGGAACACTGAATATATTTTGAATGATAAGCAATTTTATTTAATTTTGATGCAGTATCTGTCATAAAACCAGGGTCAATGATACCTGCTATGGACAGAAGGAATGAAGTATGCTTACATTCACTTCACTGCCTACTACAGTCCTATCAGAGTGACAAATGCTCATTGGATGGTGCTATGCACTGAGATGGGTGAGCTCATTGATAGATGGTGTATTGTGTAGGGCAGGCACACAGGAGGGAGTTTCATAGATTAGCCTTTTGTTCTCACACAGTTATCCATTCACTCACACATCTGTCCATCCAGTATGCACCAAGAGTCTGTCATACATCAGGCTAGGAAACTGAGCTTTGTTGTTTTAAATGTAACCCAGTAGTTAAACTATAGTCATGGAACACAACTAGGCTGGGATTCTTGTGGGAGCTACTAACATGTGTAGGGTGGTGGGTTGTGAGCACACTAGGCAAGAGCTCTACTCCCAAGTCCCATTTCTAGCCCTAACATAGCCTGAAGGACTGTGGAGATAGCCCATGTTCTCACATAGTTGTATTGAGTCAGGGGATGCTGGAGGGACATTTGAAGTTCAGGGCATGATGAATATGGGTTGACAAGAGAAGTGTGACAATCCAGTCATGAGTCATTTTCTGACTGATTCCCTTGTTAAGAGATTTCTCACAGGAAAGAGCCATCTCTTCTTGTTTTCCTCTGCTGGGTCATCACACCCACAGACCACACTGGGACTCTGTTTATGAGTGTTCTAAGCCCATTTTGCACTAGATTTTAGTCAGGCAAAACCCTTATGATCCAAAGTCAGGTGATAGTCATCAACCAGGCAGAAAGGCAGAGGACAGTCTTTTAGCTCTCCTAGGTCATCTTTTTTTTTTTTTTTAAAATTTTAACTTTCTAGTCTTCATATTTTATTGGCATGGTGGGATGGTGGGAATTGGGATATTTATTTATCAAACATTTTGAGCAAGTGCCAATAATGTACAACAAGAGTAAAACCAAGGGGCTAGAGATATGGCTCAGCTGTTAAAAACACTCTCTTCTCTTGCAGAGGACCTGTGGTCAGTTTCTAGCACCAACATGGTGGCTCACAACCATCTGTCACTCTAGTTATAGGAGATTCTATGCCCTCTTCTAGCCTTTGTGGGTGCTACATACACACGGCACACTGACACACATACAAGCAAAACACCCATGCTTATAAAATAAAGACACACAAATCTTGAAAGAGCCAAGTTAAAAGAAAGCAGATGTAGGAACAAAACACCTTGAACTGAAAACCTACAGAAGTAGCAGATGCTCAGTGTATTGGGTATAAACATGGATTCTCAAAGCTGTGCATTCCAGGTTGATTCTGCCATCTTGGAAAAACTAGCTTAATCTATATGCTTTCTCATTTCCAAGATGGGAATTTTAGAACAGATATTACTTCTTCTTAGCTAATGTGAGGTTTACATATAAGAAATAGAGCAGAGGATGCATAAAGTAGTCAATAAAGCATCCCTGTTATTGTGAGAGAGACATTTAGTACGACCCCAGTGTACAAAGTGCGGGAAATGGATATGACAGAAGGGATCAATGGATGCTTTGCTAACAGAGATTGTGTTTGAATTGAATTTGGAAAGAAGTGGGATGATGATGGCTAAGATGTATGGAGTGCTGCCCAGAGCCAGATACTGATCTGAGACTATAAGACAGATAGTCTTTTATGATTCTCACAAGAGTCTTCTGAAGCATGTGCTAATGTCATCTCCATTATTGCAGATGACGGACAAGAGGGACTTCACCCAGCAGAGAAGGGGACTCTGGGGGAGGCACTTTGCACAGTGGTACAAATGGAATGAATCAAAATGGAAGTACAGCAGATTAATGAAGCCGAACACAGTTGCTGGGGCTGGAAGAAGAGAGATGTGTGGGTAGGGGATGTGGGATGACACTAGAGAAAGAGGCAGGGTGGATTATTGCTGTTTTCTGGAAGATTTATTGAACTCCCAGTTGAATATGATTCAACAATGTCTCCTGCAAAGCTTCAGCAATCTCTTTCCAGTGTTCTTATAGGAGGCAGAGGTCACCGGCTCTTTACTGGGATACATGCTCTTCATTTACTGAAGTACTCCAGCAAGGTTTTTGGGAGTAGTTGAAGAGACCAGATCATGAAAATATGGACTAAGACATAGATACCTGATGACTCCAGTCTCTTTTCACACTATGGAGCTGAAGTGATTTTTTAAACCCACAGGCTAAACTTACATAAAAATGAGCTCACGTCTAGGCTCAGAAATACAAGCCTAAAGGCAATTCATCCTAACTGTGCAACTTCCCCAAAGGCTGTCTTCTTTTTAGGTCTTATTCTGTATCTTCTCTCCCCAACTTGCTTTATCTAAAACAGGGAAGGAGATTGTGGGGTCGTAGGAAGAGAGAAGGGGAGCACAGTAATCCCAGTTTGAGTTTTTAAATAGTGTTCTGTCCCCCTATGATGGGCAGCAGGTTTTCATTTCTTCATAGCCTTTGTCCTCAGCAGGAAGTTCGTTTTTCTCTGAAACACAATCCGCTTCTCTCATATGTGGTGGGTCCCCCCATCCTTGCCAACCACAAAGAACACTGGAGGTTGTAGCACCCACTAGCCAATCAGCAACCAGAGAAACAAGAGACATACTACAGAAGGAGTATATAGATACCTTTAGACCAATAGAAAAATGGAGGAAGTGGATAATCACCTGGTACGATACCCTAAACCTAAAGAACACCCAAGACCTTTCCTAGTCGGTGGTCTCTGTAGTCCTGAGGCCCTTTCTCTACTCCAGAAGTCCATAAGACTTGCTGGTAAGCACTTCCACTTTGCACTGTGCTGTTTTCAAGCCTTTCTGTCCTTTAGTTGATGGGAGAAAGAGCCTATCTGCTAGGCCACCTCAGAAAGAACTGATTTAATGTCCTTCCAAACTTCCCGGGAGATGTATAAAAAGCACCAAAAGGTATTGCTACCTAAGACACAGACAAAGAGCACAGAAAGGAAGCAGATGCCAGCACTAAGCCAGTGTAGCAAAGCACAGAAGTCCAAATGGTGCTTAGGAACGCTCACAGCAGCAGATGAGGTGGGAAGCACACTCGGGGAACCCACACTCTCCTGTGTGTGACCAAAGAGTGACAGTAGACTCATTACTACACCCCTCCCGGTGCTATCTAGTTTTGTCAACAGGACACAAACCGCAATCACTTGGGAAGAAGGAACCTCACTTGAGGAACTGCTTTCATCAGACTGACCTGCAATGGTGACTCTGTGTGGGTGTTTCTTAATTGCTGACTGATATCAGGGGTTCAGCCCACCGGAGGCAGTGCCACATCTGGGCAGGTGGGCTTGGGATGTGTAAGAAGGTGGCCGAATAGGCCACAGAGAGCAAGCCAGTAAGCAAACCTCTTCTATAGTCTCTGTTTCAGTTTCTGCTTCCACCTTCCTCCCTTGAGCTCTTGTCCTGGCCAGCTTCCACTCATGATGGATTGTGACCCATAAGTCAGGCTGCTTTTGATGAGTGTTTTATCACAGCAACTGAAAGCAAACTAGGCTACACACCCATCCTACCCCACTCACAGCACCACTGAGACTTTTTACAAGAGCATGAGTTATTAAAAAGAAATGGGACTTTGAATTTGGTCATCAGCTTTCTGAAGGGCCTTCTCCTCTGTTTGTTTTTGAATGTTGTTTCTGGGGCTCAGACATAAAGTCAGGAGTATTTCCATGGCTTGCTCACTTTAATTATCAAGACCAGGCCATTGAGATGCCCCCTGGACTTGCAGAAGAAACTGAGGGAGGGTAGATGTTGTGCATCTATTTTCTCTTGATTGAAATATCACCTCCTCGAATGCAGAAGTGGGAGGTTCAGCAGACCTGAAAGTCAGTGAAACTTAAAGAACCCAGGAAGCTCAAGAAACTGAGGAGTCTCGGTAGGCTCCACAACACACAATTCCCAAGCACTTTAAAAAGTTCTGAAAGCAGTAAGTACTTGCTAGGGAGAAGAGGCTCTGGTGGAGCTGCGTGCAAGGTACACAGGGAGCTCCAGGGACACAGACTTTGTGTATTGTCACCCATGCTGGGGTGAGCTCTTCAGTGATTCAGCTGGCTGGCTGTGAGCCTTTCATGCCTCTTTATGGAAGCACAGCAAACTCACTGTTCACCAAGCTACAGCTGAGTGGAATCAAATCACCAGTGTGTCATCAGGTCATGCACCAGTATGATGGGTAATAATCTTTATGGCTTGGTTCTAGGCTAACTTTCCAAATTTACCTACTGCTTCGGAATAACTACTTTCCTACCAATTGGACTTTTCTCTTGGCATCTCTGTTCTCTGTCACACTGGGCTCCTTAGAACTTTCAGTGAGAAGAATCTGCCTGGCTCCAGATGAGTCATCTCTTCAGGGTGTCTGGTCTCTGACCATATCTTCATATCTTCAGTGTCAAACTCAAGACCCACAACCTCTCTAAAGCTTTGCTTGAATTCTTTATGTCTATGCCTTTATTAACAGAGTAATATTTCCTTTTATTCACCCGTGTCAAGTGAACTCATTGTAAATGTTCAACACATTTGTTGAATGAATACAGGTATAGTTTTTTGTTATATATAATCCTGGGACAATTTTTCTTTAGAATGCACCACTTTAAACTTGACTCTATATACTATGTTAGTTGGTAGTTAAGTTACTAGTCTTTCTATTAAAGTTGAATGCCTAATGAATCATTATTTCTTTAACTGGTAACAATGTAGATCAAGGAGGTTCTAGTTGGCAGAAACTACACAGTATACTTATCATCCAGGAATAAGAAGCAGATGTAAGAGAGCTGACTTGAGGATGCCCAGGGCAGGTAGGAGAGATAACGTAAATTGGCTGCCCCTGAAATGACTCAGGATATAAAACAATTACCTGCACTTAGTGCTTCCACGAGCAGTAGGTGATTCACAACTGCTGAACCACTGGAGAAGGTCAGTCAAGCGAACAGGCTCTTGGTATGGGAGCTGAGGGGGCTCATGTCAGGGTGGGTCTCACTCTCAGTTAGGCAGGAGACTGGCCCACATCCAGAGCTTGACTCAGACAAGAGTGAAGATCATCCAAGAAGACTCCCTAGAAAAATGAGGAGGCCAAGACATGCTCGTGTTTTTAGTGTGTGGGAGGAGATACAAAGACCAGAGGATGTAGGTACTAGAAAGGCCTTGCATAAGCATCTTGGGAGTGGCCATGTGCTGTTGCTGTTCCTCAGTCAGCTCTCCAAAGGCTTAGAAGTGTTAGGTGAATCCAACAGCTCCCTGAAACACTGGGAAGAAGGATATACTAGTAAATGGGAAGCACTCCTTGGGTTCTTTCTCAGCTCTCTGTGTTAGCTTAAAAAGCTCAGCCTAATCTAGATCATCCTGGGTTTCTCTGGAATGTTCTAAGACATATATGTGTACATTAGATTTATTTTATTTTTATATGCCTGTGTGTTTGGCTGTACACCACATGTGTGCTTGGTGCCATTGGAGCTTACAAGAGAACATCAGATTCCATGATTCTGTGTTACAGATAGTTGTAAGTTGCCACTTATAGGTGGTGGAAACCAGACCTGGGTCCTCTGGAAGAACAGCCGGTGCTCTTAACTGCTGAGCTGCCTCTCTACCCTCCAAATATGTATGTATTCTTTATTATCCATATTCATAACACCCGATAGGCAAGGATGTTCTTGGCTATTGTTATCTTACCATTGTTCACAGCATAGAACTTGTGCCCAGTAGTTTGATGACTAGAAAGTTTGCACTGTGGAGATCACAGGACATCTGCAGAGACTAGAATCACCACAGACATTGAGAGGGCTGGTGTTGGGGATGACAGTGAATGCAGGGACAGAGAGGGAGTGGGTATTACATGTCTCCTACATAATTTGTCTGTTGGTCTAGTCAAACCTTAACTGTCTTCATTCTAAGCCCTGCTTGCCTTCTGTTTCAGTCCTTCTGGGCCTATCTCATGCTGCTGTACACTGAAAGACATAGCAAGTCCAGAGAAAGGTAAGGTAAGGGGAGCCAAGACCCAAGGTTGAGAAATATATGGTAAATTATAATTGCCATTCTCTCTCCTAAATTTCTGATTCATTTTTGGTAGTAGATGTAACTATTTCAGCCCTGTCTAGATTTTATGGTATAGCCAAGGATGACCCTGAAATTCTGATCCTCCTGACTCCACCTAGCAAATTCTGAAACTATAGGCCTATACCTAGGGATTGACATGTGCTAGAAGAGTACTAACCACCCTATATCTCCTATTCATTTTCTCTTGATCATACCAGTTATAGGTATGAATGGAACTAATGATATTTATGTGTAATCTAGGACGCTTCCCACTTCCAGTTAGGATTCTAAAAAAAATGACTTTTTGATCAAGCAACTCAGATAGAGGTTTGCATGGAGAACAGAAGGCACATGAAATTCCCTACCATCACACAGCTCAGTACCTATCTGACCCAAAGTGGACTTAGCCTCCTTATCGCTGATGACCTGGCATTTATCCGAGGTGGTATCTTCAAGAATGATCTAAATTGGAAAACTGTTGTGTGGGCTCCCGGGGAAGTAGCTCTTTGTTTGACTTCCTTGATTTGAATGTTGAACTTCCTTAGTCATTGGTCAGGGCAAAGGTCCCACTGTAGCCCTGTTCTTTCCTTATTAATGAGAATCCACTCTGGGACACACTAGGCAATACGTTTATATTGTGAAAAAAAATGTACATCAATTCACAGTTAGGGGAAAATGGTGTCTTAACTGAGCACTGTGTTGGATGTTCATATGTATTGCATTTCATACTCACTAGTGCTTCATGGCAGTAACTTTCCTGCCCTGATGGAGTCAAAGGTGAGAGAATTTAGTATATTTACTAAGACTGTTTCCAGAGCTCATGAGACGGCGAGGTCTGAGTTGAGCTTTGTATTCAGGTGTGGTTCAGAATCCAAGGTTGTTCTTTATCACTGCAGCCAACACACAGCTTAGGTTATAGATGCATATGCTTTTCATATGCTTGATAATATTCTGAGAGGTACCCATTATTAGTGAAAATAAAACAGTGTGAACAGAGCAGAATTCACTGCATTTATTTCCAAGCCATTCTTTCTATTTTCTTAACTCAGTCTCATGACATCCTTTTCTTTGGCCATCCAGAGTGTGTGTCAGTCTCAGTATGATTCACATTTGGCAATGGATACTTCCTTTTCATGCATTTTAGGCTATTAAGAAGGATCTTTAACCTCTACCTGCTACATATGAACTGTGTTCACATTTTCCCAGTCATGATGTGATGTTCTGAACAGGAAAATGCTTAACAGCTTTAGAAGAGGCTTATGTGGGAAACGTCTCCCCGATTCTTCTCTAGCCTTTTATGGTCCCAGTCTGTGCCAGGTTATGGGATATCCACCTCAGTATCTGGGATGGATGCCTCCCCTGCTAGGCTCCACCCCAAGGTCATCCACAGGAGCAGAAGCTGGGAAGGAGCCACCTTTTGTCTGAGGAACAATTAGATTTTACTCAATTGGAAATTAACCAACCCAAAGACCTCCTTGATGAGCAAATGAGATCTTCCAGATTTTAGGAGATTCCCACATCTGGCTTGCTAGGGCACAGTCTATTTTGTTATTTGTTGTAGTCGGAAGTTTCTGTCTTGCCAGCAACTCTCAAATACCAAGCAGCCACTTCCCCAATAATTGACTCTTAATATTACTTATACATGATTGGCTGGTAGCTCAGGCTTGTTACTAGCAAGCTCTTATTCTTTAAGTTAACCTACATTTCTATTTATGTTTAGTTACATAGCTTGGTATCTTTGCACAGTAAGGCATTGTCATCTTGCTTCCTCTGTGTCTGGCCAGTGACTCTTGACTCCACCCTTCCTCTTCCCAGAATTCTCCTAGTCTGGTCACCCTACCTATATTTCCTGCCTGGCTATTGGCCAATCAGTGTTTTATTAAACCAATTTAAGTGACAAATCTTTGCAGCATATCAGAGCATTATCCCACAGCAATTTGTTAAGGAACCTAATGTATGTAAAGTCTGTTCTGTTTTCTATGTTCACACTAAGGAAGCATCAGCTCCTCTGAGAATTTAATGCCAGGAAAACAATTATCTTCTGGGGGAAAGGTATCAGAAAGTTATTCTCCCTCTCTCTTCCCTTCTGTTTTGCAGTCTCAAGGCTTTACTCTAATTCCTTGAGCATGCCAGCTTACAGCCCCAGGCACCAAGATAATTTTTATTTATGTGTATGTGGGCAAGTTTTTGGAGGCTGGTGCCCTTCTCTGTCTTACTTTTGAGACAGGGTCTTTGAATCTGACATTTGCTAATTGGCTAGCTTGGCTTCCTTGTGAGCTTCAGGAATCAGCCCATCTCTGTTCCTCACTGTCTGACCCCCAGAGTTAGGTTTGCAGACATGTATGGCTATCTGCAACTTTCCCCAGGCCTCTTTGCATTTTTATTTTGAGGTAGAGTCTCATTACTATCCCAAGCTGGCTTTGAGCTCACTCTGCAGGCCAGCAGTCCTTGAATTTGCTTTCCTCTTGCCCCAGCTTCCTGAACAGCTGACGTTGAAGGGTACCAGGCCACAGTCTGTACTCTTATTTCTTGAAGGCATATGAAGTTAAAAGTGTGTTTCATATCTTTAGTAAATAGGTTATTTTCTTCTTCTTCAACAAAAGGGCAATGAGGTAGGAGTACAGTTTATACCGTTCCTAGCCAACTCAGTCCTCCAGGGATTTAAATCCTGGTCCTCCAGACTCTAAATCTGACTTCTCCACCTCATAGCAAGCCTTCAATTTCTTATTGCAGACCCTCTGAATGTCTCCACCTTGGCTTTGCTGCTGGTGAACTCTGGCTAACTGCATGGCCTCGGGCAGCAATCATTGTCTTTATATTTCTTATTTAATTATTGCTCCCCTTTTGAGGCTAGATTACTTTTCATCTTTTTGATTTTTGTTTGAAACACTTGCTGAATATATGTTTGGGGTTTTTATTGTAATCAACCTTTGATTCCCCAGAGTTTTAGAGTTGAGATTATAAATAGATGGCTGTTAATGCGATTCCATCAGCAGTTCTTTATTTGGTTAATAAGGCTTCTAGCTGTGGTTGGATTTTACTTGGACATTTGCTTGTTATGTGCTGCCTCATATTATTTGTGCATGTCCACACACCCAGAGGCCAGCCAGATTCAGGCTGGGCAGAGCCAATTCTTTCTTTTTCCTTTCTCACTGCCTGTACAAGTATCTCCTTAGCACATCTATACCCCTCCCTTCCTTTCACTTTCTTACAACACCGGAATGGAGGCTGGAAGACTTGGAGAAATTGGTTCTCTCTCTCCAACATGTTGATCCCACGTCTCAGGGATAAAACTCAGGCCTTTAGGTTTAGTGGCCTTTACCCACTGAGCCATCTCATGGGTCTTCTTTCCCTTCTTTCATAAGGAGATCAGGGCTTGGACATTCCTCTTGACTGGTGCAATTATTTTCTGACTAATCTTGCTTTTTTCTAGTCACCCTCTTACCAATGCAATCTTCATAAGGTGATAGGTTTATTCTACTTACCTCTGATCAAACAAACTTATGATCATCAGGTCAAGAGTGATCATTTTAGCAGAACATATAGAATTATCTGGAATCTTGTCCCTGTTTACCAGATCTACTTAGCCTTTCAGTGTCCTCCTACAAGCCCTCAGACTGCATTAGATACTTAAAGATACTTTTGTTTTCGGGAACGTCTTGCTTTCTCAACTCTTTGTAAAGTTTTCTTAAATCTTGTCTTCTCAGACTGGTTTGTAGCTCAGGAGCCCTCCACTGGTCAATTGAAGTGTTTTTATGTGCGATGATTTCTTGAAGTCTTTCTGTCTAAATTTATTTGTATAATCTGTTGGGTTCATCTTCATATATAGTACCCATATCTACTATTTGTGTGCATATGTGTTCATGTATATGTGTGCATGTTTGTGCACGTGAGTGTGAGGGCCAGAAGCACACTGTGAGATGTCTTCCTCCATCACTTTCCACCTTATATTTTTGAGGCAGGGTCTCTTGTTGATCCCAGAGCTCATTGACTTGGAAAGACTATTGCTTAGCCAATCCCTGGATACTTTTGTTTCTATGCCTAACCCCTTCCAATACTGGGATTATAGTCATGTGCCATCGTAGTCTTCTCTTCACATGGGTTCTGGGGATCAGATACTTGTTCGGCAAGCACTCAACTAAGCCATCACCTCCGCCACTCTGTCTTTGCTTTGGGTCTCTCATTGGCAGGCACTGAGCTGCCTGAATAGGCTAGGCTTAGTGCACAGTAAGCCCTAGGGATCAACCTGTCTCAGTCTCCCCAGCTTTGGAATTGCAATGTGTGCTGCCAGGCCCAGTTTAATTAATTAATTTTATTATTGCATGGTTTCTGGGAGGTGGAACTCAGGCTCTTATGCTTGCAAAGCAAAGACTTCATAGACTGAATTTTCTCCCAGGGCCCCTGTATTTGTTATTGCTACAGTTGGTCTTTGCTTAAGTATCCATTTTTTTTTCCATTAGTTTATAGACAACTCATGGGTTGGGAGCATTGGGTACAGAAACTGCCATGCAGTGGCCAGGAAGTACCACAGGGCTTCTATAATGTCTTTGATATACTTGCCATTGCATTCTGGGATTTCATGTAGTCTCAGCTGGACTAGAAGTTAATCTGTAGATGATGCTGACCTATAAGTCACAGAGATCTTCCTGCTTTAGCCTCTAGAGTGCCAAGATGAAAAGTATGTACTGCCATACTGAGACTATAGTGGAGTTTTATTCAGGCATAAAGAAGGTCAAACATGTCATTTCAGAAAAATGGATGGAACTGAAATCACCATGTGAAATTAATAAGTCTGCCTAAGAAAAACACCACCTTTCCCCTCCTATGTGGTCTCCGTGTTTATGTAGACATCCACCTATCTATCTTATCTACTTGTTGATATTTGTGAATGTCAAAGTAGAAAAATCTGGGGGCAGGGGAGATCAGAGTTTAGGAGAACAAGCAAGAGTAAGGGTGAAAATTAACGAAGCACGTGATGTACATATATGAAAACATCATAATGAAACCCATTGTTCTAATATATGCCAACCAACAAAACAAGAACCAAATAGCAATGTACAAGCAACATTATGCGTTTACGTAGAATAGAATAAAATGAAATACAAAAATTGAGCTTCCCAAGTGGAACAGAACAGTTGTGACTTCTTATCAATACTTAGAGTCTAATAGTGTGTATATTAACTGTAGTCTGCTGCCCATTTGGAAAATAATCCTAAGAGGTCCAGAAGATAAGCTGTGGCTTTTGGAAGGGATCTGGCAAGGTCCTTAGAGGGATTCTCAACAAGTGGGCAAGAGATCAGATAGAACATTTACTGACACAGAAATCAAGAGCCAGACTGAATGTAGAAAGGGGAGAGTGAGCTCATGTGGCCAATTAATTGGAAGGCCCATAGACAGGGCCAGACACCACATTTCAGAGAATCCCTCTTGTCTCTTTGTTGCCTTTCACCCTCTACAGGGCAGTGGACATCCAGAAGTCAGGCAAGTTGTCACCCAGTGTTATGGGGATTGGCTTTCGGACTCTTCAAGACTATTAGAATTTTTGGATGCTCAAGTCTTTTATGTGACATGGAATTGTATTTGCATATGACCTGAATATCTTCAGTACTTTGAAGCATCTCTTGTAATACCCAGTATCAGAAACTTGTTAATAGTTACATCATATGAATTAGGGAAGAAAGGCAAAGAGAAGTCCAGGAGAGATGCAACTTTTTAAAAAATTTTGGTTAATATTTTCTGTCCACACTCTGGTGAGTCTGGGCATGTAATACCCTCCATGTGATAACTGGAATATTTAGGATCCAGAAAAGAACAGGCCATTATTAGCTGCTAAGAAGTGGGCGAAGTTAGGAGTAGAACACTTTGACTATATGTCCATTTCCAGATGTGAGATTCTACCTGCTCACAGGCCCATGGAACAGCCCTGATATCCCTGGGGCTCAGCCTCATCTCTGCACAGCCTTCATGATGAGCTCCCTTGAGGGAAGCCCTAGTCACCACGCAGAAGGTTGTTTTTCTAACAACCGTGTTCAGATGGAGCCGAGAATGACCTTTTATTTCACGACCAACTTCAATTCCTTAATATTGCCAGCATATTTTCTAGCCCAGAGAGATTTGACAGAAGCTTTATTGATTGATCAGCACCTTTGATGTCTAAATAAGCGAGCCCAATTCATCTAGCCAAAAGTCATTCTTAGCTCTGTTGGGGTGAAGGTCCACCAGGGACTCATGGATGCAGCGCCAACCACTGGGAAGCACTAGGCAGCGTGTACTGGCTCAAGTTCCCTTTTGGAATTTTGTCAGAGTGTTGCAACTCTTGATTTTCTTTTTTCTTTTTTCTAAAAGGGGCCGATAACTATTTAAAAGAGCACTTCTCAAACCAAGTGTGCACAAGATTCACTGATGATCCTGTTATGATGAAATCTGGATTCTATTGGTTTATGCTGAGACCTGATTATCTTCTTAATGGCTTGTCAGATGATGGCAAGGGCTGGTCCTAGGAAAGCACTTTGAATGGCAAAGGTTTAGTTCTTAAGTGCACTCACCAGCTAATCTCCCTTTACAAAGAGGGACAATCAAACACACATATATTTGGATATATATATATATATATATATATATATATATATATATATATATATATATATATATAAAACAGCATGAATTTAAGCAGTCTATGACTTGAGTGGTATAATATATTATCAAATGAATTTGGCCTTTAAAGATATGAGAAAGATACTTTAGTATTTTGGGTAGCATATCATTTGACCCACAGTTCAACCGAGTGGTTGGTGGTTTGAACACTTGGTCTCTAGTTGGTGGTGCTGTCTGGAGGAGGTTTGGGTGGTGCAGACTTGAAGTAAATATGTCACCAGGGCAGGCTTTGGGTATGTATAGTCTCACTCCACCCTTTTTTGTTCTCTCTCTCTTTCTGCATACTTTCCCTGGGAGGTGTGAATTCCCATCCCTGATGCCATGTTTCTCTCTGCCATGATGGAACCCTCTGGAACCATAAGCTTCAGTAAATTCTTCCCTCCATTAGTTGTCTTGCTCATGGTATTTCATCACAGAAACAGAAAACTAACTAGTTATTTTTATTTAGTAGGCTTGTCGTTAGGCCATTTAGAATGTCATTTAATCATTAGGTAGACCTAGGCTTCTATTGTACCTTTAGAATAAACATCCATAGAAAAGAAATAGAACATTCCAGGGCCATGGGAAGCCAGAATAAAACATTTGTAGTGAAACAATGAAGAAAAGGAATGCACCCCAGAGTTGAGACGCAGGACCAGAGGGGAAAAAACCCAACAAAAACACCCAGGCTCACTAAGCCTGACATTTAGGGCTAAGCCAAAAGAGCAGGCTTGAGATCACTCAAGTTGAAGCCCCTGAGTTCTGAAGGCAGGAGAAAAAAAAGGCTCAAGTCAGCATGTGTGGCTTCCTACACACAGTGAGTAATCTAAAGCAGATATTCTCCAAAGGATACTTTCAATGGCTCCTGGCCCCTGGCTAGACACTTTAAAGCTCCATTATCAGTGGACTGTGTTATCCGTTGGGAACACTGGGCGATGCCCTGGGAAGCATCAGTTCTGGGTCATGGTTTCCTCTCATTCCTCTGTACAGAGCTGAGAGCGGCTGGGAACTCCCTACACTCTGCCTGTTGGCTGACTACCTTGCCAGTTCTAACTGCCCAGTGGGACTTATCTTCAGTCTTACCGTGAGTTGAATGCCCTCTGACAGGAAGCAGGGTCTGGCACAGACTCTTCTGGCTAATTGAGGATTTCTCTCTAGAAATGTGACTTTGTTTCACTTCTCTTACCTTCTCTATAAAAAGAGTCCAGAGGGATTCCATACCCTTGACACCTTGACCTCTCATGTATGCATTGGTCATTAGCACTGGGCACCTATGTGATAGAAAGCATCACGTGTCAGAAAGTTTCTAGAATCTTAAGTCTATTTTGGAGCTATGAAGCGTTCACAGCTTTGTTTCTGCCTTGTAATCTCAATGATTACTGAGAAGTGGTACTTGCTAAATGATTTGCACTGGGAAACTGAACTTAGTCAAACCCAAGAACTCCTTCCCTGGGAACTTGAAGTTGTTTACAAGCTGACAGAGTCTGAAGATGAGCCCACCTCTGTCCAGGCCAGACTGTATCTAGGCACAAAGCTGAGTGACATCAAGGGCATCTGGGTTCCCGATCTTCAGGAAGTATGGAGAGATTTAATGTGAGCAATGGGAAACACAGTAAATTGTTCTTTTGTTTCTAGTAGTTAGTCTATTTTCAGAACTCTGAGCGGAGAGAGGAGAGAGATAAAAGGTCAGGGGCACATATTGCGAGGAAACATAACTCAGAGACAAATAGTCATTCTACACTAAGTTTAGTGATACTTTTGGTTAAAAAGGGAACATCCTTGGGTAGGTTCAGTGAACAAGCATTGTAAATTCCCCATTATAACTATGGGCTGTTTGGTCAGTTCTCAATGGAGTCAGTTTTAGAAAATTTATAGCGTTTGCCTTTATTAACCAGCTTATCTCCCCATAGCTGTTAAGATGTAAGAGGAGACATCTCATGATGTGGGAATGCTTTTCTGTACGCTGTGAATCTCAATATTTAAATAAAGGAGCTGTTTTGGGCCATGGTAGGAACCATAGAAGAAGTAGGAGGAGAAATCAGAGCATAGGTAGAAGCAAGGCAGAGTCAGGCAGATCAAGCAAGCCACCCAAGGAGCAACATGTAAGGAACACAGGTGAGCCACAGGCCACGTGGCAGACAGATTAATAAAAATGAGTTGATTTAAGATGTAAGAGCTAGCTAGCAATGTGCCTGAGCCATAGGCCAAACAGCATAAAGTTAATATAAGCGTCTGAGTCATTTCTGGGGGCCTGAGTGGTGGCCGCGGGCTGCTAAGGGGTCTGGTGTGGCAGGTCTGTATCTGGGCCTCTGGCCACCCAGGACCGAGAAACCCCACTGCCACAATCTCAGGGTTGTAGTGTTGTCTGAGTAGATCATTCCTTATTGTGTGCATTTTGAAATAAAAAGTGAGTTTTGTGGAGGTATAATCAACATAAAGTGAGTTATATATCCTTAAAGTTTGCCATTTCCTAAAGTTCGGCATCATCTGTTTATCAGTTTATCACTACATGGATGTGGCCAGAACTTCTTGAGATTCTCTCTGCTCTGTTGGGACCCCTTTCTTCTTTTCTGAATCTTTCATCACTAGAAAATCCTTACCTGTAGGTTAGTTTTTATGTTCTAGAACTGTGTGTAGGCAGAACCTATCCCCTTTATTTTTAAGTGTCTTCTTTCATTGAAAATTATTTTTATTAGATTCCATTTCTGATGTAGATATATTAACATTCCTTTTCTTCATTGTGTCAATGTCTCATGGTGAGCTTATCAATCCAACTGCTAGATATTCAGATGACTTCTAGCTTTTGGCCATTCCATTCTCCCGTGGACACACTAACTGCACTGATCAGTCTGGGCCAAGCTTTTGTAAGAACACATGGTCTCCCTTCTTTTAGGTAAATGTCTAGAGTCAGAATGACTACTATATCACGGTGTTGAGGATGTTTTGATTTTTGAGAAACTGGTGAATTGTTTTTCAAAGTATTTGAACTATTTTATGTCCTTGTCACCTCATAGATGTTTTCCCTGATGCCTAATACAGTCAGTCTTTTAAATTTGACTCATCTTAATATGTACATAGTGATGTGCTGTAGTGTCTTTTATCTCCATTTACCTGGCAGGTACTGATGTTGAGGATATGTGTATTCTTGTTTGTTACCCATATATTTCCTTTGGTAAAATGTTTATTCAAAGAATTTTGTCTATTTTTAAAAAGATAATCCAGGCATTTGCTTTCTTATTGAGCTTTAAGATTTTGTTATGCATTTGGGACACAAGTCTCTCATCAGACACAAAGTTTGTGTTTTTCATTGTCTAATCAGCATCTTTCAAAAGTAGAAGTTTAAACTTTGCTATTTGATTTGAATTAGGGAATTGAACTTATTCAAATCCAAGTTATGTTTAACTTTTGTAAATCTTTCTTTGGTACTATGTCTAAGAAGTCTTTATCCAACTTAGAGTCACATAGGTTTTACCTTTTTAAAAAAGGCTTTTACTAGTTTTTAAGTGGACGTTTGGGTCTGTGGTCTGAGTTTTTAAAAATGATTATTATTTTACTTTGTTATTGAGACAGGTAGGGTCTCATGGTAGGTAGTTCAGTCTGGACCATGAGCTACCTTTTCTTCTGTCTCAACTTCCTGAATGCGAGAATTATTCATGTCCAATACCAGGCCCAGCTTTGAGCTATTTTTGAAAATAGTAAAAGGTATTAATTAATATTTACTTTTGTTGCATATCAACATACAAGTCCTGTGAATTGTTTTTGGTCTTTTGTCAAAAATCATTCACATACATATATGATCATATATAGATATGTGTACATACACACATACCAATACACATACACACACACACACACACACACACACACACACAGCAGCCCCTCTTTTTACATGCATGCTGGTACTCGACTCTTCTGACTGCAGTTTTAACAAAGATTGAAGCCAGAGAGCATTGAGCGTCCAGCTTTGCTCTTCTTTTTCAAAGTTTTTTTCTTATTCTAGATCTATTGCTTTTTCTGCTGCTGGATTTACATGATAGGTTTCTGCAAAAGAGCTAGATGGGAATTTGATCCAGATTTTAGAAAATCTAGAAATCAACATGGGAAAACTCTACAATAACACAGTGTGAATGATTTAAATGGAAACAGTGTGTATTGGGATTATGTTACATTGTAAATAATTGTCCTGCCTACTGGTTTAATAAAAACACTGATTGGCTGAAGGCAGACAGGAAGTGTGGGCGGGGCTACCAGACTAAGGAATCTCTGGGAACAGGAAGAACAGAGCAGAGATGCCACAGAGATGCCAGAAGACGCAGAGGATAGCTATGCTGCTCTAAGAAAAGGTACCCATCCTGCATGGCTGAACAGGATAAGAATCATGGGTTAGTTTAAGGGCAAAGAATTAGCAAGTTATATGTCTGGGCCCTAGATCAATCAGCATAAAATTAATGTAAGTCTCTGTGGGATTGCAGGTCTTTAGGTCCAAACCTCGAGGCTAGGGCAGAAAGTATACAGAAACGTCATACAACAACAGTGCATAGTGTCATTGGTTGTTTTGCTCTTTTGACTCTTCGGGTTTTGGGGTTTTTTTTTGTTTTTTTGGGGTTTTTTTTTTTTTGGTCTTTTGGGGGGTTCCCACCACCAAGCTCCCAAATAAATCACACACAGAGGCTTATTCTTAATTATAAATGCCTGGCTTCAGCTTGGCTTGTTTCTAGCCAGATTCCCTTAAATTATCCCCATACCGTTTGCCTCTGGGCTTTTCCTTTTCTCTCACTCATTTGTATTCCATGGCTGACTGTGAGGCTGGCTCCTAGCATCTCCTCTACTTCTTCTCCCCCCCCCCTCTTTTCTCTCTCTCTCTTCCCCTGGTATCTCTCCTTTTATTTATTCTGCCAATCAGTCCCACCTATCCTTTCTCCTGCCTCACCACTGGCTATTCAGCTCATTATGAGACCATCCTAAAGGTGTTTTAGACCGACACGGTAACACAGCTTCACAGAGTCAAACGAAAGTAACACAACTTTACACAGACCAAGTAATGTTCTGCAGCTAGCATAAACAAATGTAACATCTCTTAAAGTAATATTTTACAACACATGGTATGACTGAGGAAGAGAAACTGGCCTCCCGCATCTACCTCCATCTCTGAGAGGTCGGAGAGGGGGAACAACCCACTGGAGTCTGCAAAGTCATTAGATGCTTTTTAGTCTCTCACGTGGTTTTTGACAGTCTGCCCTGGGAATATACCATCTTGTATGTAGGGTCCCTCCTGTGCTTTTCCTTTTTAGTGTCCACCCAACCTTCCTGTCTGTCTTTAGTCCCTCTCACCTTCCTTCCCTCCATCTCCCCTCCTCATGTATTTTTGATGCAATATCTCATGTGTCCTAGGCTGATCCTAAACTCACTGTATAACTGTGGATGGCCTTGAACTCCTAATCCTTCAGTCAGGTGTGTGCAGCAGTATCCAGATTTATGTGGTTCTAGGTACTGAGGATTGTGTGTAGGGTTTGCACATGTTAGGCGAACATCGTACCAACTCTATGTTCTCAGCCACTAGTTACTTCTATTAAAATACCTGGGCAACAGGGAGCGACAAAAGCTCCATATGTGAAAAAAAGCTTGTTTGGGGATCTGTGGGGATGGGCTGGTGGAGATGTGTATGAGGAGATGCTGTTACCTGTCATGCTTTTGAGCATATTTAATGATGGTAAATTTTTGGTCTTTTGTTAAGTGAGAGAAATAAAATATAGGGGCTGGTGAGGTGGCTCACCAGTTAAGGGTTCTTGCCACCAAGTCTGGTGATCCAAGTTTGGTCCCTGGAACCCTTGCATGTGTCTTCCCTCAGTTAAAAAACGAAATTAAAATCAACCTCAAGTGGACCGTGATGGAAGGTAGTCTATAGTGGTTAGCACCAAAGGCTTTTAGCTTCCTAAGAGGCTACTGTAAAGAAAACATTTTGTTTTTGAGTAAATAACCCCAAGTCTCAATGATAAGAAGGCGGTTTCTTTCTCCTTTATCAACAGTGGCAGGACCATTTCTTTCCCAAATCTGAAATAGCCACAGAATCCAAATATCCTAGAGTGAGGGGTTGGCTTTGCTGGAGGTCACATGACCGGAGTATGAGCCTATCAGGAGTGTGAGGGGCTCACACTCATTGCTGTCTCAGTGAATTTCTCAATACCATAATGGTGCATATGGCAATTGTGTCCTTTTATGAAAATTTGGTGATGCGATGTCTCCAGGGGATTAAGTAAGAATATGTCTAGTACTAGAGTCATGGCTTGGGTCAGATAACAGTAAAAGGAAAACAGTCATAAAATAATTTCAGGTGAGAACTTAGTTCTATACATCGAATGGCTGCTTCTAAATGTATAAAAATATTGTGGTGTTTCCTAAGGGGCCACAGGTGGGTAAGTGTAGTAGTGGGTTTCTTTGGTCCCGGGCAGCCAGAGGCCCAGATCCTGCTATGCCAGACCTCTTAGCCGCCCACCGCTCAGGTCCCCATAAATGATTCAGATGCTTATATTAACTTTATTCAGTTTGGTCTATGGCTTAGGCACATTGTTAGCTAGCTCTCACATCTTAAACCAACCCATTTCTATTAATCTATCTGCCATGTGGCCCGTGGCTCCCTGTGTTCCTTACATGTTTGCTTCTTCTTTGGTGTCTGGTTCAGTCTGTCTCTGACTCCACCCTGCTTCTCCTACCTATGCTCTGATTTCTCCTCCTACTTCTTCTATGGTTCCTGTCATGGCCCAAAACAGCTCCTTTATTTAAAGATTGATATTCACAGCATACAGAAAGGCATTCCCACATCAGGTAAGGCTTAACATGGTGACTCCTTTGTGTAAGAGAGGAAGCAGGAAGGGAGGAAGCAGAGAGGGGCTATACAGACATACCAGCTTCAGGACAGATGGGGTTCAAGTCTGAGTGTCTCAGAAGAATGCAGAGGACAGTGTCTGCCAGCTGTGATAGCAAATAAACTCAATTAGTAACAAAATTCAGATTCCTTGGGTTTTGTGTCTCATGTTTTTACTGTATTGAAATTTTGAGTCATGGTGAGCAAGACCAACATGAGAGACAAGGAAAAACTCACCCCCAGGGCCATTAAAATTGGGCCATGGGATTAAAATAGTGAGTGAGATGGCTCCAGTGGGTGGCAGGGCTACCAAGTGTGACAACCTGAGTTTGTTCCCTGGGATTCACTGTGGAAGAAGAGAAATGATTTCCTGACAGTGGTTCTCTAGGCTTCATATATATATACCATAACACACACTCACACACACACTCACACACACACTCACTCACACATATACACACATTCATACACACACTCACACACACACTCACACATATACACACATTCATACACACACACTCACACACACACTCACACACATATACACACATTCATACACACTCACACACACACTCACACACACACTCACACACATATACACACATTCATACACACTCACATACACACTCACATAACACACTCACACACACACTCACATACACCACAGGTATTAGCATTTGACCTACTACTCCTTTTATCTTCCAATGGCAGGAGAATATAAACTAAGATATCTTTTTTCTATGGGGGCACACAGAACAGTAGTGAAATGCCCCGTAAAGATTTGGTGGTTTGGGTAGCTCTGGTTCTTACGTAACAGAAGAAACATGAAGTCAGAGGTATTTAAGAGACATCTTAGTGTTTTCTAGGTCTCCTTTTCTCATGTTTATTTAGATTCATGACAAAAGAATAAAATTAGTGTCAATATTAAATTAATTTGATAAAATAAATTATCATTTTTGATGTTTAGGAGCCCTGGATCTTTAAGACAGGTGACAACATAGAAATAATTCCCAAGTACCTGAATTCCGTTAACTTTATGATTACTGCTCTACCTACTTCTACACAAACTCCTTCAGCATGCAGCAAGAGGAGTGCTAGATTTACAGGGTTATTAGAGGTAAGTTAATTTTGTTCCTAAAATAATCAAGTCTTCCTTTCCTTTCTTGCTGCTTCTTTTTTTTTTTTTTTTTTTAAACCAGCTATTATGGTATTATACAATAGCTAAACATTCGGTTGAGCCAGCCCTTCCCTTTTTGAATGACTGCAGAGGAGGTCTGTTAAGGTCCCAAGTGAGCAATTGTTTAGCGTGAACATTTGAACCAGGCAAACAGTGCAGGCTTATCCTGCTGCTGACTGCCACCCCGTGCAAAGGAGGACACTGTAGGATAAACACACATGGTTTACAGAGCAATAAAGACAAAGAAGGGAGCCCTCCTAACCCACTTCCTTCTTGCCTCACCCTGTCCCTCTCTCACACTGAACTTCCTTTCTTCTCTGCCCTCTGTGGGGTAGCAGTTTTGATAATGCCCTGCATGCAGCAGTGCGCTTTAGAGAGCACTTCTGCTGTTTATCAGAGCTGTGCCGTCCACTTGACTGGTTCCGAGATTTTTGGCTTCCTCTCTTATCTTTGGAGCTTCTTGGCTGTTTGTGGCTCACACCCACAGCCAGCTCCATAGTAATCCCAATGCTTTCACCCTTCTGTGGCTCAGATGGCTGTTGATTCCATGTCGCATTCTCATTCTACATATCATGTCATCTACTTTTCTTCCACCCACTTCGAATCCAGTAGGGACAATCAGTCTTGTTGCGTCCTTACAATGATTTTGTTTGCGGTTATTCTCCATTGAAACCAATGATAGATTTTCCTGTAATTTCCACCAGAGCCCTGCCAAGCCTTAGTTTCTTCTTTTGTGAGAAAGAAAACTAAAGATAGTGGTATTTTTCTCTCAGAGCTGAGTAGGGGAACAGATGATGTATGCTATGTGTAGCTCAGTGCCCTGAACTTTGTAGGTGCAACAGTCTCCTCAATGCCAAAGACAAAACTGTTCCCACAAAGCAGTCAGCAGATAGGGAGTGAATGGTAATGGAACACACATACATGGAAGCCATTCTTCCCTGACTTTGATGTTTATTTTTCTTTTGGTGGATTTCTTAAATCCACAGTATAAAATAACTTACTCAAGGATAAATTTGAGATGAAGAAATTTGGGATATGGGAGTGAAATCTGTAACAAACAAGATGAAGAAGCAGCTACCCCCTCCGTGTGTGTGTGTGTGTGTGTGTGTGTGTGTGTGAGTGTGTGTGGTGTGAGTGTGTATGTGTGAGTGTGTGTGCTGTGTGGTGTGTGTGTGGTGTGAGTGTGTATGTGTGAGTGTGTGTGGTGTGTGTGGTGTGTGTGAGTGTGTGTGTGTGGTGTGTGTGTGAGTGTGTGCAAGTGTGTGTGGTGTGTGTGAGTGTGTGTGTGTATGTATGTAGAGGTTACAGAGGACATTTGATTGCTTAGAAACACATTATGTCCTGCTCTTTTATGCTTCTTCACGTTTTAGGGCAAGCACCCACATGTGGAGGTCTATGTTTTTCAGACTTAGGTGCGCCCACATCTGGGACTCCGTCATAAAGGGTTCATTGTGTCTGCATGCATAAGCCACATTCTCCGAAATGAGAAGGATCAAAGATAAAAGTACTCTCTTATCTCCATGTACCACTTCTTTTGTGCCTCTCTGTTGAATCTGACACGAGTGTTTTTCTCAGCTGTCTCTAATATCTTCTGAAGTCTTCTTTTGTACAGTCTAAAATTACACAAGTTAAACAACATCCCTCCTTTGCTTTACTTTTAGAAGTCTCTTTCATATGAATCAGCAGACATTCGGGAGTAAATACAATGTGTCACATGGTTTCTATGATTCAAGGCACTCCACACTGTCTTGATTCCTTGAAGGTGAATCTATTTTACTTCTTTTTTTGTGTGAGTAAAAATTCCAGCTACACACACACACACACACACACACACACACACACACACACACATACACACACACACACACTTTTGAGGCATTTCTAATAGACCTGTTAGAATCATAATTGCTATGCCTTCATCTTGATTTTTCATCTTACTTACAAATTCTTTTTCCTTTTGATATTATTTGTATTTTAAAGTTCATACGTACTCTCTACTAAAGGAGAAGATTTCCTTCTGGAACATGGTTAGAGACCAAAGTTGTCAATGTCTGAGTAATTATAAAATGCTTCCATGGATTCTTTTATCCTTTTCCCTTGGTTGTGACTCTGAACCTCTGCAAAGGGTCACAGGGAAGAGAGAATAGGAAAGGGGTGACGGATAAATAAAAGGACAGAGGGATAGGTTTGGCATTCAAACAGGCTTGTGACTGGGAATTGGAAGAGCAGGGTGTTCCCCATGCCAAGCTGAGCTTTCATAGCCCAGTGAGCCTGGGGACAATTGATCATCTCCATGTGACAGCAGTGGGAATGAGTGAACGTCATTGTTGGAGAGAGGGTTGTGAGCATAGAGAGGCATCAGTGCCAAGAGACAGCCTGTGGTCAGCACATTTTGATGGAGAAAAAGATTTCCCATGAACCAGTGACTCAGGGCATCAATGTCAGGCTAAAGGAGAGAGCACATAGGGTTTTCCCGAGTCCTAATAGGGTCCACAGACATTCTCAGAGCAGAGGCTGGAGAAACCTTGTTATGAACTCTAGAGCACTCAAAGTGGCTTTTTATTGCCTGCTGACTTTTTTTCTAGAAGCATGGGCATGTCCACTGCTCATGAGATGCAGTCACTTGGACAATGAGAAGTCCTGATAATGCCAAATCTATGAACTCACGACTTAAAGTATGTAGTTGGTTTTCAGATTTCACTTTATTTGTCACAATAAAACAAGAAAAATGAAGTCCCGGGGTCAGATTCATTATTAACAAATTAAACATTAATATAGTTGGAAAATTTGGGATCTATGACATTGGACTTGATAATGAAAATGTGTGAGTGAAATCAATTAAATGTGGTCCTTGGTCTGCTCATGGAGAAACACATAGTCTATAGAAGCAGATGTCTAAGTGGACAAAGCACATTCTCAAACAAATCAAGAGTTAAGGGATGCAGGGACAGTGAGCAAAGTGAAATGGATTTTTCTTGTGCTTTGAGGACGTGTAGGAGAAAAGGAAATCGAAATACTTGCTGTTCTTCAAAAGTGCCTAGAGTTTGAAAGTCACTGTTAAGAGTTTGTGATTGAGTTGCTTCTATGAAGATAGGTTATGACAAGCACATGCGATTTCATCATCTCAAGAAATATAAAACCTGAGTAAGCATGTTGGAGGAAAACAGATGCCCTCAAAGGTATTTTCTTCAATATAAAGTCTGACTAAACTGGGTTATTACAGGTGCTAGAAATGGTGGACAGGCTTAGCCAGGTGGCCTGCAAGTAGCAGAGGCTGATGTTAACTCCTTGTGGCCAGAGTGGTACATGGTAAGTGGACGTTTTGTGCCTAAGAGAAGAAATAAAAGATTTTTATTTTGCAAACACCTCTTATCAGCTGTGGAGTTAAAAGTATCCTGATAAGTCTGGCATCTGTTTGACATCCGTTGAAAGACATGCTCCCATGGGAAAAACCCACCACTCCTAAGAACTCTGTCATTTTATTGGCTCTGAGAGCCTTGATTGATGGAGTCTACAATTCCTGGAAGCATCCTGACAGCCTGGGTTGATTCTGAAGATGGGGTGGGGTGCTAAGTTCCAGCGAGCTAATTTGCTAGCATTCTTCATTGTGAAAGGAATGGTCAGGATGTGTGATGGAAGAATGATGTGAAGGATCAGTCTCCTATGAGTTTGTGATAGTTACCATGCATTGCTTGAAAGTGGCTTGCATATTATGATATAAATGTCATGCGAAGCTTCTTGTAATCCACGTCTTCTAACTAGCAACTGAGGTTGGGTGCAAACTTTCTCAACGTTGCTTTGCTTTCGTGGTTGGAAAAGACATAGCAACTCCTTATAATTATGGAAGCCAGGGCATAATTATGCAATGGAAATGTTAGTTAGAAGGAAGGAAAAGGATTCTTCACTGAGTGAATTTACTTTATCTTTAAAAGATGGCAGCTGGGGAGCATCACTTTTTACTTCCCAAGGAGAAACATCAGTAAATCAATGATAATCAAGTTGTATCTAGAAGTAAAAAGGAGATTGGACTGAGCTGAGAACTCAGGGGAAAGATCTGTGATGTTCAGTTTTGATTGTCACTTTGACAATGAGTTTCAGCGAGGGACAGTTTAGATCAAGTTGGTTGGTTTATGGACATGTCTATAGGGGATTGTCTTGATTGTCCTGACTGATATGGGAAGGGCGCCATTCCCTGGTTTGGGACCATGGACTATGTAAGAGTGCTGAGCACTGAGTATTCATTTCTTTCTGCTCTTGACTGTGCTGTGACCAGCTGCTCCAAGCTTCTGCCATTATGATGGACTATAATCTAACATTGTGAGCTGCAATAAATGCCCTTTCCTCAAGTTGTTTCTTGTCAAGTATTTTGTTTTTTAATCACAGAAACAGAAATGAAACTAGAAGACCCGGGTTTTTGTTTCTTTGCTGGGCTATTTTTAGCTACAGTGTTTAGTCTTTTTCAGCTCAATGTATAATGTCTCGGATTAATAATTAATACTAATAATACCAACAACAATATATTACCTTGCTTGTTTTAGTTGGTGGATGGTTTTAATATCAATCATTTAATTTGTTCTCCACCTCATACCTGTGCTCAATAGCTAGAGTCTATGGTATGAAGAACAGAAAGTATGAGAATTCTAGGTTCAAATTCCAGCTCTGTCTTCAGTATTCTTTAACATTCACCTCATTTTTAGTATAATCAAGATGAGGATGTGTACCTCGGAGCACAGCTGTGATACCTGAGGGAAGAGAGTTAAGTAGGTTCCCCGAATGGAGGGAGGCCCACTAAATTATGATTGAGGGGTGAGGAGAACCATTCAGTTATTGCATAATTTTCTGCAAATCATACATGTCCTGGCAGATGTGAGGCAAGGAGTCAGGAACGTGGGTTTTAGAATGAAGTAGACTTCTGATTTAGCTCTGGATACAGTTCTCTCAAGCTCCGTGACCATGGGCCAGTGATTCCTCTTTCTGAACTTTAGTTTTTTATATGTAAAATTATCTATAAAATAAATGCAAACTCAAAAGTGGATGGCAAGGACACTGATATGATCAAAAAATCTTAATGAACAAAACATCTTAGGAGATCAGACATAACCTTTGTCAGAGTGGGGATGGAGTTGGCAGGATAATGTCTAAGCGTGAGGCGTTTTCTCTGCCACTTGGACTCAGCTGTCATATGAACTCCCTGTCACCTCACCCAGCTGCTCACATTACAGGGTCCCTGCAATGACCAGGTAAGATGATGATTCTAATGGGATGTGAGACAGGGATGTATGATCTCATATATGGAGTGTGAGCATCTGGTGATGTATTGGGTGCTTAGTGCTGCAGCCTGTATGCTGATTGTAGTGCAAGATGCAAACCCTGCCCGTGCAGAGCTACATGAAACCCCCTTCTCATTGTTTAGCCCAGGGCTCCCCTGCCGGGCAACTGACTCACTTCCTGCAAAAATATATTTTCCAGCCAATGGATTTTAAGAGTAGATTTACTGTCATCCCCCTCACCAAAGATTTTATTTTATCAGCCAAACAAGCATACAGAAAACATGACAGCAAATGCTACTGTGAGCTGCTTTTGGAAAGGAAAATCTTTTTGTAAGACTGATTCTTTTTAAATGTTATTTTGTTTTTATTATTACCTGTTTTGCTTTTTTTTAAAATTGCATTGGTATGTGTATGTCTGTGTGTAGGTGTGTGCATCTGAGTGTAGGTACTCATGGAGGCCAAAAGGCGGCATTGCATCCCTGGAGCCAAGTTACAGACAGTGGTGAGCTTCCACCTAACGTGGGTGATGAAACTAAGTTTGTGGCCTCTGCAAAGCAGAAAGTAGCTAAGTCACCTCTCCAGGCCTGGATAGACTGGTCCTGATTGATATTTATATTCAGTGTTTTCTAAGATGTATTAGAATCTGTGATGTTTTTTCTTTGATTTGATGCTGGGACCCAACTCCTTTTGGAAGTCTACGGAATTCAGGTGCAGCGATCTTGACCTCTGACCCCTTGGTCTTTTCAAATGAGGTGGTTCCTTCTGTGTTTGTGTCCTTTGAATACCATCCTGCTTCAGTAGAATCTGGGAGACTTTCCCCGCACAATAAGATGATACAATTTGAGAAATTCAACTCTGCAAATCTCATCTCTTCCAACACAGAAAGGAGTTCATCCTGGGTAGGCCGCATACCTGCCCTGGTGCCTCAGTGACCCCCCAGTCTCCCTCCCCTTCTGTCTTGAGTTTATGGAGGAAGAAGAAAAACCTCAGGTTCCAGTACTCTACATGACATCCCCAAAACTTTCATCACCTAGCTTGCTTATTATTGCTTTCTATAGAACAGAGCTTTAGGCAAATGCGGGGGAATAGCCCATTAACCGAAAGAAAAAATGAAAAAGATCAGTGAAAATGAGTACTGTAGAAATCTTCAAGTGATTTTGTTTAGGCGATGATAGGAACAGGGGTGATGTGATTGCGGGTTATTTGGTTATTTCTTGAACCCCTAAGCAGAGGTTTAGAGGCTAAAAGGCAGATCCTTCTCTTAAGAGAAGGGAGATCTTGGAGGGGAACAAATATCCTTAGTGCTTCGGGAAGACCACCTGCTTCATGGCATCTGTGATCCTGTGGGGCTAGCATACAGAGTCCTGGGCAGTGGTAACTCAGAATGTTCCAGACTGGGGGATGTCTGCCACTGTTGGACTCTGGCGGTACTCAGGAGCTGAAACACAGGCTCCCCAGATGGAACCAACACTGGACAGATGTTTTCCCGAGGATACAGGTTTTTTTTTCTGTCCCAAGGAATGTCCCCAGGGGGACAGATGTGTGACCTGGATACTACCATGTTCTCTTCTGGGTACTGGTGTGAAGTGTGGTGTATGAGTTGATGGTAAAGGGCCTAGAACATGAAGTTTTTAAAACTTTTAACTTGAACTCATGGTCTAGAAAGCCTGAGGCTACATTTTCATGTCATTTTGGCATTTATATGAACTTTACTGATAATGTAATTTCAAAATAACCTCACCTATTGATTCTAGTTAGAATCTAGTTGCATATATATTGAATTTATTTGGCAAGACTGAGGTTTTTTCCTATTTTTTTAACTTTATTTGTGTGTGTATGTTGAGAGAGAGAGAGAGAGAGAGAGAGAGAGAGAGAGAGAGAGAGAGAGAGAGAGAATGCATGTGAAGCTCCGAGGACAGCCTGTAGGAGTTGGTTCTCTCCTTTCCACTATGTGGGATTCAGCGACTGAAAATAGGTAGGTAGGCTTGACGGCCAGAGCTGTCACTGGCAGAGATCTCACAGGCTCATGAGAAGTATCATCCCCACCCCCCAATCAGTACAAAGACAAATACAAATGAAGAGTAAGAAGTTCAGTTTCTCCCCGTTGAAATTAGGAGAAAAGGTCTCCATGGTTTTTTTTCCTTTCTCACTGAAATTCTGTATTCAGAAGATAATTGGACCTATGACTTCAAAATTTAAGTGGGAATGGTTGGTCAGTGATAGAAAAGTGGGAATCACTGGC
This sequence comes from Phyllotis vaccarum, assembly GCA_033318265.1. Classification (NCBI taxonomy): domain Eukaryota; kingdom Metazoa; phylum Chordata; class Mammalia; order Rodentia; family Cricetidae; genus Phyllotis; species Phyllotis vaccarum. The sequence goes on along the minus strand of JARWLC010000017.1, from coordinate 9,614,886 downwards.
ATATAGCAAATCCAGGAGACTGCCCGGGATGATTAATGGGGTGTGGAGGGAAAGAGTCAAGGACAGCGCCATTAAGAGACTGGGGACTGATAAGGAATGACTGGCTTGCTTAGAAGAGAGAGGCACTTATGGTGTCCTGGAAATAAGTGAGGAAAACAGAGAAGGTAGTGTTCAGCCAAGACCTAATGCTTCTTACAGCCAAGCAAGTGAATAATATGGGGCTTGGTGTGGAATAACATGAAAGTCCCTTGTGATCCTGACCAGACTTCTCTCATGGAGGTCGAAGAGTTCAAGGTTGATACCTGTTGATGTAGTCAATCCCTGATTGAATGTTGGCTTACTCTAACACCACCCTTACAACCATCACTCTCATCATCACCAGCAATGGTAAGATCTGTGAAGGATATGATTGTGGATGATAGGGGAATCTGAATGGATTATTCAATAGTATTTAGACATGGTAAATTCTCTGAGCAGGGTGGCTGTATTAAGTCCTATACAAAACTATTTTTTAGGATATACATGCTATAGTCAGCAGGAGTGATATGATGTCTTCATTAACTATGAATAGTTCACCTACAATAATATATGCACATAAACACACACACACATATATACATTGCATATATAGTCTTAAAATTGAAATAAGATTTTTCAAGAAAATACAGAAATTTATGTATTTAGATATAATAATTTATGCATTTAGATAGTCATGGTGTAAAAATGTTTATTTAGATTAGTGCTTATGTATTTTATTGTTCTATTTTCAGTTTTTTGGACTAAGACCAGGGCCTTATACCGTAGACAAATGTTCTACCATTAGACAGAAATGCTTTCTGCTTCAGTTCTGTGACTGTAGAACTTCACCAGCTTGTTGAAAAGCAACACCTTGGCTGAAATCAAACAATTTTCAAGTTGGAAAAAAAAAAACAAAAACTTAAAATTTTGTGTTATTTAGAAAACTTGGCCACACATTGACTACACTTCTTTAAAAATAAAAAAAAAAAACAATAAAAACTATTATTTTAACCTACATTATCTTTTTGTAATCTGCATTATTAAGGGTTTCACTATCTCCTTTAAAAGCCCAGATAATGAAAATTAATCAGATTCCGACATTTGGCTTCTTCTGGTTTTCATGGTGTAAATCCTCTTGTTATTGCTGACTGGAGTCACAGACATGGTGTCTTTGTTGAGGAGGGATGTGTAGTAATGTGTCTTCTACCTTCTCAGTTACCCACATAGGTAGACAGCTGAGCCTCAAGAGCACAGATGACTGTAAAGTGCACCTAAATTCAGTAATAAAATTTTTGTGTGTTTTTATCTTTAAAAAATTTATTTGATTCATTTAATTGCCAGCTTATATAATTCAGTGTAGAAAATGTTTGGGTTTGACCTTTTCCATCAAAAGCCCAGAGATATTAACGTTTGGTTCTTTGCCTATTTGTGAAGTAGCTGCATCATACAGTAGTAGTTACCAAGGCTACTGTCTCACAGTTGGGCTAATAATAAGGGAATTTGAACTTTCCAAAGCCAATTTCTCAAGAGCAAAAGGAGGTCTGGAGTTTTCTTAGGCTTAGTTTTCCTCAGACCTTCCCATCTGTCTACTGTCCTGCGCAGAATATGGACCAGCATGGATGGTGCTTCATGTCCTTTCCCTAGGGCAATGCTCTTCGTCATCCTTCCTCATAGACACTTTTTCTAAAATAAAGCAAGTGAACTTTGAAAAGACAGCTATGATGGCAAAGAGCAGAGAGGGTTATGGAGGGAACCATCTTTCCCTCTGGTGAGAAGGACCATCAGTCCAGCCACCAGGACTATTATATGGAGGTTCCTCAAAAGGTGGAAAATAGAAATATGACCCAGATATGCCACTCAGAGTGTTTTCCCAAAGGACTCAAAGTCAACACATTGGAGAGACACTTGCACATCACTGTCCTGCAGATAAACTGGGGAACCAACCTAGGTGTCCAACAACAAAGGAATAGATAAAGAAAGTGTGCTATATATCCAGAGTATTTCTTTTTCATTGTAAAGGATGGACTTACGTCTTCTATGGGAAAATGGATCCAACTGGTTGGACAATCATCTTCAGCAAATGAAGCCAATTTTAGAAAGATAAATATCATGTTTTCTTTCATCTGTTCTAGATTTCATATAAATGAAACATGTATGTTTATGATATGAAAGTAAAAGTGAACATGGGATCAAGGGAGACTCAGAGGGGGAGGGGCATCCTGAACATGGGATCAAGGGAGACTCAGAGGGGGAGGGGCATCTTCAACTTACAGCATATACTTGTATGAAATGTCCCTTAATGAATATACACAGTGAAAATTTTAAAAGGGGAGTAAAAAGAAAAAGGATTTCTTCTTCTGAGATCTTCCCTGGGGGACGAAAAATCCCTTCATTATCCCTGCTGGAGGGGCACTGGCTTGGGGTGTGCTGTGTAACTTTGCCTTCTCAGGAGAGGGTAACATGTCTCACTGCTTAATGAACTGTTTCTTTGGATACCCTGAAATGCCAAGGCCATAGGCACTCTGTGGGAAACCTTTCATTATTTGAGGCTTTCCTCTTGCTGACTGGGTCGATACTGCAGAGCTGGGCCATTGTTTTTTTGCAGTATTAACATCTGGAGGGCCACATCAGCATTTCTAAGAGGAAGACAGGACTCTCATCAAAGGCCCTGCCTCCTTTTGTCTTTTTAACAGACTGCCTGGCAGCTGCCAGACAGTAACTTTTTCCATTGCTAGGGGTCATGCCAGCCTGGGATGGAATGACAAAATCCTGCTTGGAGTGTTCCACACCATTAGCAAAATGCCCTGGACTGCCCCTGTGAAAAAGGCAAGGACCAGCAGGAGTGTATTGTGACATACAAAACACAGCAAAGAGAATGAGGGTGGGCCTCTAGGGATGTTTGCTGAAGAGAGAACGGTAGGGCTGTACATTTTCCCTCCGAGCTTGACTGAATCCCTAGCAACTTGGCAAAGTTGTTCTTACTGTTTTTGAAATACCAACGACTAGGAAAGGGCCTGAAGAAGTTTCTTTGATCTTTTTGATCTGATAAAGAAATACAATTTAGATCTAGGACTAAAAAAAAGCTAATTAAGAGCATTCAAAGACTGTTTTATCTGTTCAATCAAATGAAAGGTCTTAAGGTAAAGTAGTTGGTTGTCTTCTTCCTTGCCTTCCTGTAGATATGAGCCCATTGTCTTAGAGCTTAACATCTTCTCCAAGACCCTGAGATCTGGTTTCAGAGCCGTGGCCTCGGAGTTGAAAAGCAATGTCAAAAAAGGAGACTATTGCTTGATTCTTGACAAGCTGTTCATTCAGAGAGTGTCAAGGCTGGAGGTTATCTCAGTGGGAGAGCAGCTTCCCGCACAATCACAAGGCCCTGAGTTGATCCTCAGAACTGCAGAGGGACAGACACACATCAAGAAGAGGATAAAGCTGTACCAAGGAATTTTTCCAAGCAGAGAAATGCAGCTCACAGCCGACTGGAGACTTTCAGAGGAAGCAGAACCTGTGCTGGATGAGAGCGGTGTGTTGGTCAATGTTTCTATGCTGTGGCTCCCAGGAAGACTGTGGGGAGTCTATGTTTCTCTCCAAGGGTGGACATGACAAAGCTCAAGTTATAATAGCATCTCTTAGAAAGTGATCCAACGTTATGACAATTTTTAACGGGTGGCTGTCAGTTTGGGAGTTCGCAGAGTGCTTATGGGATCACATAATGAAAAATCACATCTGGCTTTTCAATCAGTAAACATCATTTTTCCCTCCTTCAACACAGATCAGGGTGAGGAGCACTGGGGACAGATCTGGGGAGCACAAGAGCACGGTGGAGTCACTCACTGTTCTGTCATTCAGCTAATTTATTTCTTGGCCGAGCACTTTCTTCCCTTGGAAACACTGTAATTTTAAATGATTTTTAGACTCATATCTTTTAAAAATATGCTCTCAGTATAGGACGAAAATAATCAAGCTGACACCGGCATAAATCTGCATATTAACCATAAGATGGTACTCACAATAATTTTCATTTATCTGAGAGAAAAGCTTGTATAATACATTGATATGTTCTCAATTCTTAAAAGATAATGTTACAGAGAAAGGGTGATAGTCTTTGAGAGTAAAACTTATGTCTAAACATGACATTATACGTGGGTAGGTCCTTCCTTGTTTCTGCTCGGTCAGGTTATGGCATGGAGGGTGGCCACGGTGGAGTATGTGAGGTATGAAGCCAGAGAGGCTGGCTGGGACCAGACTTAGGAATTTACATCAGTTCTTTGAGGAGAATTTAACCAGGGACATATGAGACACATGAGCAAAGCTTCAGTGACTACTGGAGGTGCGCTCCTCACACATGAGGATCCCCATTGGGTGGAGACCTTCTGGTCAACATCACCCCCTGATGCCATCTCTTTGAGAAGCGACCGGATAGCCTCATGAAGAGACACACTGAAGCAACAGCTAAACTTTAATAAAGATTAATAAGTGAAAATGTGAATTTTGGTCAACTGATTAAGAATTAAGCTTTAGAAGTTATTGAAAAGTCCATTTCATTGCTACAATGTACAGTTAACCTGAGTCTAATATATACCCATGTATATAAAAAATCTTAATACACATGTTTGTACTTATAGGCATAAAATTATGTGACATATATTCTATACACTCTAAATATAGGTTGGCTATCACTTATCTGAAGTGCTTGGGACAAGAAGTGGTTTAGATTTAGATTTTTGTTCTTGCAAATTTTGGCATATTTTTCAATCTACCATGAGATTTCCTGGCATCCTGGCTGATGTCTAAACACATTCATGTGTGTCTTGCATACACACAGCATTATTTTCTTTAGGAGCCTGTGATTTGGCTGTGGCCTCTCACACAGATTAGGTGTGGAATTTTCCACTTGGGATATTGTATTAGTACTTACAAGTTTTAAAGTTTAAAGCATTTCAGATTTGAAAATTTTGTATCACAGATACTTAACCTATATGACACATGCTATTTAGCTTTAGGGGTAAATTTTGCTTTACAAAATTAGATTAGTGAAATTAAGAGTCAAAGCTACTCTTTACATGTAATGGTTATTGTTGATAATATTATTATCAACATTACTTTTATGATGTAATCAATATTATAATAATCTAAAGTTGAAAACAAGTATTCATTTAAAATAATTTATCATATGATCAATAACGTCAAAGAGTCTGAAGGGACTGTGTGGAGGATTATTCTGTGGAAGAAATTTATAGATTATGTTATACTAGAAGCGTTACAATGTGACGTTGAAGCAGAGTATATACTTTATGTAATTAATTTTTGCAGTGCTCGGCACTGAACCCATGACCTCCTGCATTCTAGGCAGGTATGCTAATCCTAAACTATAACCCAAGCCCTGCTGAGCACTGTACAAACACCTGAGGAGTCACCTCAATGATCTTGGTGAGGAGAAATACACTTAAAATTGCAGGCTTTGGTGACTGGAGAGATAGCTCACTTGGTAAAGTGCTTGCCTTGCAACTTTGATCCCCAGAACCCAAATAAAAAAAGGGGGGGCATGGTGGTGTGCTTATGATCCAGCACTGTGGAAGTGGAGACAGGCAGGTCCTGGGGTTTGCTGGCCAGCCAGCCTCATCTACTTGGTAAGTTCCAGGTCAGGTAGAGAGATCCTGTCTCACAAAAAGGTGACTTAGGAATGACATCACAGGTTTTACTCTTACCTCCATATGCGTATGTATCTACATAAACATGTACCCATGGACATACATATACAGGCATTGCGAGCATTTTTATGTGACACAAACCAAATGTGCTGTCCTGGGACATTGCCACACTGTGTACGTTGGACATTTTGCAGCTTGCTAACAGTAGAGGGAACACTAAAAATGCTTCTCCTTATGATTTTCTCTTTCAAAAATAAAGCACTTGAAATTTACTGGTTTTATAAGAAGCCGTGAGTGCGAAACATCAAAGAAATTAAATATCCAGGCTTGAAAATGGGAAAGTTTTTTTGTTAGTCAACACTATCCAGCAAAGAGGGGATTTTCATCAAGTTGAAAATATGTATCTTGTTTGGAGGCAATTGTTTTACATTAATATGATACATTAAAAAATAATTACTTGGTAAGTGTAACTACCCCATAGGGAAAGTATGGCTTGAACTGGGAATTTCTCTTTGTTGGGTGCGAGTACAATAAACTCAGGTACCCCCTGATCCCCTAGCTTCTCCTAGCCTCCAGCTTCTTCAGCTGTGGGTCATCAATTGGTTTTAGTTAGTTTTCTGTTGCTGTAATAACACTGACCAAAACCTGCTTAGGGAGGTTACAGTCTGTCATTGAGGGAAAGTGAGGCAGGAACCTGGAGGCAGAAGATGAAGTGGAATACTACTTACCGGCTTGCTCCCTCCAGTTTGCTCAGCTAGCTTCTGGATATAGTTCAGGCCTATCTGTTAGGGAGGGCACCACTCACAGAAACCAGGAATTTTCTGTGTTACATAGCAGTCAAGAAAATGCCCAGGACATGCCCATGTGCCAATCTGGAGGCAATTGCTCAATTGCCTCCCCAGGTGTGTTGAGCTGACAACCAAGATTAGCTACCACAGACCCCATGTTGGGTCAAATAACCATTTATGGGGGGAGTCATAAGATACTTGGCAGCAATAAGAAGCTTCTAAATATGGAGCAACTAAAAGTGAATTTAAACTCAAGTAGGTTCTGAAATAGAAGTATTCCTGGGGGTGCTGTCTCCATTGTCTCCGGAACTCCTCTGAAGCCTCATTCTGCATGTAGATCACAAGCACTTGCAGCATGAGGGGCTTCACACCAGATAGTGCCACTGAGTGCTGCCTCAACCCACTCAGCTCAGATTCAAGACTGCTGACTGTTACGAATTGCTGTGCTTTTCCTGCATGTACAAAGTTTTCCACTCCTATAAGAACATAATGGTTTAATTATGGAACATGTAAGCTTTTAATATTTTCCTGTTGTCTTTCCTCAGCTTGTAAGCATTAAATTAGTTTATCTTTGGATGGTACTTTGTTGGATTGTTTGCGTTTAAAATTGTTGTTTGAGTTGTTAACTCAAGTTTTACTTAAAAGAAATCACACAGCGAAGTCTGGCTTGGGACGAGGACCTAATGTCCAACAATCTCGGAAACGGTCTTAAGTGTTGTTCTGCCACCTTGTATTGTGTGCTTATGCAAAGTGTCATTTCATAATTGATGATTATAAAATCAAAGTTTCTGTCAATCTTGAAAAGTGTCAAAGATGCTTTATATCCAGTGGTAACAAATATTCAGCCCAGATTTACTTCTTTATGAAAAATAAGTAGCCGCGTTAATGTCTTTAGAGATGCTTTTATCTTTGATATGCAGTAGAGTTATATACACATAAAATTGTTTTAAAGCTGGGCAGTGGTAAGTCATGGCTTTAATCCTAATACTTGGGAGGCAGAGGCAGGCAGATATCTGTGAGTTTGAGGCTAGCCTGGTCTATGGAGCAAGTTCCAGGACAGGTAGGGCTCCCCAGAAATCCTGTCTCAAAACTCCAAAACTTTTTTTAAAAATTAATGATTTTTTAGTCAGTGAAGGTATAATTTCATAATCCTGAAAAACCTAAGATTGTTCAAGCATTTCTTCAATGAAATGGAGCCATGAAGAAGAAAAGTTTAAGAACTTTCTACTCTGGTCACATAGATTTGGGATTTGGGGATTTAGCAACTCTAGAAATTTCTAGGGTGAACAGGTACTTCCCCCTCTGGTCCTTCTTGCTGTTAAGGAAATTGAAGAGCTGTTTCCTTTGGGTCTGATATAATGGAAACCCCAGGTCGAAATTCCAATGACTGTCTAACATGGGTCGGCTTTTGGAGCAGGCAGGTCACTATGACCACATCACTTGAGTCAAGTGACTATTTACTTGTGGCAGAGGATGCTGTGGTACATTTCTCTAGGACCTGCTTTTAATCTCTCTGTGAAAGCTAAGGGGAAAGCAAGTGAGGAAGAAGTTCTCCATATAAATTATGTTTGATCACAGAAGCAAAACCACGATGAGGGGTTTAGTACAGGGAATTAGGCAATCTTACCCCATCAGAGGCCTGGCAAGGAGTCTGTTGGGAGGCTGTGTTGGGACAACTGCTGTGAGTTCTGAAGTTGTGACGATCTGCACGGTGTCAAGAGGGAAAGCCAGGCATAGAGCGAGAAAGGACAAATGCTGGACCTCTCAAGGACAGACTAGCTAGGTCATTTAGGGAGCCCTAGGAAGCTCTCTGATGAGAACTGGGGCTTTGCCAGCTGAAGGGTCCCACATTCCACACCAGTGAGCTGAGCCAGCGGGTCAGTGACAGCACTTGTGAAGTGTCACCCTACCTTACACTTATGAATGACTTTCAGGGTGTTTTTTACTTTCCTGTACCTTCCAGAATTTAGGACAGTTTTTCTAGTTCCCAATCCCCATCTAGCACTATACAGGGAAGGAGATGCTAAGAATCTCCAACTGACATAAAGTGGCATACTGTCAGGCCACCAACTACATCTTCTTGGCATCTGCATTTACCTACACATTTAGATCTGAAGCTTGGAAATGGTTGTTCTCTCAAGTTTCCCATGGAGTTCTTCAGTGCTCCTATTGGAAGAGGCTCAATTCTAAAATGTATAGATCCATGGGATATGTCTCTTTTCTCCTTTATTCCCCCCAACAGCCATGAGAGATTAATTATGACATCATCACATCATGTCATCCCCTACATTTCACAGTTGAAGAGCACTGGGCTATTTATTCACAAAGGACAAGAACAATCGCCAAATGCCTGCCAGGTGAGTGGCAATGAGTGACAGTCACAGAGAAGGTAGAGGACAATCAGTTGCTGAGGCTGGACTTTGCTGGGAGCTGTCCCTTCTCAGATGGAAAGTGCTAAAATGAATGACTGTACCATTGGTCACCAGCTCTGTGATGTTCACTGGCCTCTCAGTGAGCCCAGGAACACTTTGGGTCATTGTGGACTTTGACTTGATTCATTTTGCTGTCAAGTTCATTTGAGAATTCAAGATTTTAATTTTATTCTGTCAACCTTGGCTTTTCCCTTAGCTTAAAACAAACAAACAAACAAACAAACAAACAAACAAACAAACAAACAAACAAATCAACCAACCAACCAACCAACCAACCAACCAACCAACCAACCAACCAACCAACCACATCAAGAACATTCCTGGCAGCTGAAAAATATGAGGCTCTTTCCATTTTAATCATGACTTGAAACAAAACAATTTTTAATGCATTTGTAATGTTTTCACCTTCTGGAATCTCCCCTTTTTGCTTATGAGAAACAGCTGAGTCTGGAAGCATCACTTAGCAGAAAATATTCTGGTGGCCAAAAGTACATTAGCCTGTTAGATAGTGTGGACTCAGTTTCACAAAGTAGCCATATTTTTCACTTGGGGATATTTATCATCTAAAATCACTCTTTGTTTAGTCCTGGTGTTGTTTGAAAACTTATCTATAGGTAAAAGGGCTTGGGGGAAATATTCAATGGTTTTCATTTTTCCAAATCAGTCTACAAATATAAAAGTGATGACTGAGGGAGATTTATCCAATAACCATGTAGGATACCTGGACTGTCTGTCTCTCAAATATGTCTGTTCCCTTTCTGTTCAACACTCACCTGGCTGGGTACCATCACTATGTTATAAAGACTGGACAAAGGACAGATGGGTAAGTTACCATCTCTATTTCAATGGGGTTTTTGCTTTAGCAGAAACATTGGAACATAAACAAGCTAAGCATCCATGTTATTTACAGGTCATCTGAAAAAATGACAAGAGTGACAAGAGATTTCCCAGAGAAAGCCACCCTTCTTTGAGGCTTAATTAATCACAGAAGATGGGTCTTCTCAATCTGGGTGACAAGCCACAGGGACTATCTGACTATTAAGTTACCAGATCCCTTAGCTTCTAGCTTTGGTGCCTCTGCCCATGTATTCCAGCAAGCTGTGTGAGTATCATAATCTTTAAATATGTGCCATGACCTGAGAAATGCTTCGACATGGAAAGGGAAAGACCAGAAGGAAATGCTAGAACAAAGGTATAGGTGTGAACTATTGCCACTTTTAGGCACATTCAATTTTATTTTAGAAAGCCTATGAGTCTTAAAGTGTGGATGAGGAGTACTATGAGATTAGAGACATGAAGGCCTTGAGGGGGGGACGACTGCTGTAACTGGTTATGCTAAACAGCTAGTGGTACAGGGGGAGAGAGGGATAGAAAGAGGTAGGAAGGATGCTAAGGAAATAGCGTTGGACAATCATTTTCCACATGTTTGGAGGAGGAATGGAGATTCATCAATTATATATACATTTTAAATAACATATAGACATTGCACCACTAGGCTTTGGAAATATTGATAAGTAAAATATATTCCTGCTCAAGGATATTTAATTTTGAAAGAGGGCTTGTTGATCAGCTAATCGCTAACAAATATGTGGTTACAAATGGTCTGAGATATGGAAGCAGCATGGTTTGATTTCTGTATTAAAGAGAAACTAATCCAGTTTAAACTCTGAAGGAGGGAGTCTTGTGGAGAGGTATGCAGGGTAGGGAGAACTAACTTTGCTGGAAAGAGTGTTATACTGGGTGGACAAACAACTGGCCGGGACAGTGTGTAGAAATGCCACGTGTGCAGGAAACACGGCATGTTAGGGGTTCTGCAAGTAAAAAAATCTTTAAATGAAGAGAAAAGATAAAGGCAGATGGGACATAAGACCGGAGAGGGTGCCAGAGTGGCTGTGCAAAGCCTTCAGGGCTTTGCAAAGGATTTATTCTCCTTAGAGGACGTGTCTCTCTCTCTCTCTCTCTCTCTCTCTCTCTCTCTCTCTCTCTCTCTCTCTCTCTCTCTCTCTCTCTCTCTCTCTCTCTCTCTGTGTATGTGCGCGCGCGCACTTGCCTGCCTGCCTGCCTGCCTGTCTGTCATGATCAGATCTAAATTTTAGTGAATTTTATAAATTCTGACCCAGGGCTGGACTGGAACCACTCTGTAAAGTTCATAATTTTGTCTCCCCGTCTTTTCCAGAGCTGGGGATCAAAACCAGGGTCTTGTTCTTAGTAGGCAGTGCTATACCACTGAGCTAACTCCCAAACCTCTTGAATTCTATAGATTCTGTAAGGACTGTACTGTCTCAAGTACAGAGAAGGATTGGAGAGAAATGACTGTAGAAGCGTGTGTGAGGCTGGTCAGGGTCCTGCAATGATAAAGGTAATATTTGGAGGTAGCCACCATGTGGGTGGTGGCATTAAATATGGAGAGAAGTAGATGACTTTGAGAGACATTGAAATGTTGGAACCAGCAGGATTTGGTGATCTGTTGGGAGTAGAAAGCAAGGGTGAAGCCTATGATAGGGACAAGTTTCATGCTTCCTAGAAATAGGAAAAAGGATCAATATGGGATGGATATTCGTGTCTTTGAGTTGGATAGATGCCTACAGACCTTTTAAGATGATCTGTCCAGTAACCATTGGCTCTCAGGGCTGCAACCTGGAGAAGGTATAGTCCTGAGAGTCAGGGGTTTGTAAGAAATAGTCACCTGTGTAGCCTTCCAATGCTGATGATAAGGAGTCTTACAGGGTAAGGGAGGAGTTGACAGTATAGGCAATGCCAGAGCATAAGGGGAGAGTACCAGGCTGAGGAGCCTTCCACAGAAGGTAGGAGAAGGTCTGCAACTGTCATTTTCAACCAAAGACATGGATGCTATGGAAGAGACAGATCTGGGTGGAGACAGTGGCTCAGTTTAACATGCTTAGATGCCTAGCATTGCATAAAATCGAAGTGGTGATACATGTCTGTAATCTCAACACTTGGGAACTTGGGAGGGGATAAGACACACACACACACACACACACACACACACACACACACACACACAGAGAGAGAGAGAGAGAGAGAGAGAGAGAGAGAGAGAGAGAGAGAGAGAGAGAGAGAGAGAGAGACTTTAAGGAAAGGAGATGGCGAATCATAGAGACTTCAGAGGATATACCTCCCCCACTCTTCACAAAGCCAAACACTAGTGAAAGAGTAAAGAATTTGATTTTTAAAAAATGAGCAAGTAGGCATGCAGCCACAAAACACCCCTCTGAACTTATGTTTCTCCTGACAGCTACTTTCTTTCTTCACATTTAAGGTGTAGCATCCAGAGACTAGATACCAGAAACAGATGAGAACACCTACCAATGAGCCTGCTGAATTTCACAATAACACGGATTTGCTGTTATTCCTTATGCTCTGCCAGATGCACAGGAAGGATTTTTCCTTCCTTTTGATTGGGCAGTGGCTGGGGAGTTCAGTGTTTGCTGGCTCCTTCCTCTTCAGTCGATTGCTAGATGCCTAGGAAGGCATATTTGTTCCTTGAGACACAAGGGGCCTGGGAACCTTGGAATGATACTTAACAAATGTTTCCACTAACTGAAATTTCAAGGACACTGCTGTTGGTGATTTATTGAAAAGTATATTAGTCCTTACTGCCCCCTTTTCAATCAGCACCTACTGCTTACACATTTATCATGTGTAAGACACTGTTAAGCATGGGGGAGGCTAAAAAGGAACAAATGGGCTTCCTTCCAGCCCAGCCCACATTCTCTTCCCTCCATGGAGCCTCTTGACACCCTGGCCCCCGTTACACCATCCTCCACTGAACACTTGTCTGGCTTTACATTCTCTCCTATGATTGAGTTTTAGCAAGATAATAGCTAAGAGATGCTTGGACCTTAAATGTGGTTCTTCCAAGACAGTGCTTGGCAGGTTAATTGTCAGTTAATCAGAGCCAGATGGGCTTAGTAAGACTTGTAGAAAGATTGAAAAAGGATCTGGACTGACCAAAATGTTCACTAGCCTGGAAACACTCTGAGAAAGATAACAAAGGTTTGCATCCTCCAGGAAGGTTCTATGTATATATAGCTCGAAACTCAAGGCTTTTTGAGGTGACTGTGTAATGTGTTGACCTTCCCAATAGGATATTCTTAAACCTACCTGTGGGGACATCTCTCTTTCTTGCAGCACAAACCTGTGCTAGCTGTGGCATATGAAGATAGTTTTACAGGCTGCATTCATTTATCTACCCTGCTCAGGCTCAGCTCACATAAGATTAGTCAAAGAATTTGTTCTGATCCTTCTCCATGCCTCTGTGTTTTATCTTCACTAGGGACTAATGCCCTTTCCTGGAGTCTGTGCTATATAACATCTTCTACATCCAGGCTCTGAGGACATTACAGTCTGATTGGACCTTATCTAGAGTTCCATGTCTCAAGATTCTGTCTTCTTCTGTCAAAGGGCATTACTAATTAGTTGATGTAATGACTTATGTTTTTAAAAAAACAAAACCTACCATTTTATTGTTTGTTCTTTGCAAGTTTCATATAATGTTCATTTATATTATTAACCCTCTTTCTTATAAATCTCTCATGTTCATAGCTGGTGTTTGTTTTGTTTATGTGTGTGTATTTTTTTTCTTTGCTTTTGAGCCCCACTGAGTTTAATCGGGGTTGTGTAATGGTTGTGTGATGCTCAGAGACAGGACCCAACAGCCCTTCTTTCTGTCTTCTTGCCCTTACATTCTTTCTGCATCCTCTTCCTTAATACTTCCTGAGACTTCTGTGGGAGGTACAAATGGCCTCCTCAAGGCCAAGCATCGACTGTGTTGGCCTTTAACAACTGAGAGTAAATCCATCACATCACAAAAGGGTAACATATACACTAGGAACACGGAGTTCTAAACAGAAAAGAGTAAAACATGTGTTTGAGAGCCTTTGCATGTGGTGAGGCTGAGCTCAGGGCTGATGTTTCCTGAGCAACATCTTCATGCTTCCTTTTCTCAGGTTCACAATGCCAAAGATTAGTTCATAACCTTTGAAATAAATTTGGTAATAAAAATGGCAAGGATTGAAATACCTCCTTTTCTGTTAGGGAAAATTAATCACTTGCTGATCACTCAAGCTGTTAACAAATAACCTTGATAGGTAAACACCAGTGACTTCCTATGTTGCTGTCATTTGTAATATATACTGACTATATTTACATATTAATATGCATTTACTGACAGTAAACATGGTTTAGTGACTGTGGACATCAAGTGGCTGTCATTTCTAATAACATACATCAATATATTTTTTTTTCTGAATCCTATTTTTTCTTCTATACTTCCTTTGTTAGGCCCATTCCTGCCCTCTTTCACAGGGGGCTCTGAGCACAGACTATGTGGGCTGTATGGCTGCTGTGCTGCATCTAACACTCTTGCATGTTTGGCTCAAATCAGCTAGATGTTCTGAGAGGGCTCCTTATAACACTGTGGTGCTGTGAGCATCCAACCAGGTCACCTAAGTCCTCCTTCAGGGCAGCCTGGTTCAAACTTGTCCCTTTACTGGCTGCCTGAGTGTCAGGAAAAGCATCATTGTCGTCTCCCTGGAGACTCTAGACATTCTGCTCCTCTATTAGTCACCCCTCTCGCCTTTGTTCATGAATGCTGCTCTTTAGTTTTCTCAGCGACTCCCACATATCACGTTTCACAGATTCTCGTGTTTCTGTTTCATCAACTATGTTGTGTATATAACCACTCACGATAGTTCTGAGTCTGAAATAAATGTTCTGTATGCTTCTATTTGGTTCTCTTCACAGCCCTGCGGCTTATTTTATGGGTAAGCAAACGGGTCAAGAGAGATGAAGTGACTTACCGTGCATTGTCCCATTGCATTAAAAGATGGATGTTCCTCAGCGTTCTTTCCTTCTTACTACAAAAGGGCCCAAGTCTTTTCCTCTGCTGCTCGCTACATGTTTGCTTCATCCTGGTTGTTTCTCCCTCTGTTTCCCATACCTGGCTCTCTTTAGTCAGTGCAGAGACTTGTGGAGAGCCTCACAGCAGGCCTCTCAGTCCCAAAGATCTTCTAAACTAGGACAATACAAGTGCTCCTGAGTTTAGAGAATCCTTGTCTATCTGCTGAAAGCATGTTCTGGACACGGGGTGAGTAACTGAATGAAACAAGCTGGATTGTGATTGGACAATCCCTCATCTGTGACATATGTTACGCCACGATATGATGATAACCAGGATGCTTATTCTTGTTCTACTTACTTTTTTTAAACGCAGTCCCTAAAATAATGCTTTGAATTCATTATTGCATTTCTTACATTTATGCCACTATGCTTTGTCCTAACTCATTCCTTCCTCCATTCTCTCTATGTCCCCCGAATCAGGAAGTATGGAGACAACCACACGCAGCAGTTTATCATGAGTTTTATTTGAGAAGAACTGAAACAGTTTTCTAGTTACATTTGTAGAGAAAAAGAAAACATGTTTACAGCCTAATTCAAGGCCACCACAGATAGTTAGACAAACTTTCTTGAATATGGAAAGAAAAGGTTAGGACACCCAAACATTGCCTGACCTTTCTGTTGCCCAGTGTGAGTTTTCAGATCAGGCTAAGATCACTGAGCTGTTTTGGACACTTCTTTGCTTTGAGAGTGTTTTTCTCAGAATGATAAGTTAAGCATATTGAGATAGAGAAGGGGCAGTGTGCCCACAGCTATTCATTCACTGTTCTGCTCTCAGCCTGGGTATGTGGGAAGCCCACATGTCCCGCGCCTTCTTTGCCCGCAAACAAGACGCAGTACAACAGGATCCTTCTGCAGCAGGTTTATTGAAGCTTCACACACTAGGGCAAAGAACGGAAGACCCCGAGCCTCCCAGGCAGGCCGCTTTTATAGGCAACATTGTTTATCTCTGACGTGGGCCTTTCCCATTGGTCAGCACACCCTCACCCGATATGATGTATCTGTCTGGGGGCCAGGCTTCTTGCTGGAAAATTACAAGGTGTCATGCGCAGTGACTTGTTTACTAAGGAGCTTCCTTAAACCGCTTAGTCATGGGCCGGATACAGGCGCCGTCTTTAGGGTGCGGCTGGCTCCCTACATCTCCCCCTTTTCTTATATTTAAAATGAGGGAGGCTATCCAGTGGATGGAAACAGAGGTTTGTCCTCCCAAAACTTTTGGGAACTATGTACAAAGGAGACATTTCTGATGCGTCCATCAGGTACACCTCCCGACCAGCCCGGCACCTTTGTGGGAGATGGGATTTGTGTGCCTTGCCCATATGCAGACAAACATGTTCCATGGAACCCCTCAAACTCTAAGGTGGAACCATTGCAGTGCTTAGCCTTACAATCCACATGGAAACTATAACAGGTATGTTCTAATGAGGTGCAATGGCAATTAAGCCTCTCAGTGCAAGAGCCATACCTATACAGTATACACAATCAACCCTGCTCAATTCCAAGCAATAGGCCAAAGCCTGCCCAAACTTCCTCACCAATCAGGGAGAGGCATACCTTCCGCAAGGTTAGGTGACCACAATCAGTCAAGCTTAAAATTTTTGCTCATTCAGAGCTGCCAGCCAAATCGTAGGGGATTGTCTATCTTCAATAGCCATTAAGGTTTGGGTCAAAATTGTCCTTTCTCTCTTTCTGGACGCTCGCATCTGGCAAATCAGCCAAAGACTGCCTCCAAATCCCACAACCATGAGGATCCCAAGGGTTCCCATGCCGGCCCATTTCTTCAGGTACGAAACGGCTGAGGAAATCTATGTGGAAAGGCCCTCTGTTAAGGACAGGTCCAGACGGGTGGAATTAATCTGAACGATGGCAACGCGGAGCTCTCGTAGCATCTGCTCAAACTCTGAAGACCAATTCTGTAAGATAAACTGAGAAAGGCTTTTCGACAAGTTAGCTGCCCTAGAAAATTTTTCATACTGAATGGAGGTAACACAAAGTCTAGGAAGCTTTTGTTCACATCCCAATTGGGCCATTTGCCATAAAATGTCTAATTGTTCTTGTACCAAATCAATATGCTGGTTAACCAGCATAAGTCCTCCTTGAATTTGGGTATTAACAGATGCTTGCTTATCTAAGGCCATTGTTACCGAGGCTGATAAATTATTAATAGCCCGAGCAGTTTGCACAGTGTTGGAAAGGGCGAGGGCTGAAGCAGTTGCTGTGGCCCCTACAGCCGCGACCGCAACAATCCCAACGATTATAGCAGAAATGCCAAAATCTCTTTTAGGTCGAAACAAACTCATGCTGTTAGGAGCCTCAACCGGCACAGGCACAAATCGTGGCATGCGAGTCACCATCGCAAAGGAATACTTCTGAGCATCCCAACAAAGGGTATAAAAGCAGGTGCTCTGGGCACACTCTAAAACATCTTTATCTATAGAAACATTACTTACAATCCAAATAAAGGGTGGCCATACACACACGGGGGCAGCCGATATTGCTTGTTCAAAGACAAGTTGCTCTATAAAAGGAGCGACAGAGTCAGGGTCTCCAAAGATCCTTCCTGCTGCCTCCGTCATACGTGCCACAAAGTCTGCAAATGGTTCATTTAGTCCCTGGATAATCTTAGTAAGCTGATTGCTGCCCTCTCCTTTTTTAGAGAGTGCTTCCCAAGCACGAATGGCCGTGGCTGAAATTTGAGGGTAAATCCCCCAAAGAAATTGGGTCTGCTGTGTAGCATACTGTCTTTGCCCAGTCAGCATCTCAAAGGTCCATTCCCTCTGTTCAGGGGTTATGGCCGCAGCATTTACTCTAGCCTGTTCTTGAGCTATCTCATGCCATAGAGCCTTCCACTCTAGATACTGACCCATGCTTGACAGGGAAGCTTTAGCCACCGTCTGCCAGTCTGATGGAGTCAGGTTCCATAAGGCAAGCCGATCAAGTTGTGTAACAGTGAAGTTGGCATTTACACCAAACTTGCAGACAGATTCTGCAAGCTCTTTAATCTGACTAAATTCTATTGGGGCATAAACCCGATCATTATTTTGGCCCTCATATACCGGAAATGCTAAACTAAGTTGTTGCCTCGTGGCCTCCGGCCGGAAAGAAAAGTTTGTAGCACCGCTCACACCATAAGGAGGAGGAGCTGTAGGCGGAGGTCTGTGCACTCGCTGGCTTTCTGCCTTGTGCCTGTTCTTTCTGATTTGGTTACGAGGAGGATCATCAGGGTAGTATCTCTCTGCCTCATATTTGGCTGCCTCCTCTTCCAAATCAAATTCATCTCCTGGGTCTAGTGGGTCTTCCTCATCTACATGGCTGGATTTAGAGGAAGAAATAGAGGACTCTGTCTCATCCCTGATCTCTAAATTAGCCAATTCTTTCCAGGGGTAGGTAAGTTTGGTCTCTTTCTTTCTTCTAACCTCTGAATTTTTCTCTGAATTTTTCTCATAATTTTTCTCATAATTTTTCTCATAATTTTTCTCGAAACTTTTCTCCCCCATACCAGTACCGGGGGGTCCTTTTTCCTTATGTACAGTTTCCTTGGGGCGCGCTCCCAATCTCTCATCCCGCTCGGTTTCTGATAGGCTATCCTGAACCTCTCTCAACATTATCTGTCCCTCCATGACCACTGGCAAGCAGGACTCATCCTTTAAACAATTCTTGATCATCTTCCATATAGCTTTGGTGCCCATCCTTAAATCCGAGATCATCGACTGCGAAGTACCCATGATACCGTTAGCAGCGCGGCTTATCCGCGTCCGGCTTATCCGCAAAACGAAACCAAAGAGCGCTGCCGCTTACCTACGTCGGTCTTAGGCACTCAGCACCGAAATCAATGAAAAAGAAAGGCAACCACAAGAAAGATGATCAGGGTGACTAGAACCAAACCTAATCCTGCCAAAACCTTCTGCCAGTAAGCACTAAAAACCAAACCTCAGTCAGGGACCATACCTCTCCGAGCGAACACTCTGCAGTTCTGAATCCTCCTCGTCACCGAGGGGTCTCCGCTGGTGCAGCTGATGTTGTCTTTCCCGGGTTTCGGCACCACTTGTCCCGCGCCTTCTTTGCCCGCAAACAAGATGCAGTACAACAGGATCCTTCTGCAGCAGGTTTATTGAAGCTTCACACACTAGGGCAAAGAACGGAAGACCCCGAGCCTCCCAGGCAGGCCGCTTTTATAGGCAACATTGTTTATCTCTGACGTGGGCCTTTCCCATTGGTCAGCACACCCTCACCCGATATGATGTATCTGTCTGGGGGCCAGGCTTCTTGCTGGAAAATTACAAGGTGTCATGCGCAGTGACTTGTTTACTAAGGAGCTTCCTTAAACCGCTTAGTCATGGGCCGGATACAGGCGCCGTCTTTAGGGTGCGGCTGGCTCCCTACACCCACATCTCCATTCACCCAAGGATCTAGTTAGGATGGTATGACTAATGTATGCCAGTGAAATATGAGCCGAGATGTGGGGGACCTGTCTACAGAGTATGTTAAAATGCATAGGGATTGGGCCTAGGGAGATGGGCCAGTTGGTAAAATGTCTGCCATGCAAGAGTTTGAGTCCCCAGCATTCACACAAAAGCATGACAGAGAATGCCTGTCACCTCAATACTCTGGGGGCAGAGATAGGCAGATTAGTGGAGTTCATTGTCTAGCCAGCCTAGGTGAATTGGTGAGCTTCAGGTGAAGACTTTGTCTCAAAAATGGCATAAGAATAACTGAATATGTCTGACATTGACATGGGAACTCTATACTGATGACCATTCACATGTATACATGCGTGCATGTATACACACACACACACACACACACACACACACACACACACACACACACACGCACACAGTATAATGTTTAAAATATCTGGGTATGGTGATAGATACTTTTAATACCAGCACTTGGAGGCAGAGAGAGATGGATTTCTATGAGTTCAAGGCCAGTTTGGTCTAAGTGAATTCCAGGATCTTCAGGGCTATGTAGAGAGACTCTGTCATAAAAAAAAAATCAAAAAAGAAAGTTATTTATGTATGTATGTATGTATGTATGTATGTATGTATGTATGTATGTATTTATTTATTTATTGTCTGTATGATGTGTGTGTGTGTGTACAGGTGCACACATGTGTGTGGCATGGGGAGAGGAGAACTCTGGAGTAGGAGCTCCTCCTCCCCCATTACACCGCCTTTGAGGAGTGACCTCAAACCTGACAAGAGCCACACTGGTAGGCTGAGCCGAGACCCCGTGTGGTGACTTTAATGGCTGCTGCACTCTTGCTCCCTAAGTGTCCAACAGTGTCTGTGTAGAAGTCATTTGGTTCAAAAGGCTGTGGAATATGAGTAGAAATAAACTGTGTTGCTACACACGTGGGGTTCTCTGTTTTTTGAAAGTCTTATTTATTGTTGATGTGTGACCAACTTCCTTGTCATGGGTAAGGATTTCCACATCTGTGTGCTTACCATATTTCCTTTAAGAATGTTATATTCACTAGCTATTTTCTTTTATCTTAATCCAATTCTACAAATGTAGACAGCTGCCCCCCCCCAATACAAAACTACAGTGTTGACTGAAGAAGAATACGGCCCAGATAGTAGATCGTCCTCACAAATCATATCTGTTTTTAGTTTAGGAATTTTCTGAATTTGAAATCATCAATTAATCAAACACTTGTCAGATTTCTTAAGGCCTTTGCTCATATCCAATCTTATATTTGTTGCTGTGGTTTATGAAGAAGGTTGAGATGGTGTTCTCATCCCCATGTGCTTTACAGTCTGCCAGGAGAGGGATTACAAATGTGGGAACGGGGGCTTGGGAGGTGTTTCAGATGTTAAGAGCACTTGTTGATCTTGTAGAAGAACGGTTCATTTCCCAGCACCCTCATGGTAGCATATATTCATCCATAACTCTAGGGATCATTATAATTTAATCACTGTTGGCACCAGGCATACACATAGTATATAAAGACATACACGCAGACAAAACACTTCTATACATAAAATAAATAAATAATAAGCAAAAATTAAATGAGCAAGACAGTTTATAAATGGTAAGGTCTAATGTTCAAAACAAAGCAAAATCTTTTGATTTAGCTGGTATGCTGGCTAGTTTCATGTCAACTTGACACAGGCTGGAATCACTTGTGAAGAGTGAGCATCAGTTAAGAAAATGTTCCCCAGATTGTATTGAGGTGAGTGTGAGGATATATTTCAAATATAATAAAAACAGTTGGAGATATCAGAGGACAGATCCACCTCTTGTAGTTCTGTTTGTTTGTTTGTTTGTTTTGTTTTGTTTGAGACAGAGTTTTCTGTGTAACAGTCCTGGTTGTCCTGGAACTTGCTTTGAAGCCCAGGCTGGCTTTGAACTCACAGAGATTCTCTTGCCTCTGCTTCCCAAGTGCTGGGACTAACAGTGTGAGCCATGGCTCCTTCTGCCTGCACTGTCTTTCTATGACTGCCTTAAATACTTTCTTCATTCAGTTAAGACTTGGCATCACCACTGCCTACCTAGAAGCCTGGAACTCCTTCTGTAAACTAAAATAACCTCAAACTCAGATTTGATTGCATTAAGGATGTAGGTCACCACTCCCGGATATTCCCTGTGCTGGGATTAAAGGTGTGAATTACCACTGTCTTATCCTTCTAGACTGACTGTGAGTAGATCCCTCTGATATCTCCAACTGTTTTTATTATATTTGAAACATATCTCCACATATCCCCTTTTGTGTCAAAATTAAAAAAAGGTTATAGCTAACATAAAAACCATACACAATAGGTACAATAATTATATACAATATATACAAACAATAAATGAGTATTGTACAGTACATTAACAATTGACAATTCAAAGAAAATATTTCATTAATTATTCTATTTTGACGAGTCCAAAGGAGTATATCTTATTCACTTTCTTCCTAACTTGTATTACTGACTAAAACCTATTATTTTGATACCTCTTAAGCTTATACACTTTAACTTCAAAGTTTCTTTTCTAAAACGGTCACTAGAAAACTATAACTATCTCATATTCAGCTACCTCAGAGACCTAAGAAGGAAATAGTTACCCAAGTAAACAGGAAATGCAAGCAACTTCTAAAATCTAGAAATGACAGGGATGACATCTATCTGCCTGCTCAGTCATCCAAAGTTCCTTTATAAAGTTGGGGCACCCATCTTCAACCTACAGGCCCAGAGTGTCTTTTCATTTCAGTGAAGCAGGAAATCTGTTCTGCCCATTTTGGTATAGTTCAGTTGCTTCTCCTTGTGTCCTGAAGAATATCTAACAGTTTTCTCTGAAAAGCAGGAACCTGAAGGACCATCTCAGTTTGTTCTGTCAAAGTTCAGAGGTCACTTTCCTAGGGAACCTGCATGTTCAGTTTAAACAGCATACTGTCAAGCAGTCAGTACAAGAACAGGTTCTTGTCCAGTGGCTAACCATTGTCACAAAGAAAGTAGACTCCATATGGAGTTTCTTTGATGCCCAATTTTCTCTTGAAGTAGATTGGTGCTGCCAGGAGCACTGTCTCACTGTCCAGAAAAGTCTAAGTTCTTAAAATATTTTAAATGCCATATTCTATGTATCTCTGAAGTGTTTGAAGAAGACCTCTTCATCTAAAAGATATTTGTTTGCTCTTGAAAACATATCTAATATGACTGTTTAAATGTAATGTTTAACTACTAACTTGCATTACTTTATGTTATAATTAATTGGTAATAAAAACTTTCATGGACTAGCAACTTGTATTACATTGTTAGATGAACTGAATAAGTATACTACCTTGAACAAGCATAGAAATATTTGTACAGTAACACAATCTCAATATACACAATTTGTATACAATATAAAAAAAATCCAATGCACTGTAAAATATTTAAAGCTAGTAAGTCCTTTTAAAAGAAGATTCAATAATTTATCCTTATATCCTATGTATCTCTATCCCCTTTTTCTTTCTATTTTTTAACACAAATCTTGAGTCTAATCGTTCTTGTTTAACTTTTTTTCTAACCATAACCACTAACAATTTTTAACCAATTAACCTAAACAATGACAATCATTCATAACCCATTGAAGGACCAAAAACCACACACCCCACCACTTGGGAATATGGGCACTGCATTCTTAAATTTACTTCCTGCTGTCTAAGGGAAACAGCATCTTTAGGGGGATCCTGAAAAGAAAATATTTGTTAATTGTCAAATCCTGAAATAAGTAGCTGTGTCATTTGTTGTCCAGTCTCTGCATAACAGGAAAGTGCATGGCTTGTTTCAAGTCCTGGCTATAGTAGTGTGTGAAGCTGGTTCATCTCAGCGAGCTGCCTTGAAATTGTCCTGAGCAGTTTGTAGTCCAAATCTGTTCTTTGGTTGGTGTTTGTCACCCTAGGGGCTTTGTCA
Source organism: Phyllotis vaccarum (assembly GCA_033318265.1). NCBI lineage: Eukaryota > Metazoa > Chordata > Mammalia > Rodentia > Cricetidae > Phyllotis > Phyllotis vaccarum. The sequence goes on along the minus strand of JARWLC010000017.1, from coordinate 9,591,697 downwards.
GAGTCCATGTGAAATCATCATTGTGGGGCCCCATCTTCCTTTAGGATACTTCAAGTTCACAATTAGGCATTGTCATGGATCACTACAGAAAACTGATAGAAGACTAAAACCCAATACAATGTACAAGAAGCTAAATATGTAAGTATTTATTCAGCATAGGATTAGTAACAATAGAATAGTCTCATTTTTTGTTATTATTCTGTTCCATATCAGGTGGCTCTTCTGATATGATACAGAGATTTTGTGTTTCCTTTAACAAGTATGCTTGAGTTTAGAGAAGGAGAGAGCCACACTCCAACTCTAAAGTTAGCTTTAAATTATAATTAAACTGGAACTTCAACTTACAAAAAAATATATAGAGGTTAAGCAATAATATTTTACCCTATGAAGTATACTGGTACCAATAGGTCCAATATTCTTTTGCTTGTATATTTTTCTGGATAGCCTCCCTTCTACTTTGGACGTCTAGATGTCCAAGGCTGTTTAACTTCTTGAAGATGGGAATTTCTAGTTTTCTGTAAAGACAAAAACAAAAACCTGCCCCACCCTTTGTTTTTTCTTAAAACTTAAAAAATTTTAATTGTTCTGGGAAGGTGTTTCCTCTACAATAGCAGGGTAAGATTGGATTGGATTTAATATGGGAGCTTTTGAAAGCCCCTTTAGGGGGTAGAAAGTTACCTTGTCTGTCCCTTGTTGATCTGTACTCATTTGTCCATGTCTTCCTTTTCCACACCTTCTGCATACTCCAGAAGGGAGGAGTGTTCTCTTGGGATTATTCCTATCAAAAGCACTGTTTCTGGGAACGCTTTGTTTACAATCTCTTTTTAATGTGACCTTGCCTTCCACAATTTTAACATTTAACATTTTAACTTTTTCTTATACCTCTAAATAAGCTCTCCTACTCAGTTATCATTACTGTCATAGACTTTAGATTAATTGTCTCATGAATCCAATCCTCCAAGGGTGCTGACCTTGCTTTTAACAGTCTAAGTATTTTTCTGCATTGTGCATTAGCATTTTCAGAAGCCAGAGATTCCATTATTATTCCCCTGGCTTCTGAGTCTGGTATCATTCTGTTTACTGCTGTAGTTAATCTATACAAAAAGTCTGTAAAAGTTTCTTTTGGGCTTTGAATTACTTTCGTGAATGATTCAGTTTTTTTCCCCCTATTTCGTCAATCTGATCCCAAACATTTAAAGCTACCATACGACATAAATCCAGAATATGTTCATTGCATAAAGACTGCCTATCAATATCAGCATAATCTCCCTCCCCAAGAAGTTGATCTTTGGAGACTTCTATGCCTCTGGCCCTGCTTCTTTGTTCTATTGTTTTAGCCTCCTCCTTCCACCATGATTTCCATTGTATATGTGGTCTTGCCTCTAGCACAGCTGTAACCATATCCAACCAATCTTTAGGGATGAGCGGATTACAGCATGACTGTAGTAGTAGGGTTTCTTGATCTCGGGCGGCCAGGGACCTGGACCCACAGACCTGCCGTGCCAGACCCCTTAGCTGCCCAGCCGCCCGCCACCCAGGCCCCCAGAAATGACTCAGACGCTTATATTAACTTTATGCTGTTTGGCCTAAGGCTCAGGCACATTGCTAGCTAGTTCTTACATCTTAAATCAACCCATTTCTATTAATCTGTCTGCCACGTGGCCCATGGCTCACCTGTGTTCCTTACATGTTTCTTCTTGGGCGGCTTGCTTGATCTGTTTCTGACTCCGCCCTTCCTTTCCTACCTATTCTGATTACTCCTCCTACTTCGTCTATGGTGCCTGTCATGGTCCAAAACAGCTCCTTTATTTAAAGATTGAGATTCACAGCATACAGAAAGGCATTCCCATATCACATGACCACCTGTTCAACATTTTTTTACAAATGGTGAATGCATCCCATATGTTACAATTGCCTCTTTGATTCTTCTTAATTCTAGCATTTGTACTGGAGCCCAACTAGCTTCTGTATCATCTCTATCATTCTTTGTTTTTTTTTTTAAAGGTTACTGAGTATATTAATGTTGCCTGTTTTTGTCTAATTTTAGATGATCTTGCTGAAATTGGTTCTTTGTATTCCTGTTTGAATTTGAACATCTTTGTATTCTTTCTCAAAAGGCTTTTTAAAGACCTTTTTCTTTGCATTTATATTAACTGACTTTTTAAGTGAAATCAAACAAAAAATATTCGTAATAAACAGTATGATATTCATTATGATAGTCCCATCTACCTTATTTATCTTTTCCTTCACTGCTTATAATACCAGATCATCTAGCAAAAAATCACAGAAGGACCAAGCACCCTCCATTGCTTTAAACAAATTCCCTCTTTAAAAAAATTGATTTAATCACCAATTTGTTGTCTGTTGACAATTCAATTGATTGTGAAGTGGGGCAGCTACCTAGTATGATAGCAACCCAAGGAGGGGTCCAAAAAGTAAAAAAAGAAACAACCTACCAGGAGAAAGAGGCCACTGTCTGAAAGACTTACCCAGATGAGAGTGAAACAGAAACACGTGTGGTCAGTCTGCCTAAGGCCAGAGGCTAACTCAGAACAGAAAGCCTGGCCAGCTGGTAATTACGCCTCTGGCCACATGTTGCTCTGGCCGGCAAGTGCCATTTTTTGGGGGGGGGTAGGGAGGGAAGGAATTTGTGCCCCAAAGTTGGATGCCAAGTGTTTCACAAATGAAGGAAACTCTTAGCCAAATCTCTGGGAAAGGCAGAGATATCAGAGAGTAAACACCACTGTCAGATCTCACACAGCTGTCTTCCAGCTTCCTCAGCCTCACTCCTCCTGGCTTCTTCTGGTGGTACATTTTCTTGATTGATGTCGGAGGGCCCAGTTCACTCTGTGTGGTGCCATCACTGGGCTGGGGTCCTGGATGATGTAAGCAAGTAGGATGCAAAAGCCACGGTGAGCAAACCAGATTCTTCTGTGACCTCTGCATCAGCTCTTATCTCCAGGTTTCTGCCCTGTTTGAGTTTCTGGCTTTCCTCAGTGATGGACTGTTACCTGAAAGTGTAAAATGAAATTAATCCCTTTCTTCTCAAGTTACTGTTGGTCATTGTGTTTATCACAGCAATAGAAACTCCAACTGAGACACCTGACAAAGATCATCATGTACCATGGCTTATTGCTATGGTACTGCTTTTACAAATCTCCCAGTCACTCCCTTACCTACTACAGCCCAAAAGCCTTAAGGAATTATTCTATTTGTAGTAGAGTATGGATTTGCCAATATAAAATTAGTGCATTATGTCAAGTCTTAAATCCTGATTTAGTTCATTTTGGGGTCCATTATTCTTTATAATTAGATATAAAGTAGTATCACATTTGGGAACAGCCTTGTCTAGTTTGCTTTTGGTATAGAATGTTTCCATGTACCCCAGGCTATCCTTGAATTCTTGTACTTCCTGATTCAGCTTCCTAATTATTAGGAATTTTATTATTATTATTTTGTGTCTGGTAAGTTATTACCATTTTTCCTCAAATATTGATAGATTACATTACCCCCAGAAAAAATAACTTTAGTAACATTCTTTCTTTTGGTTTTCACTTCTCTTGAGGTGAAAAGTCATACAAGCACAATTAAAAAAAAGTTACAGTTACAACCCCCAGCTTTCTTTATACACAGTAACCAGTTATCTCATGGTGGCTTTGGGGTGAGGTTTTATATCTTTCTTCATAAAATTGAGAAGTTCTGAAAGATGGTGGTGTAAGCTTGTAAGTAACTTGAGACCCTTACACAGATGACAAGGGCCCACTAATTTCCTTCAGACATAAAATATAAATCAAGCATGTTATTGTGAATATAATATAAGGCACTCCTAGGCAAGCTGGCTTGTTCCATGTATGAGGTCCCTGGTAGAGTTATCTCTGAAAGTCCTGAAGCCATAGCTCCATAGTTCCAAATGCTGCATGTGGGTCCAGTTGGGTGACCGCAGGAGACTGACTGACCTTGTCTGTATTGGATGCTTTTCTTTTTCTGGGTTCAAGTGCTGATATGTTTGTGATGAGAATAAATAATACCAAGAATGGGGATGTGAGAGTGAACTGTTGGGGACACCTTTTATATCGCCAATTACCTAGGTCAATTAGCCTGATCTGGCTGGCTTGAAAGGTGTCCTCTATATTCCAGGTGCATGACTTTTGTACCTGGGCATCCAGTCAGAGGATGGTTTTCTTTGGTTGAGGAGAACCATTCTTTTATCAAGGATATACAAATAGCCATATTCCCTTGGTAAAACCTCCAAGCATCCCAAGGTCTACACCAAGAATGATAAAACACTATCTCTCCCTGCCTTCTTCACCAGACTCTCTCTTACTGACACCCAGTTATCTAAATTCTTTACTCTCAGGAGAAGGCAGTCTGTGTTGTAGAGATAAAGAAGCTTGAACAATTTCCCTTAACAAGGTAATAAAGCTTAAGTTGCATTTTGACTTAGAGTGATTGATTTTGCTTGGTTTTATGTTTTAATTTTGAGTCAAGGTCTTGCTTATAATCCTCTTGCTCTAGTTCCCTTAATATGGACTTTTGGGCATCTATCATCTTAAATCAATCTATTTAGATCTCAATTTTAGGGATCTAGGTTGTGTTATGATAAACTTAAGTTTGTTTCTTATTTGAAAATGAGATTGAGGTGAGCTCAGTAGCAGGAAAATAAAGCTTTGTTCTGCAAAACTATGTACGCAGGGAATTTTATTTCTATTGCATGTAAAAGGAGCTCATATATTCCGTTCAAAGTGTTACCAAAGGGGCGGGAGAACTGATCCACTCTCCCCAACACAGGTGCTGTTGGGTTAGGTGAAACGCTCTTTCGTGTTTGCTTTTTTTTTTTTCCTTTTCTTTTTTAAGTGAGAAAGTGTCTAGGGATGGGGATGTAGCTCAGTTTCAGAGCATATTCTCGTTTCATTCTATTGCTGTGATAAAAGCACTCTGACCAAGAGCAATGTAGAAAAGGAAAGATTTCTTAGGATTAAACTTCTAGGTCACAGTTCATCATTGAAGGAAGTCAGGGTAGAAACTCAAGGCAGGAACCTGGAGGAAGAAACCGTGGAGGAATACTGCTGGGTGGCTTGCCCAGTGATTCATTCACATTCATTTCATGACTATCTGCTTGAAGAATGATGCCGCTCACTACAGGCTGGACACCTACATTAACTAATCATCAAGACAAACCTTCAAAGAGATACCTACAGGCCAGTTTGACACAATACTCAGTTTGAATATCACTCCCCTCCCGGGAAAGTCTAGGCTTTGTCAAGTTAATTTTTCACAGTTAATGCTAACTAACTAGGATAGGGCACATGCCTGTAATGTACAAGGTCCTGTTTCATCTCTAGCAATAAATAACATGTATGGAGATGTAAGAGTGGAGGGAAGGAAAAGAAGGGATGACTGGATGTCTTTTGCTCTAGTAGACCTAGGCCTTTGCATCAGGACCTTATTACACATGTCATGTATTTAGGAATTTGTTTTCAGTGTATCATCAAGTGGAGCCCTGATGTGGGAATGTGTTTATGGATGCTGTGAATCTCAATCTTTAAATAAAGGAGCTGTTTTGGGCCATGACAGGTACCATAGAAGAAGTAGGAGGAGAAATCAGAGCTTAGGTAGGAGAGGTAGGGCGGAGTCAGAGGCAGATCGAGCAAGCCGCCAAAGGAGCAGCATGTAAGGAACACAGGTGAGCCACGGGCCATGTGGCAGACAGATTAATAGAAATGGGTTGATTTCAGATGTAAGAGCTAGCTAGCAATTTGCCTGAGCCATAGGCCAAACAGCATAAAGTTAATATAAGCGTCTTGAGTCATTTCTGGGGGTCTGAGCAGCGGGCGGCTGGGCGGCAGAGGGGTCTGGCATGGTAGGGTACAGATCTCTGGCTGCCCGAGACCAAGAAACTGCACTACTACAGAGCCCAACCTTAGCAATTTGTTTTAATACAAGAGCATAAAGTACTAGAAACAAACTCTTGCTTTGTGGATGTTCCAATAAATCCCAGTGGGCAGCTATAGTTTTAAAGCATTTTCAAATGATAATGTCAATAGTAAAAGAATAAAGAGGAAAAATTTCCCCACCCAGCATATTATATGGGTCACCACGTCTTTCTATCTCCTGGACCTTTTCTCTGGTAATGTGGTCATTATTTCTATGAAGGAGCAAAGAATGGCATCTTAATACTAACACTAGAGTTAAATGGATTCCAGGAGATTTCATCTGGGAATTAAGATCAAAGTCTTCTTTGAAAACGATTCTCTAAAATGTGTTGAGTGCAGTGTCCTTGGGAAATGCTACTCGACAACAAACACAGTGAAAGGCAAAGTGGAAGAAAGAAGTATAGGGGTCCAGGAAAAATATTTTGTAATTGTATTATAAACATATTCTGTAGGCTTCTTTCTCCAAGGCTAAACAACAGGGTTTGCTGTTTACATCCAGGAATTAACAGCATACAGAAACGACTTGGAAGAGTTTTGGTCCCAGAACCCATGTGGAGTGGCACTATTGGGAGGGGTGATTTTGTTGGAGGAACTGTGTCACTGGAGGGTGGCCTTTGAGGTTTCTTTTGCTGAAGCTTTCCTTAGTGTGACAGTCGGTTGACTTCCTGTTGGCTGCAAGATGTTGGATTTAGCTCCAGCACCACATCTGCCTGTACACTGCCACTCTCCCCACTGTGATGATAATGGACCGAACCTCTGAAACTGTAAGCGAGCTGTAGTGGGAAGTTCCTGGCCCAGCCTCGCCCCAAGGTCTGGCCCAACAGTATCAAATAATCACACAAAGTCTTATATTAATTATGTGTTGTTTGGCTTATGGCTCAGACATATAACTTGATAACTCTTACTCTTTAGCTAACCCACGATTAGCCAAGTGGCTCAGTACCTTTTCTCAGAGCGGCATTCTCATCCATTCCACTTCCTCTGTGTCTCCCTGGCATCTCTGCTCTGCTCTTCTTCTTGCCAGTGTTTTCTTAGTCTGGTAGCCCCGCCCATACTTTCTGACTGCTTTCTGGCCAATCAGTATTTTATTAAACCAACAGGAGTGACAGATGATTACAATGTACAAAGGCATAATCCCTCAGCAGTAAGCCACCCCATTTTTTTTTTTTTTCTGTAAGAGCTGCCTTGATCACAATGTCTCTTTACAGCAATGAAAACACTAAGACAGAAGACTATGGGCAAGTGCATTCTGAGGAGTGTTTTCTTATTCTTAGCTATAGGAAGATGTAGACACACTTAAACAGCTGTCTGATAATTGGTCCTACTTGATAGGAGTTAAAACCAACTCAGGAGGCTCACCTCTGGTGGACAGTAAAATGAAGAAAGAAGACCCACTCTGAAGATGGATGGGACCATTCCATGTCCTAGAAACAATAAAACAAGCTTATCTTATCTTATAAGATAATCTTATAAGATTAGGGTTTTAATACACATGGATCAAAGCCTCCAGGATATACTTAATTATTATAAATCTAGAAACATTATCTTAAACCATCCAGGCAAGCAAATTTATCAGTCAAGATAGAGATTTCAAATAATCCAAATGGCAAACAATTTCTATCTCACTCTGTATTCCTTATTTTGTTTTGGGTTACAGAAACTAAGACTTGCTTCCAAATGTACAATAATAACTTTTAAAAATCAATTGCCACTTTTTTATTGTTTTGAGGTTTATTTGTATTTTATGTGAACGGGGAGGAGGCATTTTGCCTGCATGTCTGTTTGTACACACATATGCGTAGTGCCTGAGGAGGTCAGAAGAGGGCATTGGATCCCTTGGAACTATAGTTACAGATGGATTTTAGCTGCCATGTGGGTGCTGGGAACCAAAGTTAAGACCTAGGCTCTTAGACTCTGAGCCATCTCTCCAGTCCCTCAATTAAAAATTAAGAAGGATTCTGCTGATGCTACTATATACGTGTCTATTACTATCATGTTACCCTGGGTATGATCACGATCACCATCATGACCAGCTGTTCCCTATGTGTAGGAACTGCATTTAATATCTCATATCTGACACTCTAATCAAGACCCCCAACACCACCAGGAAACAGGAATTACTACACTCATTTCAAGGATCAAAATTCAGAGGAATTTACAGAGATTATGTAATTTACCAAATGTCAGAATTCCCACTAGGCAGACAGCTCTTTCCAATCACAATGGAAAACATGATTTGGTAAATATTTAATTACTACTAGCTTTCTGGAAATCAACAAGCTTCTGAGTGGTAGTGTTTGCCAACTTCTGTGGTACAAAGATCAACACCATAGTATCTGATCACAAGCCAGCCAGCCTAATGAAGACCTTGAGAAGTGGAGTTTGAAAAAGCTGTGTCTGATTTCCTCTTGTAACCCAGTGTAAGCTGGTGGAAGCACACCGTTAAAGGAAAGCATGAGTTACTACATGAATAGTTCATGGTCACATGGACACATTTTATTTCAAAGTTTGTATTTAGAAGAATAATTTTCAGAAAACTAGTTTATTACTTTCAAGTACAGTCAAAGTAGATACAGGGATGTTTTCAAAAGAATTTCTGCCCTAACTTTATAGAAAATGAGTTCAGAAACATTTGGACCATATACATGTTATGAATTCATAGCTAGTGACACCTTGGGTAAACATTCTATCCTGCCTTATGGATAGCCAGAGATACTTAACAGGAACAGATATTTTTAAAGGATCTCTAAGCAGGATGACTTAGCCATAATTTTCAGGATTTTTAACAAGTGCTTTATCCTGAAGAGGGCTCTTTCCTAGGGTGTTATGAAAGTCCTATGGTGTAATTTAAATCTATTCTTTTTGTTTTACATCTACAGACATGAAAAGCCATCGACTGGCACTCACCTCTTAGAGAGACTCTGCTTTGAAAAGGATGTTGAGAGAGTCCTTTAGTATCTAACTCCAGTGTCTTAAACAGCAACCTTTCATCATTACATACAGAGGAAGGTTTCCAGCCAGGCAGGCTGTCATCATGGGACCCTGAGGAGGTACTGAAACCTCTCAGATTTCCAGTCCTTGATGTTCTGAAAAGATTTTGACATCCCCATATCTTAATTTTATCCAATGTTGGATTTTTGAAAAATTGCAGTAAGAAGTTTAACATTTATCCTCTTAAAGTTCTCCAGTGTACAGTATAGTATTATTAACCATAAGCATGATGATATAGAGTACATCTGCAGAACTCACTTTCTCTGAGGAACCAAAATTTTATGTTAGTTTTTGATAAGGGCAGGTTGATTCACACATACATTTCAAGTGGTGTAAGTGGTTTCTTCTGTATCTTTTATCTAATTCAGCTATAAGCAAAGAAGCCATTTGAAGCATCTTGGCTGTGATATTTTTGGCAAAATAGAAATGATGAGCCTACTCTTTACTGGCATAGTTAGACTATTCAGCAGAGAGGGAAATAATTATTCTTAGGCATCATACAGTTTGAAATATAGGAAGAACTAAGATAGGTTCTAAGGTGATGAAATTATCTTCTTACTGCTCATGTCTTCCGGCTTCAACCCTGAGGAGAGAGTGAGCCCTTGGCCATGTCTAAGTAACTATTCTTCTATTGAGGTATCAAGAATATACTTTTGATAATCCTTACTATCCTCTTTCCATTCTATCTCTCACTATATATAGATTGTGTGTATGTTTTATTATTCTCATAGGAAATCTGGAGACTAAAATTTTAGCTTTGAGTAGCAGAAGATCCTCTGGGCAAGTTATCACTTCTGACACTTGCATCCTTAGTAGATATGGCCTGAGGCTAGGGAACTGTGCAGTAGTCAGATGTGGTCTACCATATGACCAAATGCTGCATATTAGAAGGTGGTATTATAAGAGACATGGCAGAGAGGGGAAAGTATATTATAAAATTAAATCAACTAGCATTAAATTAAATGTCTTTTTATTCCCTTTGTTTAGCTGAGGCCTTTGTACTTCTATCTCTCAGAATTCAGTCAGTTTTATATACTGCAAAAGAAGTTGAGTTAATGGTTAGTGTCTGTATCACCATCTTATTTATTTCTGGTACTCAGTAATGTATCTAGATCATCTGAGTTCAGAATTCTTAGGGTTCCCAAGATGTGAATGGCTATATCCCTATGTATTTTTACTCTTAGAATAGTTTCACCTCTTTTAACTCAAGAATCACTCTGACATATTCTTGCTTATAAAAAGGAATTTGCTTATTTATTTATTGTTTGTGTTTGTTTATGAAAGTCAGGGGACAACTTGGGGGAGTTTGTTCCCTCCTCCAGTATGTAGGTTTGAGAGCTCAAACTCAAATCATCAGGCTGGGTGAAAGGTACCTTTACCTGCTTATCCATCTCATTGGATACATTTTGTACTGCATTGAAAGTGTAAGTTTTCATACCCGGGTAAAGAGGACATGGAGACTGTGTAGACATAGAGTGTGAAAGGTCAGGTTTTATTTTAAATCTATACTGGCACGGCAACTGGTTGGGATTTTATTCTTCTGTGTGGTTTTTCAGGGAAACTATTCTCTGATATCTCTGTCCTTTGAAACCTTAAAATATAGTTTAGATTTAAAGGGTGAGGTCTGTCCACAAAGTACAATTTCAACATCAGAAGAGCACTGTAAGGCTCTAGACAAACAAAGTCATTCCTGTAGAGCCTTAAGCGTAAATACCCATTAGGATGTATTACACAATAAGCTACTTCAGTGATCTGCACCCGTGTGGACAGACTGAGAACCTTAAATATCTGTTCCCAAGGAACAGCTCGTATGAACTGAAAAGGCTAGCAAACGAGTGAGGGGGCAGACACACTGCACAGAGCTCTGCTCTTAGAGAAAACCCAGGACAAAGAGGCAGCAAAGGAATTTTCACAGCGATTTTTTTCTACATCAAGGAGACCTGAGTTCCTGCAAACAAAGAGAGCAGATATCCTGTGTACTTGCTTCTGGTATGGCTCACCAAACCTACCCTTATGGAGTTCTCTCTTTCTGTCTTACTTGTTCCTCAGGTGTCTCTTGACAAAACGAGCTGGAAGCTGTTCAATCGTGTTGCTTTGGCTTAACTGTATTAGTAAGGAATACTCAACCCCATCCAAACTCCTATCCCTTAATTACCACCTCCTAGCCAGGCCCTTGTGGTTATAGTCTGTATCCGTTTCTTCCCATCTTTATATGTAGTAAAGTGAAAAATCAATTGTAAAATCTAATATCAACCTGAAAAATAATGGAAGTCTTAAAAGAATGGTGAAAAATCTGATTAAGTGGCTGCTTGGATCACCTCTCCAGGTGCATTGTTAAATAAGAATGTAGAACAGATTCACACTGCAGGGGGAGAAAGTCAATCATGGCAACATGTGCATTTGTAGGGTGGGGGTATAGAGGGTGGGGGGGAAGGGGCGTGGCTTGGCAAAGAGTAGCTGTGCTTAGAATGGTCTTGAACTTCCTCTCCTCCAGTGATGCTGATCATGACTAGTCAGGTAAAGTTGGATGTGAAGCTAAATTGTCTTCATGGTCTGCTGTACTCTACCACGCCATCAGGTAAGAAAAATTATATGCATGAGTCCATGCTTGGTTTGTGCTTTGATAGAAGAAGTAGCCTAACCACACTCCTCACCTGGGTACATGGGAGAGCTGGCAGGCTCATGAACTCAGTCTCCAGCTAGGCCCAGATCCAGGGTCTTGAGTTGGCTCACCCCAGCAGATGTTCCTCATCTGTTAGCTGCTGGAGCATGTGAAGGGGCTGATCCTGCATATCCACAGTCCCAGGATCCCAGAGACTCAGGGCCAACAGCAGTGTATCCGAAAGTCTCTATGAGGGTCTGATATTGATAATGTAAGAGAAGCCTGAGGCCTTGAACTAGACTAATGACTCACTGGCAGTGATGGTTTGCAAATAAAGCTGTTTTGGGGTAAAGGGTACCATACTGCGACTTCCAATGCTGCAGTGATAAACAAATATGTAATAGAGAAATGGAAAGATGGAAGAGAGGGATTGGAGAGGTTGAGGAGGACAGAGGGACCAGTGGGATAGTTTTATTTTATTTTTTTCAAATTTCTATTTTTCTTTTTTCTTTTCTTTTGGTTGGAGAGGTTACAAGGATTGAGGGTATATATGGTAGGACTGGGAAGTAAATGAGATTGAGGTACATGATGTGGAATTCCCAAAGATTCAATAAAAAATTACGTTAAAAAGAAGTAGCCTGTAAGTGAATTTAGGACTCAATATTTGTTATATTAGAAAGGTTGTATTCTGAAATATTATTTTATGAACTTAAATTTTTAATTTTTTAAAGAGAAAGCCATTTATTACTAAGTATAGGTGCTGTTTCAGGGAAGGAAGTCAGGTATGTTTAGAAAACTTGGCCAATGGTTAAACTGTGAAGAAATCATAATAATGGTGCTGCACAGAGTCTAGGGTAGAAGCTAATAGGAAAACAGCAGTCTGTCTGCAGAGATGACCCACATGTAAAGCTCTTGCTGTGCAAGCAGGAGAGCCTGAATTTTATCTCCTGAATACACACAGAAAAAACTTCATGGTACTGGGTACTCCTAATCTTGTGCCTGAGAAGGATGAGACATGGTGGTGGTGGTGTGTCCCTAGGGTTCACCAAGCCAGGAAAGCAAAACTGGCAAATTCCAGGTCAAGTGGGAAATTTTGTTTAAAAAATAACTAGGTGGATGGCACCTGAGGAATGATGCCATAGCTGGCTTCTGAACTTCACACACACCTACACCCAGATGAGCATCTCTCCACCCAAAGCAAGCAATGTAGGGAGGGCACATGATTTATCTAGTGCTTTGTGGGTCAGCTGATGATTTTTTATGAGGGGCTGTCAATGTAGTAGATAAAAGGAGTTGCTTAACATAAGTATGGGAACCATAAAATCTAAGTTTGCTGAATGTTAGATCAACATTAAAGGGTCAAACTTCCTCTGTAGAATATTATTTTTATATTGGATTTTGCAGGTCTAATTAATGTTTATTGCTATCCAAAGCAACCACCAGAATATATATCCTTGAGACATTTTGTTGCAATAATCAACAATGAAATTTCTTATTTGGTTTACATTAGGGTTCTAAAGTATAGCAGGACTTTGTAATGGCAAAGGATATTATTAAAATTTTCTACTAAATAAAATAGGCTACTGTTCAGAGAAGTCCTCTCACATCATCCCCTTTCCTCAGTTCTTCAGATTGTCAGAAGCATTTGGTTATCAAATTTGTTTGAGATAAATTGATAGGCAAGCTCCATTTAGTGGGATCTATGGAATCAAATATAGGAAATCAGAAAGCTTTCCCTAATGGAATAAACCATGACCAGATGAAATGGCTTCTTTGTTGGATACAAAGAAAGTCTTAAAAAATGTCTTTTAATTTTTTAAGAATTGCAGTTTTTTCCAAAGATTTTGACACATCATTTATGCAGTAGTTTGAGACATTGTGTATAGAAATAAAATTTCCTGTTGTTATTTTCCATATTTGTAGGTATCTTGCATTTCTTTTTTTTACCACAATGCAATTAGGCTTTAGAGATACATGTGGATAATTTCCCATTTAATGAATCTTTTCATCTACTGGGCTAAAAGAAAAGAGCAGAACTGCCTGTAGGCCATCAAATATACATCTATACATGCATTCATGTGTACATCTTTAGCTGATGAACCGTCTTGTTGACCCTAAATCACACACACACACACACACACACACACACACACACACACACACACACACACACACACACACACACACACACACTTTTAAGGTTTAAAATGAAGAGCTCATGTCTTTACATCAGATTTTTATTGTGGAAGTATTCATAGCCAGAGCTGCTGCTCAGTGGTAGAGTGCTTGCCAGAAATGCTTCAATGCAGTTAATTACTTTAATATTCATCATCCCATTTTTAAAAAATAGTACCCTGGGCAGCTCTCTTGTTTGGCATGTATAGGCATCTTACCTTCATGTACAACCTGTCAGGACTATGAAAAGCTTCCCAGGATTTTTTATTTTTTGTAGTTTTGCCAGCCTTCACTATGATGACAGATGTATTTAGGCTTCAGAGAGTCCTTCAGAGTTTGTATTGATTGATTCATCATATTCAAACACTAAAGGCAACAATGGACAAGCAAAGATGCTTAATAATCAGTCAGTCAGCATTAGACTATTTTCTGTCTTTAGTTGATTGCGTTATTTGAACTTAGTCCCAAGGTCAAGGTTTCATGTGAAACCATCGTAGTGGGAAAATTTTCTGTTCTTATTTTTACAACTTTGTTACACATTTAAGGGGTTACCGGTTGGAAAACTTCCTCCAAATCAGTGAACACTCAAATTGTTTTAGAATCAAGTAAAGCTTGTCAGTCCCATGGCTTTCAAGTTTTTCCATGCTGTTCTTGGGGGAGTAAAACTGTAATCACTTGACAACATTTTGGCAGCTTAGATACTTAGGCGTTTCTTATCTCCCATCAATTTAACCCCTCTGTATATAACCACGGTCAAATTAGACAAACCTCAAACTCACCAGCCTCTGAGATTCCAGGCCCCTTTTGATATGGAAGACCTGATCCTCAGGAAAGAGTCAGTTCCTGCTGAGTGTCTCCAAACCAAGTCCAAAGTATGTGGTGTCTTCACCAATAGTAGCTCTTACCTCTCATCACTGAAGCTTATTATTATTATTATCATCATCATCATTTTCAGCAGATGGGAACTATTATAGAGATATATAAGTACAGAAAATAGGTGACCCTTGGGTGTCTTGTCTCAAATGTTATATCTACAGCGCAACACCATGCTTAAGACTCAGGCAAAAATTGCAGAAGAAAAGAAGGGACTGACAGACTGTAAGAGCCAGAGGACCCAGATGATTTCTGTGAGGTCGTGTCTTTTAGATACAACAGGGAAGCTGTACCAACGAAATCTCAGCGATACGGTCACCTAAACAAGACCCACATCACGCTAACTCCATTGACATGCCAACACGGGTGGGGGAAATTTCACAAGAGCCCACATAGATGAAGCGCTTCAGGCAATGGCTGCTGGGAGGCAGAGTCAGTTTTCTCCAGGGACAAGCTTCCTAGTAGCTTATTCAAACCCAAGTGGTCAGCCCTAAACACATGTACTGAATAGAACAAGACTAAGTAGGTGCAGTAGGTTATATACGTCTAAAGATGAAGAGGGTACGAATTTGAGACGGGGCTGGGGGAGACACGGGAGGAAGAGGGAAGGGAGCAAATCATGTAAATGCAATATACATTTATGAAATTTTCAAAACTTTTACAGCAGGAAATACTAATTTCTAGACTTCTTTTTTAAAAAAGTAAATACACCATGTTAAAATAGACTAAATCATTAAAAAAAAAAAAAAAAAAAAAAAAACCTGCCAGGCACACCTCATTTCCAATCTGTTTGTCCATACCCATAAGAATGTCACATGGTTTGGAATGTGTAGGCAGGCACTTGAGTCCATACTTTAAGTAAACATAAACACATTAGTTTATATCACAATGGCAACTTAATTAATTGTAAATGGGTGCCGAAGATACTGTTTACAAAACAGTTTTATAGATATGAGAGATGTTGATAAATTATGTAAATGAGGCTGTATAAGCCTGCAGGATGGCTTCACTTTCTGTGTTGTTTCTTTGGCTTCTTTTGGGTGAGGGAATTATTTTCCACTAGGTTATTAGTTGATAACCAATTAATGTAAAGACTCCCTCCTAAGTGTGTGTTAAGCACTTAGGTATGGAGAATTTAAAAATGAATAAAGACATATACCAGCTCAAATACATAACGTTACAATAGGCACTGTCAGTGTTGCTGGCTGGGGATTCTGGCTGGAAGGCTTCCCAGAGATGAGACTGGTGTGTTCAGGCAGAAGGTAGAAGGATGAATATGGTTATTATAGGTCAAAAAAAGGTGCAAAAGAATTCAGGGAGTAGAAGACAACAGTCATAAAGCACGGAAGAATGAGGCTGTAGATATTTGGGCAATAGCAGATAACACTGTGTTTTTGAAGCAGAGAATAAGGAGCCTCTAATGCAGATAAACAGTATGCCGAAGGGGCCTGGTTCATCATGTAATTCCTGTGGGATTCCATGGCAGATTACCAGAGTCTAGAAGACGTAAGGCAATAGAAGCTATTTTATTTCCTCAAGTTTTGAACCTCTGATGTCCAAAATCATAGCATTATCAGGGTTCCACTCCTCTCGGGGGCTCTAGAAAATTCTTTCTTATTGCATCCTGCCTTGTGTGTCCTGTTAATAGCGCTGTGTTTGCCCGGAATTGTCACTGCGCTTGTCCATTTCATGTCATTGCTGCACCCCCCAACCCCCACACCCTATTCCTTTGTGTGAGTGTAGCTGTGTCCAGATCTCTCCTCTCGAGGACACTAGCTACTGTCCTGGGTCAAGTGAATCCACTATATATTACATCTACACAGACATGATTTCTGAAGGAGATCACATCAGCAAGTTATGGTGGTTGTGAATCCCTTTCTATCTTTTTCTGAAGAGGTTTTTTTTTTTCTCTTTAGAACAGACTTTAGGATCATTTTAAATTTACCATGGATTTGATAGGAAGAGCATAGATACTGCACATGCTCACTGGTTTCTCTCACACACGCTCTTCACTTCAGTTAGCTTCATACCCATTAGGGCAGCACATTGCAATCCAGACAGTCCTGCTTGGATACACCATCACTTGAAATCTAGAATTAACCTTACATGCCAGTCTTGGTGTACATTCTATGGGTCTGAACCAATGTCTAGTGACATAGATCTGCCATTACAGTTTCATGCAAAATTGCTTTATGTTCTTAAAAGTTCTCTGTTTCTGCCGATTTGTCCCTCTTGATAAAATGTGAAAAGTACTGATATAACACTGTCCCTGTGCCTTTCCTTCTTACAGATGTCGTTTAGTTGGAATCATTTAAGAAGGGGCCTTTCTAATTTATTTCTTTGATTTATTAATGCACATTTATGCTTCCTCCTTGTATTTTCATGGTTGACAGTTCATTTCCTTTAGCACCAAATAGGACTGTTTGTTTTGGGTGAGGCAAGGCAGTTTACACAGTGCTCTGTTTAATGAATGTACAAGAGATGGTAGCCATTGCTGCTTGTTCACTCTGTCCTACATTGTGTCATCAAGGGTCACATGAGAACTAAAGCAGGTACTAGGACATTATTTAGGAGCCCACCATGTAAGAGATTAGAAACACACTGCAGTGTTTGAGGCATGGTATAGGTTCATCAAAGTTTTGTTTCAGCCCCCTTCTCTATCTTCTAAATATTTATTCATTGTAAACTGCATTACTGTCTGCCCTTGGCTTATCAATTCTGGTTGGTTTTAGATCGCTGTCTTCTCTTGGTTTGTCAATTCTGGTTGGGATGGCTTATAAGAACTCTTGGTGGTGGGATGTAATAGTTAATGTTGGCCGCCATCTTGCCAGGATCTGTCTAGTAGACGATTGTCTAGCATGCCTGTGAGGGGGCTTGTAGATTGGCTTAAGTGAAGTGGAAAGACCTACTGTAACTGTAGGTGGCTCTGTTCTGTGTTCTGTGGTCCTAGACCAAATAAAAAGAAAATGAGCCAAGTTTCAGTTGTCATGGTTCTCTGGTACCTGACTGTAGATGCAAAGTGACCTTACAGTCCAGCTTCATGACTTCTATAGAATGAAGGACTGTTCTCAAACTGTGAGGCAAGACAAATCCTTTCTGAAGTTCCTTTTGCCAGGTGCTTTACCCCAGCCAGGAGAAAGTAAGTAATACAGAAAGTCCATAGCAGGACTGGGGTGTTCTCAGAAATCTGATAATGTGGTTCACAGTCTTTTGGAACTGGTTTGTGGAAAGAATATATATTGTTGCTATTAATAATCACTGGCAACTTATTAAAAAGGTTAATATTTGTTAATGGAGTTATAGAGAAACACTCACTGATACAAGAGATTAAATAGGTATGGGGTTCCTGGAAAGTTGGACTGGTCTACATGGCTGAAGCTCATCAAGTCCTCCATCCAAGAGCACCACAGAGAGACACAAACACCAGGGGACATACATGCATCTGATCTTAAACTGGCCCTCTGGCCATGCCCGGAACACGGGGACCTCGAGATCCAAAAGCCACGCCTCTAGGTAAAGGTGATAATGCCTACTTTCCACTACAAATATGAGAGTGACTGGAACTTTAGAATTCTAGAGAATCCCTAGAATCCCGTGAACAGAGCTTAGTGGGAATATGGAAGACAAGATGACGGAGAAAACTAATAGACAGTGGAATGGGGTTTAAAGGGAATCAGGACTTTGCAGAAAAACAGAGGCCATTCATGTGCTAACTCCATTCTGCCAGTTTCCTGAGAACTATGAGTTAGGATGACTTAAAAAATAATGGTCTAATTTGTTTGATGGAGGGAATTCAAGGCAGGATAGTATTAGGGCTATTGTATGGGTACTGGTTATAGACAAGGAGCATGCAGACAAGCACCTGTAGCCACTGAAGAGGTTACTATTGTTTTTCATGTTCTCCACTGAGACAATAGCAAAGGACCTCATGAGCTGGAAGCTCTGACACCCAGATTCATTTGATAAGAGCAAGCCTGTACTGAAGATGCTGCTCAGGTAGTTTGTTGCTCAAGATAACTTTCTACAGCTTGTAGACCTGGCTAGCAGAAGCTGGCAGGGCTGTTCATGTGATCCTGACCTTGTAGGAATGGAGGATGCAGGAATGAGAGCTACTCGAGGCCTGCACCAAAGTTCTCGAGAGCTATCGATGTTAGGCAGTATATGGCAGGATTGGATCAGAGTTCCAGCTAGGAAGCCTTGAGAGATCATTGCATGAAACTGAGATAGACCTCAGTTTACCTGGAGACCCTAAGACATTGGAGATGCTAGATCCATGAGACAATCCCTGAGGAAAGCTGTAGTTATAGATGGAGTCAGTTTAAGAGGGAGGTTATGCAAGCTGCAGGTAGCAGAGCTGGGCTAGCAGGAATACACAATGCTTTTGAAATCTGTATGATTCCATTAAGAGCCCTGTTACAATGTGGATTCTCGGCCCCATGCGGCCAGAGGCCCAGACCTACAGACCTGCAGCCCTAGACCCCTTAGCTGCCCGCTGCTGCTCCTGCTCTGGCCCCAGAAATGACTCAGATGTTTATATTAAGTTTATGCTGTTTGGCCTATGGCTTAGGCACATTGTTAGCTTGCTCTTACATCTTAAAT
Source organism: Phyllotis vaccarum (assembly GCA_033318265.1). Taxonomy (NCBI): domain Eukaryota; kingdom Metazoa; phylum Chordata; class Mammalia; order Rodentia; family Cricetidae; genus Phyllotis; species Phyllotis vaccarum. The sequence goes on along the minus strand of JARWLC010000017.1, from coordinate 9,572,524 downwards.
TAACCCATTTCTATTAATCTGTCTGCCATGTGGCCCGTGGCTTACTTGTGTTCCTTACATGTTGCTCCTTTGGGCTTCTGGCTCAGTCTGTCTCACTTCACATGTTGATCCTTTGGGCTTCTGGCTCCTTTTGTCTCTGACTCCGCCTCTGCTCCTCCTACCTATTCTGATTCCTCTTCCTACTTTTTCTATGGTGCCTGTCATGGGCCAAAACAGCTCCTTTATTTAAAGATTGCTATTTACAGCATACAGAAAGGCATTCCCACATCAGAGCCCCAAATGCTCTGCAAAGAGGTTCAGGATTTGATGTGATCCTGATCATTGTCAATATTTCTTCAGCCAATTCTTTTCTTCCGATGTCCTTTTTTCTACTCTCATGGATGATATGGTTATTTTGTGTCATTGTTTATCACAATATACAACTTATTTTTTATTTTATAGGAGCTCACAGTTAAGAGATTGCGCTCCAGTCTCAGAAGACCTTTAAACCTTTAAACAGCATGGATATAGTATGACATTTGATGTTTGACTGAATACATTTTACATTATGGGCTAGCCATGAGTCTTCAGGAGAAAGGATGGAAGGCTATGGCCTAACCATGGTATGTTTTGGTGTCAGGGCGACAAAGAATGGAGTTTTGATGCTTATTAGGAATTCTCAACTTGAGAGGATTTACAACCTCTGGGCATTTCTGTGAGCCACTTTATAGATGAACTAGGTAAGGTAAGAGGACACCGTCCTGTGGCCTGGAGTCCTGGCCTTGAATAAAAGGGGAAAGGGATGTAATGATAACCACTTGTTTCTCTTTACTTCCTGACTGTACATAGAGGGCTGTCTGCCCAATGGTGATGAACTGAATAACTACCACTCAAGTCACTTTTGTCAAATATTTTATCAAGCAGCATGAAAGAAACTAGCTCAGAGGTCCTTGATGCCCTTGAGTAGAAATAGGTGAGAAAAGCCATGATTTTTCTAGCTAGGTCTTACACACATTTCAGTCCTCCCAACAGGTAATAATATCTACTGGTAAAAAGCTCCTTCAACAGGATGATAAAGCTATTTATTCTCTATCCTGCTTATCATCTCCCCCAGCCTAGATCCTTCTCCACCACCCATGTTAGCCAATATTTATGTGCATAATCACACGGTCTTACATTCATGCACAACTATGTTTAACTATCACTACTGATTATTTGGCATTGTGATAGTCCATTTTTATTATTCATCTCTGGGAATATCTGTCAAGGTGTTGTCAGAGGAGTTTAACTGAGGAAAGAATATCTACTCTATATGTGAGTGTCACCATCCCATGGGCTGAAGTCCTAGACAGAATAAAAAGAAAAAAAGTGAGTGAAGCATTGGCGTCCATATCTTGGCTTCCTGACTATTGTTATGACGTGACCAGCTGTTTCATGTCCCCACTGCCCTAGTCAGACCTGCTTTTACCGTCATGCTAATGAACAATTCACATAGTGTTATATGGACTCTAACCCTGTAGTCAGATCTTTCGGAAATGTGGTGGGCAATGACATTTGGTAATTCCCATAACTGTAAGACTGGATTGTCTGTGTCTTCTGGTTTTGTATTGATACCACATTTGTTTGGGTATAGGTAGAAAAATCCTTTCCCATTTTTGTCTAAGCTTCCCATTGTGACCTGGAGACAAGCATTCCAGATCATAGATTTCATAGACTGGGGAAGCTGTTTATACTTTTTTTTTTTTTTTTTCCTGGAATCACAGAGCCTAAATACTACTGACTTGAGGTCTTGAACAAGGGTCCTGTTTATTGAAAGAAAAATTTCTCCCCTCTCTCCTAGGAGTTTGGTTTTCATCTATGGCTGGGTCAGGTTGAGAATTATCTTTCAATTTTTAGCTACCCCAGCCAGTAAACTCTGTTTGCTGATTGCATTTTTGTCTAACTATGGACACAGAGGCATTGTAAAAAGTCCAGTTCTGACACATCACAGGGGAAAAAGAAAAAGAATAAACAAGCATGCTGTGAGCTTTCCACTGTGTAAGAGTACAGGCTCATTAGGGCTCTCAGCAACCTCTGCATACCGTGACCGTCTTCTGAGAACTAGCCAAGTTTGACCAGGAGAGAGGCTTCAGAAGTCTCGCTCTGAGAGCATCGGCACTGATCTCAGACACGGGCTGAACTTGAACCAAGTTATCTTTGCTATTCTCATAAATGAGAGTCTTGGAAGGGAGATTATGGCTCTGGCCCTCCTGTGAACAAGCTTCCTGCCTGTAACCCGGACTTCACTATAGGGAGTACATTTCTCAACTATGCTCCAAAGCTTGGGGAGCTTGGCAGGCTCCCGAAACTTTGGGGAGATCTGAATCACACCTGAAGCTGATGGGTTGCTGACATCTGGGACTGTAATTAAACCAAGCTGAAGGAAGAGCACATCTGGGCAGCTGGGCCGGGCCTTGGAAAGGCCTGTGGTGCTTTTTTGATTATGTGTGTGTGTGTTTTTTTTTTTTCCTTTTCTGTTTTCAGAGACTGTGTTTATCTTTTCTACCAAAAAAAAAAAAAGTTGGAATAACATGAATAACTGGATTGAACTTGGTTAAAATGTTGTGTCAAAAGAGATTTGTTTTCTTTTGTGAGTGTTATAGGCAATACTTGAAAGAGTCGGAGTGGGACTTGGTTATGAAAACAGCCGTGGAAGGGCATAGTCATTCTCACTCTCCACAGAACATCTCCTAAGATTGGGTTTCCTTGTGTTAAGGGCAGGATGTGGACAAAGGCGGGAAGAGTTCACAGCAGACCTCTGAATTGGACCCTGCCTCCAAAGACCTGGCTAATCTGCAACTTACTTATGTTCCCGTTTCTGTGATAAGATACCAAGACCGAAGCAATGTATAGAGGCAAGGGTTCCACAGGTCAAAGAGTCTGCCACCAGCACAGTCAGGGAACATGGCAGTAAGCACCAAGCATGGCACTTAGAATGCGGTGCTCACACCTTACAAACAGGAAACAGAGGGGATCTCTAAGGCTCTCAAAGCTTACCTCCCACAAAGTACTTCCTCTTTGCTTCTCTCGTCAAGGACCCTGATTCTGTTCCCAGCATCCATATGGTTGCTTATAGCCATCTGTAATTCCAGTTCCAGGGGATCCAAGTGACTCTTTTTGCCTTCAAGTACACCAGGCATGCACATGGTTTACATAAATACATGTGAACCAAGCATTCATATGTGTAAAATAAAAATAGATAAATCATTCTAAAAAAAATGATAAGGTGGAAAGTAATAAATACTTCACATCAACCTCTGTCCTCTACACAGACATATAGAGATTCACACACCTGCACACACTACACACATATACTACACCCGTGTACACAATGACAAGTTATCATCCCAGATACTTGAAAATTGGGAACTTCAGATCTGTACTTATGGTTCTTATTGGAAAGAATACAGGAAGGCCTTCAGAAAGGTCTGGAGTCCCACAGCTGTGGGCACCTCCTCACCACTCTAGCCTTGCTGTTTCACTCCTGTCGTTCCCTTTTGGTGCCTGTGCGATGGCAGCAGAGACAGAGCTCAGTAGACATCTATGCTATGGCACACGCACTGCCCTTAGAATCAGTTGAAATGTTTTAAACATAACTTAAAGGCTCCAGTAATCTTTTTCCCAGTCTCAGATTGGGCCATACTGGTTGTAGTGGTTTGAATGATAGATGTTTCCTGTGGGCTCTAGTATCTTAATACTTGGTCCCAGGTTAGTGGCATTGTTTGGGAAGACTTAGGAAGTGTGGCTTTGTTGTTATCTTCAGATGAGGGCATTGGGTCTCCTAGAACTGGAGTTACAGATGGTTGTGAGCCCTGGACTCTGTGGGCACTGGAATAGAACATGGGTCCTCTGTAATTCTTAATTACTGGACCATATCTCTAGCCCCTCTACCTTCCTTTTTCTTAGATGATAATGTTAAGTGAATCTGGAACTTACTGATTGCTTGGACTGGGCTCCCTCCTGGGATTCTCTGATCTCTTGCAGCATTAGAAAGACGTACCAGTGTGTCCAGCTTTGACATGGGTTTTGAGTATCTGAACTCCGGTCCTTACACCTGTCCAGTGAGCACTTCACCCACTGAGCCATCTCTCCAGTTTCACACTTAATTTTATTCAGAATGTTTTAAAAGAATCACATTTTTTCCTTTTGACTAGAGTCTGGCTTTAACAGTATGACAGTTATCTAACATACAGCCTCTTAGAGCTCAAGGTTATAATCTTAGAGACTACGCAGCAGTCACTCAAAGTACTATCAGAGTCTATATTTTTATCCACAACATTGTTTGGAAGGATAGCACACCAGAACAGGAGAAACCAGGCAAATAGTTTTCTGATCAAACATGCCTCCTGGAGAGTAGGTGAATATTCTAAGAATGTAATGAGAGTCTTACGGATGACCAGGCTTGAAGTTAAATCGTAAACATTTGAGTGGTTATGCGCGTGGTAGCGTGTATGCGAATTCAGAGTGAGGCCACATGTACACTGTGACTGGAATCATCTTCAGTGTTCAGACTTGATTCTCTTGTTTCCTTCCTCAGGTCACCTTGTCTTTCTTGGCTGCAATTCACCCTAGTGACATTTGTCACAGTACCTTCTGTCATCCCAGATATAAGAGGAGAAATTGATTAAAATCCACATCTCTTGTCTTCTTTTTATCTGTGCATGTGTGTGGTGTACCTGTGCATATATATGTGTACACACTGACACACAATCCTGTGTGTGTCTAGCCAGCTTGCTCTGGAAGCTCCTGTTTTGCATTCTGATGTTAGAATTACCAGTGGGGTGTCATGCACACTTGCATAGACGTGGGTTCTATGCCTCTTTCTGTCCTCTTGTTGGGGTAGCAAGTCATTCAAGCACCATGCCACTTCCTTATTCCTCTTCTTGTCTTTTTTCTTCCACCCTTTCCTTTCTCTGTCTCCCTTTATTTTTGAGGAAACAAGACAAGTTAACAATCACAACCTGACGCTTGCTGCTGGACACAATGCTGGCTGCTTTTCACTCATGGCCTAGTTTTCTCTCCATTATAATCTCAGGGCAAAGACACCCTTTTTGTCCCTGTTAGAGATGTGTGGCTGGGATAACTACACTTCTCTCCACCTATAAGTTAGAATTATGGCATTTGCATATGGGTAGTCTGACCCCACAGTCCTTTTGGGTCTATTGAAGATTGTTTTACTTCTTTATTCCTTTAGGTATTTTTATTAGGTGTGGGGCTTGGGACATTGGTACTGTCAGTGACCTTCGGGCAGAGGCAGGGAGTCTTCTGGGAATTGGTACTGTCAGTGACCTTCAGGGAGAGGTGGGGAGTCTTGCCGGGAATTGAGAAGAATTTGGCATTTCTGAGCGCATATAATCACGTGCCTTATTCATGAAACATAGTTCCCTCTTTATCCTTCACCATCTGTATCACACCTGGACATGCTGAGTATTTTCCAGAAATTTAGAGGATTCAATTATTTTCTTATAATCTCACCTCCCAGAGGAGGTGCTGGAGGAGAATGTTCTTTTACAGAGATCAGTTGCACTTTTAAAGCCATCTTAATTTGGAGAGTTGGAGACAGCCAGACTGTTAATTGATTACCTTGTTTCTTGACCTGCTAATTGAGACTTGGTCTTTTTTCACATGGTCCTTAGGCAAACATTGGCTGCCATTGAGTGTCTTGATCTCTGCTTGCCAAAATCAGATGCTGTGGGGTGTTGAGTTCACAATTTGGCCGAGTACCCAGCGATGTCATGTGGATGATGGAAAAAATAGGCCACCACCCCACCCCCACCACAGAAGACCATGTTAGTGCTTACTCTGCTATCTCATATACCTTTACTTTTGTAATTACAAAATATAATATTGTTTTCCAAAATGTGGAAACCCAAGGGCTATGAAGATGCTTGATGGGTAAGTGCACTTGCTGTGCAAAGGTAAGTACCTGAATTTGAATCCCCCGAATCCCCATGAAAATCCAGGCATGCTAGTGCACATATGTAATCCCAGCTCTATGGAGGACAGAGACAGGCGGGTCACTGGAGTTTGCTGACTGCCAGCCTAGCTCTAGAGTCAGACCCTATCTCAAGGACTCAGGTAGAGACTGATAAGCAGGACACCCACCATTCTATTCCAGCCTTCACATGCACAGGGGCACTCATACACATATACACATACAGCACACACACACACACACACCACACATATACATTGCATGTGTATATGCTCACACATTCAGAAAAAAGGTATTTTTTAAAAGGTAACCTGTGTAAGTTTAAACATTATATAATGTTAAATAAAGTACTCACAAGTAAGCGTTTGGCAGGGTCGTGTTGATTCCTTTGCACATTTTTTTTTTTTTCTAGACTAGATTGGAAAGAGGGAATGTGTCATGTGGATTTGAACTGCAGAGAGAGTGGTGTGTCACGGGGCTGTGAACTACCTCCTTTTCAGAGAAATGGGAGCTTCCCTGTAGACACACTCACTAACATGATTTCTGACACCATCCACCTTTGGAGTGTCTTGTTTTTCCTAGTCCCTGAGCACAAGGAACTCCTTCCTCCTGGTAGCTTCCTTCTGAGTTCACAGGTGGAAGGGTGACCAACTGCCCAGCTTTTACCCGCACAGGTCCGTGGCCAGTCATCATGCAGTTAATATTTATTTCTGCTTTACAGAGGAATGATTCCACATTACCAAAAGAGGAGAGGAGACATTCATTCAATCTTCTGAAGTCAGGTTTTTGTTTATCAGATGGGAATAATAGCTCCCAACCTTTGATTGTGTGAGTGTGTGGTGTTCTTTGCACATGTGGAGTCCAGGGGAGGGCATCTCCATCCTTATCACTCTGTGTCTTATTACACAGAGGCAGGGTGTAGCACTAAACTTGGTGTTTAAATTCTTTGCTTGGGCTGGGAGCTAGCAAACTCCAGTGATCTTTCTGCCTCTACCCTGATTAGTACCGAGGCAGCAAGTGTGCATAGGACCACAGCCAGCTTATTACATGGCAGTGGGTATGAATTACTGTCCTTATGTTCACATACTAAGCTCTTTGACCTGCTAAGCTCTTTCCCTCTCCAGCCCAGACTACTTTTCTTTAAGGGCTAAAATGGAGAACATATTTAAAACAATAGTTGTAACCAAATATTTAATGTTAGGGTATTTGATCATTTTAAATGTCGAGTCTGTCCCTTTTTCTTTCTTCTGTCCCCTTCATTTAAAAAATAACATGTGAGATATAGACTCATACAAATTGGTAACCAAATTATATATATATTGTATATAACACTTAAATGGAGCAATCATTATTGAAAAGGCAAGGACTCATCATCACTCATGTTTTTGGACAATGAATGGTTATTCATCTGTTGGGTGTCCTCTGCACAGAGTCAGGAAGTCACTGGAGCTGGCACCTGCTGTGTTTCTACGATGCTTCCATTTCCATTTGCTTTTCCAGCGTCCCCCAAGGAGAGCACGGAGGCTCAGGAAATAATCACACTGACCACAGAAGACGTGTTTGCCTAGGCAGCTGCATACAATGAAAATGACTAGGAGGTCACTGAGCTCCCAGGAGAGAAGGTGGCCAGGATGGTCCCAGCCTCTTCCTCTCTTGGTTTTTTCAAACTTGGTTAAGCCTTGAACTCGAAATTTGATCTCATTGTCATTTTGCTCAGAAACATTTTGTCTTTGAAATGAGAGCATCAGGAATCAAGTTGGAATTAGATGGTCTCTGAATTAGCCGTCCTTTGCTTCTGTAGACAGAAGGAAGACAACTGTGCCATTCAATGACATTTACCCCTTGTGAATTTCCCCCAAAGCCACACACCTTGAAGCTCCTTCATTCAGTTTGACTGAAAGTTTCTTTTTTCTTTTCTTTTTTAAACACAGTTACCAGGGCCTGGCTGGATGCCTGTGTATTTTATTTACCGAGAAGTTGGTGAGCTTATTTGATTTAGCTCATGTGAGAAGTTTAATTATTTTTTTTCTTCTTTTCTTCCCTGACAGTGAATATATCTAGTAGAATTAGACTTTGTTCCGGCAACCCCCCTTGAGCCTTATACATAGCAGATGGCAGCAGTGGATGGCAGTGGTGGGGTGGGGCGGGGTATCCTGAGGCTCTGATATACCATGTGTTTCAGATAAAGTGAGCAAATACCTTTTTTACCTGAAAACCTTCCAGTAGCCTCAAATTTCCAGAGTTCCAAACAGATCAAGTTTTGTTTCCAGGTTGGCTTACCCTGACCACTGGGATAGAGCATGCTCATTCATGGTTTCCAAGATCATGCCCCAGGTTTCACACCCATTATGGTTTGGGGTCCTGCAATCCTGTTACAGGAAGAAAGCATTGATAATATTAGTGACTCAATCAATCATTATGCCTCCAGCTCTTCAAGTGACCTAACACAACATGGACACAAAGAGCCACAATTTCAATCTCGGTCTGCAGTGCTCTTGTGTTCAGCCTGCTTCCTCCATACCAAGCTGTCTCTATAGTCAGAGAGGCAAGCTTCAGGCCCCGAGAGGTTAAGACAGCCTTTGTTTCTGCTTTGAACAAATTTAAGGTCATCTTATCCCATCCCTTTATAGAAGGAGAGATAGAGGAGTCAAGAGTTGTGATGGTGAATCCTTGGCTCAACGTCAACTGTGATCAGTATTCACTACAGATCAGGGGTAGCTGTGCTCACTTCTTCAGAGTAGTAGGAAGTGTAAGAATGCGAAATTATAACGGGGTGATGTGGGAAGGCATTATCAAAAAGTTAGGACATTAAAATGAACACACATTTAATGAACTAAATATATGTATTAAAGAATCCTACATGTGGAGGGACCCACAAAGCTTCCCCAGTGCAGTTCCTCAATACAATCTGTGCTCGTTTTGTAGGGTTCCCAAGGTACATGGTCCCTTCCTAGCTGCTTGTTGGAAACCTTTGCAGTGATCATCTCATGTGAGTCTTAGAATCCATGTTCTTTCCACACATGCGGCTGATCTATCCTTCTGCACACTATAGTTTAAGTATCTACTCCCACCTCAGCGATGCCTTTCCTTACAGTACTGTATAGGTGCATGTCCTCAACCCCACCCTTTATCATCTTACATATTTCTTTGCTGTTGTTGTTATTTTATATTGTCCTTACCACTCTGGAATAACTCTTGTTGGTTCACTTGTTGGCTATTGGCCACTTCTGCTGGCCTGTAAGTCTTTGACTTTAAACTGGAGCCCTTTAAGTACTCCATTTTTTTGTATCTTGTTTCCCTTCTCTATTTGTTTTTTCCAAGACTGTCAAACTTAAGCTTGCATCCTTTTAACAAAACAGTAGTTAATTGCTTAGTAAGCTCCCAAGAGAATGGGTCAGGAGGTAGGCATTACTTCAGCAGGACAAAGGATGAAGACTAGTCAAGGCATGGTTGTGCTGCATGCAGGTCATGTATGTGTGTGCAGATTAGTGTGTGTGTGTATGTGTGCATGTGAGTCATGTATGTGTGGGCATATAGTGTGTGTGTCTGTATGTCTGTCTCTCTGTGTGTCTCTATGTGTGTGCATGTGGGTCATGTATGTGTGTGCAGATTAGTGTACTTGTGTGTGTGTGTTTGTGTGCATATGGGTCATGCATGTGTTGTGTGTGTGTGTTTCTGTTAGACCTAGTTTCCTGAACTCTAATTGACATCCTTGAATCAAACTTCTGTAACTGAGAGTCTTCTTGCACTGACACTGTAAAAGATGATGCTTCCTTCTGTGCCTGGGGCCATTCTCAGCACCAAGTATTTTATTAATGTCCATTAAATTGTCTGATTTTTTTGTAAACATACTAATTAGATTACATAAGACTATTTCCATGAAAGTATATAAATGGACTTTGAGCACATTCCCTTTCCAGATTGACTTAATATAGAAAACGAGTGCATACATTTTGGAAAAATTATTCTCTGAGTATTTCATAACCATTTAATTAATGATGATACAAATATTCATAGTGCTATTGAGAACTTACTAAAGGCTGGGTAGTTTGTGGTTTAGTTTTCAATATTATTTAATTTTTCATAATGACCTATTAGAAATGGGCATTTTTATTGTTTTTAAATAATTACTATTATTTGTTTTATTTTTATCTGTGTGTATTTGAGTCTTGGGGACAGAGAATGAAGGTGCTAGGTCTGCTAGAGCTGGAGCTACCAAGTGTGGGTGCTGAGAATCCAACTCTAGTCCCCTGCATGAACAACAAGGTACTTTGTCACTGAGCTACCTCTCCAGTTTCCATTTTATTGTTTTTGCTGTTATTTCTTACTTATAGATGACGATCTGAGGCTATGGTCATCACATAAAGAGAATATCTCTCTGCCCCTGAACATCAAACTTCCCTAGACTGAGAAGTGAATTGGTGCAGAGCTAGGGTTCTTAGCTGGTTCCTTTAAACCTAACTCTCTGTACCATGGATGCAAGCTTGGCTTCTCACCTTTCTACTTTCCTGGAGTCTAACTCAGGGTTACACACAGAAGAGCCAAGAATTGCCTTCCCTGAAGCAGCTTTGGAAGGTTCTGTGGCAGGGCAGCTCTGCTGACCATGGGTACCTAAAATAGCTGTGGGAATTTCTCCCTTGTGAAACCACTATGGTTGTTGAGTCCCAGGACATTTTGTAATGATCTTGGGTGTAGTGTAAAGTTTCTTGGTCCCACCTAGCCCTGAGATCCAGACAAATCTCTCCCACTAGTGGTCCTAAGGCCACTTCTAACATAATTGATTCAGAGACTTAATAGTATAGTAACTGCTGGGCCAGTAGTTCAAGCATATTACTATCTAGCTCTTACACTTAAATTAATCCACAATTCTTATCTATGTTTAGCCATGTGGCTTGGTACCTTTTTTTTTAAGTGCAGTATTCTCAGTTTGCTTCCTCTGTGTCTGGCTAGCATCTCTGCTCTACCTTTCCTCTTCCCAGAATTCTCCAGTCTGGTTGCCCCACTTCTATTTCCTGCATAGCTGCTGACTGATCAGCATTTTATTAAACTAACTTGAATAACAAATCTTTACAGTGTACGAGAACATTATTCCAAAGCATTTTCTCATTTTTTTTTTCTTTTTAAAAATAAAAACCCGGAATCTAGTCTCCTTTGTTTAATCTTTTTCCTGATCATTATTCATAACAACTTGTAACCAACACTCTAAACAAAGACAAACATCTATAATCCATTATTTTGGGGAATGTGGCATAGTTCTCCAGACTACTTTCTGCTGATTAGGAGCACTGGTAATCTTATGGGGTCCCAAAGGAAATTTAGGATTATGGACAAGTCTGAGTGGATTAGTCTGTGAAGTTGGATCATCTCATTCAGAAGCCTTGAAGCTGTTCTGAATGCAGAACTCAGAATAAATTGCAACAGAGGTGCTCTGAAACTGGGTTACTGGGCCATCTATTCCCATCAAAGGTTTTCAGGGGTCTTCCTTGATTAAACCTGGATTTTCTTAACCTGGAATGAATCTATAGCCTCTCATTTTCTGTGGAAACAAAAGCATAACGTTTTCTCCAAGGTAACATAACTTTTGACTTAAAATTTTAAGTCAAGGCATTTTTAAAATACAAAGGTTGGATTACAGCAGCCTTTATAATCAAATTTCTCTTAGCAGCTCTTGCTCCTTCCTCAAAAAACTCAAATACATCACAATAACATATAGTATCCACATTCTCTGTGTAATTTCCATCTTTATATGGCTTATTATTATTTTTTTTGAAACTCTACTTCTTTTAAGGGCTTTCTCTATTCCTTTTCTTTTTTCTCCCAAACCTATGTATATTTTTAAACACATTTAAACAGTTTAGAGGTTATTTTTTGTTTTCATCTGAATCTGTTACAATATATCTCTATCTTTTTCTGTTCACAAATGCCTTTAATCTACTAAAAGGTGTGGACAGTATAAAACCCTTGTGACTGGTATTAAAGGCTCAGATATGGCATCTGGCTTTACTCAGCTCCTTGGTCTTCGAGAGCTTAGCTTCATGGCAGAGATACTGGCAGGAGCCATGTTTACCATCCCAACTGTGGGGAATGTTAGAGTCCACACGGTCACCAAGTAGAGCACCACCACCTGCTGCTCATAAACCATATTTAAGTATTTGGCACCAAGACCTCTTAAAAGAGCCACATATTTTTTACCACAACAAATGAGTCAGGAAGCCTCTCTTAAGTGAGCTATGCCTCTGCTCACTGCCAGCAAACAGAGTATAGGCAGTAACCTTAAATCAGCCATATGCAGCTACTGCTTGTACCAAGGCTCCTCTGTTGGGAACCCACCGTGTTGCAGTGAGTCAAGCCTGCATGCCACTCTGCACCATGGCCCACTTTAGAGACACAGCTAGGAAGCTATTTTTGGCTCAGTCTCTGTGCTCTAGAACCTTATGTAAGCTTCTTAGGCTTTATGTGGATGTATGTATCCTATGTGGGAGCCAAATATTGCACAACGTCTACTTGGTATTATAGTAAAAACCAGGAGTCAGATATTGGAAAAAAGCTGAAATATAAGAGAGACAGAGAAAGAATCAAGCCACATCTACTTCTCACCCAGCCAACTTCTCAGGCTTGCCTCCACAAATCCTCAGACTGAATGCCTCTAAATTCTCAGTCAAAAGGGAATGGGGTCCCAGGTGGAGAGCTGAGCTCCTACCTCTTCTTTCTCTGCCCAGCTTTCTCACTTCCTCATTCAACTTTCCTAGTGCTGGGATGAAGGGTGTGTGCCACAGACTGGACCACCTGTCTCTGTTTGGCCTTGAATTCACAGAGATTGAGACTAATCTCTATCGCCTGAGTGCTGGGATTAAAGGTATGGGTCACCACTCTCTGATCTTCATGACTGAATGTGGTTTGGCTCTGTCTTCTGATTTCCAGGCAAACTTTATTAAATGCACAATATATCACCACACTTGGGAACTTAAGTCTCTTCCAGGGAGGTTCTGGGTCTCCGTTTCTTGATAATGATCATAGCTAGAAGAGAAATGGGGCCTTGAGCTTTGAAGCCTTGTGATTTGTGGTGAACAGCTGCAGCAATAATGCAACAATAAGGTCTGTGGCCCTTTAAGACCACATAGGGTCTTATCAGCAAAGGTCCATATTGATTGCTATTGATTGGGACTCTTATCAGTCCTGAGGAGTGTGGTGTGATGTGGGAATGTCTTTTTATATGTTATAAATATCAATCTTTAAATAAAAGAGCTGCTTTGGTCCTTGGCAAACACCATAGCTAAAGACAACATAGGTAAGAAAAGCAGGGCGGAGTCAGAGACAGATCGAGCCAGACACCAAAGAAAAAGATATAAAAAACACAGGTGAGCTATGAGCCATGTGACAGATTAGTAAAAATGGGTTGAGTTAAGATGCAAAAACTAACAATGTGCCTAAGCCATTGGTCAAGAAGCATAAAATTAATATAAGTGTCAGAGTCGTTTTTGGGGGCCTGCGCAGTGACAAGCGGCTAAGCAGTCTAAAACTACAAATCTATAGGCCTAGACCTCTGGCCAGATGGGGCCAGAAAACCTCATGGTAACAGTGGTGCATTTTAACTGAGCACCACTGATAAATGTACAACCCTCTCCCTCCTTCCTTCCTTCCTTCTTTGTGCTGTTGGTCAAACTCAGGGCTTTCTGCAGGCTAGTTTAGTGTTAGGTCACTGACCTGTACCCCAGCCCACTCCCAGTCCCTTTTAGGCCTAAAGTAGTTGTAGCTCAGATTGGCCTCACATTCCAGATCCTCCTGCCCTCTGCCTTATGAGTGCCCGAATGGCCTTTTCAGATGAAAATCTTGGATGGGGCAGAGGTGATCAGTACATTTTGCTGACTGACTGGCACAATATTCAAATTGTACCAGTCCCGAGTTCTACTGGCCATTGTTCAGAGATGCTAGTGGCTGGTGGATCCCAGGCGTCCAATGCTGGGTCTGTACAATAGCTTTCATTATTGAAAAAGATGCCCGAGACTAGGCTATGGCTTCTTAACCATGTAGAGAAGTGGTTCTCAACCTTCTTAATGCTGAAATCCTTTAACACTGGTAGGAGAATGTGGAAGCAGGTCACAGAAGGAGACAAGAATCGCATCAAATCTTCGTTTCAGCTGAGTGAGCTCTACTACATATACTGGGGAGCTGACAGTGGCTACGTGCTCCTTCACCATTTTGCAATGGGTCTTGCAAATGGAAAACAAGATAAATATTCCAGGGATGAAAGGCAGGGCAGCTGACAGCTCGGCCTGGACAAGCCTGCTGCTTGTCCCGTCTGATGACTTGGTTGTTGCCCATGAAATCAAAAGCCTGGACTATCTTGGCATTGCAAACTGCTGTATCGTGGCTCCACACAACATGCTGCTTCATGTGTGTCTCACAACAGCTTGTCTGTACTTATTCTATTTCCTCCGAGTGTTTACTCCAAACTTCTAAGTCCCAGGCAGCAAACTGTCCCTGACACTTGAAGAGTTTAGATATGTGTACTTGCAGGGTGATATGTATACATTTTCTTCACAAAAGAGAAAAATGTGTTCTTAGCAAGGCTGGAAGTAGAAGACAGCCTATTTCTGGGGAGTAGAGGTTTGTTTTGATGTGATCTCCAGATTGATGAAAATGTGAAACCTACCAGCTCACCCAAACCCTGTTAGGATCAGCAATGTGTTCTGGGTGGGATGAATCTGTGCATTGGCTTCCCATGACAGGCTCCAGTGGCAGTCTGATGACTGTGGCCACTGTGCACATGCGCAAGTAACTTTAAATGAAGGCAGATTATGTAAGGTCCTGGGTTTGTAGCACCACATGAAAATCTGGATTAAAATAACTATATATATGGATTTATAGGTAGAGGTATAGATATGTGTATAATTATAGACTGTGTAAATATAATGCTAAATATAGCTGAGTGGCCACTGTGCTGCTTTCCAGCTTTTATTTGCATATGCAGGCTAAGTTTCCACTAAGGTCAGTTCTGTAAATAGCATGTGAACTGGTCACCGTTCAGGTCAGAGGGATTTTTTTCCCCTTAGGAAACGACTGGTCATACCATGACATTTTGTTTTATTTCATTTTTATATGCAGAACTATTTTGCCTGCTTGTGTGTCTGTGAACCACGTATGTGTCTTTTGTTCTCAGAGATCAGAAGACAGTATCGGATCTCCTGGGACTGGCTTACAGATGGTTGCTAGCTGGCAGTGTGCTAGGAACTGAACATGGGTCCTTTGAAAGAGCAGCAAATGTTCTTAACCTCTGCTCTCTCCCAACCCTACCTTTCTAGTGACCTTAGTCCCACCTACTTATACTCACTGGGAGTGGCTACCCCTCCTGTACCTATCCTCCCCTTGGTAAAGCTGAATCTTTCTCCACAGATTTTTAACTGTTTATTCACCCAAGAAGCTAGGGGATGCTGAATGAGAAATAAGACGGGAATGTAGTTGTCCTGTTTCTGTCCATCCATATGGTTTTAGCTTTTGAAGTTACACTGAGGTTAAGGACATGAAAATACAGGTTTAGGTTCCCCGGAAGCTCTCTGGAGACTCCATGCTGAGCCTTAGGTCTGCTTTTCGTGACCTTCTAAGACTTTGCTTTCTGGGGTGAATTCATGTATTTCTAGTTGTTTTTATGGCTCCTGAAGAACAGGTACAGTTGTGTTGGTATCTCACCAAGGCACTGTAGCATTGGATTATTTATTTCTTTTGTAGTATAAGTTTTAAATATTTTTATTTATGAAGACTATTATCCAGGGTGCAGGATATCCAGGATGGTTCAGTGGTTCAAAGTACCTGTTGATCTTTCAGAGGCTTAGTTCTCAGCACTCACGTCACAGGGAATTACAACAACTGCCAGCCCTGGTGATTTGATACCACTTTTGGCTTCCTCAGGTACCTTCACAATACTGCATATATCCACATGTACATGCATAGACGTTAAGAGAAACCTTTACAGAAATTTTATCCACATCTCAAACATGGTACTGTATTCTGTTTTATTTGACTTGATTTGAAAATGTTTGAAGTGCTGCAGATAGAAGTCAGGGTCAGTGTGCAGCCACCGAAGCACCTCTTCAGTCCTTATACTAAATTCTAACTGTAATAATAAACAGTTGTTTACTGTATCATACACATAGTTATTTATCTGAAGGCATGGAATTCTTTCCCTTAATCATTTGCGTATGTGTGAAGCCTAGGGGATGGCCAGTCATAGACCATGGCAGCCATATATGATGGCATGTGTGTGGCATGCCTGTAGATCTGAGCCCAGATTCTCACACTTCTGTGGGAACTGTTTTACTTACTGGGCCATCCATCTTCATAGCCCAAGAGGCAAAAGTTTTACACCTAGTGAATTCACAGCCTAGGATGCAGGCAGAACAAAGACTGAGAGAGTGTTAAATCATAATCTAGAGACCTGCCCTGGAAAGTGATGCCTGGACCTAAGGCTTTGCTATTGATTAGGTGTGTGCTATTGGGCAGAGACAATAATCCACATCTAAATGAGGATATAACTCTTCCTTCTGGAAGTTTCTGCAACAATGAAGGGAGCCAGTATATGTATGAAGTGCTTGGAACAGTGTTTGACACAGAATTAGGGGCTGATAATTATCAGTTGCTACTGTTTTCATTGAGAATGCTGTGAACAAATAGATTGTAGCCTCGGAGCTCAAGAGAATGTATAGCGTATGTGGGCCCCTCAGAGCGCAGGAGAATGTATAGTGTATACAGGCCCCTGACTCTCCACTTCGGAGCTTCTGACTTAGGAGAGCTGGGTGTGTGGAGCCTGAGACTCTGCAACAAAAATGAGCACCCTGAGCATGTGGGAGTTCTCATCTGGAGGACCATCACTGTGCTAAAGGCAGAAGCAACACCAGAGGGGGAACCGGACATTGTTTAGGGAAGGTGTTATGAGAAGCTTCACAGTTAAGGCCATCCATCAAATGTCCCATGAGGTCAACAGGCAGATGGAAAGCAAAACAGATGCCCAAAGGCACACAGCTGTGCTTCAGCATGGGTTGATGGGCATTTTCCCATTTCCATGTCTCTGGGGGTGGCTGTAAGGGTGGATGGTAGGTGACAAATTTACTAAGAGAACTGTTTCTAGAACACCTGACAATCCAAGGTGGTGAGTATTAATTGTCAATTTGACACACTTGTAGAATCACCTGGAAGAGGAGCCTCTGTGTACACCCATGGAGATGGTCAGGACTATGTTAATTGATGTGGGAGGACCCATCTTACCTGTGGGCAGGACCTTTGCCTGGGAAGGGTATTTCAGACTGTATAAAATGGAGAAAGTGAAGCAGAGCGCCAGCACGCATTCGCCCATCCCTCTCTGTGTCTATTTGGATGTGCTATGACCAGTGCCTTCCAGCTGCCATTGCCGTGACTCCCCCACCATGATGGACTGTGACTGTGAGTCGGAATAAAGCCTTTCTCCTTAAGTTGATTTGTGCAGTATTTTATCATAGCGACAGGAAAGAGTCTTAAGACATCCATCTAATGGAGAATCCAGTGAGTGAGTGGGTCACACCGCTTGCTGATGAAGCTGTTTGGATGCTGTAAGAAAACTTTGAAGTTAATTTCTGGTTGTGATGGAGGCAATTCTCACTGGGCTTCTTGATTATCATGTAAGAACTCTGATAACCTGTGTTAAGCATTAACTGGAGGCTCTGGGGCAGCCTCTCCCTTCTATGAGTATCTTCCAAAGCAGGCAAGCTTCTGCTCTTTTTCAGATGTTTACACTTGTTTTGGATTTCTTAGACTGAGTATTGGAATGTCTTGGGAGTTAAGTAAACAATGTCTCAAAACTCCTTCCCTCCAAAGGAAAAGCATCCTGGGGAGTACACATGTCTTTTTTTTGTTTGTTTGTTTTGTTTTTGGTCAGTTCAAACACCATTATGAATATCCAGTGGAAGGAAATGTCCCTATAGCACAGATAAATAAACAAATGTTAGAGCAGTGAGTGTTTCCTACTGTAGTATTTTAGAGCAAGGACACCTCCATGTAAGGGACAGGAAGGCATTTCCATGTGAAACTCTGCCCCCACATTGCTTCATGGCAGAGTAATGCTTCATGGAAAATGGTGGATGTAGTGAATCATGTGATCTAGACAAGAGGATTTTTAGGGAAAGCTTGTTGGTGACATGCAGTTTTTAGGTATAAAAGGGAAGAATTAGTAGCGATCTAGAGCTCGGTGTGGTGGCACACTCTTGCAGTTCTGGAACTTGGGAGGTGGAAGCAGAAGGACCAAGAGATCAAAGCCAGACTCAGTTGTATAGTAAGCTTAGGGCTAGCCTCAGCTACATGGGAACCCCATCACACAAATCATTCCCAAAATGTAATTAAAACAGATTCATTGGCAAATACTTTCAGGGCTCAACATCTATGTTTTCTTTAAAAATTATCATTCATTTAAAATAGATAGTACTTATTTATCATGATTTACAGAAACCAGAGTTCTGTAAAAATGAGTTCATAATCCCCACTGGATTCCACTATGAAGGGAAAAGGCCCCACACTGGGCATTCTCCACAATCAGTTACTGCCTTCGGCAATGCCTGGGGCTATTGGCTGAACAGGAGACAGGAGACCTTTTGTCTCTTAAAGAGAGAAGGGGAAAAATCCAGAGTCTAATGTGTTTATGGCTAATGGAGACTTGCTTAAAAAGCCATTGGATACCAGGTTGGAGCATCTCTAAGCCATCTAAGTCAGAGATGGCAACCAGAAGATGGTCTCAAAAACTGTAAGTGATCATGAGGCTTTGGGATACTTCTAAGAAAATCTGATCAGTAGGGATGTGAAGGTGTCCAGGTTCCCTGAAACACAATAGGTTGGTTGAATATCTGAGACACTGACATCCAAACAATCCACAGCTTGGATACTTCTGAAAAGTCCCCTTGCCTGCTAAGCAAGCCAGAAATGATACCAGAACTCATATCGGGCACCCACAGAAGTCACAATTGGAACTTGGAGAAATGGTACAGGGCCAAGAGCAGTTTTTGCTCTTGTTGAGGACTTGGGATCTAGGTCCCAGCACCCACAATTAGGTGACTCATGACCTGTGTTAACTCCACTTTCGGATCAGAGACGTTCTTCTGACCTCTGAGGGCTACTGCACCCACAGGTGCATATAAACTCATCCACCTGTACCCCCCACTGGTACAGAAAAACTCACACTGCTATACACACACAACACACACACACACAACACACACACACACACACACACACACACACACACACACACACACACACACACACACACACAGAGTTAAAATCAATCTTAGCTCCACAATGATTTCAATGCCACCCTGACAGCATGAAATTTAGCCTCCAAATTAAATTCACAATTGTGGCTGGGAAGGATTTGTTAGCAGATACGTTCAGGGCTCGGTTTTCTTGTCTTTTTGTTCGCTGTGCCTTGTAGATTCTATGGAGTTTCCCCTTCTCTCTTTAAGAAAAGAGACAAAAGGGATGAAGCAAATTATTACCCAGGGAACTTCTCATGCAGTGCTGACTTCTCTGGGCTCTTTCTAAATTTTGAACCGGCCTGGGTGAATGAATGAATGAATGCGGCTTTTATCCCTGAAAACAGAGACCAGCTGTCTGATGCCGGTTTCTCTTTCCTGTTTGATTGGCAAGGCTTTCTGTCTTGCTCCCATTAGAGAAGAAATACTGTTCAGATTTCGACAGGAGATATCACAGGCAGAATAAACAGTGCCCTTCTCATGATAAAGTAGATGTTTAGGATGGAAGGTTTATTTAAACCTACTAGTGAACCACATTCCACTTGAATTCCGAGACACTCCTACAGGAAACAAATTTTATCAACTTAATTTTGCTATTTTTCAAGCTTTTCCTGTTGGGCACACAGCAGCAGTGTCCACTTTGATAGCCGGAAACCGATTTCTAGGGGTTCAGAAAAAGACGTGGGGGAAAGACCGAGTACTAGAGGTGAACGGCAGGGGGCGCTCGAAGACTAGGCACTGCAGGAAGGCTAAGGGCCCGCAGAAGTGCTAAACCACTTTTTTAAAAGAATGAATTCTTTGAGAATTATACACAATGCGTTTTGATCACACTTACTTCTATTCTTCCTCCAACTCATCCGAGGTCCACTCCCCCTTAACTTCCCCCCAACTTTATCTTTGCTTCTCTTTGTTTTAAAAATATCTCAATTCCCACTTGTACTATGCATACACTCCTGGATGCTCTGGAGCCCAGTCATTTCCTTCCTCCCTTTTAAACATAGAAGAAGAAAAAGAACAGAGCCCTAACCAGAGAACAAAGAACTCCAGAGCACCAGATACACACAGCAGAAGACTGATTTTTTATTTCTTTTTCTTTCAGAGAACTCAGAGGAACTGTAGACCACATAGTCTTAGTTTCCAAGTCAACCATTCCACAGCTATCCTGGCAAACATCCCACCCCTCTCTTCAGCAGCCTCATAACCTTCAGCCCACCCCAAGGCTCAATTCGGTCCTTATTTGCCTGCAGTCTGGGAAGACCCTGGCCCACAGTGACATCATCATGCCTAACCTGAGCTGTGCTTCCTGCCCCAAGGGAAGCTTGGAGCTCACTCTTTGTTAGCGGAGGTGACCAGGACAGTTCAAGTCTAGATACCGTGTGAGCCCAGGCCTCCCTAGCATATCTCTCCCTCCTTTAATCTCTTCATCTGTAAATTTAAGGACTAGGGCTAAATGGTTATGTGTGTTCTAAAAACCGGAAGTGATAGAAGGCCATAAACACAACATTATCTCCAATGCAAGATTTCTAGGGCAAAACTTTGAGAAAATCGTATAATGTCCCTTTGTTTTCTCTCTAGGGTGAGTGGCCTGACTGAAGACCTCCAGTCCTTCCCTTGAGTGAAGGGCGCAGACATCAAAACTCTAACCCAAAGAGGAGGCAGAGGAGGATTGTGCATTGGCACGTTCCCCCTTCCCCCCAGCTAACCTGTTTGTAAGTGACAGTGACATAGGAAAAGCATCGCTCGCTCGCAGGTTCTCTCCTCAGAATGTGATTCGTCTGATACAGCTTTGTTGTTTGGGGGTCTCACATAGCCCAGGTGGACTCCAAGCTGGGGAAGGAGCTCGCAATCCTCAGCTGCTAGCTCCTCCATTTGGCTGCATGGGGAATACCGGTCCAGGCCCCCATTGCCTCTATCACCCTATTTTAGGAGGTGCTAGGGATCGGCTGCAGGGCCTTTGGTGTGCTAGCCTGGGTTTCTACCCACACAGTAGAGTCTGCAGCAAATATGCTCTATCTGGAAAACAAAGAAGGAAAGATTAATTAACCAAATGAAAGACCAGTGAAGCAGCTCGGTGGGTAGTCTGCTTAATTAGCATACATGATGTCCCTCAAATTGATTTCCAGTGCCCCATAAGACTGGTGGTGGGGTGCTATTGGACTCTCAATGGCAGAGGGAGGAGGGTTATCTTTCACTGTGTAGCATGTTCAAGGCCAACCTGGGCTACATGGAATCTAGTCTGAAAAATAAATCAATAAACAAATCTTTATTGGGTAGGACACATTTGATTTAATTGGCCTTAATGAGTGTCATGTAGAAAACACTATGGTCAGTCTAAGTGCACTTGATTGGCTGCAGCCATAGGCCAGAGAGCACATTGAGATAAAGAAACCCCAGCGGACGACTGGACTTGATTTTCATGTGAATAGGAGTGCTTTTATCCATGGGAAAGAATGCTCTGCAAGTTTATTCTAAGATGTTGCCCCTTTTTCTTTAATTATTTATTTGTGTGTGTAAACAATTGCACCACTTTCTTCTAGGGTGCACTTCAAGCAATGTGTCTTGACTGCACCTGCCAAGCACAAAGACCTAGGAGATAGGTGCTGGGGCAGTCACAGCTGTTGACAATGTCAAATGAACTCACACTGGGTACTGAGCCCATTTCCAGCTTTACTGAGGGTGCTGGGGGCAGGCTGTCCCAGCTGGGAAGACTGGGGAGACACCGTGAAACACTCAGATCATTAAGCCTGAATATTCTAAGCACCAAGACTCAGGCTACTGTAAGCTGCTGGCTGTTCTTTAGAACCAGTGTTATGAGTTAGAAAAAATTACCTATGTTAAAGGAACTCTCAGGCTGGGGAGACGGTGTCCTTCAAACTTCTGCTTTCTCAGCACTCCTATTGGGGCTTTGGAAGTGGAGACAGGAGGGAGAATCCTTGATGCTCACAGGCCAGCCTGCCTGAGGTACACAGTAGAACAATGACCTTTCCTTTCCTGCTTGGCACTCAAGCACTTGCATTCATACCAATGGACATGTGCGCGTGCTCACACATACACACACACACACACACACACACACACACACACACACACATGCACGCAGGTGTGCATATGCACACACACAGACCAATCACACCAGGGAAAGCTACTCTCTACTGGAGTAACTTGAGTTCTGGCTAGGACAGCAAGTACGCAGAGTAGAACACTTAGTTGGCTCAGGAACACCCAGAGTCATGCTCATAGCCCTACAGGCAATGCTGTGGGTCCTTCTGGTGGAGTTGGCAAGGATGACAGTCATGGTGTTTCTTGGTGTAGAGAGTATGTGTGCTTTGAAGCTCTGTTTTCCCATTTGCTGTTTAATCTCCCCAACATTTCTTTCTCCATTTGTAAGATGGGGGCTCTTGTCATTGAAATGTTTGAGATTTAAGCAAACATATGAAGAATGTATGGAGCAAGTTAGGCATTCAAAAGCCTTAAAAAGGTTAGTTTTATTATCTAAGTGCAGGTCAAAAAAAAAAAAAGCAAACAAAAATCATAATAAACAAACAAAAAATACCCTCCCCCACAATTATCAAAAACTACCTAGAATTCTTCCAGGTGTGGTGGCTTTTGTTGGCTCCCAGAACTTGGAAGGCCTCAAGCAGAAAAATTACCCAACTTTGAGGCCATCCTGGTCTATATGCTGAGTTCCAGACTAGCCTGGGCTCTGTGTGTGGGGACACACACACACACACACACACACACACACACACACACACACACACACACACACACACACACAGAATTTCTGATGAAGATGAGGTCTCTGGAATTCTAGGCCTTCTCATTAAAAAGCCATTTCTGTCTACTTGCGTTTCCCGCCTCCCTTGTTTTTATTCTTTTCTCAACAATTATCAAATTCTCCCTCAATTCTTACTTGAAAGTAATTTAAGAATATTCCTGAGAACATTTCATTTCTACTGATAAATAAAGTGTAGAGTGCTTTATTTGAAGATTTAGTTAACATACAAAATGAATTGTTTTTCAGGCACCTGGGACCTTGTTAGTCATCTTTACACTAGCGTATTAATTGATGGTTGCTAAAGCATACAGCATACCAGCTGTTAAACCATCAGGATTTGATTAAATGATTTACTTCCTAGTTACTTATTTGGAAGGGCAGCAAGGAAAACACACACAAACACCATTTTCTCATTCATTCATTGTTTTTATTTTGTTTAATTGTGAGTTTGATGTGTATTTACATGGAGTGTGTGTGTGTGTGATGTGTCTCTCTGTGTGTCCAGTGTGTGTCTACATCCACATGTGTGCGCAGTATGCAGGTGGAGGTCAGAGGTCACCACTGGGGTCTTCTTCCATCACTCTCCATTGTGTTTCTTAGAATGGGGTCTCTAACTGAACCTGTAGCTCACTGGTTGGCTGGCCCAGCTGGCCAAGGAGCCCCAGGGATCCTTCGGCTTGAGCTTCTCAATGCTACCACTAAAAGCACATGCTATGAGCTCAGCTTTTCACATGGCTGTCGGGGACCTGAGCGCAGGTCTCCATGCTGTTATGGAGACCTTACTGACGGAACCGTCCCTCGTCTCTCACATTGTTAGATTGCATGGGCTAAGATCCATTGGTGTGTGGGGATCAGACACCACTGAGGCAAGGCATGTACAGAGACTGCATGGGGCACCATGGTTAGAGGAAGCAGAGAAACCCCAGTGCATTGACAACTGGAGGGAAAGTCAGAAAGACTTGACTGTTAGAGGCCCAGTACTCAGAGCCATGGTCTTCAGAAAACATACTGCCCCCTGCTGGGAGTAGAAGGCTACACAGCCCCACCGAATTGATTCCACCAAATTGATCCTGAGAGGCTGAAGGATTTCCTCTAGGGCTATGTATCTGTCGATCGACAGTTGATTGGATGTGTCTAAGTGGATTGTGGTCAGATCAGAATTATTTTTTAAGCAGGAACTTCTCTCAAAGCCTGGGCACAATTATGGAAGCAGAGGTCTATGTGACCTCTGTTTAACCTTGGGACTATTTTACGATTTTAAACATTTTCATTGCCTTAGGTGAGTAGGGAAAACATCTCCTGTTTCCACACTTACATCCTCCATTATACTAATTGCAGGAAGAAGGCTTCTAAAATCCACCATTAAAACACTAAAGGACCGCTATCCATGAAATGCAGCTCTACATGAAGCCTAAGTAAAATTGAGTTACGGGCTCAGTGGATTGTGGCCTCTATTTGAAGCTGTCAGCTGTGTGATTGTGGGAGACTATCTGAAGGCATAGATCTTTTATTTTTTTTCCTCCTAGGCACTAAAGCTGTTTCTGCAGTTTTGTTTTATTTGGTAACTGTGCTGTGATTAAATATAGTTTGTGGGCGAAATTATTATAAGTTGGCATTTGTACTTTTTATGGTTTTGTATTAAGAAACCTTAGTTAAAAACATTCACAGAGACTCCAGCAAGGATCCCTCCCCCGGAGCCCACTCTGCAGGCTTTCCTCATGCCCCAGTATGAAAACCATGGACTCTGTGCAGGCAGGATTCAGGGACAAGGAATGATGGAGGAACAGGGGGCGGGTCGCAGGGAGACCCAGCTCCAACCATTTGATAGAAACACATCTTAAAGGCCTATACTCCCTTCTGAAGTATTGTGAAGAATGCTCATTAGTTTTGCCCAGGCAGATACTATGGGATGGAATGAATGAAATGCTAAGGGAAGCTCCCCTCAAGCAGAACATATATACAATAACTTTGGAGAATTTAAGTTGAGACTTGGCCTCCCCCACTTCCCTTTCTCCCCCCCTTCTTTCTTTTGTCTATTCTCCATCCTTCTCCCCATCTCTTCCCATTTTCCTGCTTTTTCCTCTTTCCTCCCCTTTCTTCCCTTTTCCTTTTCCATTTCTTTTCTTCCCTTCCCATCACTTTTCACCCCTTCCTTTCGTGTATTTTAGTCAGTAAAACATCACTCTTTTATATGCATTTATATACACGGCTATGAGAGATACAAGAAGCCATAACTGCCCATGCCTACCTAGAGATTAAGAGTGGTGTCTCAGTGGGAAGTGTACACAGTATTTCATTACAGTTTCAGCCATTTCCTTGGTGGTTGTGTGAGCTTGGCGAGACACAGGCCTTCTGGTCAGGTCACCAAATGAGGAGACTAAGCAAGGACATTTGAATTAGATGATGTCCTGTTCCCCTCAGAGAGGGCACAGCTGAAGGACAGAGAAACTTTAAGAATTTCGCATTCTGTAAAGAAAACTCAATGCTTGGGAGCAGACGTGTCTTTCAGGACTTTTAAATGGAGCTCTTTTCCTAGGTGAGGCTCGGCTACCACATGCTTCTCAAGGTCACCCCACAACATATGCCACAGTCACCATTGTCCCAACAGTGCCTGAGTTAGCCATGTTATTGACCTAGCTGCTAGGAGGTATTGATGGAGACTGTGAGCCTTGGCTCTCAGAGTCACTGGCATATATATAATTATATGGCATATGACATCATCTGGCAGTCTTTCATATTCTACCAACACACAACTAGATACATGATGAGCCCTGTGGAGGATAAAAGGGGAAAAGAGATGACATTCTTTTGATCTTATTTTGAAAAAAAGTATTTTATATATATGCACATGTGTTTTGGGGGCATCTGTGTTGTGGGAGTATGTTCGGGCACATTGTAAATATTTGTCCCTCCTACTGGTTTAATAAAAATGCTGATCGGCTAGAAGGCAGACAGGAAGTGTGGGTGGGGCTACCAGACTAAGAAAACTCTGGGAAGAGGAAGAGTCAGAGAGAGACACCAGCAGATGTAGAGGAAAGAAGTTGAAATGCTGCTCTGAGAAAAGGTACTGAGCCACTTGGCTAATCATGGGCTAGTTTAAGAGTTAAGAGTTAGCAAGTTATATCCCTGAGCCATAGGCTGATCAGCATGTAATTAATGTAAGCTTCTGTGTCATTATTTGGGGGCTAAACAGCAGTAAGGATGTAAGTGAGTCCAAACCTTGGGGCTAGGCTGGAAAGGCCAGGCCAGAAACAACTTACTACACATGTGTCCAGTCATGCATGAACCCATGGAAGCCTCAGATAGCCCCGAATATCCATTATCACTTTTCACATTTTTTTTTTTTTTAAAGATAGGGTCTTTCACAGAACCTGGAGGCCAGCAGTTGAGTCTAATGGCTGACCAGCAAGACCCCGAGGTTGTGTGTCCCAAGGATGCGTTTGGCTGGCACTGTCACACATGGGTCTTTCACATGCTCTTGGGGAATCTGAATTTAGGGCCTTGGGCTTATTTGAAAAGCGATTTCCCCATGGATTCTCCCACACAGTTTCTAGATATTCTTACTTTCTAATTGGGAGGCCAGGGCTCAAGGCTTGGAGGTAGTTAGGGCTGTTTGAGTAACGTGATGTTTAGAGAGAACTTTGGAGACCAACTAAGTTCTCTGTGCATTCAGAAAATAATACCACCTAAGGTCTCATGCCACCACTAGGTCCCATTCATGGTTTTCTCCATGTTTTCATGGACTCAGACCTCCTCAATATGAATGAGCAACAATTTTCATTCATCACTTAAATCTAGTTTTAAAGCTTCTCACTCCACTGCTTTATTTACTTATTTTTAAATTTTGGGTTTTCAGCTTACATTGTACACTTTGCTTTCAGGAGTCACACAGAGTAAGGCTTTAGTTTTTTGTGGCATCTATGGTACTGTGATAGTAGGAACGGTTAATGTGTCACCCTGTTTCCTGTTTTATACCCAGGCTCAGGTAGTGACTTAAACCCAATGGAACCACACAGGCTGCCACTGAGCTTTCCTGTCCATCACATTCCTGGTGCCTGAAGCAATGTCCTTAAAATGAAGGAAGCAAAACCAGCCAACTGCTGTTTGTGAGGACCCAAGAATCCTTCAGTTGCCCTAGCAAAATAAATGTTTCAAAGAAGGTGAATCCCAGGTCTGAAGATGTTTGAGGCTGAGTGGATCCACAGAGAACTGGCCAAGGCATTAAGGATCAGGGAAACAGATGGACTCTTCAGGAGATAGATGACTGACAGGTCATTGCCTGCAGGCCATGATGTGGTCTGGCCTGAGAAAAGGGACTGACCCTCTCCCCTCAGCTGTGGTTCACTTCTCAAAGAGCTGAAGGGAGCCAAGTTCAAGTTTTACTTCCTGCAAACCAATTACACATTCCAGAAAATTGAGAAGCTGTCTGTACAGGCAAAAATATTATATAATAAATATTATTATTAAAAATGAACAGAGGAGTAGCAGGTCCTGCTCTCTGCCACATACCAGGCCAGTGTTTTTGTATTTACTTCCCTCACACAGGCTGGGTACTAGCTTAAAGAGGAAGGGGCCTGAGATGAAGCTACACAAACTACTCCCTAGTGCAGAACAAAGAAACTGCAAAACCAGACTTTGGGTCTTTGGGTTCCCATTCTTCTGATGCTCAACATCTTAATCTTCTCTGGTTCAGGCTTTAGCCTTTCTGCTTTGTCCTCTGTAGGACCCTGTACCAGGCTTTGTCCAGCTTGCTGAATGAATTACTAAACACCATATATAACATTTTATATATATTACCATCCTTGCAAAAAATCTGAGCATATGCTTTATTCATAGCTTACAGATGGAGAAGCTGAGAGGTCAAACTGTATTCAAGGGGATGGAGCAGAGATTCATTTCCTGGCTTGGCCCTCTCTAAAGTTTATGTTGGTTTTTAGGTTTTAAATCTTGTAAATTAAATGAAATTAAGAGTTGTTCCAGATGCAGTGAACTTCCTATGTTAAGTTTGCATCACTCTGTGTGTGTGTGGTGTGCCTACCTGTGTTTAAGTGCATGTAAGTACAGGTGGAGGCCAGATGCTGATGCAGGACGTCTTCAGTTTCTTTCTACTTTGTTAATTGAGGCATAGCATCTAGCTGAACCCTGATTCAGCTTGTCAAGCTGGCCAGCTTGCCCAGGCACCCCTTGTTTCAGTCTTCCAGGTGCTGGGATTACAGGTGGGGTACCACACCTGTCTGGCTTATTCATTAATTATTATTATTTTTAACAGATGTGTCTGTACTCATTCCTTCTGCTTGCATGTCAAGGTCTTTATCAATTGAGGCATATACCCAGACCTACCACAGTATTTCTTGGAGGCTCAAAGTGTTATGGTCATAATTGTCAGTAAAACAATTGGGTACAAGCTGGCATCCCATTTATGTTTTATCTATTTTACCATCACATAGCAGCAGCAAAATAATTAATTTCTAACTGTTTCTAAGACAAATGTAGAACTGACATAAATAAATTCTTCACAGATGCAAAGACAGATGACTTAGCTTAGTTAAGATGACTTAACTCTTAGTTAAGAGTTCTGGATGCTTTTACAGAGGACCTAGGTTCAGTTTCTAGCACCCATACAGTGACTCATATCTGTAATTTCAGTTCCAGGGCATCTGGCATCATCTTCTGGCCTTCTTCTCCACTGAATGCAGTTGATGCACAGACATACATGCAGAAAAACACTTTTGCACATTAGAAATAAAATAAAATTCAACTAAAAGAAACACTCTGCCAATGAATGGATTCAAGAAAAACATGATGAAAGGTGCCCCAGAGGCAGAGGGGCCTGCACGTTTTCATGTTTTCTAAGTGAATTCCTCTTCCTCCTGGTTACTGGCCTGAGCACCACACATTCAGCTGTAAAAATCTCAGGTTGTGTAGTTTTTCCGTAGAATTATGCAATTCAATTTTCATTTTGTCAAGATCCACTTCCAAGGAGCTCATGATGTCTCTGGCACTGGATTTAGATGTTAAAGACACATAGCTTTGCAAGGCTCAGTCTGATCTTGAGGGTCCCATAGATTGCAGAAGGTATAGGTATCTAGCATTAAGATTTTGAAGGAAGTACTTTTGGAATGTTGCTCATAATTCACACAACCAAGTCCAAGGAGCCAGTATACACAGCCAATCAGATACGGTGCTGGAATTTTCTCTTGACTCTGATGCCCAGACTTTTAGTTAACATCTCTATAAGGTGGCATATGCTTCCTAAGTTGCTAGGTGACAACAGTGGGCAAAGTTACCCCTAAGTAGCATTTGGAATGTGTGGAACTAAAAATACCTTTTAAGTGCTTAATGGAGACACCCAAAACAAAAACAAAAACAAAACCCAGAAATACAAAACCAAGATTCAAAACAACCTTTCCCATAAAACTGGCCAAAGATGACAGCTGTTTATTAGTGCTAGAAATAAAGGAAATGAAACTCCTGATGATTTTTAAGAAGCTGAAGGGGTGCTCACGATTTCTGAACTATGCTCCACAAAGCAAATAGCTCATGTTTTCTCTCATGTGTGGAAGATGGAGAAGAAAACAAGGAGAGATTTTTATGGATGTGGAAAGGGAAGTGGGGAAGGCAAAAGACAGGGAATAATAATAGTGGAAATGAATGTGATATTATATGTATAATGAGTATTAGTTGTGTATTATGTGCCTGTATGGACATATAATCAAACTCCTTACTTTGTATATGTACATATGTGCATGCATGTATACATGTATATGTATATTTAGTTTTTCAAGACAGGGTTTCTCTGTGTAACAGTCCTGGCTGTCCTGGTCTAGCTCTGTAGATCAGGCTGGTCTCAAACTCACAGAGATATGTCTCTGTCTGTCTCCCAAGTGCTGAGATTAAAGGTATTTGCTACCACTTCCTGGCTATACTTGTATATGTTAGCAAAATATTTAAATGTATAACATTTTAAACTTAAAAATACATGTTTGTGTATAATCATTCATGTGTGTGGCATGCACGTGGAAGCTGGAGGTCTAAGCCTGGTGTCTCCCTCAGTTCCATTTTATTTTTGAGACAGGGTTTTTATGACTGAACATGGAGCTCACCAGTTCAACTTGACTTGATGGCTCACAAGCTCCAGGGATTTTTCTGTCTACTCCTCTGTAGTACTGAGATTATAAGCGTGTAGCATCATACCTGAATTTTTTACATGAATTCTGGAGGATGGAACTTGAGTCCTCATGCTCACATGGCAAGCACTTTACAAAAGAAACCATATATATCATCTGACATTTCAAATCTTCATGTTTGAAATTACCAACCAATATAATTAAAGTAAGCCCAGAGAACTCTCTCTCTCTCTCTCTCTCTCTCTCTCTCTCTCTCTCTCTCTCTCTGTGTGTGTGTGTGTGTGTGTGTGAAGAGACAATTTAGGAAGCTGATTGAAATTGAGGCTTGTGATTGCTGAGGTGGAGATGGAATTGGGGAGAACATTTTAGAGGGCCGAGTTCCTGAAGAAGAATATAAAAATGTCATGGTTAGAGCTAGGCATATATCCTAGTGATACCGTTCATGGCTAGCTCAATGTGAAAAGGAGACAGCACAGGGAATATGGAGATCTAATGTCAGCTTTGCTGTAGGTGGATGGCAAGAGCGCAGAGAAGGGAGTGTTTCAGAGATCAGAAAGAGTTGCAGAATGTACCTGTGGGGCTGAAGAGATTGAGTTGATGGGGTCAGCCTCTCTTCTGTCATCATACTTTTGATTGGATGTCTCATTGTGCATTTCTTCAAATGTCATCTCCAAACAGCCATCCCTACAGCGGTGTTTCCTGATAACCTCTTGCTTCTTAACATAACATTGCCCATCTACATCTCTTGCTTCTCAACATAACATTGCCCATCTACATTAGGGATTCTTTTACTACTGACCACTTTATCAGAATATAGTTCTGTGAGGATCTAGACCCAACCATTCTTGCATCCATAACACTGCAAATGCCTGGCATATCAGTTGTGCTTAACTCTTCTAAAGAGATGATCAGGTTCTCATTGAGGTCTTATAAACCAAGTAATGACAGTGTTGAGTTCATTAACCCTTGTGCTGGTGACTGCATGGGAATTAATTAAGAATACCAAGATGGCAGTTAGGGCAGAGCAGTAGTTAAAAGTGGTAGTTAGAGGTGGCTTTAGCCATGTGGACTAACTGTGCATGGGACTGGAATAGAAAGTAGTGGAAGGAGAGAGGGAGGTTGACTCTAAAAGGCTTCCAACAGGTGCTGATGGCTGTGAGACATGAAGGGCAGAGAATAAAATATCGACTTCTAAGGGTCTAACTGCATGATTATGTGTGGTACCCGCCTCAGCTGATGCTGGAGTAAGGAGCAGTTCACAAGGACAGTGGGTCTGTTCTTTAAGGTTAAGACTTAAAACCATGTAGACATTTTTATCATCAGATTTGTACTGAAGTTTGACTCTAGACTAGGAGTGAACTTAGCTGAAGTTATCAGTGTACAAGCTGCAGACTGGATATGGCATAGCTGGAGGGAAGCTTTGACAAGGTCTTCCAGTCTATAGGTGCATGGCCTTTTGCAGGGGCCAGAAGAGGAATGTGTCAAGGTAGAAATGAAAAGGGATGAAGGTTTCAGCCTATGACCCAGACACCCCACTGTGAGAGAGGGGAGCTGGTCAGGGAGGTAGGCGCAGTCTATCTGGTGGAGACACCCAGGGTTTACTGTGTTTTACACTCATGTGAT
The DNA here is from genome assembly GCA_033318265.1 of Phyllotis vaccarum. NCBI lineage: Eukaryota > Metazoa > Chordata > Mammalia > Rodentia > Cricetidae > Phyllotis > Phyllotis vaccarum. Next base: position 9,540,775 of record JARWLC010000017.1, on the reverse strand, counting down.
TGCTTGTGCTTTGTTGTTTCCATGACTGTGTCATGGGATAATTATTGGTCAAATGACCTCTGTTCAGAAGAGCCAGAAAGATGTTCCTAGTCTTATTCCAGGGATTCCATCAGTTCTCATTTAATGGAATCATGGGAAATAACCAAATGCGACCCAACACCCTGTGACCCACCTACTGGAACCCCACCCCACTGCTTACCATTAGCTCTCATTGCTCCTCCAGAAAGGATAACAAACAGGTCAGCCAACATGTGGACTATAATCTCTGCTATTTTAACTTTTTAAAGACTCCTTGTAACATTGGCAAGCAAACTAGAGCTCTGTAAGTATTCTTTTGGTTGCAAAACACACAGGCACTCTCTCCTGACTAGAATATTGTTTTTCCATACACAAATGACTTTTCTTTGCAAAATGTGCTTAGGGCAAATGTCCAATAGCAAACAAATTCCCATGCTTTTGTACCCACTGTTTTTAACCACGAAGGTAAATCATTTAACACGAAAGCCAAGGAAGCTTAGGGGATTTCTCAAACTCTCCTTGCCAATCTGGTTCCAACATATTTATTAGCAGAAAGACATTTATTTAAGGTTAAGTTTGTCCCATTAAACAATCACAGAAACATGGTATTTCCTACATTAAAAAATTATATATTTTGTTTTTCTCAAGGTCAAATTTTTCATCCTAATAGACTCAACTGTAATCTTTTATGTTTAGCCAATGGCATTTTTTTTTAGTTCAACAAAACTGGAGCAGATCTTTATTTTAGGCTTGGAACCAGCCATTGTAATTTCTACCATGTCCAACTAGAGAAGGGTCTTGATTTATCATTTGCTATTGTGTAATCCCAGTACTTAATGCAAGTCCATAGTGCGTTGCGGTGGGACAGTGATGCACTTGAGAAGTCATTGGCTGTTTTCCTAGTTTTGACTGTGGTCATAGCCACAGTTCCTTTTAGTTTATAGTCTTCTTGCTGGTGGTCATGAAGATCCAGGGCTCCTTTCAAGTATGGTCTTGTATCATCACCTATCATTCATATTCCAAGGAAGGAGTTGAATTTATACTAAGTGACCACTCAGGTTCAAAATAGTGTATGGCCCAACATGTGCTCCTCCAAAAAGCATTTGTCTACTCAGATTTTTAATCCAAGAATAATTTTCTTCTTGGGATGAGCATTCCATGAAGAAGTCCAACTTCTGAATGAATGATATGACTTAATAGTAAGATGTTATGGTTTTTAGTTAACTTTTAAAGTTTTCTGTTTTCATATGTACAATTATCACACAATCATACTACTTCCAGAAACAATATGGGGCTGGCGAGATGGCTCAGTGGGTGACAGTGGTTGCTTCTCAAGTGTGATGATGACATGAATTTGATCCCAGAAACCCACTTAAAGGTGAAAGGAAAGAACCAACTCCATAGACTCAGGTCTCTAATGAATGCTGAACTCTGACCCCCATTGTACATGCGCATGCTCAGTAGTAATAAAAAGTAAACTACAAAACAGAAAATGAAACAATTCCCTCTCCTACAATGCCCTGTAGTGATACTACCAGGAAGTGTTTGACTTAGGGGTGGCATTTCTGACAAAGCCATAACAAGGAAGCCAGATGCCAGCACCACAGTAGGAACTGTCCACTATCTTCACGTAGGGAGGCACAAGTGATAGGCTAAGGAAATTTCCATTGCATTGACCTTTGATGACTATTTGGTCCTGTTTTTCATTGACTATAAAATTTGGCCTTAGAGTATTTAAAGTGGATGACTACATATTCTCTATAAATTGGGAATTAAAAGAGGGTTTGCATTCCTGGGATGATCTTTTTCAAATGCTTGGCGAGTATAGAAGATCATTTCTAAAAGGCTCATGAGCTGCAGAGGATGTCTGGGCTTCCTGATTTGAATTTGCAGCTGGCGTTAGTGAGTAATCATGTGCTATCCAACTTGACCCAACTGGAAACTCTCTAAACAGAGAGCTTCCTAGAACTCAGCAGTCCCTCAGAATATTCGCTGACCACATCTCATTTTCATGGAGTGGGTACCAGCAAGTTGCTGATGTCCTTGTACTGTGATAATGGTTAATGACAGACTATGGAGTAGTGTCTATTTTCATCTCTCTTAATGGATAGATTTTGGTTGCTATTGGACATAAAGGTATGCTAACACCTATATTGGTGTGAAGGAACCCTCGTAATTGTTTATTGGCTCGAGATGACGTAAGTCACCACTGAACTGTCATCTAATTGGAACTTTTTAGTTTAGGGTAGGGGTTTCTGATAATAGTATAAACACTTAAAAAGAGCACGGTTGTTAAAATAGGCTAATTTACTTCCAGAATAATTTAAGAGATAGTTTTATGTTTTTCTAGCATACTAACTCTTATCTGGGACTCATATAAAAACAAAACAAAACAAAAACAAAAACCCTATTCTTGCCTTGTATGGAGGTCTAGTTTCAGAAAACACTGTAGCCTCATGAGATAGGCATTGGCCGGGAATGGGTTTCCAAGCTCGGGTGGTTGTTAATAGATTAGAGATGTGTGGAAGGACAGCTTACCCTATTAGCCTTACTTGTTTATGAAAATGGTAACTTATTTGCGATATTTGTTTTATAATTGTGAGATCATGATTTATGAATAGAGAATGAGATTAGAGCAAGTTTTATGTTGATTGTGACTCTCTTGTGGGCAGTATGGGATGGAGAGAATACATGGTTCCTTTTAGTGCCTGAAGATGACATCACCTGACTTTTCTTTATGGATGCCCAGATTCGACAACTGGCAGTCACCCCAGCATTTTGTCATTCTCCAGGGCTGTGATCATTCGGGGACTCCATTTCATCCTTTCTATCCTTCTTTTGGGGGCCGGTGGTGGGAGCAGAACCAGGAAGGAAAGAGTTCCCATGTATTCACGAATTGTCATATCCTACTGATTAAGTAAGACCACACACCCTATTGTTTTGATACTTGTGGGATAGTGTAAGTGTCTTGCTGTGGCATTCTGACGGGAGCTGCCAAACAGTGAGGACCTGGTAACTGGTGCTTAGTGCATGGAACACATTGAAGAGCATATTCTAGCAAACATATCCAAAATTGGTTTCTCTTTATGGTGGCTGTTAAGGCTTAAAATAGAACATCTCAGCTTTTCCATAGACGTGCTTGCTTACCAAAGAGTCTGTATTTCAATGCATTTCTTTCTCACATTCAATTTCCCCTTTTACATGGTCAGAGTCTAGAACGAGAAAACTGATCTTTAGCCAGCTGTGTGTCTGTAGGAGGCTGGGTTCAGTGTTTTCCTTACATCCAATCTTGTGTTTCTGAATGATGAATTTGATAGGATATTAGCTCAGAGGCAAACTCATTACTGTGCTTAGAATAAAAATAGCAACATGCCCTAAGCCCCGATGTTTCTATGCAAACTATATAAACTTAAACTGTAGATCCCAAGACATAATTTTGTAAGGAGTTGGCTTCTTGCTTCTTTGCAGTTCTTCCTCTGTGGTCTCAAAAATTCCTCATCTGCAAATAGCCTTAGTGACTGTTTGCTTCAGTGAATGGCACTCTGATAACAAATGGTTAAAACAGTTCAGAATTATTGTGCATCACATTTACACTTTTGCCAAGCAAAGCGAACTTTCCCCCACGTCTTTCTGTGGCTTTGATCTCCCAGTCTGCTGGATTGCTTGATTTATCCTCCATGCTTTGGTTGATCAATTTGCCTGATTTTTGTTTGGAGAAGCTGCGGAACACAAAGGTTGGCTTTGCTGTTCAGCCTAGACATTGACCGTACCATCACTCCTCATTGTTGCCGGGGCTGAAGGGTTTTTGTTTGTTTGTTTGTTTGTTTGGTTTGGTTTTCTCTTGAGCTCCATTTTCCTTTATCTTTCTTCAAACTTTATGTAAGCACAGAAGACTCAGGAAAGAGCAGCAGTTGCCCAGCCTTTGACTTTATACTCTCTATATTTGATTATAAAAAAAATTACGTTCCCCACCTCTCATCTCTCTTCTCCTTGGCAAGCACACTTTCTGAAAATGCATCTTCTAGATTCTGGGGTTGCCTTCCTGTGATACAGACTTATGTGGATCATGACCCCGTTTTGCATGGCAGTACATTCATAGAAAGGCCTCCCTTGAATTTAAAGTAAATTGAAAAACAATTTATGTCCAAAGACATGCTTTTAGGATCATATTATCCCAGCACAAAACACTAAGTAAAATGCCTTTCTGTGTTCATCTCATTTTTGAAAATTAATTAAAGAATTTTTAAAAATTTATTTTACAAACCAGCCACAGATTCTGCTCTCACCCCTCCCCCTGTTCCCCTCATTCCTAACCTACCTTTACTTTACTGAACCCCTAGCATCTTTTTTCAGCCATGCTGGGATTTCCTAAACTGTCATATGGAACTCAGGTACCATTTCCTACTTCTCTCTTCCACTTCCTGGTTCAGTTAGTAGTCAGTTCAGCCAATTTGTTCTTTCCTTTTGTCTGCTAGTGCTTTGCCCTCTTTTGTCAGAAAGGAAGCCTTTAAGGCCTTACCTGTAGAACAGAAATCCTTTCTCAGAAAGAATTGAGTGTGGGGAAGATGTGAAAAATGGCGAGTGTGCCAAGTGTGTGTGTGTGTGTGTGTGTGTGTGTGTGTGTGTGTGTGTGGTGTATACACACTTTTAGCTCTGTCAGATGCAGTAGCTTATAACTTGGATCACTTGTGGGGTTATCAGGTCACTGAGCACAACTGAAATTCAGAGAGACCAGCAGGACCTTCTCTAGAGTTTGAGGACCAGTGCTTTGTCCTCTCTCCCTTGGATTTCTTGGGTCAATCTGCCTATACTGCTCTCTGTGGCATAATCGAAAAGAAGCCACAGCAATTTCCCAGCTAGTCAAGGACACTCCACCACAGCAAGTCCTTTGTTACAGTTTCTCTCTGATTCGAAGACCATCATTTCATCCTCCTGGGCTTGAAGGCCTTTAGTTGCTTGCTGTTGCACCCAGGATGGCACCCATACCCATCAGCCATTGTAGAAGACTCTGACATAGATCTCTTCTACCTCTGCCGCAGAGCCCATGGTATAATACTCTCTGGCAATATACATTTTCTTCCAGCCTATGGATTGCTGTCACTCACATCAGAGACTTCCCACACCTTGTTGCCTCTGGAACAATGTTTTTACCCACTCACAGTGCTGGCTAGTTCTATGTCAGTTCGACACAAGCTTGAGTCACTTGAAAGAAGCTTATGGGGAATTTATTTAATTAGTGATTGATGCAGGAGGGTCTAGCCCATTGTGGGCAGGGCCATCTGGAGGCAGGTGGTCCTGGGTGCTATAAGAAAGCAGGTTGACTATCCTGCTGTTGTCCTGTATTATAGAAATCCTGTAGCTTTGGGTTTGTAGGACTGGTCCCTTCACCTGCTTCAGCAGATCATAGATGGGGTGAATACTGAATGGGTCAACACATAACCCTGATAGTGTGACACAGTGAGGTTTTTTTTTTTTTTTTTTTGCTCAAGCTGAGATGAGCAAGCCAGTGAACAGCACTCTTCCATGACCTTTGCATCAGCTCCTGTCTCCAGGTTCCTGCTCTGAATTTCTGCCCTGACTTTCCTCTGTAATGAACTGTAACGGGAAGTGTAAGATAAAGTAAACCCCTTCTTCCTCAAGATGCTTCTGGTCATGGTGTTTCACCATAGCATTAGAAACCCCAACTAAGACATAGGAATCTCTCTCTAAAGTAAGCTAGGTGGTCCTGTAGTACATACTCTCAACACTTTCCCACTGTTCTCTGTTCATCGTAATAAAGTGTAAGCTCAGTGCTACCTTCCTGTGTGTAGCGTGGGTTAGGTGCTCAGCACCTATGTGCTGAATGTGGATGCTGACACTTGATGAAGAGCTAATAATAGTAATGCACAGCATTAACCAAGCCTCAAAGGGCATCTGTTAGCTAGTTAAGACTCCTTCTGCCTACATCTCTGTTGAGAAGTGATAAAGCTGTAGGTCTGACATTCACACTCGTCCAGCACTCTGCTGTCTGCTGCCCTTTTCATTGTTAGTGATGATGGCCATAAACCTGACTCTTAATCTTTGATTGAGTGGCAAGCCTTATCTTGAGTGATTTACATGAATTACCATATTTTTTCAACCTACATACTTCTTGTTTTGTAGATTGTAAAGTAGGTGATACACACACAGACACATTTTTTTTTATTTAATTTTATTTTTTTTTTATTGGACAAGGATTTGAGGCCTAGGTGAGTCACAAAGCAAATAATGGAGCCAGCCTTCAAACCAAGGCCTTTTGGCTTCTTTGCTAATGTGGCGCTGATGAACTGAATTGGATGCTATATAACACAGGTCGTTATGATGAACTGGATGACAGTTTTAGAATCTCTTCCTCATGCTGACTTTTTCATTTGCTCCTTTGAGCAATGCTGTTAAATCAGACGAGATGGGTTTTACCTTCTGTCTTCAACTGCTTGTAAAATTTAAGGACAAACTCATGAAATAATGTTAGATGTTAGACAGCTAATGAGAAGTGAATGGAGACATACAGCTGAGTTATCCTGATCAGTCAAATACTTTCTCTGGCTCACTGTGGTCTTCAGAGCAACTTAGCAAATGTGGTTAAGTTGCTCAACTTCTTCTGGCTTCAGCAACACCAACTTTCTCCATCCATGTCACCGTCAATTAGCCCAGACATCCTGCTATTTGTTCAAAATACACAACACACACTTAGACCTCACTACTTACTCTGTTTTGACACCCAGGCAAAAGGAGTTAGATGGATGGATAGCTCGCTTAAAACCAAGAAGCTTTGCCTGGACTAAATTATGCAGGTGATATTTGTGACTCATGATGAATAAGTTGGAGAACGGTAGCATTTCTGTCTTCTGACACTCAGGGTCTAGGTGCTGGAGGGGCTGTTCATTCTACGCCTTGCAATTTGTAACTTATTTATTTTGATAGTGGTACTCTAGAAAGTGTGGAAACACATAGTGCAAATAGCCTGTCTCTTTGGGCCATAATTGAAACATCCCAAGTTCTCAGACACATTAATAGACAACATCTGCTAAAATCAGAAGAAGGAGTGAAAAACAGGATATGAGGCTTTCAGATTAGAGTGAAGAGTGTCCAGCTTGGACTAGGCTCCCACGGCTTGGGTAACTGAGGCCAAGGGACTTGGTTAAAAAAAGTAAAAACAACTGAAATTAAACTATTGGGCTGGAACAGAATTATTTTGTTAATTTTTCATCAGTTTCTGTTAGCTGGACAGATGATAGAACACAAAATGCTTTTGAATCAAACATGAGGGTCAATTAAAAAGTTTGGTCTCAGGGAAATAGGCTGGCAGAGCTAGCCTATAATTCTTATTTTCCTTTGTTGTTATTATGTTTGAAATCTCAAAACACAGCCATCAAAAATCATGACATTATTTCTACAGTCTTTAGATGACTTCTAAATGAAAAGATGTGATGGTTTTTATGGCATCCATTTGGCTATTCATGATTATTCACATGTCCCCTAGACAGTATCATGTCTAGCTATAGTCCCCTGTTACTCTCTGAACATGTCTTCTCATCAATGACACCTTTGGAGTCCTTGAGAGTGCCTCATGGTATTTTATATAAACATGCCAAACTCTATCTCATTTGAAGCCATTGAACAGAAATCACAAGGACCCTGGGAGCCCAGGGAGTGCAGAGTGAGTTCCTAGGACCAAGGGGAAGTGAAAGCTACTTTATCACATGGAGCAGTGTTTAGAGCTTGGGTGCTGCACTTACACCAGATGAATTGTTTGAGTGATATCCTCTCAGCTTCAACATCAAAATGACTTTGCTTCAAAGAACAAGTTGCAGCTTATCCAGGTTGTGGCAGGAAAGTGAGGTGGAGGGTGAAGTCCCAAAGGCTTTATTTACCCAAAGCCTTTGAAAAGTAGCATATATATAAACAAAACAAGTTGGCAAAAAGCAAAGTTGGGGAAATTCCCACCAAAGATTAACAAAACTGGCTGGAATTACTGGTGCAGGCCAACAGTACCCTAGAGCACCCCATTAGAATGCTTCACCACATCTTGGCTCGTTATAATACTAAATCACACACCTGGGTGTAGAGATTTAAGGTGCTAATGAGACATGTAATTTGGGACAAACTCATATAATAGAACATACGCAACACAACCTGTGGTATGGAGCTGATCATGTGACACAAAGCCCAGATCATTGTACAAGGTAGCTGTTTGAGCTACTGGCCTTTTTCTTTGCTTGGCCCTTCTTCCCATGAAGTGTATTCTTTCTTAGTAAATTTTCTCACTTTTCTTGCTATTCCCTGCCTCACCTTTTCTAATTCTTTGATCCAAGACACAAGAATCTGGACCTCCTCTAGGCATGCCCATCCAATTTGCATATCAGCTGGTAGCAAAGGGGCATACCATTGTATAGTGACTTATACTTTAGATGGTAAATCAGTGACCTAACACGCTCATTCTCCAGAAAATATTTATTCATAAAAGTCAGGCAATGGTCTGGAGCTGGGTCATAGTGTGCTGATCTCTGTCTTATGCCGCACATTACATAAGCATTCAGTAGAGCAACTTTTCTTTCTAGATTCAAAATTTGGTTCAGTAATTACTTAAACTTTGGAGTTGGGCATGTTGATTTAAAATTATATCTATCACAATGTAGTAATATAGTTGATTTTTCATAACAAATGATGGAACCTGTAAGGTTATGAGAGATAGATGACCATGTTGTCCTTTGGTTTTTAAAAAAAATACTAGAATCCTACAATAATTATAACTGTGATTTTATGCCTAAGTCCAAGGGAAAGAAAATACTCTAAAGATGGATGTTTGTGGCTGACCCTCAGTTCCCAGACCATCATCTTTCTTCTCTTGCAAAACTAGTGTGTTTAAATAGTAGACAAGATTAAAGCTTCCCTTCATGGAAAGTACCAGGAGCTTTCATTCTATATCTGTCATGGGAATCGAGCCTGAGATGGTTGGGAACTCTTACACCCCACAAACCTCCAAGACGTTTCTGTTTTTAAAATGGGGACACATTAAGATTTCATTTTCTTTGGTTCAGACTTGTGTAAAAAAATCTTTCTGTGTAATAGAGAACAGACAATAGAGGTGATCTTTGGTCCAGGTTTCCTGTGTCCTTTATAAAAGGACCCTTAAACTTACTCCAGAGACAAATTTGCATCTCTTCTAACTTTTAACATGGCCATAGGCTTGCTTGGAGAGAAAATTGCCCCACCCCCAGTTTGGTCTAATTGTTAATAAATTAATTTGCTATTTTTGCTCTCTTTTTGAATACAGGATAGATTTACGGACTGAAGTGTCCAGTAACACAATGTCTTAATTTTGAATAGAATTTGACACAAGCTGATTTTTGAGACCATTCAAGCAAACAGGTCCTTAGCGTTCATTACTGCCTCATAATTACTTAGTAGAGTGGTGTTTCTGGGAGGCATGAGGCTTAAGGGTATTTTGTGAAAGCAGTGTGTAATGTAGAGAGCTACTTTTTCAGAGGTCTATAACGTAAGAGCGTTGCTTTCCTTTGGATTGTCCTGTATCTGAGACCTTGCTTCTGGTCTGAGCTGTTTATTCTCCATGCACACAGGTGGTAATAGAATTATTTCTATTACCTTGTGCTCATTGTTTGCTTTCAGAGAGATCAGTAACTAATTAAGTCAGTCCAGCAGAGTGCCTCTTGAAGCAGGTGCCCTTGCTTTGTATCCACGATGCCATCAAAGCTTTGTTCAAAGTTAGTAGCAACTTTCCCTAGAGAGGAATACTCATTGGAAAACTGTAGAACATGAGATTATTTTTATTTCGGTTTTGTTTTTTTTTAATCTCCTTCTATGATTCTCTGTGGCCTGGAGACACGTACTCATTCTGCATCATTAATCAATCATGCTGTTTATTTTCAAGGAAGAAATGATTATACAGGTTGTTGGATGCAGCCATAGGTCATTTATTTTGCAGGTAACATACTGCCTTGGAGTTGTAAGGCCTTAACTAATATTTCAGGGTGGAATTGGAGGTCCACAGGCTTCCTCAAGTCCTCTTAAATGTGTGTGCTGAAGCCAGAATGTTGAATCAGTATATGAGAATATAAACTGTGTGTCTGCTTGTAGCTCTTAAGGCTTTCTAAGAGTGTGACTTCACGTGCTTTAACAACAGTGGTTGTTTCACTTTGAAAAAAATCTTTCTACATCCTCTTGACATTCTCTACCAGCCTGTTGTTCATCAAATCTCTCTCCTCCCCCCATCTCTAAGATCTCACAGCTTCGATCTCATGTTTATTATCGGGACACACAATTTTGTGGCTAAGTTTCCAAATAGTAAAAAGGTCCTCATGCTCAAGAGCTCCCGAATGGGCAAATTATAGATGTCTTTCACTGAAGAGCTCTAAGATATGGACTGATTTTTTTATAGCTATTTTGCAGACATAGTGTCATGAGCATTCATTCTTTTTAGCTGTATATCCCCTTACTTCTGAGTCCTTATGTTGGGTAGCTAGTCAGATATTAGAAGACTTAAAGGCCAAGGGGATGGGCCAATCTCCTCTAATCAGCATCTCTGGTTGGGCTGATGAACTAGAACCCCGGGCTTCAGTGTTCACCAATTCTATTTCATTCAATTAAATCAAAAGTACAGAATACACAATCTGGTTTGGCATAAGAACCCAAGATACAGTTGAAAATAGTTCTGGAAGTAGTCATATTTCTATTAGGAACTCAAGATTGTGTTTTCGTAATGGCCTATGTACAGTCACTCACACTTGGTCTATAACTATTGATTGATTCTTAGAGGAATTGCTACTGGGCTTTCAGTCTGGCCTCTCCTCGGCTCCCTGGTCCTTGTGAGGTATGTCAAGGGGAAACACACCAAGATAGACAGGGTTTATTACATAGTAATGAGGGGTACCTTCAAGGGATGAGAGTGGGCAGCTTCCCAGGTACTACCATGGGGAACAATCATATCTCACAGCAGGAGAGTGGATGGCAGTAAGAGAGAACACAATGCCAGTATCTGTGTTCAGTTAGTTAGCCTGCATATTATTAAAGTATTAAGGGCAGATAACTTTGCTGGAGAGAAGTTTTCTGGCTCATCCATTTGTATTAACATTTAAGGAGTGAGTCAAAAGAGAATAAAACTCATCACATTCTTTTGGCCAGTAATCAAAGTCCTATATCTTTCAGTTCCTGGCTTTACAAGTTTCTGATTATGATGAAATAGTCCATCCTCACTGGCCTTCAGGTCTGCTAGTATGCACCTATCTATCAAATAGAAAATCTCAGATACAAGGAGAAAGGCAGCTAAAAAGATCATGGGTGTTCATGACACCATGTCTGCAAAAGACCCAATAAAAATCTAGCTGACCAAATTTGTTGCTTTTCAGTGAGAGGTGTAAATTCTATAATTTGCCCATAGGTGAGCTCTTGGGCACAGTCTTCCTGGGATGAGGGCTTTGTTACTACACGAACACTTGCAGACATGGTGTGTGCTAACCTCCCTGCGCTACTTTAGAAGAAAAGCCTATGAGTTTAAAGGTAATCTAGATTTCCTGGAAGGGGGTCATCCCTACAGTAAGAGAGCAAGTGTTAATGCTCCAGGGTTTAGGGTTTTGTCATCAGGAACTGGAAATCTCTAGATACAAGAGGATGAGTTTATGCAAAAAGATATTTTCTAGAGAAAAATCAGGGCTAGGGAGTAGGGAATGACTTTGAGATTTCTAGTGCTTTGGAAAAAATGAATTTCTGTTATGTCTGTGAGCAACGGTAACAACATAGGGTATCCTTGATTACAAAATATTGCTTTTATGCAAATATTGTATAAGTTTCTTTCTATACTGGTAGTGTTTATGTGCAGTAAGAGGGTAGGAAGAGGGGATACTTTTGTCACGATGCAGTGTTCTGGGGAGTGGTTGAACATACACTCAACCTTCTGAATGACATTTATGCCTTGCAATTGCAGAATGTTTGTGGAATCTGGTATATTCATTGACAGGATAATGAGAAAGCTGGACAGACCTATGGAGAGATCAAATTTGGTTACTTTATGGAAAACAAAATGTGCTAGATAAGGAATTGTTTTGACCAGTTTCCAGTAGAGAGGAAAAACCTGGATATATGTCTTCACTCCACTAGCCCAGTGACTTAGGTCTGTAGTTGACAGGTTAATTAAGTGATGTAAAGCAGAGAGTTATTAAATGTGAAACATATATTTTAACTTTTTTATTTCTATCATAAAAAACACATAACTGAACACATAATAACTTTTAAACTGAATTTATGGCCAAGGCTAATTTATGGATTTTTAGCATGAGTCCAAGGATAGGATAGCGGACATGTCTCTTTTCTACGAGTCGTGATTTCCAAGTAAGTTTCTTTTAAAGTGGACCAAGAGCAAAAGGACATTCATGAAACAATTCATGAATAGAACTCTTTAAATTTTTAACATATTCTCTATTTTTATGAGGATTTTATCAATACCCAAAGGAAGGATGATTTACCTGGATAAATGATAAATGATTTAAAGGTATTAACTGTATTGTTTATCTCTTGTATAACCAACTTGGTCCTCAGTTTGTGCTACTGGTTGATGGCAAAATTTTGAGAATTGGGACTTAGTAGGAGGCATTAGGTCCCTGGGGCTGTGAGATGATGATATTATGGAATGCCCATCTCTTTGTTTCCCTATTATTTCTAAATATCATGAAGTAAGCATCATGCTCCCCTGACCTGCTTTCATGGTGTACTGTCTCACCAGAGGACAAAAGCAGTTAGGGTCAAGTGGATTGAAATATTCAAAGCTTGAAAGTAAAATAAATCTTGTTGTGTTCACCACCTCAAGTATTTATTATGGTAATGGAAAGCTAGCAAAATGACATGTAATAAACATCTTTTCTAGAAAGGGCTTTTGTATTTTTACTTCCATATGTTTATGAAATATCTTACAAAAAGATTACAACCACAGATTCACCTGACATAAAAAATACTTAAATTTAGGAATAACTAAATCTACTAAATAAAGTGACTGTCTGCTTTTAGGTCTTGTTTAGCTCTAGGGAGAGAGAGAATAGGTTTATATGAGAGGTGACTCAAGTGAAAATTAGCTGTGAGATGTATTCAAACTTCAAAATATTGTCTCATCTTCTGCACAGAGCTGCTCCCAGTTACTACGTTGGGAATGCCCTATATTTTCTCTCTTTCCCGATTTCTATAGTTTATTCCACCTATCACACTGTCATTCAACAAAGAGTGTTTTGTTTCTCTTTTCAGTAAGCGGTTTCATTTTTATCCACGGTATTTTTGTCACCTGAAGCTAATAATGCAATTTACATTTGTATTGTACTCTCCTAACACCTATCCTGGAGCTGGGCAAAGGAGATTGCTGAAGACAAGCTGTTGAGTTCAGTTGAATCTGATGCTGAGATCTTCTGAACTCAGCCAAGAGCGTATACGCAGAGCCAGGAGTCAAAGGATGCTTCCCTTTAAGTGTCCCACTACATATGACCTGTAAGGGTACATTGGAGAATAGACTAGGTTATCCACCATGATACAAGACTAAAGGTTGGCACCTTATCTACAAGACAACCAATGACTTCCCCTCTCATGGAGAAAAATCTGACATAACTTAATAATAATAATAATAATAACAATAATAATAACAACAATAATAACAATAATAATCTGAATCATGGTGAAGAACTCCTTGATGGGGAAGATAGTAAAGGACTCAATTACCAACACAATTTCATGTCATTTTTTAAATAGACTTTTATAACAGGTTAGATTCATTACTGTTTTAGTTCACTGGTCCTGATTCTGCAGCTAAGACATAGATATTCTTAATTTAAATCATCCAAAGCAAAGAGGCTCTGTATGAAAAAAGGAGCAGCAACCTACCGGGATAAGTCATATTTCCTGTATCACTCAAATATTGAAAAAAACCCTTCATTTGTTCTATTGTGAACTCTCTGGAGGGGATTTAAATATCTATCCCTTTGTTGTTTCTCCCTCCGTGGATATTCAGCATAAAGCATAAATACTTATCCATCTGATTATTGCCATTTAGGAAAAAATATCTTGGTGGGCTTACAAATAAAGACATCCATTGTCTCTGGAAGCCAGATTCCAGTTCCCTTTCCTTGCAAGGCTTTATCCTTATCTCTTCTGTAACATCAGCTGTTCTTCTCTTGCCCAAAGAGGAGACATAAGAGTAATTTGCTGTAGGGAGGGGTATTAGGCATCATTGTTGATATGTGGGCTGTGTGTTGGAGCCCCAGCAACAGGACACTGTTGGACATGTAGTAAGTCAGAGGCCACATGAAGGAGGGATAAAGTGGGATGCCTTGCAAAGAATCTATTTAAAGACTTTCAAAGACATTTGTAGGCTTAAACCTTTCACCAATATACCAAATGCTTAAATACTGTTCCTTCACTTTGCAAAAGCTCAGATTTTCCTCTCTGGTATGAAATGTTTCCAACATCAAGTATGGCGTCATAAAAATATATTTATAAAAAAACCCTCCTAATGCTGTAAAATTAATAGCTTTCTTGGAGGTTGAATCTTTTCAATTCTCTTCATGATAAATTGAAATTTTTTTAAAAAGGATTTCCTTCCCTTTTTCATCTTGTAAAGTTAATTGGATTTTCTTGTCTTTTTATTTCTCAGTGAAGCACTTTGGGTGAGGGCCTCTGTGAATGTTCATCACCAGGGTCCTCTTAGCCTGCCACTCAAATGCCCAGCCTTGGAGCTCCTTACATCATAGCTGTTAATGGTTGTGCTGGAAAAGGAGGCAGCTAAATACTGAGCATTGGAACTGTTACCTAAAAAAAAAGAGAATCCCACCCTCCTGTTTCCCTAAATGTCATAAGAAACCATGACTCCGGTGTTTCCATTCTCAGATGTGCTTCCCATTCTGCACTATGCAATTCACGAAGGAGGGACTGGCTCTTGTGGGGGGATGGGTATGGCCACAGGAAAATCTGTCCATCAGATGACTTGTATCCAGGCATCAGCTTCTTCATAGCTTTTACAGAAGTCTTACAGAAGACAGGAAGTCTTTTAGATGAGCCAGAGCAAACAAAAACTAGAATAAAATTTATGTTACATTCACTGCCAGCTCTCGGAGTTGAAAGCTGATTTGATCTTTCTATGCTAGTTGCTACTGTGTATGCATTTCTAGGCTGACTTCCTGGTAGCACTTACTGGGCCAAACACATAACCTCAGATCTTCAAGGAATTTGGGAGACGCAGCCGACTGGTTATTGAGGGTTCTGACTGTATTATGTGATGTCCATTGTTCACCTGATTTCTGACTTATTGGAGAGTGCTTGTAATCCCCCAAGATATCCTTGTCTTCAGGCCAAATGGTATCAACTTTCATTATATCAAGACATAAAAAATTGGACCATCTATGTATCTCCCACTTTGGAAACTACATTAGTATGCTTTGGCTCCAGTTAAACTGTTAGGTCTCTTAAAAATCTGTATTTTCTCATGTGTCATTTTCTCCCCTCCCCTCCCCTGTCTTTCTTTTCCTTCTATTCCCCCTCCACATTCTTTCCCATCCCCACCTTATAACTCAGGGAAACTCATTCAATTTTTCTTATGTTGATAAAGTCAGCCATTTTTTTCATTTAATAGACTGGCTAAAATTATTTTAATGCTATCTCATACTTGATAAATACACAAACTGTCTATGACTCCATCAAAGTCCTTGATTCCAACAGTGCTCGGGCAAGTTGGTAGCAATGAAAAATATCCAATATGGTTCATCATGGAAATAAAAGTTGAGATGGAAGGATTAGGGGATAAATCAGGATGAAAATGGAAACGTAGAGGACACAGGGCAAGAACCCGATGTGCTTCTAGTATCACCTATATGAAATGGACCCACCCACCTAAGCAAATAGTTCCTTTTTTTTTGACTCTATGTGAGGCCAGGAACTGAGTTGCCCCAGTAAAACCTTGAAAGCATTGATGGTCTTGAAAATGTTAAATACCAACCCTTTTTCTTCCCAGTAGAGTCAGCTGACAGTTGATAAATGGAGCTTTCTGTTTTTATAGAGAAAACAGATTAATTTTTTTTTAAAGTTCCAAAATGTCTGTGGACATTCAAATGCTCCTAGGACCTTATATTTTGATAATTGCAGTAAAAATGAATCTCCAGTGCATTTGTGTCATGTAGTCTAAGCATAAATGGAAAAGTGATCATAACTCAACAGTGTCATTATTTTTGGTCTGATTTTCTTGTCCATCTTCCTATTTTTCCTGAGAAGGACATAGGAGACCTTTGGGAGCATCTCTAACCCTCAAATGGATCTACTTTTCTTCCAGTCTTTCTGCCATGGCTGAAGAAATTTTATAATATAAAGAAAACTACAGCAGCTAGACCTGACCCAGACTTGTAGTCCCAGTTACTCTGAAGATTCAGATAGGAAGCCCAGAAGTTCAAGGCCTGCCTGGGGCTGTAGTGTGAGTTCAAGGCCAACTTGTAGAATTTAGAGAATCCTTAAAATTCAAAAATAAAAAAAGGCAGGGTATAGCTTAGTTATAGAATCCTTTAGAGCCCAGGTTTTTAAATAGGAAAGAAGGAGGTGTTCTATACCTTGGAGCAGAATGACAGGTGATTGTGAGCCACCTGACATGGCTCTGAATTGAGCATGAAACTCCTGTAGGAGTAGTTCATGCTCTTAGCTGTTGAGCCATCTTTCCAACCCTGGTGACTGATTTTTTTTTTTTTTTTTTGTCTCTATGAACAACTCTGACTTGCTGGGTCCTAACAGTTTCCTCAGGGGAGGTGGTGAGAAGGCATGACACAGATCTCAGGAGTCAGTTGAAAATCAAGGACTAACTTGTTTATTCAGCAATGAGGAGAGCCTCATACACCCTCCTCCTAGCACCCAGGCTGTATCATGATCTGATGATATTGCATGACTGTTCCTCATTGTCTGGGCATAATCAGCAGATCTGACAGCATCTGTTGCTAGGCAGATTCCGAGTGATCCGGAACATTGGACAGCAGCTGTTGCTAGGCCCTGAGGCAGATTCCAGGGAGTTTCTTTGGTTATATATCATCAGTTTTCATTGTATTTACTATGCTTATTTGGAATACATTGTCTTTCCTTTGGAGTAGAAGCATATTGTACTAAACCCCATTAACATACTGGGCTAAGTAAATAAAGCATAATAAATTTTGTCCATAGGTGGACAAGATAGAGAAGGTGCCTTTCCATTTCCTTAGGTGGCTGTGTTCTGTGTGACTTGCAAGGTGTAGGTGGTGACATTGATAGATTGGACATGTGCAGTGGAAAAAGGTACAACAAGCATAAAATATTTTGTGGTATAAGAAGACACACGGTGTTTATTTATAGAAAAGACTAGAATATGTAGCAATTTTCTTTCCAAAGCAGCAGAAATTTATAGAAGTTAGGATGTTATAACAGAACAATTTGTTGTCCCTCAGTTTTTTCATTATCATTAGACATAGACCATAATGACATGTTTGCTGTATTTTTCCATTGCAAGAGTAATACTTATAAAACAGTATTTGAAAATATAGAAAGTTAGTGAAAATACATGCATATTTTTGGCCTTTACAGATAACCAGAGCTAACGGTTTATTATGTTTCTCTTTCCTGACATTTCTTTGTAAAAAATACTAGGTTTGAAATGGTTTGCCCAGAATGTGTGGGATGATGTCCTTAGACCCAGCAGGAATGAGGTCATTGACCCTTCATGGCAAGTCTCTGCTGTGTGCATGTAGTTTTCTAGAGTCATGAAGTTTCACCAGAGTTCTCACATTGTCCATCCTTTCTCTGCAACACAGTTATGGGTTCTCCTTGCTTCTCTCCTGTGCAATATTATCTCCCCTCCTAGAACAGCCTTGTTCAAGTCCCCCCCCCCCCCCTTGGGATTACAGACTGGCTTTCTCTGGCTGATCCTCACTGTCTCCAAATACCCCCTCATGCCTACTCCAGGAGAAACCTCCTCTCTTAACCACATACTTAAAAAAATTCTTGGAAGAGTCCTAATTTGAACTGTTGAGTAAAAGCAAACGTATAATTTTTGTGAGCTAAGAAGCTGGTAATTCCTAGCTCTAAGCCACAAGCACTTGCCTTCCTTCCTACAACATGGACTTTATAAATAAAGAGGTATATTAAAAATCTTTCAGTTTATTATTTTATTTTCCTTTATGGGGAGTATAATGGCATATTGAAGTCAATAAGTCATATTATATTTTTGCAGTGAATATGTAGTTTTGGTGTTAGACTTTACAAAACCTGAGAGCACTATACAAGTCACACGGAAGCTGATTTTATTTGTTGGATGTTAAGATTAATTCTTACCAACTTATGATTAATTCTTACCAACTTATTGAAATAAAATTTACATATAAAATTTGTTCTACCACAAGCCAGATATAGAATTATGTTCATTGTTTGAAATTTTCATCAAATCTCTCCAAAACAAGTCTTTACCTGACTCTCAATTTAAATCCATTACAAATTCTTATTAATGCCTATTAATTGTACATTTTAGTTGGGTTCAGTATAGCATTTGTATCCCATTTTAGTTTTATACAATGATTCTTCTCTATGTCTCTGAAAATCACTTTGAGGCTTCTAGAGTTTTATGTGAAGACCATTTTCAGCATGTAGTCTCTGATGTAGAGTTGCTTTAATTCAGCATAGATTTTTGAGATTAATCAATGCTATGTCTTGAAGGGTAGTATGTTACATCTTAAAAATGATGTACTTGGGCATCAAATTGACAAGGAGTGGACTTACAATGGTTAAGGTTGATTATCAAGCAACAGTGTGATATACATTTCTGGCTTGGCTTAGCCCCGAGGTTTGAACTTGTCTGCAGCCCTACAGACCCTTAGTCTCAAATAATCACACAAAGGTTTATATTAATTATATGTTGGTTAGGGCTTAATACCAATTAGCTTTTTTATCTTAACTTATTTTTATTAATCTGTTTTGCCACATGGCCTGTGTCTTATCTATTCTTTTATATCTTTTTTTTGGAAGCTGGATCATGTCTTTCTTGACTCTGTCATCTTTCTCTTTGATCTATTTTTAGATTTCCTGCCTCCTTCTAAGATGCCCTGCTATGGCCCCAAGCAGTCTTTTTTTAAATTAATGAGTGATATTTACAGCATATAGAAAGACATCTCACATCACAACAGGATCTGGAATTGCCCAGAGGATGAGCCTCTGGGTGGAGCTATGAGGGATAATCCTGATTAGGTTAGTTGAGATAGAAAGACTTAACATAAAATGGGTAGTACTGTCCTCTGGGTTTGTGTGCACACAAAAAGAGAGGCCATTTTTCTTTGTTTCATGGCTGATGATGAACATGACCAGATGCCTCACCCTCCTGTTGTTACACCTTCCACATCATTTTGGATATCAAACTGTAAGTCAAAATAATCCACCTTTACCTTGTGTTATTTTCATCAGGGTAGTTATCACACTGACAGAAAAGTAACACAGTTTCTTTGCCCTTCTTTAAAAAAGATATGGAGATTAAAACAATCTAAACATGTTTAGACCACAGTTGATCCTTCCACAGTCTCTTACCATTTTTCCAAACTTTGTTTTTTAAAGCTTTCTTAGAATGATTCTAGAGAAAGTCTACTTAAGGCTGATTCCACTCTCTTCTTAAAATGTTTGTCTTTGGGAATTGTCACTTTCACTGGTATTGTCCCAGCTCTTTGCCCACAGTTTCTGGGTAGTGGTAGTGGTGTTTTTGCCTGTATTCATAGAGCTTATCTTATAGATAGGTGGCTTACCCCATCTTGTGAATACCCACTGAATGGCCAAGGTAACTACTGTGTGGCTTTCTAGGGTTCCCCTCCCCACCCCCTGGGGTGTTTAACCTCTCACATTTGAAGCCCTCTCAACCTCTTTGGACTCTGATCTCTATTTTCTATAGAGACATGGCAGTATTCTGTAGGCTTCCACAACCTTCTGAAGTCTGAGAAGTGCCCACAGGCAGAGAGAGAGTGGATTATGCTTCTTATTTCACAGAACATAGGGTGTTTAGCTTGTTTTCTAACACCTGAAAGCAGTTATTCCATCCAGTGACCTGATCGTAGGCAGCAGGGTGACAGACTTGCCCTGGCTGTTCAGACTCATAAATGGCACTGAAAATTCAGCTGACCATGTTTAGAGAACACAATGGATATTCCCTTCTTCAGTCTCAGGAATTTTCCCAAACCTTGGGCTACGTATTCCCAAATATATCACAGCAACTTGGATATTCTAAAATTATAAAATACTCTTTTGTATCACTGTGACTGAGATGCATATGGAAAAAGAGAAGAAGAATAGAATCTTTGGAGGTTCTTTGTCTCATGATGTTGTATTGGGCATTAAAAAAAACCTTATAGGTTACTGGGCTTCCAATTTTGTGTGGGATTTCTGTGTCTCTGTGTCTATATCATCTATCTCTACATCTATATTTTCTCTTTCATTCTTCTTCTTCTGTTTACTTCATTGTCCTATTCTGGATTTTCTTTTATCATAGTTTACTTTATTATTATTATTATTATTATTATTATTATTATTGTTATGATGATGCCTGTTTGTTTTCCAATGAGAGATGGAGAGGGCGTGGATCTAGGTGGGACGGGAAGAGGATGAAACTGGGAAGAGTTGGGGAATAGTAAACTTTATGCAGAATATGTCATCTAAAAAACGATTTTCAATACAAGTAAAGAAGTTTACTTTTGGAGAGTTTCAGCCTGTCATGTCGAGGAAGGCATGGCGACAGTCATGGGGATGGAAGTTTGCAGTAGGTATTGAGTCTTCCCGTCACAGCTGATGAAGAGTCAACGACTGCTAAAACCAGATGCCC
Organism: Phyllotis vaccarum; assembly: GCA_033318265.1. Taxonomy (NCBI): domain Eukaryota; kingdom Metazoa; phylum Chordata; class Mammalia; order Rodentia; family Cricetidae; genus Phyllotis; species Phyllotis vaccarum. The sequence continues at coordinate 9,519,897 of JARWLC010000017.1, read as the reverse complement.
ACTTATAACGTTCCACCTCTGGTGGCCTGCTCCTGCCATTTAATTTCTATTTAAATGTATCTGCTGGTTGTTAGTCTATTCAGTTTCTTTAGACTCTGAAATCAATTTCAGTAATTCCCCCTCCCCTCCAAAAACCATTAAAGAGGTTTAATTTTTAGCTACATACTTAATATTATTTTAGACATCTTTTAAACAGCTCTTAACTCCATACACGTTATTTTATAATAATCTTTTTTTTTCTCCTGTGATCTGTATGTTTTATAAAGTGTGTATCTTTGGGTCTGTTATCTATTTCTGTGAGACAAATGACTCCATCACCTAGCAGCTTTAATATAACATGCATTTATTATCACATGCACTCTCTGAAGCCAAGGAATCTGGGGCCAGCTTAACTGGCTGGTGCTGCCTCCAACTCCCTCACGAAGCTCAAGAAACTCAGTCTCAAATGGTCATACATAGCATTTTGGTGGGCCTGACCCCCTTATCTTTAAAAAGGTTGTTTTTGAGAGGTACCAACATGATGACAATTGATAACGGTACATGTCTATATGATAGGGCTACAAAAATTAATGTCTTATTACTGAGATTTCTAGAGCTACTGGGGAGAATACTGAGGCCCTACACAAGGCCATACACAGTGAGAAATGATGAAATTTGCCGTGTTTGAGAAGTTTTATTAGAAAGCTCTAGGATTAGATCACAGAGTGTTTATCAAAGTTCTGGACCAGGTTTAGGCATGGGGCTATAACCCATCTCACCAACTTCCCTCCCCTTGCTTTTTCTCTAGAAAGAGATGTTTCCCAGAACAGCAAAAAGAACTCTCTGAATGCATGTGAGGTTGTGGGTCCAAGAGGCACAAGAATAATGTTTCCAAGTCCCCACTTAAAATGACGTATTGTCCCTGGATGCTTGGAGTGCTACAGCAGAGATCTCTGGTGCTTTACCATTATAGGGGTGTCCTATCGGCAAACAGCTACTTTAACTAAGGTCATCTCCTCTGTGGGTGGTCCCATACTCATGACTGATGGACACCGAGGCCAGTGGGGTGTAGAGCTTTGGAAGATGCTGAGGAGTTGGCTAAGATGTGTAAGTGTCTTCTGCACCATTTTCCTGTAGGGCTTGGGGAATGGGAGACAGGATGATTAACATGAAAGGAGTCAATTGGCATAAAGACAACCTTTTCCACCCACATGTAACAAAAAAGAGCATGTGCAGCAGTGTCAGCTTCCCCCATGTGTGAGTGTGGGTGTGGAGGGAGGATAGCACAATGTAAATGATCTATAAAGGATCAGGAACTTCACAGATGGGGGATTTGGGATTCAGACCTATCCCAGCTCACTTCATTCTTGGGAATAATTTTCTTTTTTGTTCATAAATGATTTTTAAATACTATAATATAATTGCATATCCCCCCCCCCACCCCGGGCCCTTCCCATTGCTCTCTTTGAATTCATGGCCTTCTTTTCTTTAGTTAGCACACACACACACACACACACACACACACACACACTCCTAAACATATAAATACAACCTGATTAGTTCATATAATGTTACCTGTATGCATATATTTTCAGAACTGACCATTTGCTATTACTTTCCCTTTTTATTTCATTGTCAAAATTCCTTCCTTTCTTCCTTCCTTCCTTCCTTCCTTCCTTCCTTCCTTCCTTCCTTCCTTCCTTCCTTCCTTCCTTCCCTCCCTTCTTTCCTTCCTCCCTCCCTCCCTCTTCTCTTTCTTTCTTCTCTTTCTTTCTTTCTTTCTTTCTTTCTTTCTTTCTTTCTTTCTTTCTTTCTTTCTTTCTTTCTTTCTTTCTTTCTTTCTTTCTTCCTTCCTTCCTTCCTTCCTTCCTTCCTTCCTTCCTCCCTCCCTCCCTCCCTCCCTCCCTCCCTCTCTCTCTCTCTCTCTCTTTCTCTCTTTCTCTCTTTCTTTCTTTCTTTCTTTCTTTCTCTCTCTCTCTCTCTCTCTCTCTTTCTTTCTTTCTTTCTTTCTTTCTTTCTTTCTTTCTTTCTTTCTTTCTTTCTTTCTCTCTGTGTGTGTGTGTTTAGAGTTGAGGCTTCCTGGGCTTTCTGCCTTTCATATTAGCATATCTATTGGTGTTACCCTTTTCCAGCTTATGTTAAGCATTCATGCTTGTGAGATTTTCTGTGTGTAGCTTCTGAAATTCCTAGGAGACACAAGCACACAGCAAATCCCCTGCTTCTCTGTCTCCTACAACATTACCATTCTCTCTCCCAAAATGACCACTGAGCCTTCATTTCAGGAGTTGTATTGCAGGTGTACCATGTGGGACTGGGCACCACAGCTCTGTGTTTTGATCAGTTGTGTCCTTCTATATTGATCTCTGTCTCTTGCAAAGAGACATTTCCTTGATGAAGGGTAAGAGTTACACTTACCTGTGGGTATAAGAATAAATATTTGGAATGACGTTTGGGATTATGATGGTTTACAAAAGTGGCAGTTATAGGTTCTTCTCTAAGATCTGTGATTTCATGAACCCTAGGTTTCCAGTTCCATTCATGATTTTCCTCCTGTTGAGTGTGGCTTAAGCCAAATTATAGAGCTGGTTATTACTGTCAATACATCTACGCCACAATTGCCCTCTCAAGGTTATTGTGCTATGCTGCCATTGTTGTTTATAAACTGCCTCTATTTCTATCTCTTTTGCTCTGTCGCTGGTATAACTCTTTCTTTGTTCCAGGACACAAGAATCTGGAAATGCCATCTGGTGCCATTAGAATGCAGATCTGGGTCCATCACAGTTCTTGCCCCAGACTTCTTCTCTCCTGGGTGTTGAACATATAAGCATATGGAACACTTAGCTCCATGTCAATACAGTTGTTGGACAACCCAGCCTCTGCCAGTTCTCTGTTAGACTAGGGCATTTTTGTGTGATTAATCATAGTAAGGAATATGAAAGTTTCAGACTTTTCTTTTTTTAGCACACACGGTATTCTGAGAAAGGGATTAACGTGATTAAAGATGGTGGCCAAGAAATATGATTCTTGTTGTGTTGGAAGGCCTGGAAGTGTAAGAGGCTAAAATACAAAACAGATTGGAAGTCTGTTCTGGGAGTCTAGGAATTAGATCCACAGTCTGATGGGATTGCTGTTGGAGGAGAAAAATGTACTTGTTTTTCAAAAGAGCATTGGGTATATCTGATCCACCTGGATGTGAAGATGAAGAAAAAGGGCAAGAGAACAGTCCCTGGGGTGAGAACCAAGGTTCTGAAGTATGTCCTTGATGGTAATGGACAGATTGGAAAAGCTCCGATGATGGTGAGGTCTTCAAGTCCTGCCATCTCTATTTAAACCGGACGCAGACATGTGTGCTAGTTTTGTTCTTGTTCCTGTGATAAATTATACAGGCACAAATCAATGGAAGGGATGAAGGGTTTTTTTTTAGCTTCTGGTTAGAGCTTACATGTCTTGATAGCAGTGAGACCAAGGTGGTAGAAACTTAAAGCAGCTGGTCATATCATATCTACAGACAAGGGCAGAGAGAAATAAATGCACAACCCTTCCCTGCTTGCTGGCTAGTTTTCTTCACTTTTATAGTTTAGGGCTAGCCTAGGGAATAGTGACACCTATAGTATCCTACATCAATTAAAACATGATAGTCACCCACAGGCCAATCTGATCCAGATAATCATCATTAAAACTCTCTTCTCAGCAAATTGGCTGTTAAAACTAACCAGGACAATGTCTGGCTATGGGTTTCTGTATCTGCTCCCATCTGCTTCAAGAGGAAGCCTCTCTGATGATAACTGAATAACGCACTGATCTACGAACATAGCAGAGTATCATTAGGAATCTTTTTATTGATACATTTTTTATTTCTATTTCTTTTCTTTTGACTTCCTTTTTTTCCCCTTCCTTCCCCTCCCTCTGTCCCTCTCTCCTCTCTCTCTTTCCCTCTCTCCCTCTCTCTCCAACTCTCTTTTGATTAGTAGTTCTTGGTTTCACCTTAGGTCTCTGGGCTATTTAGTCAGGTATGGGTTCTCTGTCTTGTGGAGTGGGTATTAAGTCAATCAGACACTGGTTACTCACAAAAGTTCTGTGCTGCTATTGCTTTATCATATCTTGCAAGAGGATGGATGGATTGTAGGTCAAAAGTTTTGTGGCTGGACTGGTGTTGATATTTTTTCCTTTGGGAGCATTTAGAGTGCCTTCCTGCACTAGGCACTAGCATTTAGGGATAAAGGCTCCATGTAGGTACCAGAGTTCTTGGAACATACAGCTCTAAATGGGACATTTCCATTGAGTTTCTCTCTCCTCCCCAAAGCTGAGGAAACCCTGCAGAAGAGGATGCAGAAAGAGAGTTTAAAAGCCAGAGGGGATGGAGGACACCAGGAGAGGAAATCCTTCTGAATCAACTAAGCAAGGCTCATTTGAACCCATAGAGACTGAAGCGGCAAGCATGGAGCCTGCATGGGTCTTCACTAGGTCTTCTTTCTATATATTATAGCTTTCAGCTTAGAATTTAGTATTTTTATGGGACTCTCAAGTATATGAATGAGTGGGTCTCTGATTCTTGTGCCTGCTTTTGGGAATTTTTTCCCTTGTGTTTATTTGCCTTGCCTAGCCTCAATGTCATGGATTTTGCTTTATACCATGTTTTATTTTGTAGTTTTTCTAAAATCCCCTCAAATAAAATTAGAGAAATAAGGCATAGAATTGGGTGCATTGGCTCACAATCTATAATCCCTGCCCATACGGCTGAAATGGGAAGACTAGAAGTTTGGAGGAGTCTCAGCTACAAAGCAAGTTCCAGGCCAACCCAGGCTATTTAGTAAGATCCAGTCTCAAGCAAACAAAAAATTTCTGCAATAATACATAATTATGATCATGTAGAAAAATCAGAGTCTATAAGCTGGGAAAACATTTGGCAGGCCCTTAAAAGTTAAACACAGATAGATTTGCCATATGGCTCAGCCTTCCAGCCCTTAGGATTTCTCTAAGAGAAATGTAAGTACATGCTCTTGCAATAATGTTGATGAGACTGTCCATAGCAGCTTTGTTTGCAATTTTTAAGAACTAGAAAGAGCCCCGTGTTAATCTACAGATGAGTGATTAAATTTATTGTGATCTATCCATGCAATTGACTACTATTAAGAAATTTAAATAATGAAGAGAAAAACCCCTAACTAACACACTGTAGATGCATACAAGGCTTTAAGAGGGTTGTTCAGCCCTGTGAGTGACTGTGTGAACCAGCTTGAAGGCATCAGGCCAAGGTAAAGAGGACCGAGCTTCTATATGCATAGTTAGCAGCTGCTAAAAGAACAGAGCTGCTGGCATGACTGGCCTGTGTGATCTAGAAAGGGTTCTGTTTATTTTCTAGAAAGAAGTCATCCTCTATGGGAACAATCATTATACCATGGACATGACCCCTGTAGAATCCCTCACTGTCCTGTGGTTATTGCTTGAATGCTATTAATATGCTGTATTCTATATAGGAATTATATATAATTCCTAAATGTATCCACAATCATGAAGCCCTAAATCCAACATGCATCAACTCTAAAACTTTTTGAGCATCAACCATTATGTTGGCATCATTCATGAGTGGAAATTCAACACCTGACCTCATGTTAGATAGGAGTCAAAATAAAAATGCACTGAAAATATTATACTCATACCCTCAGCACATATAAAACATAAATACTTTGTGTGTGTATGTAATAAAATTATCTAATATTAGAATATCTGAAGTCTAGAGTCCTCCTGATTTCAAGAATTTTGCAAGTCATACTCAGCCTATATTACCGACATTTCAGTCTTATGGGTCTGTTGCTGTCTTTGTATAGAACTTAAGCAATCAAATGCAGATTGGAGAGATGTTTCTGTAGGAGTGCTTACTGCACAGGCATGATGGCCTGTGTTTGGATCCCTAGCATGCACACAAGAAGCTGGACATGGCCGTATGCATGCTTCTAATGGGAGTGATTGGGGTGGGCAGAGACAAGAGGGTCACCAGACTGTGCTGGTTAGCAGCACAGCACAAACACGTGAACTCCATGTGTCAAGAGGGGTTCTAATTCAAGGAGTAAAGCAGAGCATTCCTCCTCTAGCCTCTGCATGCACACAGGCTCTCACACACACAGACACACCACACAGACCCACAGACAGACAGACAGACACAGAGACATATACACAGACACACAGAGACAGACAGACAGGCACAGAGACACATACACAGACACACAGAGACAGACAGACAGACAGAGACACACACACTCCATAAACAACGCACACATATTACACATAACAAATTAACTACAGAAATAATTAAAATCCACCTGGTGTGTTTTGTGTACAAGTGACAGACACAAAGTAATTTTTTTTTAAAAAAAACAATTTTCTTCCTCATAATTTCAACTTGTCATCTGAGAATCAAATCATCTTTGTTAAATGGATAACAAGAATTGAAGTCTGGAAATTTCCGTTTTATTGTGTTGATCTGGAAAATGTAGAAGAGTAGAAAGGAAATTAAAATATTCAACAATATCATTCAGAAGTCATGATCAAAATTAAGGTATTTTTACAAATGTATCCAAGATTTAGTCTACGGATTGAACTCTGTCTGACTTCCTTGACCTTGATGGTCACATAATCTGATGCTTTCTGGCACAAAGGCCCTAACATGAATGATACAAGCTGGAAGATGTACTTATAACGGCCATCAGAAAAAAAAACAAACCCTTAAATATGAGGCATATGAGGGTGAACATTCTTTCTGTAGATTCAGAATTGCTTTTTCTACCTTTTGGTCTCTGACAATATCCACAGTAGGTTTTTCACAAGGTGGGAGGCTCCATCCTGAGAAACAGAAAGACCCCACAGCAGGCTTATTTAACCTACATTCTCCTGTTATTCTCCTGTTTCTAATTACAGACATGTGCTAGAAAAGAGACTGAGTCTCACTTGAAGCAGCCCAGCTACTAATGAGCGTGTCTCTGAGAAATGGCCTGTCATTGACATCGCCACTGTCAGCTCTGTTTCAGCTGCTCTGTGGTTGTCCCGCCTCTGCCATGACCCTTGCAGATCAGCCATAGTAAGTCTCTAAACCCAGCAAGGAACATCATGTCCTTTGCCTTTGTTTACTTGTTTATTTAATTTATTTATTTAATGTGCATTGGTGTGCCATCGGTGTTGGGTTCCCTAGAACTGGGATTACAGACAGCTATGAGCTGTCATGTGGGTGCTGGGAATTGAACCCGGGTCCTCTGGAAGAGAATTAGTGCACTTAACCACTGAGCCATCTCTCCAGCTCTCCCTTTTCCTCTTCTATTGCCTGGATTTCTACACCATCTCTTTTCTTGCTCCTGGCTTCAGTGTAGCCACTTTCTAAACACATCTGATGTGTTCCCATCTCGGGGCTTTTGCTCCTACCCTATTTTGTTTGCCTGTGAGCTATCACTATCACAACTTAAATGTCAAGTCTTCCCTGGTCACTTATACAAATTCAGTCCCTTCCACATGGACACATAATAGGTGATAGTTGATGGAGGCAGATGACCAGAAGGAGAATAGAATGGAGGGATGTGTCTGTGTCTGAATACGATCACGGCACAAGGAGGTATATGGATGGAAATGTCATAATGAAATCCTTCATTTTGTATGTGGTCATTGAAAATATTAATTAATAAAACCAGACAGTTCCTTAAATTTTATCATCCTTCTCTTTGTGTAGTACTTGTTACCACCCGACATGTGTTGTCCAGTTCTTCTATGTTCATTTTCCATTGTTTTCAGTATGAACATGAGCTATATGGCGATGGGTGGAGAGTATTCCATTGACCACAACATCCATGGCATTACAGGGACCCTAGCTCACTGAGAGAAGGGAAGGCACCTGACTTCCAGTTCATCTCTCACCCTAAGCTCAGTTCTACTCCACAATTCACTTCTAGTTCCCTCCTCTACTTACCCTCACTCTCCCGCCCCACTTTAAGAGAACATTGGAGCACGACTGGGCCCCGAGACATCCAGAGAGTGGAGGGAAGTGGAAGTTAGAGACCTTCCTCAGAAGATGCTCCAGCATTTCAGAGAGAGGGGGGGAGAGAGAGAGAGAGAGAGAGAGAGAGAGAGAGAGAGAGAGAGAGAGAGAGAGAGAGAGAGAGAGAGAGAGAGAGGAGGCAGAGGGAGAGGGAGAGGGAGTGTGTGTGTGTGTGTGTGTGTGTGTGTGTGTGTGTGTGTGAGGTGAGGGAGAGCCAGGGCTGAGAGTGGACTTCATTGGTAGAGCACTCACCTGGCACAGCTGAGGCCTGAATGCATCCTCATCACTGTTTCTGGGGAGGAGGGATGCTTGCAGGATGCTGCAGCTGTAAGAGCACAGTCAGAAAGAGGCAGGAGACCACTAGAAATGGTTAAGGACCTACGTCAGAGGATCCTGCCTGGGCTGGGAGACTTAGAATAATTTCTTTTCTTTTCTTTCTTTTTTCTCTTTAAACTCCTTTGTGACCTGGCTTGCTCGTTCCTAAAACAGGGTTAAAGATTCAGTCCTTTAGGGTCACAGTAACACCAGACCTTGCCAAAGACCTCCTTCCTAGGATGTTAGAATGCCAAAAGAACATCCCTGGGATTCAAAGTGATAAAACATATAGAGAGTTCAGAAACGAGAGGCACCCTGGCTCAAGGCTCACTGTCACAGCTTCCTGTTCACACCTCTGTAGTAGCAAGGGCATCAGTGGTGTACAGTGTCCCTGAAAGGCTGGTCCTAGCCCCATAAGGCAGTGCCGGGAATTCCCACAACTTCAGAGGTGAGAGAAGCAGCTCTTCTCATATCACCTCCCCCTTTCTGCTTTCTTTTCTCCCTCTTTCTTTTTTAGCCTCCTGCCCCATCCATCTTTCCTACTTGCCGGTGCTTCCCTCTTCATCATGTATATGAGACTCATTATTCCAGACATTTACTGTTTTAGTGAGACACCAGAACGACAACATACTTCCATATGCCTCTAAGGATATATGGCAGTCACTCTGATTTCATACAGCATCATCTATTAGTTCATGTCCTTGTGGGTAGGTGTAGTTCCTATTACAGCTGAGGAAAGCTGGGCTGTGGAGACAGAACTGGCTGTCCTAGCATGAGGACGTGAGGTCAATCTTTTTTGTGGTGGTGTGTATTCGCAATCCCATCTGAGGAGGTGGAGATGAACAGGTTCCCTGGGTTGTTGGCTATCTAGCCTAGCCTGATTGGTTGATCTTTAGGCTCTTACTTAAAAAAATAAGGTGAACAGTGCCTGGGGAATGATATGAGAGGTTGTCCTCTGGAAACCACATGAATGTGCATACTTACTAATCTCTATTCCCCAAAATATGCGCACACATGTACAGGCACACATATACACACATACATACACATATACATGCATACACATACACTCACACACACATATACACACATACACACACATACACAGACATACATACACATATACACACACATTTATACATACACATACACTCACACACACATATACACACATACACACACATATACATACATACACATACACTCACACACACATATACACACATACACACACATATACATACATACACATACACTCACACACACACATATACACACACATTTATACATACACATACACTCACACACACATATACACACATACACACACATACACAGACATACATACATATACACACATACATATATGCACACACACATACACACACATACACCCTTCATATACAAAGAGTTGAGAAAAATGAGATGCAATAGAAAGAATAATTTGTTCAGAGTCTCTCAACTCATACATAACGGAAAGGGGATTTGAACCCTGGATTCTGTGGCTCCATGGCAAGTGTGCTTAAGCCCTAGCATTTGAAAAATGGAATCAGTATGATTTACTATTAGATGCAGTGAGGGATGAAGAACGTTCAGGGGAGAAAAGGTCTTTACTAACTTCCTGGTTTCTGGTTTGTGTGGTCTGGTTTGTTGATCTGCATGCAACACCTCACCTTCAGTAAGAACGTGCTGACTCCTATGAGCTGGCCCAGCTTCTAATTAGTGCCAAAATCATTCATTCATTCTTTTTATCTCCCTCCCTCCCTCCCTCCCTCCCTCCCTCCCTCCCTCCCTCCCTCCCTCCCTCCCTCCCTCCCACCCTCCCTCCCTCCCTCCCTCTCTCCCTCCCTCCCTCCCTCCCTCCTCCTGTACCTCTGTTCCTTCCTTTTCTTTTTTGGTTAAAAACAAGGTTTGGGCTAGAGTTACGGGAATTCCTATTTTAATCTTTCACTGGACTCTACTTGTAATAAACTAGCTATATTGTGAGCAGGAGGCATTTGAAACTATCTTGAACTCTGAGTGGCCACATTGTTAAGCTAATGAAGGAACAGTGGTGCCGGTTACTTTTTGTATCCATTCCTCCAGAGTCTCTTTCCAGATGCTCACCAGGTATCACATTCAGGCACTGAAAACTATTAGGCAGTGGACACCAACAGTCTGAAAAGTAGACAAGCAGGCTAGAGGAGAGAGAAGTCTGGTTCTGATTACTGGTAATTATAGATAAGCTGGAGCCTACAGTCATTTTCTGACCACAAACTCAAATCAATCAATTAAAGACTGCATGGAGCCATACCATGGCTAATCAGTCCCAGGCAGGTCAGGATGATGCATGGAGCTGCACCTCTACCTTGGCTTGACTGCTGAGTTCCATCTGCTGTTCTGACACTCAGCCATCCACACACCTCATTTCACACTCTGGTTAATCAAGACCTCTGTTTGCAGCCTTAGCCTTCGGCACACTGACTGATCATGGCTCTTACCAAGCTTGGTGACTGAATCATCACTTCCTTGTCTAAACTCTGGCATGAAAAACTAACCAAGAATAGTGGATAGCAAGAGGAGCTGTTATCTCTGAGGCCCTTTGTTCATTGTGTTGACTGATCATAAAACAGATGGGAAAAGGCTTATGGAGGTGGGTGACAGGGATGCTACAGAACATAGAAACCACTAGAGGCTAAATAGTGTCCTGGAGGAGATTTGGGGGAAATACAATCTAGCTACACAGAGAGGTATGTAGCAGAGCAACAGAGAGACTCTGTTATTCCAGATATGTGCATTCTAAAGGAAGCTAGCCACAGCCCAAGAAGGCCTTTTTCCTAAGTTTCAAACTGGTAGCAATAGGCTAAGACCCATTGGCTGGAGTGGCTTGTTAGTCTCAAAGACTGTTCAAGTCAAAGTTTGAATTAGTTGCCTACATTTAATGGTGAAGAGAATGCACTAACATTTTAGATTTCTCTCTCTCTCTCTCTCTCTCTCTCTCTCTCTCTCTCTCTCTCTCTCTCTCTCTCTCAAGACCCAGTAGTGCTGAGCTCAGACTCCCAGATCTGGAATCTTTTATTGGAAAAGATTCACAATTCTCAGCTCATCACATTCCCCACAACTTTCTTTAGGCACAAATCAGATTCTGATATTCATTGACATCCCCTAGCTGTTTGCAGCTCTTTTAAGTTTGTCCTGTTCCTAAATACCAGACAACCCCTTGAGGAGATGAGCACCCAGCCTCTAGAAAGCTAGAATAATATTAGTGGGCAAAAAATCCTTTACTCTAGCAAGTGGGCCCCATTATTTAGAGGCCTCTGTTCTGCCTGTCTCCTGTCCATACTCCATTCCTGGGGCAACCTTCTCCATGGTGTCAAAGGGACATGATTTTTCAGACCTGTCCACTCTAGATGTTTCCTGTTTACTCTAGAGACCCAAACTCCATGTTTACTATCCTAATTGGTTGGGCAGCTGGTGTATATTCATCCTAGGCATGATAGTGAGCCAAGAGGCCTGTTTTTCAGTGCTCAGATTCATGTGAGACTCACCGTGATGTGCAAATGAATTCAAGGTGGGAGAAGAAGGTGCCCTGGGGCTCTGTCCTTCTGAGTTCATACTATTAAATACTTCTGCCTTAATATTTTAAAATATTCTACTATAAGTTCTTTGGGGAACACTAGGCCAAAAGATAGGTAATCTTCATACAGGTAGGTGCATACTGCTTGTATTAGTTACTTTTATCATTACTGTGACCAAAATATCAGACAAGAAATACTTAAGGGGAGAATGTTTATTTTGGCTCATAGTTTTAGGACATACAGTTCATCATTGCTGGGAATTAATGAGGCAGAAGCATTACTAAGTCCTAAGGAAGTTAAAATAAAAACTGTGGTACTTTGCTTACCACCTCCTTTTTATTCACCCAGCACCCCAATCCCTGGAGTGATGCCATGTATGTTTCAGAATGGGTCTTCTCTCTTCAGTTAAACTTTTCTGTAAATACCCTCCCAGACATATCCAGGGAATCCCGGCATGTGTTTCCATGGTAATTCCTAATCCTCTCAAGCTGACAAGATTATCTATTATCCTGCTCTAAAATATTGTAGCCGTTGTAGCCAGGGTGTAACAAAGGAATCCTAGATTCAGACCATCCCCAAGGCAAACTTGTAAATCTTTCTCCTGGTTATGAAATGTGAAGTTGTAAGATAAGAACCTCTTCTGGATACTCTGGTACATGTGGTCTATAATCCAGATTTAATTCTGTGTTGACTGTTATAACCCATACTTCATGGCTTCTTGTCTCCTTTGTTTGACCATAGATATTTAGATTGTGCCTATTGTCATGGCTGGTGCTACAGTTTGAACTGGAACGTTTCCAAAGTCTCAGGTGTTAAAGCCCATGTCCCTGGCCCACCGTGCTGTTGGAAGGCAGAGGAATCTTGGCGTGGCAGTGGGTCATTGAGGATGGGTCTTTTCCTATCTTTCTCTTTTGATTTTAGCTGCTATGATTGGCTTATGCTACCTATGGTCTTCGATATGATGTACTGAGCTCAAGTCAACAGGATAAATAGCTCACGGACTAGAATTTCTGAATCCACGAGCCAAGATAAGCCTTTCTACCCTATAACATGAGTATCTCCGCTATTTTTTTTCACATTGAAAGTTTCACACAGAATTGGTTAGCACAGTTTGCCTAAC